>CM050422.1:18981305-19674024 GCA_027564155.1 Gymnocypris eckloni scoliostomus | reverse complement strand
GAAGAGAGCTCTTTTCCAAAACGATAAACGCCAAATAAAAAAAAAATTAGTTCGTCATGCCATTTTGCTGTGTACTGAACCTATTCACTGCTCCATCAATGTTTCATGCCAAATCGCTATATTTCCTTGTTTAAAATGTACTGCAAGATGCAGTTCTTTTCCAAACCGCTATAAGCGCCGAACCTGTTTTTAGCCTAAATGCGATATATCCTCTCGATCAATCAGAATTGCTCGATGCAATCCAACATGAAGCGTTTTGTTTGTGCTCAGTCTTCAAAATGAGTGCTTTAAACTCTAATAACACTTTTGATGGCCTGGATGAGCCAGTGAGACCTACACCTGGGGGTAGAAAACGCAGACTGGACAAAGAAAATCACAAAAAATAAAAGGTGGTGTTTAACCGATTGACGCTAGAGGCTGTAGCCTTTGGCGTTCCTTGTTAGAGCGCCCGCATCCCGCACCGGAAACCCGGGTTCGAGACCCGTTCGGTGTGATGGTGCGGACCCGGGGGGGTTACATCAACACAAGGCTGATGCGACCGGTTTATAGTATGAGTCCCTGATGTCATATGTTGCATGTTCTTTTTTTTTAAGACATAAACCAACATAAAAAAAGGATGGATTTGTAGCGTTTTGAAAAAAAACAAAAACAACTTTGCATTTATAATCGACAATATTGTTGTTTCATTTAACAATCATTGTTTAACATGTTCAGACTGAGCCAACAGACCATTTTAACAGGATAAATTGAATATTAACAAAATGTATGGGTCTAGGTAAAAAAATGTAATTTTCATGAAAACTATTCAAATGGATTTATAGCGTTTTGGAAAAGAGCTCTTCATATTCTCTGTACTGTTTTTAGGTCCAATAAGTAATATCTCTGACTTATCTGAATTTAATAGGAGAAAAATATTGGTCACCAAATCTTTAAAAATTTTAACACACTCAGTTAGCTTAGATAGTTTAGCAGTTTCATCTGGTCTTGTTGAGATAGTTGAGTGTCATCAGCATACCAATGGAAACTAATCCCGTATTTTCTAATAATATTACCAAGGGGCAACATTTATAATGAAAATAACAGAGGACCTAGGACAGATCCTTGTGGTACTCCATACTTTACTGTTGATAATTGAGATGCCTCCCCATTTATATAAACAAAGTGGTAGCATTTGGATAGGTAGGATCTAAAACATCTTAAAGCCTGCCCATGAAAACCTGTATAGTTTTATAATCGATCTATGAGTATGTCATGATCTATAGTGTCGAACGCAGCACTAAGATCAAGTAAAACTAGCAATGAGATGCAGCTTTGGTCTGATGCAAGAAGCAAGTCATTTGTAACTTTTAACAAGTGCAGTTTCTGTGCTATGGCGGGGCCTAAAACCTGACTGAAATCCTGCTGCGTGAATGAGTTCTGACTGAAAAATACATCGGTGATGACTTACAGCCAACAAGAGAGCCAGAGACAGGTCATCGGGAAGCTCGGGGAGGACTTTTTTTAGGACTTTATTTCCTTATCACTTCTTGTGTGCGTTTGGCATTATGCCGAGTTTGGCAACTCTGCATAATTCATATAAATTCGTACGACCTCACTTGTACGATTTTGTATGATTTGTCTAAACCGGAAATGGCTAGGTTTAGGGTCGGGGTTTAGTGTAGGTCAGGGGTGCCCAACCCTGCTCCTGGTGATCGAGTTTCCTGCAAAGTTTAGCTCCAACTCTAATCAAACACACCTGCATTGAATTTTCAAGCGATCCTGGAGACCTTAATTAGTTGCTTCAGGTGTGTTTGATTAGAGTTGGAGCTGAACTTTGCAGGACAGACGATCACCAGGAGCAGGGTTGGGCACCCCTGGTGTAGGCCATTCGTATAAATTTATACGAATTGTGCAACTGGTAAAATACGTACGATTTATCAAAAATCGTATGAATTTGCACGAGTGATGTTGCATGAATTCGTACAAATTAGCCACCTCATAAAATATGTATGAATTGCCGTGAAGCTTTTTTAAAGATTACAATTCTTAAAATCCCTGCAGACCCCAAGTTTTATCCATCAAGACAGGCACTGAAGCTACATCCAGGTAAACTTTCCCATCCATCAATATTATATAAATATAAATATAATATTTATTTTATTTTTACATTATTTTATTTTATTTTTTAGGACATCCTGTGTATTGCATTGCAAGTTCTAAAATGTTTGTTCAAAAGTGTCCACCAAACCTTCAAAGCAGATGGTAGTATAAAATAATCTAGACGAATTAAAGCCCAGTACAAGTATAGCCAGAGGCTTTTGCAATCTTAGATGTGCAACAGCTGTGGTGCATATGTGCATTTCACCCTGGAGTGAAAACTTCAGCTAGTTAACAATAACAACAAGAAAAGTTGTTTATTTTGTATTATTTATAAAGACTATGTTATGATATTTTAACTGAGGAGCATTTCCTTTGATTTGTCTTGATATTATGACTGAGCTGCTTGATTCTCAGAGGGAAAGGCCCTCAGTGATGATGATGTGCTGGAGGATCTACCAGTTGGCACGACCGCAACGATGTTCTTCCAAGACCTCGGCCCACAGTTAGGCTGGACCATGGTAAAGAAAGCATCTCATACATGTTCATTTAGATACCAGCAGCTCATATAGTGTGTATAACCGTAATGGTGTTTTTGTTGGGGGCTGATTGCAGGTGTTTCTGGCAGAGTGTCTCGGACCGCTTTTCATTTACCTGCTGTTCTACTATCGGCTTCCATACATCTACGGGCACGAGTATGACTTCACCCAAAGTCCATTTAAAGTTGTCAAGTGAGTTCAGACTGAAAAAGCTTATTTAGATGATTTATGGACAGAATATTTAACACACTAATAAAAATTATTTATATTCCTATTTCTTAAATACCTGATCTAACTATTGCATTCGGGTTTGTTGGTGTAATGGTCTAATTACCTAATGTATTTTGATTGGTTCAGTGTTGTTAAATAGTATTTTTGACTTTAGATGCTACTGCATGAATCACATTTTTAAGTAATAAAAATGCAGCTCTTTTTTTTTCAGTGTGAAATTAATATTGAATAATGTACCAAAGGTGTGGCAAACAGTTTGTGGTTTATATTTGACCCTGCTTATACAGGCTGGCTAGCTGGTGCCACTCTCTTCATTACATTAAAAGGCTTGTGGAAACAATTTTTATCCATCGCTTTTCTGACGGAACGTTACCTTTACGCACCATCATGCTGGTAGGTTTATGTCTGTATTTTGTCATACGAAATTGTCACAGTATTTCCTGTTTTGGCACATTAGCTAATGTGTCTGAAGTGCTTTATTTCAGTGGTGTCAGTGAAGTGTTGAGGAGCTTTGGGGGGAATATTTGGCTGCTTTCCATTAAGCGTCCTCTTGCTGGTTTAAATTATGCCCCTGCAGTATCTTTCAACACACTCAGAGTACATATGCTTTGAACATATGGAAGAGTCGTTCAAAATATTGCCTGCACATGTGAATTCTAATCATGCAAATGAGCGAGCTTAAATGGAGCTAAACATAGCTAAAGCATACAATTGAGGTTTGCGTTTGATATAAAGTTAAGGAATTATTCTTTGAGCAGTGACTGTGTTATAGGGAAGTGTTGGGGAAGTGGCCAAATGGTTAGATATTCGGACTCGTAATTGAAAGGTTGCGAGTTCGAGTCTCGGTCCGGCAGGGATTGTAGATGGGGGAGTGAATGTACAACGAGCAAGGCACCGAACCCCCAACTGCTCCCGGGCGCCGCAGCATAAATGGCTGCCCACTGCTCTGGGTGTGTGTTCACAGTGTGTGTGTTTACTGCTATGTGTGTGCACTTGGATGGGTAAATGCAGAGCACAAATTCCGAGTGTGGGTCACCATAATCGGCTGTCTGTCACGTCACTTTCACTTATATCAGACACGATCCTTACATGAATGAAAACTGTGATTCTGTAGCTCTGTCTGTATTACTGGGGATTTGCAGCATGGCAGGCGACACATCAACCATCCGCCTACACCCCACCAAGTGAGTGCTCATTATGTCACACATTACTTTAGTTTGTAAGCCTCATATTAACGCCAGATTTTAACTTCTGTTTCTCTAGCCTATGGGAGACTTCAAATCTACTCTGCATTGGCAATGTTTTTGGTATGTATGAAAAAATGTATAGAAGTTTTTCCTTTATAAAGCCCTAAAAATCTTACTGTCATTCACTGATCCTCTCCTGTGGCCTCATGGGATAGTAAAGTAAATTATTTAAATGCAACGAAAAATGCAAAAAAATGTACCAACTGCAAATATTTTATTGAAATTATAATCTATTAAATACATATATTTGACAATTCTTCTAATACCCTTAAATATGAACTTTCTGTACAGTGTTTTATTATTTGTAGGGTTTGTTTCATTTGTTTTATGGAGAGCTTGGATAGTCAAGCCAATAAGAAATGTTGGTCTCCCTTTATATTACGTGGTCTTAACTACTTTTGTACTTACATTTAAATTAATAATTTGATACAATGCAAATTGTGTACATGTTTTTACATTGTACTTATATATATTTAAATACCATTATGTCGTTAAATCTGTAATTAATTTCTGTAATTACATTTATATTTAAACTGTTGACACCTCCCTTACACATAAACCCACTCTTAAACCTACCCATACCACCAAACCTGTCCCTAACCTTACCCCTATCCCACCACAATAGCAGCAAAAGTGTTTTGCAATGCAATATGACCACAATAAGTAAATGTTACTTATTTTTTGATGTAAGTACACAAGGCAACCTAATATAAAGTGTGACCTAAACTTTTAACGCTTCCTTTTTATTATACAAATGTAGACATTTGTCAAGACACATTTGTATAATAAAAAGGAAGCGTTAAAAGTTTAGGTCACACTTTATATTAGGTGGACTTATGTATTTACATCAAAAAATAAGTAATAATAATGTAGTTATTGTGGTCATATTGCATAGCAAAAAAAAAAATTCTGCAATTGAGGTGGGATACGGGATACACCATTGTGAACCATTGTCATTTCTAGACAATGACTTAACTAGGACAAAATCTCATGGGTTTGGAAGTTTATATGTGAGCTCTGAATCAGAGGTATGGTTGGACAAAAATGATTCAACAAAGTTTTGCCACACACGAATGTGTGTTTCGAAAGTGCCCATCAGTAAAGAAATCTCTGGCTGTGTATAGCACACAGCTGAATGTTCATTGTGACAACAAACAAGAAAAAACGTATTTGTGTGATCATCCACTTTAAGATGTCACGAATCCATGTTCACAGTGGTGCAACAAACAATAATAATGTTATTCCGCATTATTGTATTTTTTAACTGCTAGAGGACCAGATGTTACATAGTGTAGCTTTTATTTTCCATAGCTGTTTTACTTCATCATCTCTTTGTTCATTTTATTCAGGTCTGTGAGTTTGGAAATTTCTCAGTTCATCTGATTTTGAACCGAATCAGCTGTAATGGTGAGTCCTAATAAAGATGAATCTCTGTAGTTGTGTGGGTGTAAACATGACCGAACAAGACAGACAGTGAAACCTAGTGATTGTGATTAATTACCATTTCTTTGTTCCTTTCATAACGGACTGTGTGGGAGTCCGGAGTAAAATTATCTGTCACATTAATACCTTCTTCAGAGACTATGCATTCTCCTGACAGAATCCTTAGCTCTTAACTATATTAGATATTTCATTACTGCATAACCGTATGCTCTTCTCAACACATCGACAGGGTCCAGACCTACAGAGATTCCTTATCCCACAGATAATCCATTCACTTGGCTCTTTTTCTTCGTGTCCTGCCCAAACTACACATATGAGGTTTGCAAAATAACCTGTTTCATGAAAAAAAAAAGTAGTAACTGAGATCTGGAGAGACAAATGTATCTCAGTATGTGAAATGTTTCTGAATGAAGTATCCCTGTGATTTTGAGGAATATTGTCTGTGTTTTGTTCCAGGTGGGATCATGGATCAGCTTCACATTCATGACACAGTGTGTTCCAGGTAGACCGTACACCATCACACACCGTCCACAACACACTACAATAAAGAGTTGCATCTGAAATCGTATACTTTCCTAGGGCCTACTGTTTAGTAAGCGAAAAACAGCAGCGCTTGTTTTGTTTGGTTTATGAAGAGCTTGCCTTAACAGGCCAATAAGAGACTAACTGCCATTCTTCCTTTTAATTACACAACTATCATAATAAACATGTCTACATAATTGATCCGAGATCAGGTAAAAACCATCTCAATGCACTTGCATGATTCACGGGTTCACAGGGATCACCCCCAACGACAAACCGTCGAGATTTCGAAACATTTCAAAACAGTTGAGATGTAACAAAGCTTTGTTTACTGAAATCACGTGACCACAGATACAAACAAAGGTTTCAAATGCTTAAAGAAGCAGTGCTTCGAAAGCGGCCTTCACTAATTTAGAAAGTAGGCCAATGCAATTTCAGATACAGCCTATATGTCTAAAGACCACAGTAAAACTCTGGGATTCAAAATCTAAACCTGGAAATAAACAAGTTATTTAAAGTTTACAAACATGTTGATGTAAAATGAATGAGTTACATTTAATATTCTGCATTATGTTAGACCACCACCAGTGGTCTCTGAACATTTATTTTGTTGGTGAGTATATATTTTGCTGCACTTGCCTGATAAAACGATGAATCTTTTATATCTCTGCAGTGGGAGTTTTTGCATTTTTGGGTTTTATTCAGATGACAATATGGGCTCGGGCAATGCATAAAACCTACATTGAGCAATTCGAAGACTATCCTGACTTGAGAACGGCCATCATTCCACTTTTCTTCTAGATCGATTGGATGGAGGATGAACCTACACGCACTTTTGTCATTGGATGCCTCACCGAACAACATATTTTAAGCACCAAAATAAGTCTCTTGTTTCTCTGTCAGACCTTGTGATTTATTCAGACACAATTAAGATTGTGATGTACTCTCTGAAGTGTGAAATGGTAATTACATGAATTATGAAGGGAGGTTTACTGGGAGCAGACTGAGGTTGTACTGCAAGTTTGAGGAAGATATACTAACAGAAACTTTTTGCAAAAGGAGTCTTTTATCGGAAGGTGTATTATTTTGCAAGCTTAAACATTTGCTTGACATCAATGAGTCCTAATTGTGAAGGCCTTCAGACCACCAAGCAGAAAACATGGTGTGCAGTGTGATACTGTTTTATTGATGTTTATTGTTCATTTTGTATTCCATTAAAACATTTTTGCAGAAGATATCTGAGTGTTTGTGTCATACATAAAATGTTACTGAAGATTTTATTTCCCAGAAATAAGTGATAATCAGTTTCCAAATGCTATTATTTTCAAGACATGGTAAAATAACAATCTTACATAATAGTGATTATCATTATAAGCTGCATTATTGCATATTAAAACATTTACTGATGAATACAATTGAACCTCTTCATTCCCCAAAAACAGAAGCATATTTGTTACTGATTTTCACTGTCTAAAACATGAGGACAAGGTTTACCTGGTTCACATGGTCAAGTTAGTCTGTTGATATATGCCATAATTACTTCATCAGTATGTATTCACTGCATGCAAACAACACCTGCAAGCCAAGCATAATGCTACAAAGTGAGCGCCAGCCAGCTGACCCTGAGAAAGAGTAATAATACAAAGTAACTGATGGAATAATGAAATAATGATGCAAATTGAAATAAGTTTCAGGTTGGAAATACAGATTTCAAATTAATTTGAGCTCATGCTGTTGATGTTCAAGCAGTACAAAATCAATGTATTATCAAAGTTATATTAGCATAAAGCATTTAATTATGTGTGCATTCACAGGCACTGCTGTAACAGATGCGCTTTGATTTAACATTTGAAAGATATGAACAACAAAGAAAAACTGCAACTGCAAGAAATAAAAACACTAATATTTACAAACGTATATATATAATAAATGCAGTTCAAATTGCATGGAAATCAAACATCTATTTTGTGTGTGGAAATATTCTATTTTTTATACGTTTTATACCCCTACTTTAAAAGGATAGCTCACACAAAAATAATTTAATCACACTCATGTCTATCAAAACATGTATCACTTTCTTTTTACTGCACAAAATAAGATATTGTGAAAAATGTTGGTAACCAAACAGTTTTGTTTCCATTTGGCTTCCATTGTATTTTTGTTCATATAATGGAAGTCTATGTGAACCAAAACGGTTTATTATTCACAATATCTTATGTTCCAAAGCAAGATGCTCATAGGTTTGGATTAAGATGAGCGTGAGTAAATAATGACAGAATTTTCTTTTTTGAGTTAGACTATCACTTTAATTTGTGGAGGTTTTCTTTCAATGGGTGGAGATTGACCTTTGGCTCAGAGTGCTGTCGATATTATATTAATATATGACATTTGTACAACTTCAAATAGACGTTTTGTGTATAAATACATATATTGATAAAAGGCTTTAGGAACTTCATACACAACATGGTGTAATATGCTGTCAGCCGTGAGTCCTTTTGAAGCATATGAGTTCATTTTAATGGTTTTTCGTCACAACTGTTTGTAGCGGCGAGACCTTTTTTTCTCGTCTCGGCACTGATGCGCTGAGCTGAGTATCATCTTCTCCTGACTGCTGCTTGGCAAATCTCACAAACACCTGTAACACAGTGAAACAGATGAGCTGTTAGTCCTGTCAGTCACATCTGCTGAGCAAATCGAATTTAATCTCAGCTTGGGAATTTCAACCAATCATTCATTTCTAACAGAACGTCCCTAGAGCACAGCAAGTCAATTTTACAGCATCAAGCTATTTTTCTTGTCTGCAGTGAAAGTGAAATGCTAGAATAACTTAAAGTCTCAACATGCTGCAGACAGCTGGTATGGATTGACGTGAAAGAGATTTGTTGCTTGAAGCTTTATCACTTCGCAACTTGGTGATGAAGTTACCTGGTCTAATGTGGTCTGAGACACAGAGTAGTCCTCAATGTTCAGTCTCTCTTTGTTGGTCAACACCAGCTGGAAGACTCGCGCCAGTGAGGTGGTGGCGATTTCATATTGTAAAGTGTTGTAGTGTTTTTCTCGTTGTATGCATCCTGGGAAGCTGCTTTCCATAAAGGACTCGGCCAGGATCAGGTCAGGAGGTATGCCTGCTTTTTCAGCTTTGATCTTCATCGTGACTACATAGCCACCTCCAAACCTGTCCACAAGCACAATCAATGTGAATAATACATGCAAAACTAAGCATACACTTGTATTGTTGACCATTTCATGGATTAACGTTGGTTTGCATATCACCTTTCAAAGTTAACAATTTAAGGCTGGAAGAGCAATTTAGTTGATTTGTGATAATATGGAAACGGCATTCCTGACTTTAAATTATAAGACTTTCCAAAAGAACATACTCACTTGTATTTCAGATGCTGGATTGTGCCCAGACACTTAAACGTCCCATTGACCATGATGGCCAAGCGAGTACAAAGAGCTTCACACTCTTCCATACTGTACATGCAAACAATAAATCAATAAATAATTAAAATATATATTTTTATATTTTTATTTTATTTAAAATAATATTGAATAATTTGTTAAAACAAAAATATATTTTACTTAAAATAATAATGCTTAATCATTTAAAATAAATAATTAATTATTTTAAAAACTTGAGACTAAAAAAATTATGAAAGTCATAGCATTCATACAGGGGTTCCCAAACTTTTTTGTCAGCCAAACCACTTAGACATAAAATCTCAGGGGTACATGAAGTAATATATTTTAAAGTGCCCCTATTATGCCTTTTCGAATATTACCTTTTATGCAGTGTGCCATGTAGCAGTGAAGCTAAAGTTCAAGGAAGTTGTGAAGCCAACAGTGCATGATAAATAAAGTTATTGTCTATCAAAAGAAGTCGGCTCCGAATCGTCTGAACGAGTCGTCAGGAATTTGAATCTTATTCTGTTATGGCTGTACGTCACGAAGTAACACATTTGCATAATGTCCACCCCTGGCTGTAATTTGTGCTGTATGGGGTAGACCAATGACAAAGGACTGCGCCATCTGACCAATCACAGCAGTGAGGGCTCACGGAAAGGAGGGGTTAAGAGAGACTGATTCTTCAAACTGCTTCGCACGAGTTGTTTAGGAATCATTGAGAAATGAGGTAAAATTAAAGCTATTTTTGAGAAAACTAAAGTATTATTTGACCTTGTATGCATGTAATTCTGCTTTAGGACACTCATAAAACAATATTAGCAACCTTAAAAATGGCATAATAGGAGCACTTTAAGTTAATATTTCAATAATTTAACAACACATTTGCATGATGTTTGCAGTTCTCTTGTGTTGGTTAATGGTCACATGACATGCAAGTAAAGAAAATTTTCTTCATAGTAAGTGTGTCAGGATACTGCCCTGTCTGTCTTGTCTGTCTTGTCCCTGTTCAATGTTTCTTTGTTTGTTTTGTGTCTGAGCACATGGCTCTGTTTGTGTTTGCCATGTGCTCCCCTTGTCCCACCTCCCTGTTTCCCCTGGTCACGCCCCCTTGTTTAGTCCTTGTCTAGTCCTCGTTTGCTGCTGCTGCTTTATATTTTGTTCCTTTCCCTTGTGTCTTTGCTGGTTCGTTTTGGTGTTTACCTGTTCTTGGTCCTGAATTTATACTTGCTCTTGCTTTGTATCTCTTATCTAGTTATTTTATATCCTCGTTTCCTTTTCTTGTTTTCTCTAGTTCTTGTTTTGATTTATGTGCTTTCTAATCTAGTTTTGTTTTCTCTTTTTGATTTACATTTTCATTTAACCTTGTTTTTGCGGTTCCAGTTCCCTTTTTGAATCTTGGCTTTTTGTTTTTGATTATTTACTTTGGCTAGTTTGGATTATTTATTGTTTTTGCTTGTGTTCTCTGTTTACATTTATCTGTCTTGTGTATTTTGTGTTGTCTTGAGTCTCGTCTTGTTTGTTATCGTCTCCTGCCATTTTCCCAGAATCCCTGGCCTCTTCCCTGAGAGTGGAGACACACTTTCAAGTCTGTCTTGTCAATAAACTACCATTTCTTGCAGACCCCTGACAAAGTGTTCAATTTCGATACTTGAAAAATATTTTAAATTGCGATTTATGATTTAGGGCTGCACGACTACGCCAATAAAGTATAATGTTTTTATTTGGTGATTGTGAATTTGAACTGTGATAAGACATTTAATATGAAAATGTCTCATATTGCAATTTATTTACTACTACCAAGCCACTCTAAAAACACTATATTATAAGCTGTATGCATGTAAATAAACACACTGATGCTCTACTCATTTTTATATTGCAACTTATTATTTGAAAATTGTGATTTTATAAGACCTATCACAAATGTACAGTAGTTTATTTTGATTGATTGTGCAGTCCCGTTTTTAATGTTAATGCTTTACCAAGTGGTTCATGAACCCTGTTTGGGAAAGCCAGCGTTAACTTTAAATTCTTGCCTGTGAGAAGTCAAAACGACTGCCCTCCCATCGCGGATGATGCTCAGAATAGCGGTCCACAGGAAGCGACGGGAGTGAGGGTCCATTCCTGTGGTGGGCTCATCCTACATACATTTACAGAGTTAAATTACACCAATGTTTTTGTTTTGCACAATGACACTGAGAATGCCTAGGGAAAACATACCAGGAGAACTAGAGGAGGACAGCCAATCATAGCAATAGCAGTTGACAGTTTCCTCTTGTTACCCCCACTGTAGGTACCAGCACAGTTTTCTGCATATTCAGACAGATCCAGCTTCTGAATCCCCCACTCAGCCACCTACAGAAAACACGCAATAATAATGATTGTAACAGAATGCTTACCGGTTAACAGAATATCGGTAACAGCCTAACATAGTGTAGTTGTTTGTGTTAAATTAAGTGTGGAATTACCCTAAGGTTGTTCACTATTGTGTGTCATGTGTTGTGGTAGAATTTTTTTGTTGGAGAGTAAAAGTTTTTCTTTCTTTTTTTAAGTGGTAATGGCATTGTTATAAGGATTGTTAGGATTTTATGCTCTCAAAGTAATATGCTTATGTTGTAACCTGAAATGATAATATGTCCTGAGCATGCTTATGCTTCTAGGAAGGTCAAGGATACTGTTAAACAACCTGCCTCAGAAATAACTGGAATGAGCATGTTTTTTAATTCCAGTGGCCACGTTAAGGCCATGCACCAACTGTATGCTTATTACAAGATTAAACATATTGAACTCTAAATGGACTCTAACGTGTTTAAAATGGGAAAACTGTCAGCTGCAAGCAAGGCCAGTATGAGTGTAACCTGTAGAACATTGTAAAGCACGTGCAAGCCTTATGTAACTTGGTTATTTTAAACGTGATAATCAAGGAATAAAAGCGTGTATTTTTCTAGTCAGGGAGTTTCTCTGATGTGTCTGAAGCGACTCCCTGCCTGCCGCTAATCAAACTTATTACTGAAAAAATAACTTGGTGCTGCAAAATTTCATTTTAGAGTGAACATTATCGTTATTTATTCCTTTAAGTCAGATTGAAAATGTATTTCACCAAGGTGAATGAGGGGTTCGGCTATGAGACTTACTCTGCTAATCTCAGATTCAGGGATCCCGCGGAGGCGAGCGTACAGGTACAGGTGCTCCCTCCCCGTCAGCAGCTCGTCTATGGCATCAAACTGAGGGCAGTAGCCCATATTCTGGTGCACATCCAGGATATTGGTGAGAATACTGAAGCAAAGCACAGTTCATGTTTAGCATTTGCATCCAATGCAGATACACAACTCTTTATAGTTTGTATATTACCTGTATCCAGCTACTGACGCCTCCCCTGATGTCACATCT
This sequence comes from Gymnocypris eckloni scoliostomus, assembly GCA_027564155.1. NCBI lineage: Eukaryota > Metazoa > Chordata > Actinopteri > Cypriniformes > Cyprinidae > Gymnocypris > Gymnocypris eckloni. The sequence continues at coordinate 19,661,171 of CM050422.1, read as the reverse complement.
GTGTCTCCGGTCAGCATTTTAAAGGTTGTGGTTTTACCTGCACCATTTACACCAAGAAGCCCAAAGCACTGCAGAACACATTGAAGTTGATTCCCACATTACTGTTCGGTCATTAATTTCAATTGGAGAAACGGTATGGCTTAGAAATGATACACATAAAAGGTATTTTCAGTAATACCTCTCCTGCTGGAACTCCTACACAGATTTTGTCCACTGCTGGTAGTTTTCTCTGTCTGTATGTCTAAGATGAGACCAGACTCTTTAGCATGGCAATTACAGTTATTTAAAATGATACCAATTAAACTCTGACATAGCTTACAAAATATAAAATGGATGCTTTTTCTCTTAGTCATTTGAGGTGCTTTGCACCGTGTTTTTCTAGGAACTATGAAAAGGTTCTTCCGGTGGGAAAGTGCCTTTGTTCTGGTCACTTACTTTTGACAAGTCTCGGATTAGAAGGATATCATTCTTGTTTCCTCCTTTATAAATGCGCTGTCTCTCCTGAGCTACATCATCATCTTCATCTTTAACAGGACTCTTACCATAGTCTGATGCCCTACACAAATAATAGACAAAAATAATAGCCACCATCAAATGCTGTTTAAAGATAGAGTATAGTAAATACAAAGTAAAGCAATTAAATATTAAACAGATTAAAGGTCTTTGTTTTTTTGCAGATGTGGAGTAAAAATCTGGACATAAATGACATGCAACTGAGCAGAATATCAATGATGTCTTTTTGTCCTCACCAGTGATCAAGAAAAAAATTGTACTGGATGAGCAGATTAAAGATGAAATAGATAAATCCCTCCACAGCCATACAGAAGAGATTCTTCCCCAAAAAGTTCCATCTGAATGGATCCATGGAAAACTCCTCCCTGTGCCAAAACACAATTTATTGTAAGGACAGCATCATGAAATTATACTTTTTTGGAGTCACCAGTGTTAGTTCTGCCTCACTTGTTACCATAGTTCTCCATGTTAGCAGTGTTATTTAGCCATTTTTTGTGCGATATTAATAACACTACTGGCTCAGTAAGGTTTCTGTAACACTTTAGGTATGAAGCCTTTATATATAATGCATTATAAAGTAGTTTTAATGCATTCGTTTTGTCTTGTAATGCACCTTATAATGCATTGTATGATGTACAAATGTTTGCAACTATGATAGTAATACGAAATGTTATTTGAGCATCAAATCACTATATTAGAATGATTTCTGAAGGATCGTGTGACTCTGACAACTAAAGTAATGGCTGCTGAAAGTTCAGCTTTGTGTCACAATATATTCAAATAGCAAACAGATATTTCAAATTGTAACGATACTTCACTATATTAATGCTTTTACTGTATCATTGATCAAATAAATGCAGTATTAGTGAGAATAATATAATATAATATACCAAAGGATAAGACTGTGACATTTTGATAAATCTGTGTTTCATAGGAGAAATGTTATATGAATTTTGAGGCAAGAAGATGCAATTCCAATTGGATTTAGACAAGTGAATATGTGTTCTGCTGCAGAATTTTAGACATACACTTTTTTATACATAAATGTGATTTTTTTTAGAGATAGACTGGAGTATTTTTAGAAATTGCACTCAAATCCATTTTCAAAAATCTGAGGATATACATTATGTCAATTTGAACAGGCATGACAACAACTGTTGTTTCATTATTACGTATTGTTAATAGATAAACTTACCAAATCGGGCATAGACATCAGTCACGGCCTGGTTCATGGCCATATCAATGAGACCTCGGCCGAGACAGAAGTGAGGGAAGACCAGTAACACCTTCTTCAACACCTCATTAAACATTAGCAGAGACTGAAGCATATGAGAAGAAAAACCACAAGTAAATACAACAAAATAAGAAACCCGAAAATTTTACTTTATCTGTAAACATGGACTTTTATAAAAAAATATATTTTTGTGTAACTTTAACTAAAACAAACTAAATTATAATTTAAATTTTAACAAAACGGACACAAAAAATATATAAAAAATACCCTGTTGTTCACAAAGAGCTCTAAGATGAAGGTGATGGCGCTACTGTTGATGCCAATGAAAAGGTTGATGCAGGAGAGCGACACATATGCCGTGCTGGGGACATTGAACATGTAGGACATGGGGTACATCATGGGCGTCACTGACCACCTGGAAGAGTGAAAGAAAAATCACTGTTGTGCTTAGCTGATTTCCTTGAAATGAGTTTGAACCTACATAAGCCACTGACTGACCCATAGAGACAAAGCAAAGCGACCAGCGCTGGCAGATTGCTTGGTGATGTGTAGCATTTCTTATCAAAACACAGAAAAATGCCCACAACCATTGCTGTGCTGATAGAGTAGTTTATCTGGCACAAACAAACGAAAGGGATGTGAGCAATCAAGCAGTAATCCAAACACATTTTGCTGTGACTAATTATTGACATTTCTCAGAACTGTCCTTGTTAACACACAACGCTGATGAATCTCACCATGTCCCAGAAAAAGTTGGCTACCCAGTAGACCAGAGGACTGACTCCACTAACAAACTGCAGATGCTTGGCCTTGGTGACACGTTCCTGAATGAGGTAGAGGATGAAGCTGGCTGGGATGAAGGACATGGCAAAGATGACGCAAATGGCCACCACTGCATCCACTGATGTGGTGAGACTGTCCAAAAGGAAAAGGAGCATTTTACTTACTACAAGAAGACTTTATTTGTTTTTCTTACAAACATTATCCATACACTTGTTTAGTATTCATATTTATGTATGAAAACAATTGAAACAATGTGTGTCAGATTTCAGGGTTTCTGATTTCCTGACTACATACTTTACTGTTTAAATGTTTGGGGTCAGTAAGATAGGTTTCTTTAAAAATAAAAATGAATATTCTTATTCAGCAAGGATGCATTAAATTGAAGAAAAAAAGATATACAATAAAGATATGTGTAATGTTGCAAAAAAAACATTTTAAAATACATAAATTATATAAAAATATAAATTGTAATAACAATTCACAAAATTATTGTATGTATTTTTGATGAAATAAATGCAGCTTTAGTGATCATAAGAGACTCCTTTCAAAAAGAATTACGAAACATGTTGGACATTTAAGGAAGATGATGTAAACTGGGCCTATTCGTCAAAATAATTTCTGTTTTTGCTGACACTCACACAGTGACCTCTGAGAGCTGCTCTTTGGTGAGGTTGAGCGGGTGGTTGATCGCAGTAATGCCATACTCTGATGGATTGGCGTGAGGCGGCAGGTAAGCACGGAGAATGGCATTGTTTGCTAAGTTCATGAAGGAGACCATGGCGTGCCAGCCTTTGTTGCTATACCACACCTGTGATAAGGGAGCAAAATGTTAAGAATTTGATAGTTTTTTATATAATACAATGACATTTAGAAATGTTTAAGACATGATTAAGTCTCCAAAATACTGTTTGGGATATTGTATTGTTAAATAGATGGTTTAACATACCTTAACATTGTACTCACTCTCCATGTAATGCAAGAACGTTCCTAATTCGTTCATTGCTGACTTTGAATAGGGGCCCTAAGGATAAGATAAGCAATCATTTAACAGTGTATATGTTATGCAAGCAGAATATAAAATAATATATTGAAATGCCTCTCATCAAAATCTCATTAACGTTTATGTGTAGTATACACAATACCATACCCCTGTAATATTCATCATCCGTCCAAGCTGGGAAAAAACGGCCCTAATCTCCTCTGGATCAACGTCAAGAATCGGCAGTTGTCCACCAACAGAGAGACCACCATATCTGTGAAAAAAAATGATTTAATCAAGCACCATTTTACGCTAGTATTTTTGTTGTAAATGCAGATGTTTAACATAATATTGCATAAACATATTGCATAAACATTTTAGGATACAATTGAATGAAACTGTTTAGGTTTTAATCTGTTTGTACTGTGCCTCATTCTAAACGATCATGCAACACCACAATTAAAAGTATAAATTCAAATTTTCACAAAATGCATAATAAATGCATAATTACAGAAAAATTAGCATGTCACACAAAAAGAGACAACTTCCATTTTTGACTTAAATTAAATGAAATCTTGAGACATTATGTAGAAAGAAATTCATTGACTAAGATATGTGAGTATTCAACATCTATTTTAAAACTGACAACTGCTCAAACGTTTCATATCAGCAATCACATTAACCATACAACTAAATAAAAAAGACAGAAACCTTACCTTTGTTCATTCACCCAATATTTGCTCTTCAAGCTACATATGAGGAAAAACAGCAGTTGTTATATAACATTTATACGAATAGTTATACTACTATCATAGCTTTTAATAACAGCTCACCTGGTCTTGATGAGTTTGGGGTAAGTCTTCACTAAGTAGTCAGAGATGTTTTTGTTTGTCATGTCGAGCAAAATGTCCCCTGTTGGCTCTTTCCTCTGCATCAGAGCAAAATAAATAAATAAATCACTAAAACAACTTCCCCCATAAGCATTATTAAACATTTCAGTTCCATCTTAGATGCTGACCTGGCGTGGCGGCAGTCCTCCAGCTCCAGCCTGACAGTCAGGCAGCATTATGAGCTTTCTATCAGTGCTGCACTCGCAGGGAGGGGAGGGGTTTCTTATATCCCACTCGGGACTCAATAAGATGTTTTCGACCTCAGGAGAAACTGGAGGAACTTCCCAATCAGAAGTTGTGTTTAGGCAGGTAAAGAGGCTCCTGTGCATACACATATATATACACAGTAAGAGTCCAACAGTATGCACCAACTATTTTAAATATGCCAATAAAGAGTTCTTAGTTAAGAACTAAACCAGCCTGCTCCAACACAATATCACATTACAAACACTGATTTGACGCCAAGGAGTACAGAAAAAAAACTCACTCCAAAGGCTGATTTGGCATGCAGCGTGTTCCCATGCCAGGCTCCTTCAGCAATGTCTGTATGAAGTGGCTCATCTTTGGATGTGATGGCTGCTCATTACTGAGACACAGAAGAACAGTAAGGATTTCAATCACATCTCCCATGAAAACATACAGACTATGGGTCAGATTCTGAGAACAACTCTCACCTGATGAAGGTAAACTGCGTTCCATACATCCACGGAGTCAGGGTCAGACTGGGATACTCTCCAAATGGTGGGACAATCATAGTGAAGACCAAAGCAATAAGGACAAAACTGGCTGGCAAAACAATCTACAAAAAAGCAAAACGTAAAGAAAACATCTACTAACTGGCTACTTAATAAGTGGTAAAGACATTTTTTTAATTGTACTTTTATGTTCCACAGTAGAGACAAAGTCATACAGGTTTGGAACGACATGAGGGTGGGTAAATGATGGCAGAATGATCGTTTTTGATTGATCTATCCCTTGAACTTGAATGAACACTGTGTTCAAATGGAAATGTCACCTCACCTGTGCAAGAAAATCTTTGTGGCTGCGTGTGGCATGGTGATATCTCTTGATCAGAAGAGCGTGGAACTGCTTGAGCACCAGACTAAAGCCTTTAACCTGCTTGGAGGCTCTGCCAGCACTGTTGTCAGACTCCGGTGGGTTCACACCATTAGCATCTGTAAACCAGACCACATATGGATGTAACATTATTAGACCTTTGGCAAAAAATGCATTACTGATCCAAAGCAATAAGCCTATATTTAGGCTGCTGGTATGTCCCCACCTGGCTAATTAACCATTATGACCAGCACAAACAACTGACCAGCACAAACTTTTAAACCAGAAAGCTTGCATTTGTTTCTTTAACAAGCAAGACCCTATTGTTTTACTAGCTTAACGAGGAACCATTTTCAGCCCATCAACCAGCACCATTGACTGAGCACTAATCAGCACAAACCAGTCTGGACCAACATGTAAATTCACACTGGTCTAGGCTGGGCTGGTATCTGCCAGGAGCTACTGTATCTCAAGAAGCTTTAGCTCTACAAAAGCATAGCATTTCAGTCCAATCGTGTATAGCGCCCTGTTAGCTTCTTAGCATGAGAGCTAAGCAAAGCTGAGATCTGGGATCTCAATTCACCTTCAACATTACTCGCAGCCTCTTTGTCTTTCCTCTGTCGTAGCATCCATTGCTCTGAGGGAGTAGGCGACCACACAGTCAAACAGTGCTATAAACTACTGGTTTATTAAAAATACAGGACAAAAATGTCTGTATTACTTGTCTGTATTTATGATTGTAAATATAAGTCATATGAGGATATTCACCTGGTTTGACAGAGCTGTTGTCTGCTTCTCCATCTGCTGTAACTTTCAGAAAGATCTAGATATACACAACACAGTTTCTTAAAGCATCAGTGAGCACACACTTATAAATACAACTCTGCACAGTAACAACCAGTGTTATTTTAGTATTATTTATATACAGGTATTGTATTTATTAATATTTAGAATTTATTATTATTTAAAAATATATTTTTCAGTTTGAATTTTCATTTGACTTTAAATGTTAGTCATTGCGTTATGTCTTTTTGTCATTTTATTGAACCTTTTTGTAACTATTTCAATTTAGCTTTATTTAATTTTTATTTCAGTTTTAGTCATTTTAGTGCTTCAACTTACTCAGCAACATTATTTCGGCTATAGTTGCCAAAGAAACATTATTTTTAAAGTTGAAGTCTCATCTTAATAGTAATCTAATATGTATAATATTAATACAGCTAATATTTGTACAGCTAATAGTTTTATTTTAATTAACAAAAAGTTAATAGTGTAAGTTAAAAACACTGGACACAACTAACTGCAACTGATTTAACTTACACTGAAAGCATAGATGCTGCTAATATCCATAAATGACTAACACAAACAGTGCAGTTATTTAAATATATAAAGTCTATTGACAGGTATCACTGATAGTAATGGTTGCTAGCATAATGAATGAAATGTTGTCTAACCTCCTCTAGTGAGGTGTCAGATATGCCAAAGCTACTGAGGCCCATGTCACCCAACGTTTCCTCCAGTTCACGGAAAAGGCTGGCGTACGCACGGTATTTAAAACCTTTATTTGGCAGCAGATAGGTCATCTCCTGACCAACCATTTCAATCAGCTTCGCCTCAGGTACATGGTGATGAATCAGAGTAGTGATGCTCTCAACGTTCCCTGTGTAATGAGAAAGCAAAAAAATATTTGTTTTTAAAGAAATGAGACTAAAGAGACAGTTATATCACCGTATATGTTGAGCTGTTAGTACACTGACCGTCCAGTGTTCTCTCAGGCTGTAATGCATGACTCTCCTCTTTATGTCTAGTGCAGGTGGAGCAGCTGCACGAGCACTCAGACGCACAATCACACTCATTCTGAGGAGTACAGTCAAAGAACTCTTATAGGACACCATCAAATGACACTGAAGAACCACATTCCAAGCTTTTTAGTGATATTTGGGGGGTTTGCCTTCTCTTGTATAAGATAGACCTACTGTAGTTTTACATTTTAGGAATAAAATGTGATTAGTGTTTGCCAATACAAAAGTATGCAGTTGTTATGCTGTGTGTTGGTAGCTTTATAGACACCATAAAATCAAAATGAGCAAACAACTCAAAGTCTTATTTTTATGGAATGTTGCAGTATTTATTATAAATTTATCATAGATGTATTATAGATCTATCCGTGCATGTTTCATTTGAATATACATGGCAATTGGACTATAGACGAAATTATGATTGTTGTCCATTTGTGCTTTTGATTAAAATAGTAAATGTGGTGTAAAATGGCACCTGATAATCAAGTTTTGAGATACGATGTCTGCAGCAACTGTGCAACCAGTTATGTGGCAAACATTATTCAAGTTCTGTGTTGCAAGCAGGACTAAAACCTGTGTTGTCCTTATAAACACCATAATTCAGTGTGTCTGTGTGCTATGGTAACAATGGTATCAAGATCCTGACAGTCAAAGCATTCCCAACGAGCACAATCAAAGCAAAGCTGTGGATTGTAAATACCATCAATGATAATACTACAAACTAGATAAAAGCATGTAAGCACTTTTTTTCTTAAGGCAAGACACTACAGACAAAACGTAGTGAAAAAAAAGTTTTGCTTGTGCATTTTGCTTCCTTAACATGTGTTATTTCAGACTAGTGGAAAACATACAAAATACACATTCAAGTTATCGTATTGCACTTTATCGATTTGTGACAGTAGATTTCAATTACAATGCATATTATTTATGGATTTGTGTTTTTTTCTCAAGTACTGTGCCAGAAATCTTTACTTCATGAGCACCATACAACAGCCAAACAGTTACAGTTTTATTTCCATCCATATTTTGATGGATATCTGTGCTGGAAATGTATGCAAATGAGTGCAAATTTAATTATATAAATCCTTATTTGAATATTTAAACCTAACATTTCAGAAAACTTGTAATACAAAACAGCTAATGTGCTTAATCATCAGGGGAAGTATGTTGACTTGTGGTCTCTTGCCTTAATCACCAACACTGTGACCTTTCGCAGAAGTCTCTCACCTCTTTTTTGCGCTGATCTTTCATGCGACGCACCAGCGTGAGGTAGAAACCCACTCCAAAGCAGTTCTTCAGAAAGAGAGGCGAGCCACTGCAGTGTAGTTTTCCTTTGGAGATGATGGCCACTCTGTCACTCAACAGGTCTGCCTCGTCCATGTGATGAGTGGACAGTATTACTGTGCGTCCTGGATGAAGTGCATGTAAGAGACATGGGAGAGAAAAGTGAATGATACAGATATTTAACAACACGAAGATCAGTTTTGTATCTTATTGCATGAGCAGCTGCACAGTGTAAATAGTTTTCTTGGCCAGAAGGTGGCAGTACCTGTGCGTACTTGAGTAGCAGGTCCCAAATGGAGCGTCTGGAGTATGGATCCACTCCTGATGTTGGCTCATCCAGTATCACCACCTTAGAACCACCCACAAAAGCCATCGCCACAGACAGCTTCCTCTGCATACCCCCTATAGAGAGAGTCGAAACACAATTACAACTCTGACTTGACATTAGTGCCGGATGTTTACTCTCTCACAAACAAACAATTACATGCAGCAGGATAATTACACCACTGTTTGATTGTGCTATTGTTGTCATTGGCATTTAAAACTCATTGTTCACGTTTACTCTAGGACAGCTTTGTTGCGCCTCATTTGTAACCCAAATCAGCCCTTTAAAAGAAGCATTAATTTAATGTACCCTGTCTCTCCTGCTTTTAAGTATATGTCTAAATCACAGATCATCAGCAGGTAAATTTTAAGACCCTATAACAACAGATTACCAGATTATTGTGCACCCACCAGAGAGGTTCTGTGCTTCCTCATCTCGTTTATGAGGCAGTCCAAGGTCCTCCAACATGTTGTCAACCTCCTGCATGGCCTCCTTGCGATCACGTCCCTTCAGCAGAGAGTAGAAGAGAATATGCTCCTCTACTGTCAGGCTGAGTGAAATAAAATACAATTTATATTTTTGAGGCAACCAGACATTTGTATTTACAATATTACTTCCAAGCAAGATCACTCACTGATTGAAGAGAATGTTGTATTGTGGACACATGCCCAAAGATTGTCGTATGGCATCCATATCTGTACGAATGTCCTTACCATATATGTAAGCCGTTCCAGAGGTGGGCGGAAACAACCCAGTTAATATGGACCTATGACAGTGCAAGTACACATGTGAGAAATGTGTCCAAATCAGACAAAATAGATAGGATTTACGTTTCCATATCAATGCTATTAAAGGATAAAGAGAAGGAAGGGACGCACAAAGTGGTGGTTTTTCCTGCCCCGTTGTGACCCAGGAAAGAAGTGATCTGGTCCTCATAGAAGTTCATGTTGAGACAGTCCACTGCAGGTCTTGAGTACTTTGAATACACCTTCACCAAGTCCTGCACTGACACTCCTATTAACAGACCTTCCGGCTCTGGCTCAAAGAACGGATGCCCTGCAGAAAAGAAAATGCCCATGCGGACACTAAATCAGATAGACAACTGACAAAATAACAGGCTCAGGTTTATATACAGGTGCTACAGCAATAGACCAAGTTTAAAAAATTGAAATTCAAATTAAAATCACAGGCAGATGAAGCTACTAATGCACAGTTCGAAGTAATTCAACATAATTACATGTAAACAATAAAGGTTTTCCATTAGTATGAGACTATTTTTGCAGCAAAGTAAAGAATGGATGGATATATACATAATGGGTCACACTCGGCTGCTCTGATTGGTCTAAAACCTTGATCTCCGGCGTGGGAGGCAGACACACTAACCAGGAGGCTAAATGGCTGCAGCCACTAACATAAGTCGCTAGTGCACCTCTTGAGATCAGGGGGAGTGAGATTCACTTGCACAGCGTCATCTAGCTTGCCTACGTTACATATAGACAGAAAGATATGTGACAGAGGCCAACGAGTAGATGCAGTGCAGAGTAAACCTCAATCCCCTGATCTCAAGGATGTGCTAGCGACTGACGCTAGTGGCTGCAGCTTTTTAGCCTCCTGATTAGTGCGTTCGCCTCACATTCAGGAGAATAGTGGGTTCGAAACTCGTTCGGAAGCAGGCGAGCGGGGACCCGTTACAGATAGATAGATAGATAGATAGATAGATAGATAGATAGATAGACAGACAGACAGACAGACAGACAGACAGACAGACAGACAGACAGACAGACATTGATTTGAATATGCATAACCTTCCACGGTTAAAACTACACCTCCAGTACAAGCATTTCTATGAATTTCCTTGAATTAATTCAATCTAAATTCAAATCTGAATTACAGTTCTATTTAAAATGTATCTTTTTTTAAGGTATTCTTAATTCAAATTTAGCTGATATTCTTACCATCGTGCACAGACTGTATCTCCTCCTGTTGAATCTCTTCATGCGATTTGAGCTGTTCCTCGCGCTCTCTCTCTTTCTCCATCCTCTCTCGTTTCCCCCTGTGCTTGCATTGTTTGCTGCTGCGGGAACCATTGCATTCCCTGTGGTCCGGCGAAAGGCCACCATACTCCATATCTTCCTGCTTCTCCACGTTGTTTTCCACAGGATTCTCAGGGCCTACATTTACATGTGGGTGAGTTCACAAAATTAATGCAATGTAGGCCCTGTTTAGTGTTTACTCCTATATTCGATTCTGTAAACTTCTGATCAAATCATACAAGATGGATGTTAATATCAGCTGTAAACAATCAGCCATACCTGGATCTGGAATCGGTGAGGGTTGAGGTGTCAGCTTCAGCCAGTAAGAGGGCTGCAGTGGGAAATAAAAGGGCCGCCCGATGCCATACTGGCCTAAAAACCAAAGGTAAATAGAAGTAAGCACACATACACTCACATACTCATCCACACACACTCAAAAGCATATTTTCTCTAAGAAAGAAACTAACCTGGAAAGACATTGTCGAGATACCAAGCCAACAAAGCATAGACAACTGCATCCAATAGCATCATTTGAATGGAAGTGAAGAAGGAGTACTCATCACCCTCTAGAGGACTTGTACAAATATTGTCCCACTGCAGCCCCAGGCCTTGCTCCTCATAGCGGGACAGATATTCTGTCCCAAAACCAAAGGCCACTGGAGACAGAAAGCTCTGGAAAAGGAGGACCATTTCACAAAACATTAACTACAGGCAATAACCATTTTGACCACTGAAATTATTTTACAAATGCAAATAGTTTCTGAATGAAATAAGACTTCATGCTAATTACATTCATAGCAGTAGTTCTGAACCTCTATGTTGTCCATCACAATATTCAAAGGCTCCTCTGATATGGACTATTTCCCATATTTCTGCAGGAATTTTGAAAGCTGCTTGTTTTCAAAATGGGAGTATTGATGTATTAAATTAATTAACCACAACTGTTTTTTGTGACTTTTCTTCAGTTTAAACAACAGTTATTGAAAATGAAAATAGTTGTATTATTTTAGTTTTATTATTATTACACATTGCCATTTAAATATTGTTGTATGTGTTTTTAGCGTTTTATTTTAGATTAGACTTTGATTATTTTAATAATAATAATTGATTCATTTAAATGTAAATCTTTTAGTCATCTTAAGTCCCTCTTAGAAGTTTGCTGAGGCCCGCTAGTGGTGAAGAATCACTAATTTATAATGTTTTCAGTTACTTTGAATGCTGGCGCTTGAGATTGGATCAATCAGAAGAGAAGTGGAACAGCATAGTGGACTCACCACAGCTATCTTCATTTCCTTGGTAATGCGATCCTGCCAGGCGAAACAGAAGATATGTGGGAGGTAGAGGGTGAAGTAGATGATGCCACTGCAAGCCGCAGCCAAGTTGGCCTTATTGAAGAACACACTCATCAAGAAACACTGCATAATAGTGGCCACCGTGAACGTGAGTAGAAACAGAAACAGGATGATGGGATCACTGTAATTCAGCACTTTGCCTACCTGAGGACAAATACACACACAAATTAGGATACTCTTCTATTTGCAGTGTAAATAATTTTATCGTCACACATCTCTCTTTCTTTATATTGCTACCAATGAGGTAGCAATATCAAAAATACAGGATATGGTCCATGCAAAGTCTAAGAAATACTTTACAGAGAAAGAGAAGGGAGAATGGCAGATTAGATGATGAAATGACAGATATGTACTAACAACATACATCCAGCAGAGGTCACAATGCAACAAATCTGAGAAAGGCTCAGAGGGACAAAGTTCAATTGACATGGTTCATCAGTCATGCCATTTCTTCCTCACCATGATAATGGCAGTCAGCAGTGCAGTGCTGGTGGCCATTATGAGGAAGCTGTCAATGAACCACGTGTACCAGATGACTCCATTAGAGACGCCTATGGCCTTCAGTGTCTCCTTCAGCCTCATCTCCTTCTCCAGCACGATGCTCTTCACTACCATGGACACTGAGTAGATCCAGGCCAGCACCATGAAGATGGGGAAACAGCGGTTTAGAGTCAGCATGAACCTTGATATGGGACAAAACAAACAAATTCCATTGAACATTGGCGTCATTGCAAGGTTTCATTAAGAATCGTATGCCATGAAACAATATGAATGTAGTCAAATATGATAATTAATTGATTTCGTTAAAATGGATTTGAAGATGCCCAAAAATGAAATTATGTCATAATTTACACACCTTTTTGGCATTCTTTCTTTTGTGGAACATAAAAGAAGATATTTTAAAATAATGTTGGTAATCAAACCGTATCAGGTCCCTTCGACTTCCACTGAATGTTGAAAAAATGGAAATGGAAAATTGATATTTTGGAATCAATGGGAATGGAAAGTGTTTGGTTACCAACATTCTTTAAAACAGCTTTTGTGCTTGCAGAAGAAAGAAAGATTTGGAACAACATGAAGGTAATACATGGCAGCATTATGGGATAGGGTCAGTTAGCACTTTCTGGCCACATCATTTCAGACATCACTCACATGTCATCCACATAGCAGGGATAGGGCATCTGCTGCAGGTAAACACCTAAAGGCCAGTCATGACCTGTGTGTAACTTGAGGATTCCGTGTTCAATCATGTCCTGCAGGTAGGCAAAACCTCCCCAAATGTAGCGATGGTCCTCCACAGGGTCTGCCCTTGGGCCAGGGTCCCAGTACCTAAGAGAAATGGAGGGAAACATGTATTTGTTGCTAATTCAAAAAGGTTTAAACATGAACAAGAACACAAAATGTTTCTTGAGCTGACTAATAAAAGTTTATATAGTGTCATTGGGCTGCTCTGAGATGAACATACTTAAAATTCAGCCTTCTAGCTCACTGGGAAGACATCTATAAAAGTTAATGCAGCTGTAAGCCTCTAAATGTGTACTTTCAGGGGGTTAGTCAGATACACTTTATTGCCAAAAGTATTGGGTCACCCCCTTCTAATCTGTGGAGGTCTGCATTTAAAGTCACACCAGATGTGTTCAGCTGGGATTAGGACTTGGCTTTCTGCAGACCAGTCAAGTTCTTCCACACTGACCGAATCATAATTTCTCTTCAATCCTTGCCTTATACACATAGACACTGTCATGATAGAATAGAAAAGGGTGCTGTCCAAACTGTTGCTATAAAATTAGAAGCACACAATTCCTTAGAATATCATTAAATGCCTAAACATTAAGATGTGTACTCAAGGAAATAACTAAAGTAATCAAACCTTTCATTAGAAGGGGGTGACCCAACACTTTTGGCAATATAGTGTATATAAATATGCCAGCACAATGAAACTTTAGAGAGTGTAGATTGAAGTGTAAAGATTATTGTATACTTATAATAATGCTGAAATCTTGCAATACTAAAAGCCCGAACATGTTTTTTCCACAATTCATAAAACATGCTAAAAATGAGTCCAAACTCTTTCAATAGGAGTGGCAAAATCACAATTTGTAATTCAATTCTCGTTGTTTGTTTATGGTGGCTGCACTTTGTATTATGCCCACATAATGAAAACACAATGAACCCACAGGCCCACAGCGTGATTCGATCCTTGGATATTTGTTTTCTTGTGTCAAAGAAGGACGGCTACAGTGAGATCTAACCAGACTAACACCTGCAGGCAAGTTTTGTGCTCCAGAGGGACTCTCAGTAATGAGTGGTGTCGTTTTGCACGGCACAGCACACTGGAGCTCCACGTAGGATGAATGATTGTGCCTGCTCTTTCTCTTGCTCTAACCTCTAACAATAGTCTGTTGAGCACTAACACCTAACATGAACAATTAAAGGAAGATTTTCTATTCTTTCTTTACACAATACATTTTATATAAAAGCTGAATCCGGAAATGTACTCTAAAAGGTGAGACATGAACTTATAATCTAATGCTCCTTCCCTCAACCCTGATCACATTAGAGTTCAAATATTGAGATGAATATTAAATAGACTCAGTTTGACTCTACTTCAGTGGTTTAATGGTCTCTTAATTTGAACCACCCAGTCTTAAAGTACATACGGAACAACCCTTATTAGATCAGATGAACAATGAGGCAGTTTCATCTTACACGATTATGGATGACCTCTCACCTGTCTTTGATTTTGTTGGTGCGTTCCACTGCATCAATGTCCATTCGGATCTTGAACTTGACGTGGCGGGGCAGATCAGTGGTCCAGGGGTACATGTCCATGAAGACCAGACCTGCCCAAAACTTATTCTCCCCCAGCAGGTGCAGAGCCTGATAGGTCATCAGATTCTCATCCATGTGACCCACAAACTTATCCAGACTTATACACTGTGAGGAAATGAAAAATTATTTATGTAATGTAATGTTTGAATGTTGATGAATCCTGTATGTTCTTGTGGTGGCATCAATATAACAAGAACGAGTAATACATCTTAGTTTAAAACTATTTATTTAGTGTTTAAGTACTATTACTGGCCTTACATTTTCTGAAATGTAACGATAGTAAAACAGAGATTATTTTATTTTGGACAAACTGAAAATTTAGCCTCTGTAAATGTAAACTTGGGTCCTCTGGCTGCGCACAACAAAGTAGCTGTGAAAAATGTAGGTGTTTGGTTTGACAGAGAACTCAAATTTGATAAGCAAATTAACAATGTTGTTAAATCATGCTTTTTTAATCTGAGACTTCTAGCTAAAGTAAAACCTTTTCTCTCTGCTACTGATCTTGAGAAACTCATCCATGCCTTCATTTTTTCGCGACTCGTTTATTGTAACACTATATATATAGGAGTTAACTAGACAGCTTTGGCGCGTCTGCAGGCAGTTCAAAATGCTGAAGCCAGGCTGCTGACAGGTACACGCAAGCATGAGCATATTATACCGATTTTGTTCTCTCTCAAATGGTTGCCAGTTCGTTTCCGAATAGAATACAAACTTTTAGTGTTTGTTTTTAAATCGTTAAATGGCTTAGCTCCAACATATCTTGATGCCTTAGTAAAACGCCATACTTCTACTAGATCCTTGAGATCTTCTGATCAGCAACTTTTAACAATTCCCAGAGCTAGATTAAAACTGAAGGGTGATCGCGCTTTCTCAGTTGCTGCCCCGAAACTGTGGAATTTGTTACCTGTGAGTATTAGATCAGCTCAGACTATCTCTAGTTTTAAATTATTGTTAAAAACGTATTTATTAACTCAGGCCTTTAATCTCTCTGAGTGCTGAGTGGTGCTATGTCTTTGTATATTTATGAAAATGTTTTTGTTTGTTGTTTTTTGGCTTTTTGGTTTTCTACTTTTGTACAGCACTTTGGGCAACAATGGTTGTGTTATTTTGTGCTATAGAAATAAAATGAAATGAAATAAAAAAAAAATGAAATGAAATGAAATTACTACCACTATTTATTTATTGCTTGTGAAGAAATATTACATCACATGCTGTTGTCCCACTGTTGTTATGAATATTCAGATGAACAGCACAACTGCAAATGTGAACTTGTTTTTATAAAACAGACCATTAAATAAACATTCAATTAATAAACAACAACTTCCATTTTAGACACAATAGTGACGTTAATTTGTCTATTTTTGCTCCACCAACAAACAAAAAATCTAAACATAGCAACAACACACAAGTAGTGGTGTTTCGTTCTTGAATGAATCAGTGCTTTTAAACAAACCTGTCAAATGCATCAATGTTTTGCTCTGAAGCAGTGCTTTTTTAAATAAATCTGTTGAGGGAATGATTGTTTTGCTCCTGAAAGAATTTGTTTTTGAACACATTTGTTATTAAATGATTGATTTGATCTTGAATGAATCAGTATTTTTCAAATAATCTTTGAGGAATGATTGTTTTGCTGCTAAATGAATCTGTGTTTTTGGACAAATCCGTAAAGTGAATGATTATTTTGCTCCTGAATTAGTGCTTTTTTAACAAATTGGTTTATTAGCATAACAGTGAAACTGCAGAAAGCGTCACAGTAAAATCCCAACCACTAATGCACAGATTGACAGTCGGCCTCGAGCGGCAAACCACAGCAGCCAATCAGATTCAAAACCGAACTAATAATGTTGATACAATAATGTGTATGTGCACATCGGTATGTAAGAATGTCACGCTTTCAAGAGCCAAAGCAATTCTCTATTCTCGCAGGCCTCTTGTTCTCAAAGCGCCCAATGACATGGGAAAATCACAGAGTCTGTGTTGGCTCTTCACTGGAGGACTGCTGTACAATAGCTGAGTGAACGGCTCGCTCACATCACATGCCACCGCACTAGAGGCGAGAGGCCTCCTACTTCATGTGCACCATATCTAATGGAGTCCTTCACAGTAATGTACAATGCCACCAGAGGTCCTGAACAAACACCTGAATGGAAAGATTCAAAGGGATCCCTGCAGGACTCACATGTTCTCAACACATTCAAATTGAAAAACACAACATTCACATTCAGAGGCACTCAGCTTGAGCTCATGGACTGAAAACCACAAATAAACCCAAATTGAAAAAATATAACTATGATCCCGTAGCTTTTCAAGGTAGCATTTAATCAGGGCTGAAGAGTGACAGCTATAACTAATAGGTTAAACGGGTAACGTTTGTTTGTAAAGCACGAAGGCTCGCCATTCGGATGTAGATAAAGGGAGGCTGGGTCACCCTATGATAGCCTTCTCCCACCATTGCCGTCCCACTCTAATCAATTTGCGAGAAGAGGCCTCCAGCCTACGGGACAGAGGCCGGCCATGGCTGGGGAGGTGAGGTAACAGAGTGAAGCTGAGTGATTTGCCCCTCTTGTTTCTCAATGAACCCCCCCCGAAAAACAACACGGTGCTGGCAAAGGGTGGCTCTCCCACCCACTCCCCACTTAATCAAAGCCGCACAATAGAGAGGCCTGCATGCTGTTGACAGCTTGCTTGTTCTTTTCCCTTTCACCCAGCTGGCCACGGTGGGCTCTATATAGCCGTGCTAAGTGGTCTTTCTCGTGGCGATGTGCTGAGAGCAATCTGCGCTCTGCAGAATGAGAGCTGTGGTGCTCAGAGCTAAAGAGCCTCATTCTGTCAAGTGAGGAACAGATAAGCTGGTTTGTAGGGAGATGCTCTACACGATGGTATTGCTAGACCTCACGGAAAGGGCAGGATCCCCGAATCTGGACCGAGCTGAATGTTTTAGTGGCATAGTTAAAGGATTTTAAATGTGACTATTTATGGATCATTAATAATACCAATATTTACCAATATGAATATATTACAGTGCTAAATAATATTCCTTTCACTTTAATTTGTTTCATTCCTGCTTTCACTATCTAACTCAATTTGCTTTAGAATGAATCAGTTTTGTCAATGAATCTGTAGAGTGAGAATCAGTGTTTTTGAATGAATCTGTTCAGTAAATTATTGTTTTATTCCAGAATTAATCAGTGTTTTGAATGAATCTGTTGAGTAAATTATTGTTTTATTCCAGAATGAATCAGTGTTTTGAAAAAAAAAATCAGTTTAGTAAATTATTGTTTTGATTTAGAATGAATCAGTGTTTTTGAACAAATCTGTTAAGTAAATTATTGTTTTGATGAAGAATGAATCAGTGTTTTTGAACAAACATGTTGAATAAATGATTGTTTTGATCTGGAATGCATCATATTTTTTTATCTGTTGAATTGATTATTGTTTTGTTCCAGAATGAATCAGTGTTATTTAACAAATCTGTTGAGTAAATTATTGTTTTGATCCGGAATGCATAATTTGTTTTTAATTAATCTGTTGAATTGATTATTGTTTTGTTCTAGAAGTGAATCAGTGTTATTTAACAAATCTATTCAGTAAATTATTGTTTTGATGAAGAATGAATCAGTGTTTTGAAAAATCTGTAGAATTAATTATTGTTTTGATCTGCAATGAATCAGTGTTTTGAACAAATCTGTTTAATACATTATTGTTTTAATTTCGAATGAATCAGTTTTTTTAACACATTTTAGTAAATTGTTAAATTCTAGAATGAATCAGTGTTTTGAACAAATCTGTTGAGTAAATTATTGTTTTTATCTAGAATAAATCAATGTTTTTGGATGAATTTGTTGAATAAATTTTTGTTTTGTTAAAGAATGAATCAGTGTCTTTGTAAAAATCTGTGGAACAAATGATTGTTTCACTCTAGTGATTTTCAACAAATCAGTTTAATGAAAAAATCAACACCTACGTGTGGAACAACTGCAGAAAGAGTCATTGTAAAGTTATGTGCCAAAATAATAGATTACAGTGATAAATAACATTCCTTTTGGTTTTCAATGCACACTCCACTTGTGGAAATGTTTGTAAGCTGAAAAATGCTGAAACTGGTTTCAAACAGGATATGTTTGCATGTCAATCAGACTACTAAAATGTCATCTGGTTTGGTTCTAAAAGAAACGTGAGGTGGTTTAAAAGAGTACATTTACAAAAAAAAAAAATTTTTGTTACTTCTAACTAACTTATCCCTAAACCTAAATTGAATTGATGACCCCTCTTACCTCACTGTACTGGTTGAACATCCGAATTGCCTGATCAGCCAGGCTAAAGACGTTTCTCCAGTCATAGTTTGTCATGTTCATATATCTGTCCTGCTCTGGGCCATTGTGCAGGAAGTTAAGGATGTCTTTGGTGGAGAACTGTGTTTCTTTAAGACGCCTGTCCAAAAAGTCCATCACCGTGGGGTTTCTAAGTGTGTCCTGCAGTGGGTTGAAAGAGAGAGACAGTTGTGAAAACGGTTGTGCTGCTTAGTTTTTCTGGAAACCACAATACATTTTTTTTATTTGATTAAAAGAAAGTAAAAATGGCATTCATTTGAAATAGAAATCTTTGATAACATTATAACTATTTGTACTGTAACCTTTGAGCAATGTAATGCATCCTTGCTTAATTTAATTTCTTACAAAAAAAATATTGCAAACCCCAAATATTTAAACTGTAGTATATACAAATGCAAAAACAATATTTAATGATGAATTCACTTATAGATACATATCATGACAGATAATAAAATATAGTACCATAATCCCATGAGAGATTACACAAAGACCAAAGGAGGACAGTAGGACAGTGGATTGCATATTCAGGAGTATTCAGGAGATTATTGGAATAATGTGGCATGTGAAGGGATAAAGGGAGGTGTGTGTGCATGTGTGTATGAGATGAAAAGAAACAGATACATTACCCGTATCATGTTCATTTGGACGCTGGTCTGAAAGAATTCCCAGAGCTGCGGTCCCACCTCTTCCCAGACCTTCCCATTTTCTGCAACCTCTAGCTCCTCAAAAGTAGTGTTGAGAGAAAACACACACACACAAATTCATATGCATTGTCAGAATCATACTGTATGTTTACAGGGCACCTTAACCTGTCTACAAGGATGTACAATGACAAAACAATTGACTCAGCAATGAAACAAAGCTGAAAGCTCATTGAAACAAAAACAACTGTCCAGATGGAAAAAAGTCGGTCTACTTCATTGTGTGGTGCACGAGAAGGGGAGGCAAGGTTAGGGGAGACGTGCGGAATTGTAGAATAATAATTCAATATTGATTACTAATTTGAATCAGTACTTTATAACGAAAATCATATCTTAAAATGAAAAGAAGCAGGCTTTTGCAATCACATCATTTTAAACCGTAAACTCCTGGAAAGTCCAAGGATCCAGTGAACGAATTCAAACAGTAAGCTCAAAACAGCGCTAATGCAGAGAAAACATGGCCGATTTCATCAGCGACTTACATCCAGATGTCAGTAAAATTATTATTTTCAGCGTGTATTTGGCTTAAAAGCAAGAGTGTTTATAATGAACGCTGATTATGTGGTGGTCAGAGATTTAGCGATTCTGAATGGAACCGTATATTAAAGGCAGGCATTTTAGTGGTCTTTTGAGTCTCCCTGTGGTCCTGTTTGGTATTGCAGCTTGACTTGTGCTAATTTGTATTGAAAACTTTTATTTAATTATTGATTGATTGATTGTGGCACTATACATACATTGTGAATTATTAAAAATTACTTATTTATTTAATATAAATAAGTAAATTAATAAATAATTAAATAAGGGGAGGGGAGTCGGGTGAGTACCAGCACTTCTTTTTTTCCACTTCAAGCACTGGTTACTGTATTATGTCAGTCACTTATTTTTATTCAGTAAGGTTGCATTAAACTGATCAAACGTGAAAAGACATTCGAATGTATTTGTTTGTATTTCATATAAATGTTGTTCTTAATTTAACTTTCAAAGAATCTGAAAAATGTATCATGGTTTCGACAAAAATATTTAACAGTGCAACTGTTTTCAACAGTGACATTAATAAGAAACATTTCTTGAGCCCCAAATCAGCATATTAGAATGATTTCTGATGTGACACTGAAAATTGGAGAAATTGCTGATGAAAATTCCGTTTTGCCATCACAGGAATTAATTACATTTTTTTAAATATATTAAAATAGAAAACTGCTACTTTAAATTGTAATAATATTTCGCAATATTAGAGCTTTTACAGTGTTTTTGATCAAATAAATGCATGGTGAGCATTATAGACTTCTTCAAAAAAATCACCAAACTTCAGTGTATGATTTGATTTTCAGTGGTTACAAGACTGAATAAGTAGGTGGATATCTATATCTTACACTTTTTAATATCTTTCTGACAGCCGGGGAGTCTGGGGTGTAGAGGATCTTCCCCATCACAAGAGGCTTCACTGAATTCCACATGATTTTTATAACAGGGTTCGACTCTAGGTTCTGCATCAATGCATTACAAAATGGAGCTGTGGGCCAAAGAGAGAGCGAAAGAGAAACAGAGCAAGAAAAAGAAAGTGAAAAGAAGAAATTAGAACAAAGCGAAAGTGAGAGTGAAAAAAAAGTTAAATTAACAGAACAGAAAGATCAATATAGCTCTCACTTGCTGTCTTGTCATAGGTGTAGCTGTCGTGTCCTCTGGAGCTGTCGATGCCAAGGAAAGACTTGTAGTTGTTGTCCTCATACCAATTAAAGGAGAAGACCCGGGTGATCTCACTCTCAGTGTATCCGCAGAAGAGATCCGACACAGTGGACATCAGCTGACTGAAGGACGAGGGAGCCCCGGACTGGAAGATGGAGTACATGACCCGGATCAAGTCCTGGGAGCTGGGCCTATCCGCAAGCTGTGAGAGGAAGGCCATTTTAGTAAATGTAAACTTCCACAGTCTGATTTTAAATTGCAGCTTCAGTATGTACAGATTAGTTTATTTTATAAGCCTTAAATGCATCCGGGCATGATAGCTGGAGGAAGGCATTTTCAGTACAAATCATATGATAATTGTATGATGCTTTAAATAACTGTTTAAGCTTGAGCTACCAACTACTTTAATTTTATTAGAAATAGCGACTCGGACATTCTGCTGAACATATCCTTTAGGGATTCAAAGAAAAAAAAAAACAGGTTTTAAACAACATGGAAGCAATAAAAGCTGAGAGCATATTTGTGTTAACTATTTCTTTAAAGATACAAGCCATTATGACTGATAACACCACTCTTATGTGATAAGAGTTATAATATAAAGCTAAATAAAATGGACAGACACTACCATTGAAAAATTTGGAATCAGAAAAGTTGTTATTTTATATAAATGTTATACATCAAAGTGTTCAAAAATGACAATAAAGTAATTTGTAATGTTACAAAATATTTTCTCCACAGTAAATTCTGTTCTAATACACTTTCTATTCATCAAAAAATACTGTAAAAATGCATCACAAAATGTATCACGAGTTTCCAGAAAATACTAAGCAACACAACTGTTCGCAACATTAATAATAAAAAAAAACTTTTCTTATGCACCAATTCATAATATTTGAATGAGTGACTGCTTATAATTCAGCTTTGCATCACAGGAATAAATAATATATATATATATATATATATATATATATAATTAAATATATTTTAAATTGTAAATTGTACAAAATTTCAATAACATTGCACGGTTTACCTGAAATTTGTATTTAAAATTTTTTTTTAGAAAATGTACTTATTCATTTTTTATAATTCATATTTTAGAATAACAGCACAATTTAGAATAATACCACAAAAATATTTAATAAAACAGCCCTGCACACTTTTAAGGCAAGATTTGTGTATATGTTGCCAAATTGTTTGACCAGCCACGTCTGAACCTCTCTATCCAGGTTTGCATGTTTTATCTTCCAGAAACTATTCTCAATACATGACACGTGGCAACCTAAAGACGCACATCCTTGAAGAGGATATCCCTAAATAATTCCTAAGGCACAGTTGTGTCTGAATTTGTCATCCTGGAGGGAAAAATAAGATAAGAACCAGGTTTGCAATTAATCTCATTTGGTAAACTCTGTATAGAATTTTTTTTAATAATTTGTCAACACAATGTCCAGTGTTGTCTTGAACCCCATTGACTTTCATTGTACTGACAAAACCAGATTCAATATTTTTCATGATATCTACTTTTGTGTTCCATGAACAAATAAAATCATAGAGGTTTGACTCCGGACTGAACCACAAAGCCTAGCAAGCACTGCTCTCTCAAAATACGAGGCCAGCCGATTATTAGGGTGAACGTGAGATCCAGCACTCTTCCGTGGGTCATGAACTCTAATGCACACCATGATAGCCAAAATAAGTTAAACCGGATCAAGATAAGTGACGAAGATTTCCATAGAGGCTTTCAGTATGAGGAATGAGTCATTGCTCGACCTCCACTAAACTAACACTTTACCTCCCTACTTCCCATTCATACACATTCATACTGAGCGCAGATGGATTTAGTGATGGGTGATAGCATTAGTTGGCCAGGCTTTCTGTCACCCAAGCAAAAGGGAAAGAAATGTACTCCACCTACAGGATGTGACCTCAGTGGAATGTGCTTTCAACATATTTGTGAAACAGGAGTGATGATACACATGCCTGTACACGCATGAACTGGTCATTTATACACTTTCTGTCCTCGTAAAGCACACAAGATGAGGTTATGGTGATTTAAAAAAAGAAACTGAGGTTGATGTGATAGATAAAAATGATCCGTAACATGTATTTTCCTAACGTCTCTCGTGGAGCTTTCTGAAGAGCCGAGAGGAAGTGAGGAGCTTCCTGGATGCTAAAATAAGGGTCTTTAAAGGGGGAGAGGAACTGAGCTTTCTCAAGCAGCCGTACCTCCTGAAGCTTGTCGGACAGCGCTGAAAGCACTCGACCCCAGAACTGCAGGTCTATCCCGGTCGTCTGGTTATCCAGCACCATGGGCAACTGAACACAGACAGAAACAGAGACATTTGAGTTCACATTAACCTTGTGTGAAGAGTATTAATGACCACACATGTGCACAAACATATGGAAGCCAAATACTGATTTCATTCATTTGAGTGCATCATTCTAAACATGTTTTAATACCTTTACATTATGATTTAAATACTAAATTAAAATACAGCACATGCACACTTCTGTTTTTGAAGTAGTCTTGTATACTCAGCAAGGTCTGCATTTATTTATTTAATCAAAAATACAGAAAAATACAAATAATGTTATTGCAGTTATATTATTGCAAACAAAACTTTTCTATTTGAAATATTGTTTTTATACTTAATATAATGTATTCCTAATCAGTTTATATAATTTATATTTTGTAAGGTATTTTATTCCCTGTGATGGCAAAACTGAATTTTCAGCAGCCTTTACTCTAGTCTTCAGTGTCACATTATAATATGATAATTTGGTGCTCAAGAAACATTTCATATTATTATCAATATTGAAAACAGTTGTGCGGTTCAATATTTTTGTGGAAACTGGCTTTGTTTTAGAAATAGAAATGTAGTTAATAAGAAATATTTTGTATTTAATGTTGATCAATTGAATGTATCCTTGTTGGACAACAATCTTAATTTATTTTGCAAATGGATGCTAAACACAATTTCTAGACTACACAGTGCCCTGGACATTTACATGTTTTGAATATCTGTGCCTTGGTAAAAAAAAAAGATTTAAAGTACATTTTTCAAATTAGATTTTTTTTTTCTTTTTACTGCAAATGTATTAACTAGGGGGGAAATATTTTCCTAATCCTTCATTAAAATATAATAACTTGCTCTTCCTCTGAAATGACTTCTATTGACACCACTACAGGCTATACAGGCAATTTGGTAATATAAAAGCAATGCCAAAAAGCTATCTGAGCAATGTTCTTGATTTATTGCGGCATGTAAGGTCCACTTTTCATCCAATCAAACACCCAAAGAATAAACTCCCACCCTAAATGTTTTCTAATTGATTATTTTGTTTCACTCTGAACTAATACAGAAGTAAAGTAGGGTGCGATCAGAGTCCCATGTTGACTTTACAGCATATGAAATTGAAGCAGATGAAAGCTAATATTTAATGACTGTGTTTAATCACTATACAGTTATTTGGGGTTTAAGACTCAATTAGAGAGATGCAAGATGAGCAGCAACATATTCCCGAAACTTAAACATAATCACGAGAGACAGCATAACTGCATAAAGTACAGAAAACTGCTTCCTCAGCCGTCCTCTTTAATCTCATTAGTAAATGAGGCCAAGCAGTGTGTCATCATGCTAACGCTACCATCTGCTTCAATCTAACCCTGAGTAAACCTCACAGACAGACAGAGAGAGACTTAGAAAGAGAAAGCTGATAAGTAGTGTTGTTTCAGCAGTGGTATTCATAGTCCTTCTAAAATCTAACAACAGGTAAGTATGCCTGGCTCATTATGATCCATATTCTTAGTTTGGCGCACCACCTGCTAAAACTTATGATGTGTCTAGAACAGCTTTTCCATCATTTCCACACTGCAGAGGAGAACATAGTGAATAACCGTTGAATCTAAGCTAAATATTTCCAGTCGGAATGTTTAAAATAACTTTCTCTGCAACAGAATTTACTGGTTTTAAAACTCTGCAGTGTTCATTTAGAGACATTATAAAATCTAAGAACATTTTATGAGCTGGTTTCTGGACCACAACAAGCTTACAGCTGAACTGTTAAATCTATTAAAAATATACATGGCATACTGTAAATTTATTAAATGTATATAATAACTATTCAATTTGATAACTATTATATTTGGAAATGTAAGTTATTATAATGATAATATAATTTAGTGTCAATGTATTTTTTTATAATTGGGTAATTTATAATTTATAATAATTTTATAATTTAAAATATAAATATACTATCATTCAAAAGTTTGATTCAAAAATACAATAAAAGCAGTAATACTGTAAAATTGTATTACAGGGATTGTAATAATTGTATTATTATTATTATATTATTCCACCCTCAATGCCCTTGAGCAAGGCACCGAACCCACAACTGCTCCCCGGGCGCCGCAGCATAAATGGCTGCCCACTTGTGGGTGTGTGTTCATGGTGTGTGTGTGTGTGTGTGTGTGTGTGTGTGGCCCACTGCTCCGGTGCGTGTTCACAGTGTGTGTGTGTGTGTGTGTGTGTGTGTGTGTGTTCATTGCTGTGTGTGTGCACTTGGATTGGTAAATGCAGAGCACAAATTCCGAGTATGATTCTGTATTCAAAAGTTGTGCTGCTTAATATTTTTGTGGAAATATTATATTTCTCCATTATATTTTTTCAGTATAGGGGACCGATTCTCATTGTTTACTAGTTGCCTAATATTAGTATGCTTATTATTATTAACATATTGGCTATTTATTAGTACGTATAAAACAATATTTTGCATGACATTCATAAAGCTACCCAGTACCTTAACAACTACCTTACTAACTATTGATAAGCAGCATATTAGGAATTATTGAGGCAAAATCGTATTTAATGGTTTGTTAACAGCGATACTTGAATGTAATCTAATTACCTTAAAATAGGAGTTTTTTTATCATTAGAATGTTCAAAAGAGCAGCCTTTTTGTAATGCATTTTTTTTATTAAATTACAAATGTCTTTACAGTTACATTTTGATCAATTTAGCTGGTCTTTGCTAAATAGAAGTCAGACAGAATAGTTTTTTTTTAAGTCACACTGACCACAAACTTTTCAACAGGTTGTGTATAGCCTATTATGTTATTTGAAGTCACCATGAAAAGCTGCATTACTCTTGGTCATATTTTGAGACATAATAACATCTCAGTCCATTAAACATTAGTACAACACTATGTGCAAAACAGCGAGTGTAAAGAAAACGTCATGACTGACCAGTCGTAAGAGCTTTATAAAGTCAATGTTGGCATAAAGCACGTCCTCGATCGTCTGCAGCCTTTGCTGGGAAAGGGCACACATGGCATTGTGGACCCCATGCAGCCCTCCGCGCTGGGAAGATGAGGAATCGCCCAGAAGAGTCTGACTGCAGGCGATCTCTTTCAGAGTCAGATCTGGGACTCCATATGCAAACTAGAAACACAGGAGATGATTGTTGATGAAGAAGTAGTTCAGCATGTCCATCTTTCGGGAGAAAAATTCTTGACATTTCTGACTTTTGACAGCAGAATTTGGTATCTTGGCAGATCTGAAAACAATGTGAAACATTGCTAAGATGTTTTTGACACGCTAGAGAACATATGATATTATTGGGGTCTTAGATTTTGGCTATATTTGCTCTGTATTTAATCTCGTTGTTGTCTAAAATAGGATATTTTCTCATTTTGCATCTTACACTAGTTACACGATTAAAAACAACTCATCTATCAGCATGTTCTTACAGAAATAAATCTTCAGATGGCTTAAGATTTGGTCTAACTCATTAAAAGTGTCTTAAATTTGTCTTAAAGAAATCATTCAAATACAGGCATTGGGAAATATAATCTGAAAGTTGAATAAATATGCTTTCCATTGATGTATGGTTTGTTAGAATAGAACAATATTTGCCCGAGATACAACTATTTAAATATCTAATCTGAGAGGGCAAAACAATCTAAATATTGAGAAAATCGCCTTTAAAGTTGTCCAAATGAAGTAATTACCAATGCATATTACTAAAAAATTACGTTTTTATATATTTACAGTAGGAAATATTTTTTTTAAAAATGTCCATGGAACATGATCTTCACTTAATGTCCTTATGATTTTTGGCATAAAAGAAAAATCAATAGTTTTGACCCATACAATGTGTTGTTGCTACAAATATACCTGTGCTACTTATGACTGGTTTTGTGGTCCAGGGTCACATATGTCTATACATTATTTATGGTGTGTTTCACAATACATTGAGATGCACTTAGGAAAGTGTAGTATCAAAGAAGCATACTTAAGAGTGCTTGAATCACTGAGACAATGGGCTACAACATAAATCAGTCTTTGTGTGAGAGGCCAGCGAATCAAAAGAAGACACACGTCCACGAAGACACTGCCACACAAACTCAGGAAGGACTCTTAGTGGCTGTTAACACCACATGCATCTACTAGATCTTGCTGGAAACATCTAGTAAATCCCCGTAGGAGAGTTTGAGGATGTGACTGTGTGACAGGATTCTGCTTGCAGTGGAAGCTGTTAAAGCATTTGTGAAAACAAATGGCTCACAAGAGAAGGAAGCTAAAATGCTTTTTAAAGCAGTAGCCTAAAAAGCTAAATGTGCAGTAACGTACTTGCTCCACCCGCAATTGAGCATTTGTAAGATCATACACCACAGCCTTTGAAAGCCCAGCGTCCCGCAGCAGGAATGACGTTAGACCCTCGTCGTCCTTCAGAATGTCCTCTACCTTTAGTCCTTTACCTGATGGCACAAAGGAAAGGACGTGGAGGGAAATATATGATTAAACAACAGCATACGGTGAGACTGTCAACATGAGTACATGAAGGAAAAAATAACATCATACCCCAAACATCAAAACTAGATTTTTACATTGAAAACGGAGATTATGTGGATTTCGTTGGATTTATTTTAAACCATCAAAAACTGCCTTCTTAAACTAAATCCTTTAAAGCTTTTACTTGAGATGCAAATAAACAAATACAAATATTCCCTTTTCATGTGGCCTAGATTCATGGGCACAATGAAAGAATGCATTCCACTCCTTCTTAAATGAAGCACTCTTAACACTGCAGCAGTGTGCTGACCAGCGTGTATAATGACTTTGACATATATTCATTTAGAGGACAAACTGTGCTTACAAAGTGCTTGAAAGCATCACTTGATCACTGAATTCTTCACCGAAAGCTTTGTCACTCAACAGGACTCTGTGTTGAAAGGTCACGACATGAGAGTCGTGTGTGGAGAAAGTGCTGCGAGGTTCAACTAACCAACTCCAGTTAAAGGTGTTCAGAGGTATTCAGGACTGTACAATATGAAAAGACATATTGGTAACACTTATTTTAAGGTCTCTTAACTAGTTGCTTATTAGCATGCATATGACTAGAATATTAGCCATTTATTAGAAGTAATAAGCACATATTAATGCCTTCATTCTACATGACCTTATTCTATATCCCTAATCCTACCCAATACCTAAACTTAACAACTACCTTACTAACTATTAATTTAATTTATTTTAATTTAATAAGCAGCAAATTAGGAAGTTATTGAGGGAACAGTCATAGTTAATAGTGAATAAGTGTTCCCTATTCTAAAGTGTTACCGAAATATTTTACAAATATTAAATTATGACATTAAAAAGGTGTAAATGATTATGCGATGACAATTGGAAAAGTTTTTGGTCCTAGTTTTGGTTGGTCCTTGAACATTTCTATCAATGCTGCCATAAAGACAAATTGTGGTGTAAGACTGACTTTTTGTATTGTTTTTTTGGTGGTAACACTTTAGTGTAGGGACCAATGGAATTCTCACTATTAATTAGTTGCTTATTAGCATGCCTCTTATTAACATATCGGCTGTATATTAGTAGTTACAGTATAAAGTTCATATTCTGCATGAGCATATTTTACATCCCTAATCCTACCCAATACCTAAACTTAACAACCACCGTACTCATTTTCATGAGCCATGACCTTACTAACTATTTATAAGCAGTAAATTAGGAGTTTACTGAGGCACATTCATAGTTAATGGTTTGTTAATGGTGATAATTGGATATTAAAATAAAGTGTGACCACTATGGTTTGGTTTGCTATAGTTTGGTTTGTTATGATTTGGTTTGCAAAAAAATTGTCATTTGCGAAAAAAAATTTCTGACAGATCATGTGACACTGAAAAATGTGGCTGCTTTAAAAAAAGCACAGGAACACATTATATTTTAAAATATAGATACACATTTTTTTATAATATTTTGCAAAATTACTCTTTTACTGCATTTTGATCAAATAATTACAGCCTTGGTAAATATAAGAGACTTCCAAAAATATAAAAAGGAATAATACAAATATAAATAAATAAAATAAATCTTCCTGACCCCAAACTTCTGAACAGTAGTGTAATTATACTAAAAAGAGCAGCTAGGATATTTAACTAAATTTCTCCTCATGTTCCACAGTAGAAGGAAAGTCATACAGATTCCGTATGACATGAGAAACCCTTTCCCTCTGATTTTATGGCTAAAGCCCCACTCACACCAAGAATGATAACTATAAAGATAACGATAGTGTCCACACCAGTGAACGATATCATCTGTTCATTATTCGAAGCGCGCTCATCTGCCGCTTTAAATTGAGCTCCTTACAGCAGGATGGATTCTGATTGGCTGTCAATGATTGTATCGTTCATCAGCTGGGAAAAAATCGTTCTGGGAGTGATTCCAACGATATCGTTTCTCTGTGCCTTTATCGTTATAGTCGTATGTATCTTTCTCGTTATCTTTATAGTTATCGTCCTTGGTGTTAACTCACGGTTAGAACTGTATTTGACAGGACAGACTAAATATGCTGATATGAGAATGTGTCCTTTTTTAAATTACGATCACTAGACATTTTCCTAAAAATCCTCTCCAAACATTAAGATAGATTTAGGTTCACTCTAGACTAGTCAATGACCCATTAGAGGGAGCAGGAAAAGGACACAGGTATGAGGGCAGTGGAAGTACAAGAGAGGAAATGCCCGCTCTCTCCATCCATCACTCAGATCCATTAAAGAGGTCCCATCAGTTCCTCTGAGGGCCGGGTTAATGGGTCAGACAGCAGACCCTGCCCTACATACCTGCCACCAGCGCAGGATTGGTGCGCAGCGTCTCCATGAAGTTGCTCAAGATGGTGGCTTCATGCCACAGACGGCCGAGCTGATGAAACTCAGTGTCGTTGAACAGCAGCTCCTGTGAATCTTGGTAAAACCGTGCCAGTCTAAAGAGGATAGAAAGAAATGAGCTACAACAATAAACTGGAACTTAGATTCAAACTAACTTAGTCCATTAACAACATTTTATGGTATGAACTAAAAAACAAATCTACTGAGATAAGACTAAATTTACAATCTAAACTGTTGTTTATCGAGCTGTTTGACATTCCGCAAAACTCCTCTGCACTGGAAGAGTCATTTTTCCTCCAAACTGAATTGTGTCAGAGGAATATCTCTGGACGCCTACAACACAAAATGTGCAAGATAGGAAAATCTTCCAGATTTGAGACGTGAAGGAGCGTCTGACTCACATGGAGTTGTGGTAGTTGGAAACGACCCCAGGCGACTCTCCTCGAGTTTGATGGCGAAAACATGGGTTATTAGCATTGCAGAAAATCCCTTGAATCCAAGGCAGGATTCCCGTTGAGGGCATAGCCTTGTTGGGAAAATGACCTGCGTTTACAGATATGATGAGTAAGTCTTCAGGCACCGCACACAGATGCTAATGAACTTTCACGCTGTGTTGTTTTTCTGAATACCATTATCAATAGCTGACTGAGTGTGAAATTGTACAACCTAAAGTAACGATACTATAATGTGTATTCTTACATTCATGTTGGCGATACAGAGGATTGGCTTTTCGTAGCCACACAAGTCCAATGAATAAAAACACAGGCCACAGAATCTCAACCAGGAAGCGAATCTGTGTGCACATGACAAGAGAGCGGTTTGTTCAGAAACATGTGATGTCAGGTTAGATTAGGTTACTTTATTTATAGCTGCAAGTAAATTTGTTTTGCAGTAAAACAATGACATTGACATCCATCCTTGACACACAATTTCAGAACACATTTAAGAGCATAATATAATACAAAATAACATTATACATGATACAAGTGCTCAAAACAGCTTATTTAACAGTTAAACAGTGGGAACAATGCTGCTTTTATACCTCTTTGTTTTACACCCTGGGACTAAAAACCTCCGTCCAGAGGGGAAAGCTCATTGTGCAAAGGGTGGTGTCATCATTTAAAATAGAAGTAGCCATTCGCTGTAACTGTTTGGTACAGAGGGGTGCTTGTTCCACCTCTGACCCACCAACCAATCGACTAGACTAGACTAGATCTGGTTTAAGGAATGTCTCACTATTAAGGACGTGTGACCAAACCATGCGACCAAAGGAAAGGACAAAACTGATTCAATAAAAGCAGGATAATTCAGTTGATATGGAAGTGGGATAGTTTTTTAAACTATACAAGCGCTGGTGACCTTTTTTACACAAAGCTGCGCAATTAGCTTCAAAGTTCAGTTTTGCATCAAGTCCCAAGGTATTTACAGGATTGCACATACTCAATAATCTGACCTTTAATCTTTTTGTTGATGCGAGTGTCAGATCTGAATGTAGGATTTTAGTAATGGCAAAAACAACACTTTACCAAAGAGTGGTATACATTAGGTATCATATAAACAGTACTTTTTATAGCATTTATTAATGTGGTTTACAGAGAATTAATGTAAATGCATATATAACTTTTCAAGTTGTACCAATTAATATAAAACAAACTATCCAAAAACATACAAATACTAAAACTATAATTATGATTATAATTCAAAATGTCAAAAAAACAATTAATTACAATTAAGTAAATGAATTTACCCCCCTTTGTGTGTATGGGCCTAGATAAATGCTGTAATAAATTATTGTTCAAAGTTATGTCATAATGTATTAACCTTATATAATTAAATAGGGATGTACAATAGCAATGTGATCATTATTTTCATGTTTTGGACAAAATTAAAAATCTATACTATTTTGTCTAAATAATTTGAAAACACTGAATATTAAAGTCTTTTTTAATTTAAGCATCAACATTGTAAAATATGTCAACTGGATATTTAGGTAGGCCTATTAATTCTCATAAATGTATTCAATAACATTGTTATTAAATAATAATGTTGTAAAAGATTAACTTGAGAATAAAAAAAGAGCATTAGATGGCGGTCTAATTGGGAAAATAGGCAAAATGTAAACTTTAACATCCAATATCATCTGAAAAATATCTTTAACATTGTGAATAACCAAACTGATGCCAATATATCAATGTATCATCCCTAGAATTACGCCATATTGTAAAGTATTGCCTAAATGTTAAATAAACAATAGCAGAGGTTTAAAAATACACTTTTAAAACACTCTGTCTTTTCAGCTTCAGGGTCTTATATTTGGTTTTGTGTGTTACGTCACACCTCATTGCCGAAATCCTGCACTCGGAACCAAATTTCTGAGGTTTGCATCTCATGATATAAACAGAGTGCTCTAAATATAAGCTGTTTTCAGGATTTAGAAACTACAGCCCGTGATGATGAATGTTTTGTGTCCCAGTGAATGGGTTAATTGTACCTTTTGTCTCTTGCGGAGCGTCCAGTTCTTCCAAAGCAGCAGACGGATCTGGCTGCCTGTGTTCATGGCTCCAACTTAACCCCGTGTAGGGGTCAACAAGCTGCAACAAACCTGCCAACACATCACACACTTCACCCTCACAATCAAACTAAAAGAAAACTCGCAGAGCTGGTGTACAGCGACAGATGAATGTCATTAGCATTGTAGAGCTGTACACATGTAATCAGATTTCAGACAGCTAGTCTTCATTAATGAAAACAGCTGTTTTAGTGAAACGTTGCTTGGAGACTTTGTTTGTTAGTCATGTGAAATTGGGTCACAAATCTTTAAAGGAAAATATGGGTCTAGCATTGAACCACTGAACTATTTTGAGCCACAGCAATGACTACTACGGCAAGACCAAAACAGCACAGCAGTCGCAGACAGAGCTGTTATTATGTCCGTTAGACGTCTAATTTTCCACAGCAATCTTTTGACACAAACACTGATTAAAGATCTTTCAGTTCAGGTTCAGATACAAGGGTTTCATCTTACAGAGTCTCTTTTGACAGACATACTGCACAAACGCTTGATGTTAATAGTTAAAAGAATATCAAAGAATTATAACATAACATTAAATGGCAATATTCTCCACAAAGGCCAGCAACTTTAACCCTCCATGAATGTACAGTACTGTCAGAAATATTAGTTAATGTTTTTGAAAGCCTCTTATTCTCACCAAAGCTACATTTATTTGACCAAACATACAGTAAAAACACAAAAAGATATAACTATGTAAATTATGTTTTCTATTTTAATATGCTTCAAAATGTAATCTATTCCCGTGAAAGCTGATTTCCAGCAGTCATTACTTCAGTCTTCAGTGTCATATGATATTTTATAAATTATTCTAGTAGATTTGCTATTAGAAGTATTATTAAAAAAGACACAATCAAATATGTTGGACTTGACCAAACAAATCATGATTTAAATCGGTAATATATTAGATTAACAAACATGTATTCACTTTAAGTTTGTATTACTTGTATGACGGATAGTTTGCTTTCAGTAAACTCCTAATTTACTCCTAAATAATAAGGTAACGTTAGTTGTTATGTTTAGATTGGGAAAGGTTCTAGAATACAGTCGTGCAGAATAAGTGCTAATAAACAGTTAATATCACAGTAATATAGGCTACATGCTAATAAGATACGCATCTAGTTAATAGTGAATAGTGTTCCCTTAAACAATACACTTACCTCAGTGCTGAAGAAATATGAGTTCCTTATCATTCACGAATAAAAGTACATAATTACAGTCCATGATTGTCGCTGAAACCCAACAGCCAAACTTGCTGCTTCTGAATGACTCAACTAATCTGATTGGCTTAATCTGCAGGGTTAACATGGCCATCGGCAAAGCCCTCCATTTTAACACTACTGTTTATTGACATGTGCATGCTGGAGATTTGGGAGGCATTTCGGGATATTGATGGTGTGTGTTGTTATATTGTGTATTCTGGACATTTGGTGATATATTTGATGTCTTCTGCTTGAGTGTTGTGTGTTTGTTGGATGAGTCTGAGCTGAGCAGCTCAGGGCTGGAGCTCAGGTGACATGGTTAATTAGGGATGAGGAGGGAGAGCCTGTCGTGGACAGTTTCAGCCAAACAGGGAGCGAGGACAACAGGTAAGAACACTCTCTGTGATCAGGACACAGTGTGGCCTCCCCCCAAATAACCTCTGGCAAGCAGTATTAAATGCACACCAGATTACAGTACACATTTTATTTAGTATGCTTGCTAAGGCTGTAATTCTCTGTTACTGTTATTTTTTTATTTATATTAAACATAATTCTTCCACTATGATTTCAAATTGTACTTTTATTTACTATTTTTTGAAAGAGGTGTACTATTCATTTTCTAAGTGATCAAGCATAAAATTTTATCTGGCAGATGAAAAATGGGGAAGAAAATCATGGTGTATTTAGTATTTATTAATACTTTAAGCTTTTATATTTTCAGATATAAACATTTTTGTGTCTTAAATTTTTTATATTTCATTATATTTTATACTAATATTACTATAAATGCTTAATTCACCCAAAAATGAAAGATTATTTCATTAATTACTCAAACTCATGTCGTTTTAAACGCCCTCCGTTCATCTTCGAGACACAAATTAAGATATTTTTGATGGAATTTGAGAGCTCTCTGACCATCCATAGACAGAAAGGGTCCTTACATGATCAAGGTCCAGAAACGTAGCAAGGAGATCGGTAAAATAATCCATGTGACATCCAGGGCTCAAATGTCATTTTACGAAGCTACGAGAATATTTTTGTATGCAAAGAAAACAAAAATAAAGACTTTATTCAACAGTTCGTCTCCTCTTTTATGCTATTTTGGAGAATATCGGCTGGACGGAAACTGTACACTCTTCTGTATCTGCCGCACCGTGAGGATATGTCTTCTACGTTTATTTACGTTTTGATTTGAAGGAAAACAGCGATCCGGTAAAAGTGCCAATAGAAGAGCGTACGCCGTTTCCGTCCAAAGGATATTCTCCAAAATGGTGCTAGGGTGACTTGGAGACGAATTTGAATAGTCGTCTTTTTTTTTATTTTGCAAACAAAAAATATTCTCGTAGCTTCGTAAAATTACGGTTGAGCCCTTGATGTCACATGGATTATTTTACCGATCTCCTTGCTGTTTCTGGACCTTGATCATGTAAGAACCCTTGCTGTCAAAGGAGGGTCTGAGCGCTTTCAGATTTCATAAAAAATATCTTAATTTGTTCCGAAGATGAATGAAGGTCTTATGGGTTTGGAACAACATGAGGGTGAGTAATTAATGACAGAATTTTCATTTTTGGGTGAACTCTCCCTTTAAATTAATTTCAGTTTTTTTTTTTTTTTAAATGCAACATTTCAAACTTTCTTTGAAGTTTTCTTAATTTATTGTCTAATATATAAGCTCTAAATTTAAGTATTTTCATCCAATATTTATATTTTAATGCAAACCATTTTTAATAATAAGTTTCAGTTAACAATAACAACACTTGGAGGGACTCAAAACACTTTTCGTCTTATACACCTTTACACTTGAATGGACAAAACATGAAAGAAAAGAATAGCAGAAAAAAGTTTCAACTAAAGATTTAATCTGCAAACATGTTGCATGTCTTCAAGAACTGTTGGTATAGATGTATGTTTCTGGCAGCAGGTTATGTGTAAAAATGTAAACAAATGCATACATAAATCTGAAATAAAATAGAAACAGATGCACTTACGCAGCCTAAAACACACACACACACACACACACACAAGCAGGAGTGTTTCCAAGAGACGATCTATAAAACAAATCAAACAGCCAGCAGTGATTGCATTACATCATGCAAGGGCAGTGATGAATGTAAAAGTTAGGCTTAGCAAGTGCATCAAAATGAGCAAGTTGGCATGAATTTACAGTCAATTCTATACACAGAACTTTAGATTTTATTAACATTAATACAGCTGATTATTTACTGATATAGACGTGTCTCATCTTATCATAATGAAAGAGACAATAAGAATAAGACACATTTTGGCAAAAACGTTCAGAAACGAGAAAGAAAATAACATAAAAGAGTGCTCACTTATGGATAAGAGAATGTCACAAATGTTTTGACCTCTGCTGATGTTTCTGGCTCAAATAGTAGCTTAAAGAGAACATTTCAGAGACGTTTCACCTCTCTCCTAATATTTTTGCCCTTTCACAAAGGGATATAAAAACAATTTTCATATATACAGTATGGCACAAAAATGACAGCTTACATACAAATACATACACAAAGCCGTAGACGGATCTACTAGACTTACAATTTTACCTTGTGAGGCCTGTGGAGGAATCAGTCACTTTCTGAGTGTCACATATAGGATAATGTACCAAGTGAAATGAGATCTGTCCAACAGGGTATTTTGTTTAAACAAAATGGGCCTCTCGGTGCTCCAGCTCCTCCATACGGCGATTGCGTCTCTGATAGAGGGGTTTGGCGTCCAGAGCTGAGCTCCTCTGCGCTGGAGCTTGAGATTGAGGCGGAGAGAGTGTGGCGGGCTGATGGAGTCGTTCTCGACAGTCCTTCCTCTGCTCCTGATACAGCGCTCATCACTGTTGTAAAGGTCGGCTTGGCCGTTACAGCGATACTCACTGAAGTTGTTGGAGTTGTTGGGGGAGTCGTGACGGCTGTGTAGACTGTCGAAACTGTTGATGTGGCCGCATTTGTAAATATGGTTATGGCTGTTGTGTATATAGCTCCTGTGGTAGTGGTTGTTGCTGTTGAAACGTTTTTTGCTAGCGAGTCAAATGGCCTGATTTGGCTTACTGATGGAGGTCTATAGAACGTTCCGGGAGGGGGTTTCAGTGTCCGTGGCGCTCGGAAGGATATCGGAGCCCCGCTGGACTGGCTTGTACCATCTTTTCTACTGGCGCTGCTTTGGGGTACAACGCTAATTTCCGACGGTTTTGGCACATCAGAGGATGGCAGGTTGGCCACTATCATAGCAGTTCTGGGCGTCACATCATAATGCTTGTACTGTCTGTCCCAGGTCCTCCTCAGTGTCTGTGTGTCGATGAAGGGGTTTCTGTTATAGTTGGTGAGGCGTGGTGTCGAAGGTTTCTCCGGTTCAGGGGTCTCCTGAATGGCAGCTGGCGAGTGTTCACACCCCTCTGAGTTGCGACTGTTGCGCTCGTTGAGCAGTCGCTCCACGGGCATGCTGATGGGCCGAGGCGCTGGCTTGGTGCGCTGAGGACGTAGTTGCACCACTCGGCTGCTGGCACTGGGCCAGCTGAACACCGATGTGGACTTCTGCACAACTACAGGAGTTGAGCCAACCCCATTGACATCTGAGCATTCACCTGCTGATAAGAAAAATATGCTTGAACTTAGTTTAATATTTCACATTACGGCTCCGACACATCCACCAGCCACTCAAGTCAGTGCTTGCGTTTATACCCGCTGCACCGCAGCAACATTTCAGAAGCGTCCCAGAAGTGGCTCTTCGCACTGGCTTCACTAAAGATACACGCCTATACGTAAAAAATAATGGCTAGTACGGTGGCTGAAATATACGTAAGCCTAGTAACATCTGTTGCCATGACTTGCGAGAGAAAAAAAAATAATTCAGGTTTTAGTCACATAAAATCAGTTAATGTCAATGTTAATTTCATCAACGAAGACGATAACGAAAAATATTCGTTAACGAACATTGTGGTTTGAGCTAAAACTAATATCTGATTATAAAAACTATGACAAACATTCAACCGGACCGAACCTATAGGCTAAATTAACTGTCTTGTCTTTTCAAATGTGCGTCTCTGTCATTGAATAAGGGACGTTCGCATATCTAGTCTCAGTATGGCAGCCGCAGAGGATGGATAGGCTACCAAAACGCAAACTAGTGATCTGAAACGATTGCCTCAGCACCCGAAGGTTTAGGGATAGGGTGGCCAGATGTGTCATTTTTCCCAGGAGTCACAATTCGTTGTCAATTAACTTGAAATTAGTGAAGGCGGGATAGGCGGAATCGAGCTGATAGAAGTGCTCTCTCTCACACACGCTCCACTTCTTCAGTTCTCATACAGCGTGCGATCAGTTATCAGTGTAGAGTAGCCTATCTCACATAAATACAGTTGGTTATGGCTTCAGTAAACAGGTGGGTGAAAACTGAATGTGTGTCAGTATTACATGCATGCCTTCTGTCTTAAATGGACAGCATTGCTAATTAAATACCTATCTGTGTCATTATTGTTAACCAACAAAAGATGTTGATATTATCATTCAGATTATTAGAAATACAGGGATAAAAGTTTATAGTGCACACATAAACACTGATGTCTATGGTAGCAATCAAAATAGAGCAAATTTTTGTCATTGAATCATTCATTCAAGAGATTTGTTCAAAAACGCTGATTCATCCAGTAATGACACAAGTGAAATATTTAGGAGTCATTGAATCATTCATTCAAACCACTTTTTCATAATTGTAATATATATATATATTTTAAATACATATATATTAAAACATTAAGGAATTAATACAAATTAATGAAATACTTTTAAATTGACTGCAGCAATAATATTTTGTCACTCATTATTTAGTTTAGTTCAGAATCGCTATCTCTATTTGAGACAAATTCTCAATTTATCCAGAATCGTGCAGCTCTATATCATTATATGAAATATATAATATATATAACACATCATCTGAGAATTACCAGTTGTACATACCTCTTGAAATTAGTAGATTTAATTAAATTCCTTTGAACTTATAACTCATAACTGCACAAAACAGTCCACATTTATGAAATAAACATTATGTATTTTAACAAAACCACATTAATATTGCTTAAGAATAGTTTCAAAACAAATATATACATTTTTCTTGAATAAACTTTCACATTCAAATTAAAAATATGATCTATTTTTCATGCTATGCTTTCAGACAAAAAATATTTATATTTGTTTCATGCTACCATGGCTCATTAAAGGGGGTCAATATTGATTTCATGTCAACTTTAATACCAAAGATGAGCAGACACAATCATACTAACCAGGTGTTTGTGCTTTATCGTCCCTTGTCTTTATCTCCTTCACTTCCTCCATCAGCTGTGCAGAGGTAATCACAGACGAGTGTCTCTTGTTGAGTTTTGCACTCTTTATGAAGGATAAACAGATTAGACAAATTAAAAATAATTGTTTAAAAATATCCCCCCCCTCAAATAAAAGGTACAGCTTTCATTCTCTTGCCCAGCTCACCTCTTTGATATCCAAGAGAGATCGGGAGTGGCGGGAGAGCTGGCTGTGGTGCCGCCGGACTGGTGGGAGACACAGGGTTCAGAGGAACATCAAAGATCATCTGGTGGTGCCTGATGAGCAGCTCCACCATTCGGGCCTGGTGGGGTAGTCAACCACAGAGGACAGCGACACTTCCGCCTCCAACTGCCTGGGCTTGATGAGTGTGGGACCAAAGATGATACCAAGGTTGCTAGCGTTCATCTTGTTCTCCTCAGCTTGCTCTGAAACTCTGTAGAAAATGAGTGATAAATTATATTTCACAACAAGCAAAAAAAAACATCCCAATAACGGATTCCTGCTTCTTTGCCATATGAGCTTTTTAAACACGCTGTGGTTCGTGGTTTGTGTTAGCGTACCTGTGCAGATGGGTGATGAGGAACTGCAGGGTTTTGTAGTGAGCCGCAGGAAGCTGTCGAAGGAGGTCTCTGATTTTGAAAAGGACTCTTTAAGCTCAACACTGAGGCACAGCTTCTCTCCTGGTGATTTCTCTTCAGTCGAGTCAGTCTCGCTTCATGTTCCGAGTCTCTTTTGCCAGCCCGATGATATCGTTATAATACCGATACAGAATCAATGGCTCTGGCAGCTGAAAAACAATTTAATAATTTTTTAGGCAGTGTCAAATCATCAAAATGTGAAGAGCAATGGAACCCTATAGAGTGCAACAGCTACATATATATATATATGAAGAGTTCATTTGCAAAAAAACGATAAACACCAGTTAAAAAAAAAATGGTTTTGGTCAAAATAGTCAAAAAAGCTGGTATTGTCCACTTTCAAGGAATCGCGAGTTTACGTTTTACTGCAGAAGCTGACAAGCGCCCTTGCTGTTTTTAAACAGAAACCGTTAAGTCCATTTTAGCGAATCAGTGCGCTTTATTCAGGTCAGGTGACAGGGTTACTTTCACTTTGAAAAGATGTGCTAGTTGAGAGGAGTTTCGTCAAAGCTGACTAAAAGTGATCGAGGGTGGAAAATGGTAATGAACTTGAACCTGTGATATCTTCTTCAGGGCGTAAAGTAAAATAAAGGCTGAAATGTTTTCACAGAGCCTTGCAAATGCAGCACGTTACATGGTGAAGGAAAAGCTCTGTGTAATTGATTCAACGAGTGTTTTTTAAACTCTAAAACTTGAAAATAAGATTTTCAAGAACAAAGTTTGCAATGTTGTGATTCACCTCGTAGCTGGTTGCTTTGGTTCATGGCTATAACTCTATAACAAAGACAAAATTCCTATGTGAAAAATACTTCCGAAACCAAAAAGCGGGTGGATACTGTTGCACTCTATTATGTCAAGTTTCATATAGACATGATGAAACTGGAATTATTTGTCCCACCACACCTGTCTCAGGTAAAGCTTCAGCACGTTGCTTATGTCATGTGGGTGGACGTCAGAAAGCTCCACTAAGTCCTTTCCATTCTCAAAGGCCTGGCACAGCTTTTCCACACGAGACTTCGCTCCATTCACCCGATAAATGCCCTTGAAATTAACCAAAAGTAGGTGTCACGCACAAAATGACTCACAAACATTGAATTAAACAAATTCCTTTCAGTTGCATCTCGATTCTTCACCTTAATGTTCAGGGCTCGACTCTCGATTTCTGAGGTGCATTTTTTGATGATGAAGGGGATGCCATCAGGACTGTTCTTAGCTACTTGGGCGAAGTCAATCCCGAACAGGTGCAGTCTGCCCTGGAGCTTCTTATGACCACACTGAATGGCAAGAGTCTCCAGGCATTTCTTATGACAGGCCAAAGAGCACTATGTAAAAAGAGATCAGGGAATGACAACAAGCTCTAATGAACAATGTGAACAGAATAGATGTGGGTGTTGATGACGATGACCGTACCTCCTCACATTCAGCGCCTTGAAACACCACCAGCCCGTCACACTCTCTGCATTTAGAAGGTGCTCGCAGTTTCCGCAACTTGTGAGTTTGTGCCGCTTTTGACATCAGAGCATTACGAAAAGGGCCGGGAGAACTGGCCGATTCCATCACCATTTCAGCAAGGCCTGAGACAAGAAAATGCATGTTTTAATATCTTAATAAACTAATTGGATCATCAAGAGTCTTAAATGTGAGTTGGAATGGGAATTGAAAGTACTTTAATGACTCTTTCATTCCTATTTAATTAATGGTTATTTTAGTACTTTTGAGGAAGCATGACCTTTTCTCCAGTTCCTCAAATGTATTTCCCTACATTTAACATTGGTATACATTCAGCAATTATCGCTGAAATGTAACACTTTTGGTGGAGAGACCAGAATGGCCAACTGTGGCATTTTGCCAATGTCAACACCCAGCCCATCTGTGCAGCTGCAAAAACATGGGTGCGAGCAATTCAGCACTAGCATAATAAACACAAACCTGTGGTATCACCACATCTATGATCACAGACACTCACACTATTCGGTCTGTAATACCAACCGTTATCTAATGGGGAGGGTGGTTCCCTCTCATCCAGGTCATCTGCAGAAGACATGGTACCAGTTGAGGGAGTTCTGGGAAGCCTGCGTTTGAAATCCCCTGTAAAACGAACACACGGATAAACACACATTAGATACTTCCATCCTGCAGAGCACATGTCCACTGAGAACTAAGACAACCACTTTACATGCAAAACTTACAAACGTGCCTAAACTATCAATATTTTTAGAGGAAATAATGTTTTGGATTAAACACGCTGCACTTGACAATAAGAATGGCTGATGCAACTGGCCAGAGTAAAACATTTAAGGACATCTGACAAAACT
Source organism: Gymnocypris eckloni scoliostomus (assembly GCA_027564155.1). NCBI lineage: Eukaryota > Metazoa > Chordata > Actinopteri > Cypriniformes > Cyprinidae > Gymnocypris > Gymnocypris eckloni. The sequence goes on along the minus strand of CM050422.1, from coordinate 19,618,145 downwards.
TGCCTGATTAGGCCAGTGCTCACATTCTCATGTCCTAACAATCTGTTGATCACATACATGTTTTATGCCTGCTTTTTCTTTGATGTAGTGAACATTATTGTTTTGCACATTCTGTTAAATACTGTTGATGTAAATATGTTACTATCTAGCTGGCTGATGTAGATGAGTCTTTGTGGTATGCATGATTTATAGCTGTTAAAACATCACAACAATTTCCAGTAATTACTGCACATAATAAATTATATTGCAAGCTGTTTAATGAAAAATATATTTTAAATGTTTTGTTAATGTTGGCAAATAAAGTAAAATAAAATATGCAGCAGTAGTAGTATATTGTTTAATGCCAGCACAGAAGGCTATTTTTGTCAATAGAACAATAGAACAAACAAATAATATATAAATATATAGAAAATAATCTAGAATAAAAAATATAGAAAATAAACACTGATATAACCCAGGGGTCAACTGATATTGAAAATACATCAAATTGACATCAAGACAGAGGTCAAATATGCAAATCAAAACGAAGTAAAAAATTCGGCGTTACTTTGATTTGATGGAAATTGGACGTCAAACATATTGGCCTACGTACACATTAAACCATTAATGTGGGATTAACTTCCTATTGTGAAATGCATTGACACCAGAAAAAGTACCTGGACTAGCTGTGGGGGAGTCCATTGAGCGAGACTCACTGCTTCCTCCGACACTCTCTGAGTCACTGCACATCCCTCCTCCACCGGCACTGCCTGAGCTCCAGGCCCGTTGGGAGCCCTGCGTCTTTAACACTACAACGAACAGAATTAACCTCAGAATTACCTTTTGTCTTTCATCTAGGAAATCTCTATTCCTAAAACTGAGGGAGAAAGTCCTGCGTGTGTTAGGATTTAGGAGAATCAGTCTGTCTATACTTTCAGTTCAGAGTTCTCATCTCTAAAAACATGAGAATTTTGCTTATGTGCTTGATTTTAGTCATCTAGTCTGGATGCTCCATTAAATGTGAGCTCAGGCTGTAATCCAGCAGGCTGATGAAGTCACAGCACAGGGGCTTTTTGGGAGCAGAGGGCCGATCTGGGTCTTGGGCCTTAATCCTGACTGCTGGCAGCTTTTGTCCAAGCTGTGGATGGCCAACGCTGGGTAAAAACCCACAGTGGACGCGTCAAGCTAGAAAACTAATAAGCTGTTCAGGATGCTGAAACTTGCCAAACATATGTGCCTAATAGTGCCAAACATCTCAGGATCTTGTTTAAGTGGGAAGAAAATAAATGATGTCACCCCAAGACTTGCATGAGATCTGCATGAGCAGCCTGACGTAGCAACTTATGCTCAATGTGAGTTACAGTGAGTTTGGATCAGGACTATCTGTTTGTCCAAACAATGGAAGTGGGGGGAAAACTGTTCAAAAACCTGTCGTTATTGTTTTCATTAAATTTAGTGCAACAGAAGCTGATCATTTTAAACCCACACATTTTAGTTGCCAGTCTAGATCCTTAGCGACTCTTACCTTGCATGTCTAAACTGCTATTGGACCGCGATCTTGGCCTTGCAGGGTTGTACGGTACCCTCAACCCCATCTATGCTGTGGTTATCTGCAGAAGTTGCAGAGCCTTGCGACAGGTTCCCATGGGATGAGGGTGCTGCTCTGAGACCTCTTATGAAGGGACATTCTAGAAAAGAAAGTCACTTGTTAAAACATGCTTTATTAAAATAACGCAAGCAAACAGTCTGAGCAGAATCTCTGCTGGTTGTGAAATGGATTGCTCAACAGGAAAGTGTAGGATTTGAATGCACTGTAAAGAGAGGTGATAGCACTGGCCAGTATGTTTGTACGTGGGTGTGATTCAGAGGTCAAGCTGAAAAGCAGAGTTTACATGGGGCAGCGATTATGGAGAGCAAAATTTCTGGATAAACAACATGCTATCATCGACCGTTGTTTCGTTCATCCTGAGGAAGACGCAAACAATGCAGCCTCTCTCTGGCCCGCACGGAAACTTGAGTGTGGACTTACCCCGTTTTTGAGGAAGCTGTGATGTCCTGAGACAGAGACTCCAGCCACACACGCTCTTTAGGCAGGCTGCACACGAACTCACAGTAGCGCTGGCCTGGCTCATACTTTTTGACCTGTTCACTTAGAGCTTGGTAGTTGACTGACAGAGGCTGGGTCTGAGCCTGCTGCATCTGGAACCAGTTCACTGTCACCTGCGAGAGTTTTTGAGAATAGTCAGTATGCAATAATGGTATTTATTTTCATATAGAAGGTCAAAAGTTTGGGGTCAGTAAGATATATATTTTTGTTTTAGCAAGAATGCATTAAATTGATCAAAAGTGAGTAAATATATGTATAATGTAAAAAAATATTTATAGTTTAAATAATAGCTGTTCTTTTGAAATGTATATTAATATCATGGTTTCCAAAAATTATCAAGCAGCACAACTGTTTTCAGCATTAATAATAATAATAATAACAAATGTTTCTTGAGCAGCAAATAGGCATATTTGAATGATTTCTGAAGGATCATGTGACGCTGAAGAATGACTTTACATCACAGGAATAATTTACATTTTGAAATATACTAAATTGAAAACAGTTATTTAACCAGTAATAATATTGATTGAAAAACATTTTCTAAATCAAAATAATTTTTGATTCAAAACATTGAAAAATCTTAGAGACCCAAACACTTTTGAACTGTACTGTAGTGTTGTGACATGGATACAGACCGCTTTGAGGGTCAGGTCACACTGGAAGACCAGCTTCCGGACTTGAGCGAGGATCTCACTCTTAGCGTTTGACAGGCTGACCTTCTTCACCTCTAGATCGGCCACACAGGCTTTATACTGCTCCTGCGCTTCCTCAGCCTAAATTCACCACAAACACAGACAATCAGCCAAACAAAACAAAAGCATAGTGATTTTCCTAGCCTTTTTTAAGCTAAAGTGTGTAATTTCAATGCCACCAGCAGCACCAAACAGGACTGCAAAAATTCTATTTTGTGAAGAAAATGCTCCCATTTGTTAAGGTGTGATGCTATGCAGTTGCTGGGTTGTAATAGCAACAGTAATGTTTAGATTACATGGCCTGATTTTCAGACAGCACATCAGACGTTAAGGAATATCATACAAATTCCCACAAACTCTGTGTTTCTCATCACTCCTTTGATGCCCAATAAACAAGGTCAATAAACTCAAGGGTGTGTGTGTTTGTGCAGTCTGTGACCCTGTTGGAGTTGAATTTAGAGTTATAGTGCAGTTTCTGCAGTACCTTTTGCAGGGCCTCTTCCTCCACCCTCCGTTTCTTCTCCAGAGTCCTGCCTCCAGCTGTTGGCTGCTCCTCCTCGGTGCGGCTGGTGGAGCTGCGTGCCTTCCCGTACTCCTCCCTCTTCTGCACCTTCAGCAGCCGAGCCTTCTTCAAAGCGCTCTCAGCCTCGCTCTGAAAACATGCGAGTTATTAAGCACTATCGGTCGTGAAGAAACATTAATGATACAATTCAAAGAATCACATATACCATTTTCTTTAGTTCTCTTTGCCATTGTTCCTTTATCTCTTTCCTCTGCTTGTCCAGATCGTTCTTGCGGGCCAGCAGTGGCTGTTGGTATTATGGGAATTATGTGGAATTAAAGGAACTTATTTGTTAAATAGTTAGTTACAAGTGTACGGCAGATATAACTGATCATACCTGTATAAATTTGTTGGTTTGTAGAGCTGCAGATGTTTGGAGCAGAACCTGATTGTACTCAATCTCATTTTTAAAGGCAGAGACATAAATATCCCGGAACGGCATAAAGTCCTTTAGTAAAGAAACACAGTCACACAATAATGTCACTTAAAGGCCTAAAACAAAATACACTACCATTCAAAAACTTGGGATTGGTAAGATGTTTTTTTTTTTTTTTTTTTTGTAATAAGTCTCGTATGCTCACAAAGCTGAATTTGTATTTATTTTATATCAAAAATACATTAAAAAGAGCAATATTGTGAAATATTACTGCAATTCAAAATGACCATTTTCTATTTTAATTAGTGCTGTCAAACGATTAATTGCGATTAATTGCAAAAAAATATAAGTTTATGTTTTCATTATATATGTGTGTGTACTCTGTATATTTATTATATATAAATACACACACACACACACACACACACACACATGCATACATAAATAAATATAAACAGTACACACATATTATTATGTAATCATAAACTTTTATTTTGGATGCGATTCATCGCGATTAATCGCTTGACAGCACTAATTAAAATATAAATTTGAATATATTCTAAAATGTATTCCCTAAAATGTATTTATCCCTGTGATGGCAAAATTGAATACTCCAGTCTTCGGTGTCAAATGAATCCTCAGAAATCATTTGGTGCATTTCTTCTTCTTTTAAATTTTTCTGAAAAGAGTTGTGCTGCTTAATATTTTTATGGAAACCATTAAAAGAATTAAGGATTTTTTAATATAATTAGAAAGATCAAAAGAGCAGTATTTATTTGAAATAGAAATACATTATAAATGGCTTTACTCTCACTTTTAATTAATTTTATGTCCGTGTCAAATAAAAGTATTAATTTCTTTTAAAAATGTTCCCAAAAATTAAAATGGTAGTACATCATATATCACATTTATCAAAACAAAAGACCATCACCTGCTGACTTGCCACTGCCTTTGCGGATTCTGCCATCTTGGCAAAGCTTTTGGCACATTCCATGTCTGTCAAATACAGAGACAACAAATGAACCACTAAAGTTCAACAACTGAGATAAAACAAACAATCAGGCTTTAAGAATGGACTGACCCAGGCTGAGGCGTTTCTCCACCCAGGCCAGCATGTCTTTGGTGTATTTGGACCAGGCCTTGGCATAGAGCAAAGCCGACTCTACTCCACTGTCATGCTTCAGCAGAAGAAGGTCCACGTGCTCCACAGTGGACAGCTCTGGGGACAGAGAACACCGCGTGTAAACACACATCCAAAAAATACACAAATGCTCCACATTGTTTAAAAGGATTGCTGAAAATGCACAGAGGTACCATTTGAAGACATTTATATTTCCTCAACCATGTCTCTCCCCTCTCTAAAACTGTCATTTAAAATCCAATTTTAAATGTTACCGCCCTACAGGGTTTATAGGCCAACAGTTACAAGGCAAATTTTACAAGTCAGCTTTATTGAAGGCAGCGACAGCCCTGAAATGGGTGGCAAACTTGCTTTTAAGAGGAATAAATACTCCACCATCCCCTTGACTTAAAAGAAAAGAGGTCCTTCTAAAACTGACACTAATCTGTGGTAGCATTAGATGTATGTATGTACGATTTATTGCATGGCATGCGCATGTGAGATCATCTCGTAAAATCTGTGCTTAACCTTTGTTAAATGCACTGACACGCAACTCAGCTGCCCTGAATCCAAGCACCCCGCCCAATAAGCCACATATGGTTCCCATTCCTCACTCAAACGTCCAAAAGGAAAAACTAAGAATGTTAACCATTTGGCAAACAAGAAGAATTTTAGACTATATGAAAAACAACACAAGTGTGAAGCCACAGTGTGTGAAGAGCTCTCTTGACGATTATGACCTATGTCAGTACAGCTCATCTGTCTCTCTGCTAGAACAACACTTTTCATGTGTGGTTTGTTTAACTAGAACACTTTGTCCAAGTTTGTATTACTGTTGCTCTGAGGCACATAAAATATGTGAGGAGATAGATTCTCTTCAACGCCTTTGTGCTTTGTGATGAAAACCTTGATAGAAGGAGGCAAGACATAAAGGAGAAGGAAAGGAAATCCATTTACCTGCCAGATCATTTTGCTTGCAGCCTCCTGAATCCTCAGAGAGGTTTTCAAAAGACTAGAGGAGAAAAGAGAAAGGCGTTTCGGATGAGAAGTTTGATTACAGAGGAAAGGGATGAAAAGGTGCTTCTTTTGAGTGCTTCTCTTTATCTCGTCTCAATGTCTCAGTTAATCAAACCTTGCTCTTTAAATCACAGGGCCAGCCAGGTTTCATTATTTTCAAAGCAGACGTCTCAAGTTAAAGGGATAGTTCACCCCCAAAAATGAAATGCTATTATGTACTCACACTGGTTCTAAAATATCTATTTATTCTGTGGAACACAAAAGAAGAATTCCGTAGAAGCGTCAAGCATGTCTTTTCCTCAAAGTTCATAGTAACCACATCTATCAAGTGCCAACAAGGACATAAAAATCATACACATGCCATAAAACTAGTCCATACAACTACACACGTTTTTATTCAGCGAGGACACATTACATTGATCACCTTTACACCTTTAAGACATGTATAATGTTACAAAAGATTTCTATTTCAAGTATATGCTGTTTGTGATCTTTCCATTCATCAAAAAATCTTGAAAATAAAATGCATCACAGTTTTCTCTAAAATATTAAGCAGCACAACCGTTTATATAGAAGTTTCTTGAGCACCAAACCACAGGAATAAATCACATTTTAAAAAAACGCAGCCTTAGTGAGCATAAGATACTTCTGTCAAACACAAAACGTTTAAAATCTTACTGACAACAAACTTTTGAATGGTAATGTATCTCAAGTCTTCTAAAGCCATTTGATACTGTTGTTTATAGAGAATACTGGCTTTAATGCGAGTCTGCTTTTCACATAAAGCTATGGTATGGCTCCAGAAGACATGAAGCTGTATGGAAAAGAGCTGTGTGAGCAAAATTATCCTTTTGTATTCCACTGAACAAATAGCACACAGGTTAGGAACAACATGAGGGTGAGTAACGGAAAGGGAATTTTAGGGCAATGGAGGTGATTACTTACACGACTTCTTCTGGCTTGGGGGTACCCCAAACTGGAGCCACTGTCCACATCTCCCATAAGGAAGTCAGACACTCTGAGGTGGAAAAATAAGACAAGTCACTGGTGCTATTTTTCATCCCAAACAGATCAAGAATGTGAGCAGTATTAAGGGTTAGTTGATCCAAAAAATTAAAATTCTGTCATCATCATCATCCTGTCACCTCACATCATTCCTAACCTGCATGACTTAATCTTCAAACCACAAATTAAAGAATTGTTTTTTATATTCTCTCATCATTTTGTATAACAACTTGAAAGCACATCAAATATGGTAAACAGATTCTCAAATTTACTTGCTTAACACGTAAGAACCAATAAGATTTGTTCTAGCTTTTCACACACGTTTAAGCTTCCGCTGACCATGTTTGATGTGCTCTATGCATGCGTGTTGATCGATATTTATATGTGAATTAAAGGCTAAATTACATCTGTTCATCCTATAAAGCAATCATGTCTCTTTAGTGGACTTTTTTAAACTTGGATTTATATAAATTATGAGTTGTCAAATCTATGTCAAACATGTGGTTGTGTGGACTTTCGAGGAAGGAACAGAAATCTCTCAGATTTGTGCTTTGAGAATGAAAGAGTTTTACGGGTTTGGAATGGCATGAGGATGAGTAATTTCATTTTTAATTTTGGATGAACAATCCCTTTAAGTAACATTGCAACACGACACAAGTACATTTCATCAGCTTTAAGAAAATGACAAGAGGAAGGACAGCTGACGTATTCTGCCATGGAAACTGAAAGTAAGTCTATACAGATGAAGAGCATTCAGAATATACATTTGATTACAGAAGGGAAGTCTATGGTACTCACACATTTCCAAAGGTGAATGCCAAAGTATCGATCGATGTGTGTATCTCGCCAAATATTGTGTCTTTGTTTTCTTTATTGACTTCCTTGACGTTCACGCCTGTGGGAAGTGATAAACCACATGAGAAGTGTAGCCAAATGGCACAAAGGTCTGCAGCAAAATGACAATTCTTAATAGATCATGATCAGCAATAGGGGTGTAGACCTAGATCTCACAGTGTTTGTGGAAATATGAATCACTCGACAGAGGACCCCCACAGCTATCGAGGACTGATTAGTAACTACACTCTCTGATAATATTGAATTAATTCATTCCACACGAGTAGTCAGACTCGTTCTGAACAATGAACAAGAAAAGGAACTTCTACAAGTTCTTCCTTAATTAGTTTCTAATGCTGCTTTGTTATCATGTCGTGCTTCCCTTGAGTACAAAACAAATGCTGAATAGTTTGCATGTAAATAAACCAACTTTCTTCATAAACTAATTTCATTGTTTCAAAAAGTTTTAAGCTGAAGAGAAATTAACATCCAACTGATGTTAAATCTTAATTAAAAAAATCAGATATGTGACAGAACAAGTAAAGCCTCCGAGAGACTGCGAAACTTGCATTTACCAAGAGCTTCCTGTCTGCTAGCTGAGCTTCCCCTTTACAGGAAACACTGACAAAGCTTGAACTCTCAAAACATTCAGAGGACGTTTAAACAACTCTCGCCCAACTTACCAATTCCATTAACTTGCAGTCATATCCAGGTTTGTTATGGTAAAGTATAGATTAACGACAGGCAAAACTTGCCCCGACCTTCAGGAACTAATGCCACAGCCTAGTTCACAATGATTCAATGAAGATTGACTTCCACTTTTTCCCCTCACATACAAGAAAAAGTGACGAGGCCATATAAAAAGCAACATCATCTGTAGTTTCCAGTTCCGCATGGGCGATTTTTCTTTACTCAAAATGCAGCGACTGTCCGTGGAGATGGGAATCCCCACCCTCAACTGCCACCCATACTCACAGCAACAAAGTGAGCAGAGGAGACAGCACTGAAGACGAGAGCGTGAGAGGCGCGTGGCTCCTGGTGCATGCCTCTCTGCTTCTGAATGCAGGCGGGCGGCTCAGTGGCCCCTGCAATGGAACGCTGACTTCTTCCTCAGGACATCCTGCAGTTCTACAACAATGCTTCCACTTCTGCCCCCTTCACAGCTCAAATATGGGAATGGCTACTTTCAGAAAGCAGTTCTCTCAAACAAGAACCCTCGAAAAATTTTCTGCATCAACTGTTTTTCTGAAAATAGCTAAGAATGATTCTTACCATATACTGGCAAAGTAACACATGCAGGTATCACTATATCAGGTGCAATGCGTCATACGATGGGATAAAATACCTGAGATAACAGTCTCCTCCAGATCAGAAGAAAAGATAAAAATCCAGCGAGTCTCACTCTAGACAAGGGCGGGGGAAGAAAGAATTTCAATAACTTGAGACACTTGACACTTATTGCTGCACCCCTGAGAGATTCTTCAGCAAAACTATGCAGCATTTAAAAAAAACTGTACGGACTGAGCATGAATGGCGGGAAATATGTGCATCTGATTTCCCAAAGTTAATAACATTCCAAAAGACTGACGGCTGACATGTACGTGGAGTAGTAAATGCAAGTGTGAGTATGAAGAGCATGCTGGAATGTCGGTCTTGCAGGTAACTGAGGCGACTGGCCTTCCTTCTCAACTTCCCCCAAAAAATGTCAGAAAAGACAATCAAATTATTTTCCTCTGTTAAAGACTTCCCTTTGACAGAAACAATGAAGAGTCTGGCCCTTTAAGGGACACGTGGGAGCTCAGAGGGGCCACTATCCCTCTAGTGGTTAAGGATGATACTCTAGTGGTCACTTAAATCAATGACGCCAGAGAGAAAACACAATGTTGCAAACAGCTGGAAATTATGTGGATTACCAACAAGAACACATTCACTCTGTCTGTGTTGCACAGAAACCATCTCCTCCTCTTTCGCAGCCGCAATCTGGATTGCAAACTGCACTAATGTAGCACATGGACATTCCTGTGCACTGGCCAGAAGAAGAATTACCCTGTTATTTTAGACTAGGAAAATCAATATCATGCTATGAAACTTTAGAGTATATTTCACAACGCACTTTGTTGTTTTACATTTTATATAACCATGCAGTAATGTCTTTCTATTGATAACCCAGGAACTATTTTTACATGAAAGCAGTTTTTATTTGTTCTTCAAGTTGATAGATGCAATTGATTATTCATAACACATGAATAAGTCTGCCATCAATACAAAACCTCAATTTTGCATTATATAACATTTAAGTTAAAAACGAGTTAAAACAGTGATGCATTTTCCACCAAAACCATTGTCTTGATGCATTAAGCCATATCCTTTTTAACATATTAATGCATGAGGTGATAAAAATATCTTTGGCTTGAAACAAATGAAACATGTCTGTTTTGCAGTTCTATGAATGTTTTGCCTCTTAGCACTCCACACCATGTAAACTGAAAACTATTAATACATACACAAACAATGGACTTTTTTTTAAAGACAAGACCAGTTCTATGTTGTATATTCTGAAGTGGGGCGGAGCAGAAGGAGGATGCGCTCACCTTTGACTTTGGCGATGACGGTGCCTGCAGCACCAAGAATCTCTGAAGAGTTCAGTGCCTGGTGTTTGCCAATGACAGTCTTTAGCACGCGTACCAGCTCTCCAAGTCGCTCGTTGACCACATCCTGCGAGCACTCTTGGTTTTCTGTGGGTGACAAACAAACAGACAGAGACCACAATGTCATCAGCTCAACCTCCACGCATTTTTGAAGACGCACAAATGTAGAAAAAATATGGGTTCAGCAACAGCATCGAAAAGTTTGACTTTTTGAGTCTGGTTAAAGATACCCATGTGAAAACTCCTCAAAGTGCACATGAAGTGGCATGTGTGACACGGGTGCATCCTAACAGCACGCTTGTTCTGTGACGGTGCAAGCCCCTGTGGTTACAGACAATGAGCTGATTATGAGGCTGCGCTTTGGCTGAGATGCAGATGTACTGGACGCAGCTCTGTGCACTTCAGAGATGGCCGACAGCAAGATAAGAAAAGAGACAAACACGGCAACAGCTATGCACGCATATCCAGACATGTGATAAGAGATGTATTTGTTTTTTTCTGTATATAAATAAGTGACTGAGAGTGAGGTACTTCATTACTGCTGACTGCACTGCATTACTGCTGTCATGGGGATTACAGAGTTTTGACTTGCTTCTTTCCTGTTTTTGCATTAAATTTATCAAAAGTGTCATTTATAATGATATGTTAACAAATATGGATCTTTGGAAGTTTCTATTCATCAAAGAATCCTGAAAAACTAAATGTATGAAAAAATGTTTTAACAAAAATATTATGAAGCACAATTGTTTTTAACATTTATTTATTTTTGAGCACCAAATCAGCATATTTCTGAAGGATCATGTGACACTGAAGACTAGGGCTGCAGCTAACGATTATTTTTAGTGTCGACTAATCTATCGATTATTTTCCCGATTAGTCGACTAATCTATCAATTATTATTCAATTAATCTATTTATTATTTTCTCATCGGTTGATGAATTCTTTAGTTGAACTAGCAATAAATAAAAACAGTAAATTCTGCAATTAATCTTTTATATAATTCAAACCTTTTCTCATAATTAATACTTTACAAAAAATACATAATAACAACAAAAAAGGAAGAAAGAAAATAGCAATAAGTAAAGAAAGATAATAACAAGAAAAGAGAGAAAAAGAAATAACAACAAATAATTAATAAAAAAGAAAAGAAGAAAGAATTACAGGGCAGTGATACAATCAATAGAAATGCACATTATGGTGCATTCACAGTTCTGTTTGGGACTGACAGCAGTTGCTTACAGGTGAGAGACTTGAAAGGTTTTATTTATTCAGCAGATTGAAACATCTGCTTGAATACATATCTGTATATGAATGAACAGCTGAAGTCACAACCGCATTCAGGACACTAGAGCGACAGAATAAAAAATGGCATCATAACACTGGGAAGTTTTATCATAGCTGACAGCCTGTTTTTAAATAAATAAGCCCAGTCGAAGCTTGTCCTATCCATCACACATTAAACAACTAACAATGACTTTAAATGCTTTGTTTGCGAGTGCAAAGAGCACGTTTGGTGCGCACGTCTCAGAGCTCGAGCAATCACGCCCACGTGACGGCACTGACGGGACGGCAGCTCTGGTGAATCTTAAGATGAACGCGAATCATTTCTCCTTCTCCGTCTCTGTGAGTGCATTAAACCCGTCAACTCGATGTCCGGTGCTGTTTTTGTTCATTCAGTGCATCTTTGAATGCTGTTGTTAATACAGTCAATGTAAAGGCGTCGGCTATATATATGCGGTTCTGACGGTCGTATAGTAATTGAATGCTCTATGAACGCTCTATGAAGTGATGTTGCCATACTAGCCTTTACCTTCTGCTCTAGAGTCGTGTTTGTGTTAAACATGACAGAAAAACTGTCTTAAGTAGAGATAACTGCAGGCTTGCGCAATGGGCTTGGCTAAAGGTGCGACGCGTCAACGCACTTAATGCTAATCGACGTATTTTTATAATCATCGTAATCGATGACGTCGACGAATCGCTGCAGCCCTAATATACATATATATTAAAAATATACACAGTACACACATATATACTGAGAACAAAAAATCATTTTGGATGCGACTAATCATGATTTATCATTTGACAGCACTAATATTCACACAAAATTTGCTGTCTGAAAAGGGTTATGTGTGAACTAATAATTTAATTTCAAATACTAAGAAATTTTAAAAAGTTTCAAAATATTATTATGCATGTTTTTCAGACTATAAATATTTAGACTCCATGTAAACAAATATTGACATTGAAAATGTTTGTTTACATCATATAAAGGAACACCACAATCTCTCTTGTTTGTATTAGGATGAAATGGACGGTCGTTTGGCTGTGTAGCAGATGACTTCATATCTAACTGAATGTTGTGAAGGCTTCGAAGAGTTTTGATAGCAGGAGCATCTGTTTTTTATCCTCTCGATGCAGATGTACATCATGCCACAAGGATGAGACAGAAGCTTTATAAGTGCAGTTACAACGTGGAAGGTATGTGTGTGTTTGGCGGCAAAGACAGAGGATCCTTCTCCCACTATAAAGAAAAAGGAAGAAAAAAGTAGGAAGCACAACTGTTGACAGTAAAGCATCTTCAGTTTATATTCTGTATTCAATGCCCTTAATTGCCCTCAGTGTGAAAAAACATGGAAAAACACACGAGTAACGATGTCAGGGAAACAAAGTCATGACCCTCAGTGTGGCGCAAAAATTATTATTGATGGGCTGTTTATTGCCTTATCACCTCTGCCGTGAATTTCCGTTATCTCTCCTAAATTCCATGAATCCATGTGCATGCAATGACCGCTCCGCCAGTGGATTAAGACTTCTGTTTACATCAAGTCATTAAGTAACGATTAACATTCATGATTAAGTACTTCTGTCCAATGAGTCTTCATTGTGGGCGGGGCTACCCTGGGTCATGCTTCAGAAATCAAAACCAACCAACTGACAAAACGTATTATCTCTTGGACAAAAAAATCGCATTAACATGAAGACAGCTTTCATACCCCAGGAAGAAAATGCTTTGATTTTTGGGAATTCTGCAGAAATAAACTGAGCTAAAGGCATAACACAATTGGCCAAAAAATATTTAATAAAATAAAATATTATGGGCCAAATATTTGTAAAATGTATAAAAATGAATTTTATAATAAGAAATTCGGAATTTACTATACAAATTACACTTCTTTGAAATATGCAAATCTGTTTGTACCAGCGCAGATTTTGTGTGGGACTGTTTTTGTTTTTTTCCCATAACAAACATAATATCCAACAGAAACAGCTACATTTAAATGGATAGGCCTAGTTCACCTAAAAATGAAGTCATTAATTACTCTCCATCATGTTGTTTCAAACCCGTAAGACCTTTATTCATCTTAGGAATACAAATAACGGTGTTGATGAAATCTGAGAGATTTCTGACCCTGCAAAGATAGTAGGGCTGGGTGATATTTCAAAAATATCTTAGCGATAATCGCCTTAAAAATATTGTGACATCTGAGAATAATCTACCTAAGCCCCACCTCCCCAGGCCCCACCCGCCATGAAAACATTGCCGACACGCACCATAATTCAGTTTGTCTTAATTATTGCCACATTAAAGTTTGGTATTACTTTTCTTAGTTTGTGCTTAAACAGAAAAGATTATATTTGCTGTTATGTTGGTGTTGCTAATAATTTACACTCTGTTCTTATCAAATTTGTGTTTGAAATTGATTTTGTTTTGTGAGAAGAACTGTTGAGGAAAATAATAGAACCCAATTTTAAGTTCATCATGGTGAAGTTAGACATGCTGGTTGATTGTATCATGATTGTAAGAATGATAAATGCATGTTGATATCATTTAGTAATGTCTTGAATAAATATGCCTGTTTTCCGATGTTTCTCTTTCTTTTTGGCATTAGACAAATTTCATGATGGTAAGTTTAATTTCCTTGATTACAATAATTGTAGCGCTGTTTTCAGGGGTTAAAGCAAAAAAAACAAAAATTTGACTGAAAATGTTTCCTCGGCCAAACCCTATTCCACAGCCACACACCCAGTTTAAGAGCGGTGTTTTTCTTCTTGTAAATATGAGCGCTTTTCTTCCTAATTTAAAAAATGTAGGAGCACCTTCTGATCAATAATCAAAAATTCTGATAAAAAATTTGCCTTCCTAATATGAGGTGACATTTGACTCCTTAAAGTGACTTACAGGGGTATTTTATGTTTACCTTTGCAATGGCATAATTTTCATCTATGTCAAATCCAAAAATTTATGTTTATAAGCTTTTTAAAATGTATATTTAAAACAATATAATAAGAAGTACAATAAGACAAATAAGTTACTAATCATATGAAATTAGTATTAATAAAACATTTATTTGTACTACAGAGGTGGCACAGAAGAACACAAAAGTGGCTTGTATGTGCATACATTGTCAGATGTTTAATGAGGCTCAGAGGTGGCATGAGTGCAATTAAATGAATAGATTAATGTGGACATTAATGTTTTAAATATAAATTTGCTTTTAAAGATGCACAACGGCTCAGCTGTTACTTTATTTGGAACTATTTTCGTTGATGATATAGAACAAAATCATGCAGTATTGTTTATTGATCTGTTGTATTAAATCAATATATCACATTTGCAAACTCCCCTTATAATTATTAAAAGCTGTACCTCGATCTGTGGGCACACAGAAAATGAGAGCGCGTGAGTGAGTTCTCAAAACTCAAAAGCACATGCAAATGTGATATATTCTGTTGGAACCGGCGGGAATGAGTATATTTATTATTAATAGCTGCAATCCCGCGCCGAAATTCAAGTTCTGCTCGGTGTTCTCTGCTAAGTTAGAACCCAACTGTGAAATGCAGTGAGAAGCTGCAGCCGAGGCGGGGATGATTTTTGTTGTGACAGCAGAACAACAACAGTGCGCTACATATTTTGTTTCCCCTCAGTTTTCCCTGATAACGTTTAAATGGAGCGAACACGGAGCAGTTTTTCCGTGAGCAGGAATGTAAAACCCGGAGTGGATCCAGAGCGGAGTGATTACAGAACGCTTAGAGCGGAGAGAAGAACGTGCTTCAATCCACTCCAGGCTTTGATCACAGCCCCCCTCAGCAGACTGAATGCACCTCGTCTTTCCTTCATTTAAGACCTATTCAAGCTAAAATCAAGACATTTATAACACTATTTGAGAAATATAAGCCTATTTACGGTCTTAAAATTATGAAAAGTTAATCAGACGGGAACCCTAAGTCAGGCGGGAACCCTGCAATTAACAAAAATCCGTCGTAACAACAGATAACTTTAATCCCTGTGTTTTTAAACTTGCAAAAAAATGTTTTTAAACTTGTAGTCAAGCTATAATGTATTTCATATTTATCATGTATGACAGAACCAGGGTCATTTTAAATGTTATTTTTGTATTTTAATTGTTATAATTTTAATTGCATTAATAAAAATACAACGGCCAAAATATAATATTCAGTGTTGGGCTGCGAATCTCGACGCATGCATGTTGAGGGGCGAGCTGAGTAGCCTAAATGCCTTCATCCCTTCATCAAATGAATTAAGAATTATAGTGCTATATTTCAGCTTAATTAAACTGAATACACACAAAAACATTTAACGTTTAAAAAATCTGTAAAAATAGTGCACTGGGTGCGCTGTATGAATAGGCTGTGAAGGAATTTGCGTATTTTAATTAGCTGTCATGCGTGTGGTTTCTCATCATACAGTCTGTTTAAATAAATATTCAGAAACACATGCTACTATTTATCTTTTTTCTGTTTAACTTTTATTAAACTGGAGATCAAATTAGAATAGGCCTATAGCCTATCCTAAATAAGGATAAATTATACTGGAACCAAAATAATCGCATGTGTATGTGTCTGTGTGTGTCTGTGTGTGTGTGTGTGCTATGCACAGAAAACAGCGCGCAAGTGCAGAAGTGAGTTCTATTTTGTCTTCTTACTATTGAATCTTTTGAACTCACAATAAATGCGTATACAAGAATCAAGAAGGACAACCAAAATTGTATTTTCTAACACTTAATTTGCTTTTCGATTCCCAACCCTCCGACTAAATTATGTCCTTCTTGCATGCAAAAATACCTGTATGGTGACTATGGGGTTGTGTAAAATATTTTTTGCAACTGCTGCGTCTGGCATGGCTTCTCAATTTTTTTTTTTTACCGTCATAAAAAATGTAAACACATTCCTTTACCTTCACATCACACTTTGATTATAACTTCAACCAGGACCAGCTCCATTTGCACCTGACTCCAGCCTCTAGTTGAGCCACAGTAAGGGCATCTTCCTCCTAAAACTCTCTCAGTTCCTCTCTCTGAATACAATTGAAGTGGGTGAGTGGTAAAATTTGGCTACCTGATCTAGTTAAATGCCAACGTAGGTAAAGGCAAGTTAATTCACATAGCACATTTCACACACAACGGCAAGTCAAACTGCTTTATAGGGAGAAAATGTTACACAATGCAAAAAAGGATTTTCTTACATTTTTGTTTTGTCTTGTTTCCAGTCCAAATATCTAATAATTCTTAAATCAAATCTTTTTTTTTAAAGAAACAAATAAGTCAAAAGTCAAAATAATCTTGTTTTCGGTTTGAAATAAGAATATTTTGCTTGTTTTAGTTAATTAATTTTGACCTTTTTCTGAAAACAAGACAATAATTTTACTTGTCTAGAAAATGCTTCTTGTTTTAAGAATTTTTTAATATTTGGACTAGAAACAAGACAACCAACGAAGATTGTTGTTAAGATGTTACATGAAATAGTCAGGGCAAATAAACCACTGTAAATCTTTATTTCAGCACTAAACTTTTTGAAGCAGCTGGGCTAAACGTGGGCTAAACGTGAGGTGTTTCTCCGTCTTGAAACAGGCTGTTATAGGCTGACACTTAGCACTTAGCTATGGCTTAGCGGCTAGCGCTGCCTCTACTTGAGCTGAGTGATACTAATATTACTGTACATTGAACGGTATGCTTTACTTGTAGGTTGAACAGTACTCAAATCGACTTAATGTCAGAGTAATAGTTTACTGATATGTGAGACAAATGTTAAGGTCGAGACTGAGGAGCATTTTTGCAAAGGGTAACGAACTAATGTAGCCTTAACGTAACTTACAATCTTCATAGCTATCGCAACAGCAGCCTCACGCAAAACAAACAAACAAAAAAACAGCAGCCTCACGCTAATCACCATTTAAACTGAACTCCATAATTTACAGCAGAGACAAACAAATGCATTCCCCGCTCTACGGGTGAACTTTATTTAGCTATAGCTACAGACTAATCTATATGGACAGTTGCCTGCAGCGTCGAAAATGTTAAGCTTCAGGAGAGAGATTGGTTGGATGAGGGAAAGAACATTATGGTAAGCCAATGGCAAAGTAGGGCAGGTCCATTCCTTTGCCAACATGGGACCTTCTGGGTGACTTGACACAGATGACTCAGATACTACGACGACAGTGATTTTTTACAGATCTATACGATTCACGTGAATGACCTATTTCAAGGTGAAAACGGGTGTCAGGTGACAAGTTTGCACCCTGTAGTAAGGACATTGTTGAAATGGTCCATGTGACATCAGTGGTTTAACCTTAATGTTATGAAGCTACAACAATACTTGTGTGCAAAGAAAACAAAAATAAATGACTTTATTCAACAATTTATTCTCTTCTGATCAGTCTCCGCAACCATTCATGAGAGTACTACAGTCAGATTTCATCAAAAATATCTTAATTTGTGTTCCGAAGATGAATGAAAGTCTTGGGTTTGGAATGACATGAGGGTGAGAAATTGATGACAGAATTTTCATTTTTGGATGAACTGTCTTGTCTTTTAGTAAAAGTGAAATGTTTTGAACAAATCCAAAAAATGATAGGTCACCAAACGCACCTTGGGACACATTTTTAATTGCTGAATGCATGTGCGGAATAGAAGATACTGATTTATACAGGATACAGGAAGTTAAAAGAATAACCAAGGCAAGGGACCTTTAGTATAAAAGTATAAATCAAAGTATACATATTAAAAACTAAAATAAAACTTACTCAAAATGTAATTTATTTGTATACAAATAAAACATTTGTGTTATTTGTCTGTTCAACCACAAAAATAAATGCTTTACAGGTGCAAGGCTGGATATTTTGGGATTGAACGTGGAAACAGGTGTAAGCACCTTTCTATTGCCTGAAATTTGAAGAGGAACAAAACTAAATGGCACTAAAATGGCATGGTTTATGGCACCAGACCGAGACAGAATATATACATATATTTGTATAGACATCTATCTGTGGACTTTAGTGGGGGAGCAGGACAAAACTTGAAAATTACATGCAGGAACTGGACAAAATAGAACACATTTTTTCTGGGAGTCGAAGGGAGTGGAACTAAAAGCCATTCCATCCAGGCCTCTATCTTGTGATTTAGGGCAAGAGACCAGATTTCACAAAGCCAAATCTTAAAGTCACGTATTAAGGCCACTAAAATATCCTCCATTATCACAACAACACAACGACCTCCCTCCTCCACCTGGAAGACCAGGCACGCCGTCTTCGCCCTGGCCAGGATTAGGAGATTCAGTGCGGTAAGAGGAGAGGGGCTCTAGTCTAGCCCCAGGGATACTCAAGAGTGTCCGCCTCTCTCTGACTTTGAAGTGTCCTCAGACAAAAGGCCTCCATCAGAAGCCCCCACCCTAGCTCAGGTCTTCCCTCACTGCCCTCCTAATTACTGGTGAGGGGTCAAGCAGCAGGTCAAAGACCGAAATGCCTGTTCTGATCAAGCTTTTTTTATATTGATGTTTTGCAGCCCAGTCTGAGAAGCACAACCAAAGCGCTTTTGGAATTTGAAGATGTTTGATTTATCAAAGTGAGGCGTGTCATGCAGGACAGGCCAGCTTGAATGACAATGACTGATCTACCCCCCAAAAGACTGATGGAATGTTGTGTCCACCCAATGGGGGCCCACCACACAGGGGACTATATGATGTGTCAGAGCTGATTGGGGTCCCGGGACATCTTCATGCCAGTGTAGCAACCGGTGTTCTCCAAACCCCCTCTCACTCTGTTATGAATAATGCATCATCTTGGACCCAAAACACTTCAGTGGTGTCAAAACAATGGGATTTTAAAAGTATGCATGAAAACTGCTCAGAAACTGAGCGGCATTGTTTCGGTGGGGATACCGCCAGAGAAGCACACGCATTGTTTGGGATGAGCCCCTGCTGATGGCCCTCCATCCTGGGTCTATTTCACTCCGGGAGCGCCAGCAGCGAGTCGCTGTCCCTCCCACACTCGGCCTGCGTGTTGGCCCAGCCACGCTTCACTTGTGCTCTTTGCCCGCGCGGTCTCTGATCAGAGCCTTTTAACATAATCTCACCCAACTGCCAACAAGCCTCACACTGCAGTGTGAGCGAAGAATGCTAATGGCCCCTTCCCACATCTCAGTCCCATCGGCAAAAAAGTCAACACAGTTTCTCATGAACACACTAGCTGACTGGTCTGACACATTTTTTAGATCTCAGCAAGTTAAACTGACAGATGGATGTCTTCAAATGAAAGATGTGAACAAGATGTCCTTAGCTCACAGAGACAAAATGCAACAGGATCTTATTGAATTACAGAATTGAAAGTACATCAAATTAATGACACGATCACAGGACTCATCTGACTTTGCCTAATGTCTCTCAGAACTCCAATGAAATCCAAGCAATGTTTGTCTTCAAATAGTTATAATCAATCAGTCTCTAACTGATACAACTAGGGTTGGGTATCGTTTGGATTTTATCGATTTTGATTCCGATTCCGTTTCCGATTCTGCTTATCGATTCCGATTCTTTTCGATTCCCAGTTTCGATTCCAATGTGATTAGATAATGATATCAAGCATTTATCCCGTGTCTCTTTTTAGCAAACCATTGCACGATAGCCTATATTTTAGTATGCATTAAAGAGACGTTCTGAAATGTAATGCATTCATACATGCATGCACTGTTTGCAGCTTTAATCGCCTTCTTTGGTAATTTCATGACTTAACCGACGACAGACTTGTATACTGTTTCTTGTGCGCTTATTTAAGATGACGCGATCAGAGCGTGCGCCGTGAGCACAGTGACGGCTGACAGGACAGGAAAGATTGTTTTATTGACATACAGCCTAACAGCATCTCATTGTTCTACTGAAGCTAATTTGGCTGATGTATATTTTCCGCACTCATTTGACTCGCGCCTGGCGCTGAGGCAAAAGCTGCACTTCTTGTTTGATTTGAATGCAAAAAACAAAAAAACACACGGGTTCCGCGTCTTTATAAAGGCTTTTCTTGTCAAGAAAAAGGGGACACAAACTGCAGTTTTGAGCAGGGTGGCCAAGCTTAGATCAGTGGTGGCACTGCTGCACGGATGAACCAAGTGATCACAACATTGTGATTGCACACCTCAAAGGTTGAGGAATGAAACAGACAAATCATTTTAATTTAGGAATAGAGTCACGTTAGTGTTTGAATCATGTTCGCGATCTTTATCGATCTATTAAATGAATGTCATGTTGATGGTGACACCTCTCTTGCAACATGTTTAGCTATCACAGATATTATACTTATGATCGCAAATGCAGGCAAACTTTGGAGCGCTTTAGATTAGCGAGCAAGGTCCTGGCAGATCATTAGGTCACACCGGTACTCACAGATGAAGAGAAAAAAAGCGCATAGGAATCGATAGGCGGAATCGAAATTTTTATTTGACAACAAGTATCCGGTTCCTGACCTTAAGTATCCGATTCTGGAATCGGAATCGATTTTCGATTTCCAACCCTATATACAACTGATAGTTAATTGCACACTTTTCTGATAATAAATTTTTTTATGGTACATACTTAATTACCAAATTAAGATCAATTAAAGATAAAGGGAGGTATAATATTGTGTAATATAAAATTTAATAAATTAAAAAACATTCATTATTATTTATTATTTGAATAAATATAAAGTGTTATAAAATCCTTTAAATATTTATTTTTAGTCATTTAGAAATATTTGTAGTAAAACTAGTAATATTTCATGACATGCATTTTTTTTAACTCTAGCAACAGAAGCCCCATTGCAATAAAATTTCTGAGCAAATTTTGTGGCGTCAAATCATTATCACTATCGAACTGAAAGAAGTAACTAATTAATAGGGGTGGGAGAAAAAAATTATTCACCTATCGCAAATCTTTTTAAAATGATTTAAAAATCGATTAGTTTATCTCAGAATCGATTTAGATTTAATTATTTTACTTTTTCTACGAGGTGGTGATGGGGGGCAATTTACCGCTTTTATTCCAACAGAGGGCGAAATGTATAGCTGTGTTTGACTTGAAGCAGCACCGCGCAGGTCGATCGGCGTATGACATCAAAGTACCGCGAAAGCAATTCGAAAGCATGCGGAGCCGTCTGTTCTCTTTCATAGGTTCACTCAATGCTGCGTAAGCTAAGATGCTTTGGGAACACCCCCTGGGTGTGCTGATTGTCTGAAGCCCTTATAGAATAACGTCAATTCATTGGCTGATGGCGCGGATGCCTTCATCAACGTTCTTACGTCGCCTCCTTATACTGGAGAACGCGCCATCTGTTCCTCAGATTTCTCTGCCTTCACGAAGCGGACATATTAGCCCTTCTGTATCGATTTTTCTGGCCCATTTTTATAGTTTTCTCTTGGGATTCCTTCATTTGCACTTCGGCGACTGCAGTAGTGGAACTCTGTTCTCCTCGTGGTAAAGTGCCATGGAGTATCATCGTTGTCAGCCGCCGTGTTCTCGCTTCATCGTGAGCGACGACCCGCACAGTAAGTGTGTTTAAAGTATGGGTTTTTTCGCACGCGCACGAGGCGGTTTACGGCATCTCGAAATGCACATTCTGCGAACGTCCATCTCAAAACCCTCCGCACTAGGCTTGCCGTTTTTGAGAGGGAGTCATCCATTTTTCCCCATTGCGTTCCAGAAGCAGCTGAGGCCTTCTGTGAATTCATGACCTGGGGCTCAGATGTGGAGCTCGAGACGATGGAGAGTGAGCAGACGGGCCTCGCCCTTTCTCTCCATCTCTCGCCTGAGCAAGTGCGTGTTAATTTATGTCCTAGCCGAGGCACGCGATGCCGTTTCCAGAGGCAGTCAAATGGTGCTTTTCCACTGCACGGTACGGTTCAGTACGGTTCACTTTTGGGGGGGTTATCCACTGGGTACTGTACCTGGTACCTGGTACTTTTTTAGTACCACCTCGGCCGGGGTTCCAAGCGATCCGTACCGTTACCAAAACATGACGTGTAAACTCTACTGATCACTGATTAGCCAGAGAAAAACTTTATTACTGCGTCACTGAACTTGTGACACAAGACCCAACATATAGACCCGCTAGATTTAAATCAGCACAGCCAGCGAAGGATCGGATGCAACTTTTGTTTGAACAAACGCACCAAGCGAACAAAAACAAGGGATACATTGTACATTTTGAAATATTCAAAAGTGTATTGATAATTCACTTTACAGAACATTCTACAAGAATAGTTCACTATTCAAGTAACGCAGAACACCTGCATGAACATCCCTGCCCTCCTCTACAGCCTGTGGCACTGCCACCACAGTCTCTGCTGCTGGGGGTAAATCTCAAGCATTCTCATAGGCCTCTCCATTGCTGTTAAAAATATCCACATGCCGAGAGTAAAGAACACCATTCCGTCGATATGCTCCTTTGTTGTGTATTTGTTTGTGGCGCGTTTACGATGATGTCACGGCCGTAGAGGCGGCGCAACTATAACGACACGTGAATAATCCTGCCCCCTCTAAAGCGGTACTAAACTGCCGTGGAAACACAAACCGACCCGAACCGAGCCGTGCAGTAACGAGCTGTGCTGAACCGAGTCGTACCATGCAGTGGAAAAGCACCAAAAGAGCTCCGTGAAGCCACGGACTTGGCCCTGACAGCCACTAAGCACACTGCTCGTGCTGTAGGACGCTCTATGGCAGGAGCGGTAGCTGCAGAGCTCCACCTCTGGCTTAATCTCACAGAGATTCGGGAGAAGGAGGACGTTTTTCTCCTTGAAATACATCACATATTTTTCTGTGATTAATCTCACCCTAACATTGAAACCTGTAATTACAAATACATTTGCACATTTAAGCCCAAATTGATATGGAATCAACATAATGAGAATAATAATATTGTAGCTAATATTAAAAAATAACCATTTAAAATGATTATTCAAATACTAATAAATAATAATTGAAATAACATTTGTTCTATGCTATTTTTAACGCTAGCAACAGAAAATGCAATTACCAAGTTGTTATACTGTCCACATTAAATGCAGAATTTTTCCAATCCTATAAACTATTTTCACACTAATTATATTTTGTGCGAGTCAATTAAACATCGGCTACATGTTAAATGTTGCTACTGCCAGGAATGAAAACATCACTCTTTTCCTGAGGAAATAGGTTGTACATTTTTTTTTGTTCCAGCATATGTCCCAAACGTTTTCTAGAAAATTAGCCGCTTGACACAATGTCATCTCACACTTCAAAGCTTTTACTCACAGCTGCTGGCATTTCCTCTGTTGCTAACAACAGGTAATCAATAGGCACGTCTCGACCTGCCTTATTGTGCTTTGCCCAAAGCGGCAGACGAGCTTAGTGACACTCTGTTGTGATTCACTTGTGAGAAATCGGCACTGGGTTTGCCATTGTGCCTGTCAGCCTTCCTCACCTCATACCACTTTTCTTTTACGGGAACAGAAAAGCATTCTTTGAAGTACAGGAAATTGGCAAAGACTGGAGAGTCCCATTAGCATGTTAAAGTAAATAAACACAGCACTCTAAACTAGGGATGGTACCGAAACTCGGTATTTAATCGGTCCCGGGGCTAAATTATGAAAGACCGGAGTATCGATAAGCTCTGACGTAACATTTATGCTATCGGTACTGGATAAATGAAGAAAACACACATACATTTATTATTGCTATATATACATATTATCTTGCAAATTCTATCTCACCAGAGTCGCCAGCTGTTGTTTTTATATGCAATAATATTCAAACATTTGTCTAGGACGCATTTTTGCTATTCGCAATTCAGAAGCGAGATCACGCTCATGCGGAGGAGCTTTAGCACGCACAACATGAAAGACATGTTTAATTATGATAGTAAAGATAACTAAGCATTCAAACATCTGCTTACACTTTAGGCCTGTGGCTGTGGCTGCTAATTTTATTTTTTTATTTCAATTTTGGCTTCTAAGCATTATAGCCGCATTTCTTTTTTCCCTTCACAGGGGTACACATTCGTTCTTCCTTAAAACCCAAACTTAACATCAGAATCAGCTCAATCGGTGATTGTTGTAAAATACCGTCTTTACTGTTGCTAAATTGTGGGACATGTTCAATAATAAAATGTTGAAACCACAATCTGCACAAGAGACACTGTTCCTCAGGCTGAAATGTGTGCACGCCTGCGCGGCACGCTCCAAAACAAGCAAATTACACTTTGAGCTTCGGGCGCGTTCATAGTCGATAAGATACACACAAAATATGTCAAAATGGCCGGCTTGGAGAGTATTCACTTAAACAGTTTATGTCTTATGTGGACGAGAACGGTTGGGAGAAAATCCGATGTGTGTCAATATATTGATTTGAATTACAGACTGGCGCTTGGGACATCAATGTTAATCAAAGAACAAAAGAAAAGAGAAAATCACTCAGAGCTCTTAATCTGTATAACGTTATAGCTTTAATAAGCATCAATCTATCAATACATGCAGTGAAAACTATGCAGTGTTCATTTACATTTGATTACTTTTAGATTTCTTTTGTAGGCTATTACTTACCTGAACAGAACTGTTAGTGGACCTTCATGAAAAAAGCACTGTTTATTTTCATTTCATTTTTATATTCGTTTTATTGAATTTGTCAGTTTGTTTGACTTTGTTTCTTTATTCATGTTCTTACTGTGTCTTATAATATGTATAAAACACTAAAAATACCTGCACACTGGTGCATCTACAAATTGATGCTTTATAATCATTTTACATTTCAGAATATAAAGCAAAGTTAATTCAGCTCTTAATTTGTCATATATATATATAAACAAAAAGTACTGATAAGAATACCGTTAAAGTACCGAATCGGTAAGAGTAGTAATACCGTTAAAACCTTAACGATACCCATCCCTACTCCAAACAGATAAGTAACATTTATGTTTAAATTCAGAATAGTTACATATTTCATCCAGCCAACACAAAATAACCTCTATCGAGAGGCCTTCATCTGATGTGTACCCCCCAAAAAACACGCTCTTCATCCAGCACTAGGATTTCATGGGCCAACTGGCACATCCCCATGACCAATCTGCTGAACTGCGGCTGTAAATTCACACCCCAGGAAATGCTACCCAACCACAGGCCCACACAAAAACATCCCTCACCTTCAGTAGGAAAGTTACTGCCCAACAAATCTCTCTTCTCCACTTCACAAGCGCAGCAAGCCATTATATCGCCTACCACGGGGGCTTCGGCAATGGTGCCACCCGCAAAACTCTGTGAAGCAATCTCGTTACACGAGGGTGGGTGTCTTTTTTTTCCACTTTTTCAATTTAGAGGGTTTTGTCCATATCCCCAGATTAACAGCACTACAATATGCCAAAGGGGCCTCTGTACCAAGACCTCCAACGGCTGGTGAATTCACGAAAACAATTTATCCACCAGGCCCAGCTATGAGAAAACACTCCCTTTTTATGGCTGAAACCTTTATTTGTTTTACATCTAATGTAATAAAACTAAATGAAATCCACCACCTGACTGGCTGTAAAAAAAAAATTAACCAGCAGACATTTTAAAATCAAATTTGTGAGATCTATACAACTCAAATGAATAGTGTATGTCTATACAGAACAATCCTATGCAAAAAAAAAATTCAAATTACATAAACCAAAAATGTCATCATGCACATGCCACATTCACACTACAAGCGACAAGTAGTGACACAATCCCATTCATTTCAATGGATAGCTGGCGATTTCCGGCGACACAGTGATAGCGACCGGATGGGCGTGTCCAGCAACACGACAAAGTGCAGAACTCTACAACTTTATGCAAATGAAGAGCGAATTTCGGTAGCGACAGCCAATAGGAAAGAAAATGCTAGAGCTTGTGTGATTGTTCTCCTCTAAGCTGAAGATAAACTTCTAATAGAAAAAAAAAAAAAAAATTCTCATTCATTTTGCCAGCCCCTGGTGACATGCAGCAACAAAGGTCACTTCTAATGTGAATGGGGCTTTACTCAATTTTGTCATCATTTACTCAGGTGTCATTCAATTGAGTGTGAACATTAGAGGTGAAAGAAAACATTGATACACATGAGTATCGCAATATTTAATATGGTGATACTTTAACGATTCTTAAAAACTGAGTATCGATATTTAAAAAAAATAATAATACAAGATGCATGGCAGTTATTTCGTTTTGACGTCATATCCCAACCGCTAGACAACAGTCTTCATCTCTAAACTTAAACAGTGACAGGAAATACTAGCATTAGGGCACGCCACTAATGTTAGCGTTAATATAGTTCGCTGGCAGTAATAGAGGATGAAAGAATTGTTATAGTTCCCATTTCGGCTTACAAAGCAGAAGTGTGGCGTCTTTTGTGCTTTTGTGGTAACGTCCTCCCAGGGACCATTTTTTCTTTTTTTTATTCAATCAAAATGTTATGACATTGTATATTACTATTGTAAACTTAAAATGTGAACCTTTAAAGCAGGGTCTAATTACATATATAGTATTTTTATAAAATACCTTTAACTAAAGAATCCTGCAAGCAATTTAATCCCCCCCCCCCTTGACTTGTACTGCACAAAAAGTGGTTCAATATTGTTGAATGTTACAGGAACGGATTATTGCAAATTTTATTTACTTATTTTAATTGTATTTATTTTTGCTACAGTTTGCATATGGTGGTGTGTTCTTAATGACAGCTTTCATACAAATATTTAATTCCTAAAATAATCCCAATATATCGCCTTCCTTACAGTAGCGCAATGTATTGCAACATATCGTATCGCAAACTCTGTATCGTGATATGTATTGTATCGCCAGATACTTGCCATTACACAGCCCTAGTGAACATAACTGAACTGAACAATTAGTTGTTAATGCAGTTACACCACACTCAGTGAAACTCACATAAACATGTCTAGACTCGATCACAAATTTTCAGTCTCTCTGCACCATAGTGTTACCCACAAGACATGTTGTTTTGAGGAATCCCATAGATTACTGTCAAGAGAGTCATACTTTGTGTACCAGTGATAGTACTCCCATGTATAAATGTTGTCATCACTCCCAAAATGTGCAGTGTGTACGTGGCCTATGTGTATAATCTAAGCGAGCCATTGAGAGCTTTACGACCGGAGGAAAATAACTCTACTGGAAGACTTTTTTGACCATGTCTAAGAAAAGAGAAAGACTTAAGCTAATTTTAAACAAGAGATCATTTTGCTTGGGACAGATTCTTTTTGGACAGATTCACAAATAAATAAAATACAAATAAAACATGGATAAAATGGGAAAGATCGTAGATTACTTGATATTGTATATGCCTAGTTTGGATGCTATAACCTGGAATGGTAATATAACTACAAATTCAAAACTTGGACACATTTTACTGATTTTATTTTTCTCATGACCTTTATAAATGAATGTAAAAATGTTATGATTCATATACATTTCTTTGCAAAACTAAAATTATTATTATTTCACTTAATGAAGAAGGACAAGCAGCCAACAAATGTCTATCATATATGAATTGTTTCAATGCTGTTTAAGAAGCCTCCCATGAAGTTAGTTTTGAAAATAACCCAACTGTGATCTAGACAATACACAGTGAGTTTGAAATAAAAACATTTGGTTTAACCTTGTTTGATCACTAGATAAACGCCATACTTTAGTTTGTGTTATGTAATAGTTTTGATGACTTTACGATTATTCTAAAATATGGGAAACAGTAATAATAAAGGCTAACTACTAGCTATGTCCGAATTTGTCACTGGTAGTGTAGCACACTTTAAACAAGTAGCCTAGCATCAAAACAAACAAAAAGTCAATTTCACCTCAAATCAATTCCGTAAATTTATTAAAAAAAGAAAACACTCCGTGCTTCTACCTGAAGTACTGAAGCATCTGAAGTATACTAAATCTACAGACCCAGTGCATGGAAGAACGAAAGACTTCCTGGCTGTTATCACAGCACTTTTCAACCTCAGAGCACTTAAGAGAAACTCTTCTTCATAACAGAACAGCACATTCTTTCAGCTAACCACATGAAAATCACAGAGGGAATTATTTGATATTTAGCCCTTCCAGTAAAAACATCCCACCCTTCTGAATGTCTAACTGTCATGGGAGTTCAACATTACACTAAAAACATCTCAATGTTGGATTTAAAGAAAAAAATCACATAAGGCTTGGCTTTCTGATGCGTTTTGACAAAAGAAACAACAAAAAGGGACCGTTTCTGCATTTAACTGGGAAAGATATTGATCTGAAAGAAGGAAGGTACAAAACCATTTAACCATTTAAAACAATTTTGACTATGACAACTTTGAACTTCTTAAAAATTCCCTAGCTGCCAGAAAGTCAAAGAACCACAACCGAGGTGAAAAGTGCCTTTGAAAACATTCCGAAATTTCATTGAGGAAGTGTCATTTTTCATGTGACGCACACTTAACTACAGTCAATCGAAGGCACCATAGCAACAAGTGAACATTTGTTCTGAAGGAATGCGGGGTATGCAGGAAGAGGGGGCTTCATGGCGGAGGAGGAATCACCGACGAGAAGAGTTTGGTCGCACCGATCAAAAGTGATGAGCCAAGCTCATACTCGTCAACATAAACACTAACGAAAAAAGTACTGTGACTGCAGTTTTCTGATAAACATTTTACAACCCACTAGTTTTGTAGCTACAATTAACCACATTGTGGCTTCAAAAATCTCGCATGTGACGTGAATTCCGACTGCAGAGCAAATAAGCACGCAGAAGAGTTCCTGTAAGCGTTCCTCTTGGCTGGCTTGTAGATCCTAGCTAGAGTAAAATAACAGCCAGGGAGGCGAGGAGAGCTGTGATGATCCTTCTCTGTGCAGACAGGAGGAATACATACATTTAGAGGGTCAGTGAGCATCTCCTCCACTGAGAGGGAACAGGGCAGTGGAAGAGTGGGGAGGTCAATAGCATGTGCTTGTGGGAAGTGTCACTGGGCCGCTTGACAGAGGGTGGTGTGGAGAATCTCACTCATCAATACTTAACCAAACAGTTGAAATAAAAGCAACGGGGGACACCCATTTGCACTGACAGAACTATTGGGAAACAGAATTAGCTGTTCATATTCATCCAAATATGTACCAAAATGTGTTCTGTTTTTTTGGATGCAGTTACAACAATTGAGCTACAGCAGGTTATTGTGTAGCGACTAGCTAGTGAGCTACTATCTGTCTGTCCAAGTATTCATGACACAAAACAACTGAATATTTGAGACTGTGATCTGATTAAAGTGTTCGTGCTGGGTAAAGTCAAGATAGAGTTATTTTATCTACACAACTGTTCAAAAGTTTAGAGTCTGTAAGATTTTTTTTGATGTTTTTGAAAGAAGTCTTTTATGCTCACAATGCTGCATTTATATGATGAAAATAAAGTAAAAACAACAATATTGTGAACTATTGTAATTTAAAATAAATGTTAACATATTTTAAAATGTAATTATTTTCTGTGTTTCAAAGCTGAATTTTCAGCAACATTACTCCAGTCTTCAGAGTCACATGAATATTCAGAAATCAATTTAATATGCCGATTTGGTGCTCAGGATTGTTTTTTTATTATTATTATAAATGTTTAAAACTAATGCTTTAAGTTAATGCACTGGTGTAAAGGCTTGCCCTGTCAGGTGCTGTGACACATGCGTGTGCGTCCTCAGCGCAAAAAACATTCAGTTTACGGTCAAATCCTTATCTATAAATGTCACAAATTCACGCAAGCATTTCCATTTTTGCATAAAGGTCCATCCTGACAGCCTGTGTTAAGTTTAAAATACCGAATGAGCGCCGGTGTGGCGGGCGCGTGCACAAGCGTCAGACAGACGGAACACAGAGAGGGAGACAATTAACAGGATATTCAGCGCAAAAATATCCATTGTGCTGAATTATCTTTTGTTGAAAGTTAATTTAAGGTTTAAAAGTCAACATGCAGTGTGAATATTTTATAAGAGTAGGAACTTTAAAGGGATAACAGCATGTAATTTTCTGAATATAAATATGAGACGCTCCATAACTGCCTTTTACAGGATAAAGAAATGACAGTAAAACATGACTGTGATCAAAGTCAACGCGTGTTCCTGCAGAACATTCCTCACCTGTTAACACTGAGTCTTTATTATCTTTATTATTATTTACATGCTTTAAGAGATTTAAACTATATTCACTATATACAATGCTTAACAAATTTATGTAAGGTTTTTAACAAATTATGTAATGTTTGTGCCACTGCTGCTCTAAACTAACAGCATTGGTGATTACCAAAATCTTGTTTTAGCTTTCTGTATTGGTTAGTCCTCCAAAATGTGTAAGCTCTTTAGTAACAGTAGTAGGCTATTTCTAATGCTATAATATAATTATTGCTGTTATCTATGAAAGAAAGGCAGAACACTGTATAGTGGGTTTTTTTCAGATACCCAATTAGTCAAAAAGTACATAAACAATGCAAGCAAGAATACAAGCTGTTATGAGGCCATTTTTGTTATTATAAATACAAATTAGTTGTTTCTGTTTGTAATTTGCCCAATAAATGACAATAACATGTTTAGATTTAAACAATGTTTTGACAGATTGCTAAAATATTTGATTTCTCTTTATGACAGGTGGTCTAATAAATTAAGCACTGTATGTTTTCAAAGCATTCAGTTTGTTTGAAGGACATTGAGCAGAATGTGGAATATTGTGTTTTTTGTCAATAAAATCATTTTATTTATTTCTGATTAATCGGTTAATCGAGAGAATAATCGGCCAACTAATCGTTAGTTGCAGCCCTAAACATGCGTTTACTACAATTTAATGCATTCTTTCTGAATAAAAGATAAAAGAATATTGAACCTCCAAACATTTTATTGGTAGTGTAGATCAGTTAGTTGAACTTAAATTGGAAAAGTGCTTAAAATACATTTAAAAAAAGACAAATTACTATTTTAATATTTAGGATAAAAAACATATTTGAGACAAAAAATAGAAAAATATATAGCTACCACACTTGTTTTGCAGCTGAACACAATTTTAGGTGGCGAAATGCTTTTTGCAAAGAGAAAAAGCAATACTTGCCTGCGGGGGGTGGGACAGTTTGGCTATTTTTAGATGGTAAAGTATTTAAATATGTATATATCACAAACCATAGTTGGCCAGTCACTATCTATACTCCAGAGCGCTGTCATAAATGCTGTATTTACTGTGGAAGACAACATAATAGCGGCTTTTCAATCTTTCATCATAGCTACTGTTTCTCTAAAAGAATCTAACAGGAACATAATCTTCTAGCTATTTCCAATAATGCAGAACAGGAACACATAGTTCTCCAAAAAGTACCTTGAAAAAGCAAACAGAAATAACCAACAACAGGCTCAGTGTATCATGTGCAGTCATATCTATTCAGGGGGTCTAGCACAAGGAGGCAAATTTCAGAGATGCCTTGTGCAGCTGAAAAGAAACGCTCTCAGCAGGATAGGCAGGAGTTTACCAATGGCATCCTGACAGACGTGGCACTCCTCCAGTGATGGGAATGAGAAACACTAACACTAGCAATATTGTGTTAATAATCGAAGAAGATTCATCTGCGATTACAAACGCGATATGTCCTAGCTTGTCAGTGAACTACGGCTCTGTGTATTAACTGCCGCTCCATCTGAAAATAGGTGATGGAGATTTACCGCCAGTCACGGAACCGGCTTTACTGACGACATGCGCATGTTAATCGAATTCGATTAATTACACAGCCTTACTACAAACCTTCAACATCAGCATGGACTGACCCATATGCACATTTAAAAGAAACTGTCATAAACAGCAATACCACAATATCACCCACAGCTGCAACAAAGCACTTTTAAATGCAAGCATTAAGTAGAACCTCACCTTTGGAGTGAAAAGCCTCCTTTAGGCTCAGAAGCACGTCAGAAAACTTGCGCACATCATTGACCAGCTGCATGATGTAGTCAGGGTCGCCTCCAGGGGCAGTGGTGATGTGGTCCAGGCCCATAGCGTCAAGAGGGTTCGTCTTAGAGCTGCGGCCCATTTGTAGTGTTTTGTTGGACCCGGGGGACAGGGACCCAGGGATGTTGTTGGGCTGAGAAAGATGAGCACCACTTGTCAAGCGCTTATTCCCACTCTTGCTGCCCTGACGGAACATTCCAGCAGCCGCTTCTGCCGATAACAAGCCGCCTCAGCCGCTGATCCAAGCGCCCTTTAGCCAGTGGAGAGCTGAAGGCACTGTAAGACAAAAAGTTGATGATCAATTAAAACAACATACAGGATAGCAGAGCCTAAGATCTGTGGCCTCCTTTGTAAACAAATGTGCAGAATGAGTCTAAATGTGAACAGTTTACCAAATGTTCCTATGAACGATTCATCATTAAATTCATGCGCAATATGCAACAACTCAATGCCCAGAAATATATCTTTATTAAGCGGATAGTTCACCCAATAAAATTATGTCATCATTTACACACCCAAACAGTTGCTGGTTCCCATTGACCTAAATAATGTGGATGTCAATGGGAACCAGAAACTGTTTGGTTACCCACATTCTTCAAAATATCTTATTTTGTGTTCAGCAGAAGATAGAAATGTATTCAGGTTTGTAAAACTTAAGGATGAGTAAACGATGACAGAATTTTCATTTTTGTGTTAGCTATTACTTTAAGAAACTTTTTGAAAATCTTTTTTGCTGGTTAATATTTTTGTGGAAACTGTGATATACTTTCATTCAGCGAGGATACACTAAATTCGTCAAAAATGACCAAAAATATTTCAATTAAATCTATTCTTTTGACCTTTCTATTGAACAAGAAAATCATGAAACAAAATGTATCATGGTTTCCACAAAAATATTAAGCAGCACAACTATTTTCAACATTAATAATAAGAAGAAGCATTTCTTGAGCAGCGAATCTGCATATTAGAATAATATCTGAAGGATCATGTGACACTGACGACTGAAGTGATGGCTGCTGAAAAATCAACAATAATAGGAATTTAATATGCATGTAACAATGTTTTACAATATTACGTTCTTACTGTGTTTCGGATTAAATAAATGCAGCCTTGATGAACATAACTGAGGATTAAAAAAAAAGTGGATTAACTTAATTACTGTTATATGAGTGTGCATGGATGCTCTTTATTTGGCATATGATAAGCAACCTGAAGTGGTTACTGAAGGTTGTAGGTTCAATTCCCACAAGGGTGATATATAACTTCTCACTGTTGTGGGCCTAAGAGAAATACTGTACCTCAACCTAGGTTGCTCAAGATGGATAAGGTCCGTGTTAAATGAATTTTGATTTAGTTTGTATTAAAAAAAAAATCACCTAAAGGACACATTTCTCCTCACATAGTGAAAGGATAGGTTATCCTGACATTTTATAAATTCAGGGTTGCCTTTCTTAGCAAAAAGGAACTTGAATTTTAAAACCAGTTTCCACAGCTCCCAGAGGGCTCTCATTCAAGCTCTTCACTATCACTGATGATCTAGGAAGGAACAACTAGAAATCAAGCTACGGATGCACCATCCATTCACATGTATTTCTTGCAATAAGGACTGTTTTCTTGTGCACTATGATTGTGTGACTGACTGCCTTTGACTCCAGGTGATGCATGTCTGCCGCAGAATGCGAGTAATGCACCGATCTTATCATTTAACAGGGGCTTGACACCTGTCACTCAAAACTAACCCTCTCGCCCGTGTTCAGTGCTACGTCAGGAAATGGACAGGAAAAACACGGACACGAGGTTTAATATGGCCAATAATAGATTTAACGTTAAGTCGAAATAAAATTTACAGATTTGGCTTGACGAGCTTGGCTCTTTAACAGAGCATAAAATAAGCATTAGTACACTTGTGTATTTTAAATCATGTATTTTGATTAAGTGTATAATTTTTTGACTGTTAGGGAGCACATATGTTGTGACAAATCAAGTTTAATAACTAATACCTCTCAATACTGTACCTGTTCTCTACTCCATAGCTGCTTTAACGTTACACTTTAAGTTAACGTTAGCGCTGCTAACGTTAGCTAACCACTTCACACACAAAAATCTTTAACAATTATTTGCTGTGTTTAGAGCGTCTCAAACGAGTGGTACTTACGTGAATAGTTCATGAAGAGAATCATACTGCAGAATTATTTAGTTTAATCCTGTGTAAATCCATAAAACAAGCTCAAAAGAGACGCTCGCGGATTGACTGCTCTTTACATCACAACTGACGAGAGAAAAACTTACTGAGGGACTGACTGACTCAAAACTTAAACACGTGACGTGACCTCAAAGCAAACTTCTTATTGGCTGGTGGAGTACGGCAGAACAAGCCGCTTGTTTTCCTCGTCAAAATTACGTGCTGCTCTGAGACTGAATACATGTACAGTAATAATAAAGGTGCTTCATGTCGTTTAGAGATATCAGTGAGTGAGATGTTGATCACATAGAGTGATATGTTAGGCCATCTATCTATCTATCTATCTATCTATCTATCTATCTATCTATCTATCTATCTATCTATCTATCTATCTATCTATCTATCTATCTATCTGTCTGTCTGTCTGTCTGTCTGTCTGTCTGTCTGTCTGTCTGTCTGTCTATCTCTCTCACACACACACACACAAACACACATGCACGCACACACACACACACACACACACACACACACATACATACATACATACATACAAATGACCAAATGGAGGCAGTAAAAAGAAAAGTACAACGGAGGAATCATGAAAAAATTAATAATAATAAAACAGTGATAAGTGTAGAATATAAAAACAATTTACACCACATATATTTATATCAAATTGTAGACTTTCTAATAAAAATACATGTATATAAGAATATTACTATTTTAGAAATCTACTTTAGAAACTTCATTTCCTGTGAAGTTGCTTTGCAACGATTGTATCGTAAAAAGCGCTATACAAATAATCTTGAATAATATAATTTAATAAACGAGAGACACAGAGAGGCGGTTCCCATTATAACTAGAAAAGATGGGGGAAATGTGAAATATAAAGTTTATCATGATTAATTATTGATCACAACTATAATCCACGTTTAGCACTACGAATAACATTTATAAAACAAAAGCAGTACATCAAAAACGTAGCAATAGAAATGTTGATCGCGCCTTTGAAGAATGAGCTGACTCTGCCGGCACCTTGCGGCTGAAAGTTTAATTACTGGTGTATTTACAACCGTGTGTGTGATGTTTCTGAGGCGTGTTTATGTGTGTTTGTATGAGGCACGTGTAGACCTATAGAAACTCCCCGTTAACATTATGGCAAGCCGCTTTAACCTTTAATCTATAAGCCGTACTAGTATCTATTTTCCTGCTACTAGTACTTATTTTTTAGATACTAGTATATTTTACATTAAGTACTAGTACTTATTAATTAACAAATAGTGCTTATTCTTTAAGTACTAGTGCTTATTCTTTAGGTACTAATTTCTATTGTAAAGTTACTAGTACTTATTCATTAGATACTAGTACTTAATCAGTAGATACTAGACGTTTTCATTAGATACTAGTACTTATTTATTAGGTACTAGTACTTATTCATTAGATACTAGTACTTATTTATTAGATACTACTTAATCAGTAGATACTAGTACTTATGTATTAGTTACTAGTACTTATTCATCAGATACTAGTACTTATTTATTAGATACTAGTACTTAATCAGTAGATACTAGAACGTTTTCATTAGATACTAGAACTTATTTATTAGGTACTAGTACTTATTCATTAGATACTAGAACTTATTTATTAGGTACTAGTACTTATTCATTAGATACTATAACTTATTTGTTAGGTACTAGTACTTATTGATTGAATACTAGTATCAGATACTAGTACGGCTTATAGATTAAATGTCAAACCGGCTTGCCATATTAACATTCGTGCTTTGAAGAAACAGGAGGAAATCCATCACGTGGGTCCTTCGCTGCCCGTCGTCGCTTCCTGATTGGTTTCATGTAGAACATGGCGGCTGTTAGTAAGTATCTGACAGCCGGCAATTCCTCCATCGCAGGTGCTGTGCTGTTCGCCGTGTACGTAATAAAACAGAGACGGTCCTCGGAAACCAATGGGTAAGATCATTGCTTCTTATCCCTGTAGCCATTTCTTTAACCGGTGCACTGTATAACCTCTTCGACATTGATATATCATTGACAATTAATTTATTCAGACGTTAACGTGCTTCAGGAAACGAGTTATAGAAACTCACTGTCATTGATTTCAAAGGTTGTTGTTTTCTTGTGCCTTACCCATGTGTTCATTTCTAGAAAGAAAGAGACATCAAAACCACTGTTGGACAATGATGTAAGTATATTCCTTTGTCTAAATCTAAGTAGGAAAGCATTCAGGTACTACTTGAAAAAAATAAAAATAAATACGTATTAAATAAATTAAACGTGTGTGTATATATACATATATATATATATATATATATGATAAGTTCAAATGCCGTCTGAAATTTTCATCTAAAATTTGCATTTTTTTATATCAGGCTATGTTTAGGTTCAGTAATTTTACTCAATAACTGAACATAAATATAAGAACATGATAAAAATGCTAATTTTAAAAGAAAAAATCAGACTTTTGCAATCTGAACTCTTCAAATACATATGTAGCCTATATATTCACATTTTCAGAAGGACAGAAAGACTGACAAGGCTGCGGTGGACAAGGTGTTCTTCAGGCGCATTTGTCAAATCATCAAAATCCTTTTGCCACAGACCTTTTGCAAAGAGGTCAGTGTATGTTTCAATTTCTGTATATTTGCTGTCATTTAATTCCACTGGCTAATTGATCTAGGCCAAATACAAACTATGTTGTGACAGAATTTAAATACACAGCTAAATGTTTGGTTGTTTTCTCTCTCCAGTCAGGATATTTGCTTCTGATTGCTGTCATGCTCATGGCCAGAACATATTGTGATGTCTGGAGGATACATAATGGGACCATGATTGAGAGGTATTCAGGATGTTAGATCCTTAATCACATTTACCAATTACATTTATGTGCTGTACATACTTCTCAAATAATTCCTTGATATTTGAGGATGTTTTTATATGCAAAACATTAGGGATGCACGATATATCAGCCACCATATCAGTATCGGCCGATAAATGCTATTTTTTTCTGTTATCGGTATCGGCCCGATAAGAAAATTTGGTCCGATATCTTTAAGCCGATAAATAATGTATTATTTCCTTCAGAGACACTTCAGATGTGCGCTGTTCGCCATGATGGTTTTGAAATGCTTGAAATGTGATTGGAATCACTTTGAAAAGGACAGTACACGTATGTGTAACATGTACAGAGCAAGTCTGTCATAAAGGCTACATAAAATTATAATAAGAACATTACTTTAAATGACGTTGTGGAATCTTTGTGCGCTGTGTTGAGCGCGTCCACAACGGAGCTACACCTCCATGACAGTTAAGTTTGCTTGTGCATTTGCAGCCTTTTGTGCAATTGTACGTAGTAATATTGTGTTTATTTGATGTATATCTGCTTTATCTCATATAGAATGCGTTTGGTTAAGTTAATAGAGCGTTAATAGAGCACTTCAGTTTGCCGATGATCATATTTTGCTCAGCGCACGCAGCTCAAACAGCAGCGCACAACTAATAACTATGATTGGGACTGTCGTGTATATAACATTCTAATGAGAACATTATTATAATAAAAGGTTGTGAATTCTTTGGGTTTAGTTGCCGTGTTTCAGCGCGTTGTTACGGGAAGCCAAATGCGCATCCACGAGTTGCACATCTGACTAGCGCATAACTTAGTTTAAAATAACTTGTGCATTTCCGTATTTTTGCATATATAAGTTGTAATATTATGTTTATGTTTTATAAATAACTGATTCTCATGTAGCCTAATTAACCCGCTATAACAAGCGCTTCAGTTTACCGGTGTTCATTCAGCTTCATACAGCGCACGCAGCTCAAACAGCTGCTATTTAAAACAGTGGTACCCTATTCATTTGTTACATTTTCAAAATCACTGAAGCATTATTAATAATAACCACCACTTTTATTTTTTCTTATTATTTTCATCAACAATATGGTTTAGTAATTAATATAATTTGATTATTGTCCGTGCAGATGGCTCTTCCGTTTTATTCATCCATGGCACATGCATTTTGATTCTTTACACATCAAATAATACCACAATGATGGCCAATGACTTGTTTGCATTATTTATGCATTATTCTATTTTATTTGTGAGACTTTTTATGGTGAAATTTGGAAATGGGTGAGTAAAATTAAAGTTTTTTTAAAACTTACACTGTTCAAACTAGGATGCTTATGTTAAAGTGGCTTTTAATGATGAGACCTTTTTTTTTTTAATCAGGCTCTCAAAAAGTATATACAAATTTGGATATAGATTTATCGGCCAACATATCGGTTATCGGCTTTCAAATATAAAGAGTTATCGTATCGGCCAAAATTTTCATATCCGTGCATTTGATATTAAAAATATCAAATGCATCTGATCTGATCTTCCATCATGATTATTACTGTGTACATGTTACTAGGATTTCCCTTTTCCTACACCTGTTGTATATTTAGTGGTGGGCATTTCTCTGTGTTATGATTTCTGCTGGGTGTCTTTGCCAGCAGAATATGCCAGATCACTTAAATGCTGTCTGTCCTGTTTTTCTTGTACTGTATTCAATGTGTGTGTGTGTGTGTGTGTGTGTGTGTGTGTGTGTGTGTGTGTGTGTGTGTGTGTGTGTGTGTGTGTGTGTGTGTGTGTGTGTGTGTGTGCAGTGCAATAATTGGACGTTCGACAACTGCTTTCAAAAGATACTTGGTCAACTTTATCACAGTCATGCCTTTTGTAAGTGTTCTAAACTTTGCACGGGGTTACTATGTCCTATTTACAAGTCGGATGTCAAAAAAGTATGCATATATTTAATTTGATAATATAATGTTTAATTTCTAAGTATTAAATAAAAAAGGTATTATATAATCTCATAATATTAATAAGAGGATCATCAGATCTGTTAGGGATCATATGTTCTAAAATGTAGTTAGTGTACCATACACAATAATTAAGCATTATTTAAAGGACATATTTTAGTAACCATTGTTTTTCTGTAGCTGTAGCAATGTAACATCTATAACTGTGCACATTGCATACAAATGTATTTACATACAGGTTTATATAAAAGCCCTTTTGTTTTGTGTTTTATGCGACATATCAGATATCTCTAGTGAATAGCTTGTTAAAGCTGGGACTCAACAAACTGAAGCTGTGTTTCAGAGTGAGACTGACCAATCAACTTTACAATGACTACTTTACGTAAGTTATATTCATCAACCTAATGATGCTTAAATTGAATCCAGTGTATCATGTTTCTAGCGGATGTAAGCTATTATACTTGATTGTGCAAGATTCAATTTACTTTTTTAATTGATTCAGTTTATTAGCTACTGAAAGTTATTAACTATAAGAATAGTTGTGAAGAATAGAGTTGTGCTTTAATCCAGTTTGTTTATGATTATAATAATAAATTCAGTTAATATGAAACAGCATAAAGGAGCATAAGATACTGTTGTTTTGCAGCTAAAATAACTGGAAACGAATGACACCATAAGCCTTCGAGCATAGGCACATGATATCAAATTTTCATGATTGATGAAGCTCACTATATCACGGTATTATTACAATATTGAAATTATTTGCAAAAAAGTGTTGTTATACTAAAAAAGGTATAACTGTTTTTTCTTATAACAAAAATAACTAAATATTTGTGTATTGCTTTATTGTATTTAAATGTTCTTAGTAAACACGTGATTCGAACAGATTAATATGCGAAAGAACAATAAGAAACACTTTATAATAAGGTCTTATTAGTAATGCATTAACTAATATTAACATTGAGAAATAGCTATTTTTGTTTTACATAATTTAAGTTATGTTAAAATTCTGTTAAAGTTAGTTAAAAAAAATACAACTTAACTTTGATAGTTGTTAGCTCAGGCCCAATAAATATGCTAGTGCAGTTACAACTGTTGATTTTAATAATGTGTTATGTTATTATACATTAACTAAGAAATTAACACTAAGATTAATAAATGCTTTAGAAGTATTTTTCAGTTTAAGTGCAGTTCAGTTAAGTCGATAGTGGACTATTATTACATTATACATTTTCTAGAATGCAATTGTTACTGGTTTATTTATCTGTTTAATTTAATTAGTAAGTTATAATTCAGTAAATTATTACTGTATTCTGATTCAGTTCCCAATTCATCATCCTGTGGGTTGTGGTTAAACCATTTCAAATTCAAACTGAAATAACAACAGACTAAGTTAATTCTTAAAGGGGTCATATAATGCTACATGCACTTTTACAAGTTGTTTGAACTGAAATGTGTTTGTCAGTGTACACAACCACCCTATAATGATAAAAATCCACCCAGGTTTTTTTTTTTTACTCCTTTCTCAAATCGAGCTATCTGTCCATGTGACGTCACACGGACGGAGGCCCCTCCCATGATTGTTGATTGACAGTAGCGTTTCAGCACAGACTGCACTGGTGTCTTACCTCAGACCCGCCCTGAGTGAGCGGTCATCAGTTGTTTCACCGCCGGAGCAGATGTAGACAAGAATGACTCCTAAGCGATTGAGGTGTTTTGTTGTTTCATGTAATAATGAACATGGCAGTAGTCATTTACTCCCGTCATCTGAGCGGCTGAAGATGGTTGCGTTTAGTTTTTTAAGGGAAAAAGCCCTTGATCTATAAATGCGTCTCTTCGCTTGAATCATTCATAATCCAGCTTCATCTACAGAAGTGAGTACAAGGTTTTTTAAATGAATCTTTGCAAACTGCCTTTCCTAATAATGTGCTAATTATCAAGTTACACGATGAATGCGGCTAAAGTAAACAGTCCCTCAGAGAGCAGCTCTGAAGAGAGGGGCGGAGTCAGCAGAGCTCATTAACATTTAAAGGAGAATGACACAATACGGCTTGCTCTGAAAAGAGCTGTTTTTGAGAGGCTAAAAAATGAAAAATTTTACCAAACTATGTTACAGACTTTTCATTAAGACCCTAAAGAATCATATCAACTTGTGGGAAATGGGCTTCATATAACCCCTTTAAATTATGCTTTGAAGGTTTGATCTTTACTAATTTAATGATATCTACTGCGCTGCTGTTTTACAACACCATCTCTTCCAATAGGGGTTTCACTTACTATCAAATTGGCAACCTGGACAACCGTATTGCCAACCCAGACCAGCTGATAACTCAAGACGTGGAGAAATTCTGTAACAGTGTGGTTGACCTCTATTCCAACATCAGCAAGGTAATCAGGAAAAACCAAATAATTTCCTGTCATTCTGAACAATATGTTAGGATGTCTTCAGTTTGAGCCTGCTTGATTATTTTCAATTTTCCTACAGCCTCTACTAGACATATTGATCTACATCTGCAAACTGAACACAGCCATTGGATCTCTTGTAAGCGTCCGTTTCATAGAAATGACCAGCTTATTCAGCACCTCAGTCTCTGTAGTGTTAAGTTTGAAACCTCTGACTGCTGTTTTGTAGGGTCCAGCTAGTTTGCTGTGCTATCTGGTGTTCTCCGGTCTGCTCCTTACAAGGCTACGCAGGCCGATTGGCAAGATGACTGTAACAGAGCAGAGGTATGAGGGGGAGTACAGATACGTCAACTCTCGCCTCATCACTAACAGGTATGTATGGGACTCCATCTCTTTGCCTGGCTGTTTGTCTCCTGATTTATTTTATGAAGGATGCGTGTTTTCTGTATATTGTTTCAGTGAGGAGATTGCATTCTACAATGGAAACAGGAGAGAAAAGCAAACTATTAATGGAACATTCCAGAAATTGGTGAGGGGAAAAATTATAGTAATAGTATTACAAAATAGTATTTCCCTTAGCTAATTCAAACCCAATGTTGGTGAAGCTTTCAATCAGACTTTTTGTTTTTTAGGTGGACCACTTGAGTCAAATCATACACTTTCGTTTCTCAATGGGTGTCATGGACAGCATCATAGCCAAATGTAAGCAGATATAGATAATTACTGTAAATGGCAGCATAATCCACATGGATCACATTGATTTAAACTTTCTTGGATAGTTCACCCAAAAATACAAATTCTGTCATTAATTACTTACATTTCCAAACCCATAAGACCTTTGTTCATCTTTGAAATACAAATTAAGATTTGTTTTTATAAAATACGAGAGCTTTCTGACCCTCCATAGACGGCAAGGGTATTACCACGGTCAAGGGCCAAGGCACAGAAACATTCAAAGCTACAAGCTACTATTTTTGTGCGTAAAGAAATCAAAAATAACAACTTTATTCAACAGTTCTTCTCATCCGCATCACCCTGGCA
Organism: Gymnocypris eckloni scoliostomus; assembly: GCA_027564155.1. Taxonomy (NCBI): domain Eukaryota; kingdom Metazoa; phylum Chordata; class Actinopteri; order Cypriniformes; family Cyprinidae; genus Gymnocypris; species Gymnocypris eckloni. The sequence goes on along the minus strand of CM050422.1, from coordinate 19,575,115 downwards.
CCATTACGGAGAATATATTGATGCATGTGTGGTGCTGCTGATGTAAAACATTCATGCGCTGTAACGAAGACAGTAACTCGAAGAATTGTTGAATAAAGTCATTATATTTGTTTGTTTTTTTGCACACAAAAAGTATTCTCGTAGCATCATAAAGTTATGGTTGAGCCACTGATGTCACATGGACCATTTTAACAATATCCTTACAAATATCTTAATTTGTGCTCTGAAGATGAACGAAGGTCTCACGGGTTTGGAATGACACGAGGGTGAGTAATTAATTACATAATTATCATTTTTGGGTGAACTATACCTTCAACTGTTTTAAAGGGGTGGTTGACTGCATTTTTTTCTAGACTTGAGTATGTTTATGAGGTGCAGTGTATCATGTCTTCATGCTTTGTTTTTGAATAACCGTCTTATTTTTCATATATTTTACCTTCATTTTTACGCCACTGTCTCCATTGTCATTGGGTTGACTTCCTGTTTCTATGATAACACTCCCTCCTTAATACGTAATAGGCTCAGATTGGTTAGCTGGCCCAGTGTATTGTGATTTGTTAACCGTATATTGCACGTTGTCCGGAAACATCATGTCTCTTACCATTACTGGCTATAGTTGCATGTGCTCCAGTGGAAAAGTCGCAACATAGCTTTGCCCCCTTTGTGGTGTGTTTCCGGGGGCAGGGTTTATGTTAATTGCAGGATTTGTATTATCACCAACCCGGTAAGTAGCTCATTATAGTCACTACCAGTCGTAATTGTGGGCATTAAACAGACTTTTCTTTAAAAGACCATATCTCTGTCTATATCTACTAAAGTTAAAAGTGAAATCGCAATCAACCACCCCTTTAATGCATGTTTCTGTTCTTGCTGTGAGAGATGTATTTGTTTATATAACCACAAATAATTGTTTTGTCTTCAATCAAAATACTGATTGATACAAACTACTGTCCTCTGAACTATAAGGGTGAAGTGATATAGGCCTATATGCTGGCCTAGTATGAAAGGATTATTGTTAAGATAAATATAAAGGCTCTTTCTCTGCAAAAACATTTCTGATTCTCCAGACATAGCCATGGGGGTGGGCTACCTGGTTATTAGCCGGCCGTTCCTGGACCCCACAAACCAGCGACATGTGAACAGCACATACTCTGAACGACTGGAAGTGAGTATGCATGAACACGTTCAGCAATTCAGTTTAATAAGGCTGATTTATTTTATTTTCAGAAAGCAGTACCTGATATTTTTTATGGTAGCACTTTAATTTGTGTAAATCACTTTCATGCTAGCAATATGGTACTGTTTGCAAATCCAGATAATATTTCCCTTTTAATTGCTGACCTTTGATCTCTTCAGATTTAATTGTCATGACTGGCTGTGTGAAATTGCTTTATTGGGTCAATAATGATTTCCTTAGATAAATGTTTGCACAGAGAATAGAAGTTATTCTTTGTTTGTTTTACACTACAGGACTACTACCAGAGTGGGCGGATGTTGATGAGTATGGCGCAGGCCCTGGGAAGGATCGTCCTGGCAGGCAGAGAGATGAACAGACTGTCCGGGTGAGTGCTACATTCATTCTTTGCTTGTTTCTCTTTCCATCCATTATCTCTACGCTTATCAGTGCTCACCTGCTCTCTGTCTTTCATCTGCTTGAGTATATGTGTGTTTATCTGGAGTCTGAATCCATTTATTAGGTTCACTGCACGGATCACAGAAATTCAGGAAGTCCTTAAGGAGCTGAATTCAGGCAGATATGAACGGACCATGGTAACACAGAGACTCAAAGGTCTGGACTATTGCGTGAAATGTGTTTTTCTTTCGTTTTAAGCATACATTTGTGATATATGAAATGTCTCTATGAAGTAATATAGACCGTTTAAATGTTTGGTGTCGGTAAGCTTTTTTTGTTGTTGTTGTTTTAAAGGTCCCATATTGTCAAAACTGAAATGTCCTGGCTTTTTTCATGATAACAGAGGTCTAGGGGCTATGTAACTACCGTATAAGTTTCAAAACATTCAATCCACAGTAAAGTGCACACAGCCTGCATAAAATAGCTGTGCCTTTTCACTTGTAACTTCCGTAAAAATGTGACGTCCGAACTTCTCAGTCACAGCCTTCAGTCACCATCCCGAGTACCGGCCATTTTAGCCACTGCTCGTTTTATCGCGTTTAACCACAGCTGTTGTGTTTTTTTTTGTCTAGCAGTGGAAGCAGGTATGCGATTAAAAATTTGTTTTACTCTGGCACCCAACATCACAAGAGGATGATATTTTAAGCTCCTTATGTATGAATGGGCCGCCTACAATTCCCCCTTTGTTTTTCTTCCAACTTCAACACGGTCAGCACTAACTAGTTATCTGTGGTTGGCCTAGCCATGCGTCACTCAGAAAACAACAGGCCAATGAGAAGAGAGGCTCATGAATATTAATTAGGCCAAAATCAACCTGTTTTCAGCAGAGCTACTGAAAGAGGAGCTGTAAGAATATATTGAGATGGTTTTGGTACTTATACCGCAAATATATATACTATATTCTAAATAAATATTCTATATATTAAATATAAGGACATCAAAACCTAAAATAAAACTCCAGAAAGGTGTACAATATGGGACCTTTAAAACCAAGGCTGCATTTATGTAATCAAAAATACAGTAATAATGTGAGAATAATTATTGTAACTTAAAATATATAATTTTTTTAGCTTGAATGTAATTTATTCCTGTGATTGCAGCTGAATTTTCAGCAGTTACTACTTAAGTTTTCAGTCTCACATGATCTTTCAGAAACAATTTTAATATCTGTATCTATCTATCTATCTATCTATTTTCTATAATTATTATTTTTCTTTGTCTTTTTCACAGATTATTCAGAAGAGAAAACCCCTCTTACCCCCGGGAGAGGTAAAATCATCATTGCAGACAACATTATCAAGTAAGCTATGTACTACACACTAAATAAACATCAACCAAGCCATCATAGTTAGCTTCTTAATATTTATGCATTTATGTAATCCTCAATTCCCAAGGCCTGTTTTTATTTTTCTAAATGTAGACACCGTGTATCATCAGTGTTTCAAATTGAGCTGTATCCTTTCATCCACAGGTTTGAACACATACCTTTAGCGACGCCCAATGGAGACATTCTTATTCGGGACTTGTCTTTTGAGGTTAGCGCTCCATAAGTAAACTTGTCCTAGTCTAAACTTGTTTTTTAGTTTGTAAAACAGGGTTTAGTAATCTGGTTTTGGTAATTACCACCATCCCTTCTTACATAAAGGTGTCTTCTGGAACAAACGTGTTGGTCTGTGGGCCCAACGGCTGCGGAAAGAGTTCACTCTTCAGAGTGCTGGGAGAGGTTAGAGCTGGTCTTCAGCAGAAATATGTGATTATAGAAACCTCAGTGTTTTTTGTTTTGATGTGAGTGTTTGCTGACATTGTCTCTTTGCTTTCTCAGCTGTGGCCTCTATGTGGAGGACAACTCACAAAACCAGAGAGAGGGAAACTCTTCTATGTTCCTCAGGTGGGCCTGTTCACGCTGAGGTCTTTCATGGCAGCCGGTTAAATGTGAAAATGTTCTGCTTTTCTATTCTCTTTTGAAGGTTAATTTGTTTCTATTTTCTTCAGAGGCCCTATATGACACTAGGCTCTCTTAGAGATCAGGTGATTTATCCTGACACACATGAAGACCAAAAGAAGAATGGAACATCTGATCGGGTGAGTTTCATAATGAAATTGACATCAAAATATGTTGTTATAAAGGGATAGTTCGCTCAAAAATTACAATTCTGTTATTCTTTAACCCTAAGACCTTTGTTCATCAAAGCTTAAATGAAGATATCATAATAAAACTGAAGGGATTTAGGTTCCTTCACTGAAAGTCCATCACACAAAAACTTCACTTAATGCTTCAGAAAGTTCATAAAGAGATTACAAAGAAATAAATATAAATCAAACAGTTTAATTCAAGTCTTTTGAAGAGACATGATCGCCTTATATGATGAACAGATTTAATTTAGGCTTTTATTCTCCTATAAACATTGATCACTAATGACCACTAGAAAAATGCTTGCTTGACACAAAAGAATGATGTTTTTTTCACAGAATTAAGGTTGAACTTCAGTTACTCATATTTGATGAGTTTTATGAATGTGCAAATATAAAGTTTTATGTGAATATAAGCCTAAATTAAATATAATGCAGTCAAGTTTATTCAGAGGCCTTAAACCGCTTAATTCATGATTACATGTGCTTTCAGTGGAATGACAGAAATATGTCAGGTTTGGAACAAACCATCCCTTTAAAAAAATATATAAGATGATTCTGTCCGTATTTTTTATATACTGTACATGTTGCTTGAAGGGGAAACTGAAAAATTTGTCTAATATGTGCTATATACAGTTAAAATCAAAAGTGCAGAATCTATAAAATGTTTTAATGCATGGTTTTTCCTTCTGGAGCATAAGTGGGCATTTGAACCTTCTGTAATAGTTGCATACGAGTCCCTCAGTTGTCTTCGGTGTGAAAAAATGGATCTGAAAATCACAGTCGCCGGCACCAATAGCCTCGTAGTTAGGGTGTCAACATATAGGGCAACTGCGCTCACGGCGACCCAAGTTCGATTCGCATCTCGAGGTCCTTTGCCATACCGCTCCCCTCTCTCCCAGTAATTTCCTGTCATCTCTCTACTGTCCTATATGAATATATATATATATATATCATACAGTCATTGTTGAAAAGGGTTCAAATCCACAAAAATGCTGAAAAACCAAAGAGTTTGTGGGACCTGAAGGATTTTTCTGAAGAACAGCAGGCAGTTTAACTGTTCAAGAGAAACAAGGGACTCATGAACAACTATCACTGAACAAAAAAAACACAGCTGTGGATCATTCAGTAACAACACAGTATTAAGAATTAGGGGTGTGTAAACTTTTGAATGGGTCCATTTTATAAATTCAACTATTATTTTCTCTTGTGGACTATATGTACACATCTTTTATGTGAAATATCTTATTCAGGTCAGTAATAAATAAACAATAACATGCATTTTGTATGATCCCTCTTATTTTGATCAAATAATTCACATTTTGCAGATCCTGCAAGGTGTATGTAAACTTTTGACTTCAACTGTCAGTCAAAAATCATAAAGACTATTTTTATGATGCTCTTTTTGTCCTTTTTTGGAGCCTGATGTCTACCTTCATTGTACGGAAAAGAACAACAAAGCTAAATGCCATCTTTTGTATTTCACGGAGTACATTTTTTTTTTATGACATAAAGCATTTTTAAATATTGAGAACATTTAAACTGTCCCTTTAAGAAATGTGCTTATTATTATATATTGTGTACTTGTGGTCAGGTGCTGAAAGAATATCTGGACAATGTCCAGCTGGGACATATCCTGGAGAGAGAGGGCAGCTGGGACAGTGTGCAGGACTGGATGGATGTCCTCAGTGGTGGAGAGAAGCAGAGGATGGCTGTAAGCTCTGATCTTTGCCTTTTTTTAATCATTCTCTCTTTAGGACAGATATTAATGTGGCCTGTATTATATCTGAAAGTCCACATTTTCTTTATTGAATTGCACAGATGGCTCGTCTGTTTTACCACAAGCCCCAGTTTGCTATTCTGGACGAATGCACCAGTGCTGTGAGCGTGGATGTGGAGGACTTCATCTACAGCCACTGTCGAAAAGTAGGCAGATGTCGTCGTCTTATACACAATAAATGCAAAAATATTAGTGTAAAAGAAGAAGAATTCAAAAACAAATGCTCATTACATGGCTAGAGAAGTTACAACAGGTGCTCTCACCCCACCAAGCTCGTTTTCTGTCAAAAGTGAGAAGTCAGGAATGTATTTGTAGCTCCTGTGGGAGTTTGCTTTAGAAACATCTGTCTCCCTGAGCTCAGCTGGAATCATCTGTTTCCTCTTCAGGTTGGCATCACACTGTTCACAGTCTCCCACAGGAAATCACTATGGAAGCACCATGAGGTACAACTTTGCCCTTGTCTTTCATCATACAGTTAGCAGAATTCATTAGAAGTTATGTGCTATGAAGTTTTAAAACTCTTTGTATCTCTATACTGCAGTATTACTTGCTCATGGATGGAAGAGGAAACTATGAGTTTAAACCCATCACGAAGGAAACGGTGGAGTTTGGATCATAATAACACTTGGCTTTATTCATGAGCCAATCTTTACGTAAATCATTCGTAATGTTATTCTTAAATTGTTTAGTGTGAAAATATGTGCAAGAACGATTTTACACAGAAATTCACACTCATAAATGGGGCTGTTGGAACTAAATGTGGATCTGAAGCAATATATTGTGCACCTATTGAATTCATAACTCTTTATATTATAAGACGTTGTTGAAATATAACGGCTTTTCTTCATCTGAGGGAAAGGATTGTAACTCTGTGGATAAATATCTCTCAGGGAGAGGTTACTGTGCATTATATGAAAAGATTTTTGTAAGGAACAAAATTGTGTTTGTTATCCCTTTTAAGAATCATTATTTGTAATAGAAAAATCATGCTTTTTGTTGTGATACTTGATTTGTGTTTTGAAACTGGAATGGTCACATGTTGTTATCAATAACATACTGTTGCATGCCCCTGGTACAATAGTTATAATACTATGAAAACTGTATTTAAGTGTAATGAGCTGTCTTTATGAATTTTATTTTATGGGAAATGTATTTTCCCCAATAATAATATTTGAGAACGTACTGGATACATTGTGCCTTACAGATCTGTTTTATTCATTTTACTGAATTACAGAACATACAATTAAATATAGTGTGATATTTTAAAAGCAAAGAAACTGAATTGATTTTAATCTCAATTTATGTTAATTTTACATTTGGTTTGGAATAAACCTTTTTTATTTTCATTTAGGATAGGTTACTACTTTGGAAGGCACATATGCACAATTGTTTGCATATTATTGACATGTTTCAAGTCAAAGTCTTGAACAGAATAAAAAGACTTTGACATCTTTACCATAACTTACCACAAGAGTGAGCTACTGAGACCAGAATGCAACACTTATTCTTCACCAGTGAGCGTCTCCCTGTTCCTTTTAATTCACGGTGTGTTGTGCAATCTGAACATGCTTTCTGGGCCATTAGGGTTTTGTTTAAAAATGGAAACCACAAAGGAATTGCTGCCTCAAAAGAGCACGTTCTTCCTCATTTTTGATTGTGCAAGTCTTTTTAAATAAGTCAATACAAAGTATAGGTCAATTAAGTTTAGTTTTGGTACCTCTTAAAAAAGTATAATAATTGATTTACTGTTTCAAGCTTGTGAAGTTCCCAGGCATTTAAAAAAAAAAAAAAACACATTTAAAAATATATATACAATTTTATTAATCTTAAATATTTGTTCTATTAGATATAATACTGTATACACAAAGCAGCTAATACACATGTATTTCTGAATAAAATAAATTATTTAAAAGTTCGATTCAAAATAACAAAAAATTAAAATCAAAGGTCCGATATGTACAACATATCGTGTGGTGTTAGAGTTTCATAGAAACCAGTCCAGTGCTGTACTACACACACACACACACTGGTTCCACTCAGCGCAAAAACAGTTACAGTCCAGCGGTACATCCCGTTCTGAGCTCCAACAGCAGAAATGTTGTATTCCTTTATGCCAGAGTCTATACTGTGGTTTCCTTGGCCATCAATGTTTGTCTTCGTGCTCTTTTACAGCAAACCACGATCAGAACGATTACAGCAATGATAAAAGCCAGTATAATGAGCGCTGCTCCTCCAATCACAGCCAGTCCATACTCTATGGAAAAGAAAGAGGAATATTAAATGATCATATATTTTTACAAAACGGTCTAGAATTAATTTTAATGCATTCTATTTAAGTGGAAAGCTTAATTGGGTGGTATGTTGGTGTGTGATGTCAAAACAGCATTTGATAAACCAGTATAGAAAAGAGCAGTGCACATGCACCATGTAAAGGAAAATGATTTGGCCATTTTAAATTCACATAAGACGTTTTTGCACGGCTGTTGCTCAAATCCAGCTCGAAAAACGTTTGTATGGAAGGTCAATGATAAGATTGTTCATGTTAAAGATTTTTATTTTACGCTTTTATTTATAGTTTTTAAATCTAGCTTGAAAAGTGTGCCAAGTTCATAAAAGTTTGGCAAAAATGTGTATACAAATTTAACAAAACTTTCAATTTAATAACTAAAAAATAAATACAATTATTAGTTCATAATGAAAAATGCATTTAATTAAAAATACATTTTCATTATGAATTAATACTTTTAATAAATTAGTCGATAAAAAAAGCATAATGGACCCTGAAATTAAATTTAAAAAAACTTGGAAAAACCATTTAACCAGGTCTTCAAAGTTATTAAATAATAATATAATGTTTTATTAAATATTCACTAATCTTAAATCATCAATTTATAAATAATGTATTTTTAATAAATTAATAGATACAGCATTATTGACCCTGAAATATTGTGAGTTTAGAAACTATTTGAAAAACCCGAAAGAACGTTCAACAAAAGTTTAAATGTATTGACTAAACAATGTGACTCTTTAAATATGACTCTTTGAGGTTTTAAAATGTAATGTTTTAATTATGAATTAAAGTTTTTTTTATTAAATTAACAGATTATATAATGGAAATGAGAGTACGAAAACTCCAGGTGCAGAAACAGAGGTTCCCACACAACTGAATGGAGCCATTTCAGCTCAGCTGTCGGCCCTGGTCAGTGTGAGTAATGACAGTGTGTCATCCTCCCTCCTCTACTCCGTGAACTGAACCGGCCTCTTCACGCTTAACAACCTTCCCAGTTTCCATAACACTGCAATTCTAGACAGCTAAATCTTTGAGCAAAAGTTGAATCATTTGGAATACTTCTTTGTACATCATCGGTCTCTAAAATGGGTGTAACACCCTAGAAAATGTCACAAGCAAGCGGTCACGTATTAGATGGTAAGCTTACCCTCAATCAGGCTCTTGTTCTCCTGTGGTGAGCACTTGGGGAGGCTCCACTCTCCGACCCTCTTTTCTCCTTTACGAGAGGGGATGTATGCCGCCACGCTGAAGCAGTAACTCTGATCCTCATCTAGATTATTAACCTCTTTTTTGCTCTCATCCGCAGTTAGTGTTTTCTGAAAACGAACCAGCCAACATGAACAGATTGCAATTTAAATAAGAAACACATGGCACGTAATCTTCAATAGCATCTATAGCTGGTAAATGTTATACTCACTTTTCCTGTGCTTCCAGCCTTGTTGTATGCAATTTTATACTTGAGATTTTTCTTAAATATGTCACGGATATTCAGAGATCTGCCATCTTTGTGCAAAGCTGTGATGGGGTCTTGTATGATCAGCACAATCTTCTTGTTCTCATTCACCTTCAACTTAAACTCAGGTCTTCCAATTATAGCTACATGGAGAAAAAAATATATATTAAAGCAAGTGCTTTAAATACAAATTGGTTGAATTTCGAAGGAGGAAGTGTTGGACACTCACTGTCGTTATAAGGACAGAACTTCTTTGATCTGGTGTAGGGGGGCTCCACATAATCAGAAGACCCCTGCGTTGACTCCGAGAGGACATCGGCAGAATAAACCCCCCTCGTTTCTAGTTCATTAGTCAGGTCACACTCGGTCTCAGAGCTTCTGATACAGTGAGGGTTTCTCTGTTTGTCCCTACCAACTCTGCAGGGAAAATTCATGTTGGTTAGAATGCAATCAATAAATATTTACTTTACTTTGTGTTGAATTTTAATTAAAAATTAAGTTAATGTGAACAATACAAAGCATGACTAACTGCTATGTAGCTTAAATTACATATTTGTGTACTTGCCTTGAAAATTCAACTGTGTACGTGTAGTTGACAGGTTTAGGTCCCCATGTTAGGATTGTTTTGAAATTGTAAGATGTCCATTTGACATTTGTTGCTTTGGTAAGCTTGCCCACTTCCAAAGATGCTAAATAGGACAGAGGTCATCAGTTAAACAAATACAGTACGAAACGCATCATGTAGCTTTCATGGTTTCAATTACGAACCAACCTTGAGATGAAACAAAACTAGCCTAACTTCATCTAAAGTTTACATTGCTACAACAATATGCCACTGCCATGCCATGATGTAATGTACAGTGCAATAGGATACTACCGGCCTATACTACAATACTTTAAGTAATGTAAACAGTTCATATTTTGATTGGATTACGGTTTTAAAAAGCATCCCTAAAATCTTACCTGGGGATCCGTTTACGAGTGTAAGCCAGATAAGAAAAAGTGCCGAAAACATTACAGTCTTGCTTTCCATCGTTTGTGATAGCAAACAGTCCCAATTAGGCGTAAAATAATTAATCCAACTTGTCACTCTGAGGAGCGTTTGTCAATTAAATCTTCCAGCAGCCGCCTGTTTTTATATAGTGTGTGCGAGAGCTCTCTCACACAGAGTGGACTCGTCATGACTCATGAATGTTGCTCCGCCCCTTTCTCAAATTTGGGGTTTTGTCACTGGCTGGGCATCCATCGTAGCGCGCACCTTATGACCATATATGGTTATCCGGGTACCGGTTTAATGCAGATAGTATACAAATCCAAGCACGTACTTTAAAACATTTGACTAGTCGCTTGACTGTGGTTTTTGCAATGTCATCATGTTATATTGTCATTAAATTAATAATTTCTTATGTTGTTTTAGCTGTTTTTAGACCGTGCTGTGCATGAGAATTAAAAATATACATTCATTATTTCAATTTAGTTGAATTTAACTATCAATCATCCAAACTCTGACATGGGAGATTTATTTGCATTTTAAGGTTTTGTCAGTTGTAATATAAAAGCTACTTTAAAAGTAAAGTTTATTTTCCTGTATTTATATTATATGAACTATACAAATAATCATCATTTCCCATTCTAAATTTCAATAGGTCTTCTTAAAAAAGCTTTTTCTTCAGTCAGATGTTCCACTCTTGTGGGAAAGATTCACTCTTAAGTAACTCTGTGGCATACCAGCCGAGCATGATTTGTGTAAACACAGTCCTGTGCTTGACTTGTTCATGTGCCTCTGACATGAGTTCATTATGAGCAAACAAAATTATAATTCTGGAAACTTCATATGCCTATAGGAAATAAAAACTGAGGCGCTCCTTCTAGCTAACCTCTACAAATATTTTATTTTTTCAAGCCCGTCAATTGAATTTACAAGACTTAGGACAAAATGTTTGAAGTTGGCCCTTTTTCTTTCTTTATAAGAGGCCTTGTCAGACCCAACTGCCAGGAAAGCGATTTTGGCTGTACTTAGCTGGTCAAAATCCAAAATAGGTATTAGGTGAATCTCCTTTTCAAAACATTGCCTTTTTAAGATCAGATAAGGAGATAAAAATGGAACTACTGGCTATGGTTGATGGAAATACTTGTGGATAATTTAAAACATTTAACAACTCTGTTAATTTAGATCATGTGTTCTGTGAAGGAAGATTAACAAACAGTTCATCGTTAATCCTTCGGAGGAAATAGATGGCAGATGAGATCAATTTTGGCTACAACAAAGAGCTTTATGATCCTCTGCTTCTTAATAGCACAGGCTTTATTGCCTAAAATAAGAAAAGGCTGATTGTCTAAATGACTCTGCTGTCATACATTCTCACAGGTGGCAAATAAAGCTATCCATTCTGACCAGTAAAATGTTCTACTGCTGCCATCATTCTCGTTATAGATATAGATTATTCATTCCGTTGATTATTAGGAGGCTACAAATATAAACTCAATTCTAAATGACAGAAGATGAATTTGTTTATGTTAAGTGTTTACATCCGTTGACCTAAATGTAAATGTTTAGAGTAGTTGCAATGTCAATTTGTTTATTTATAACTGATAAACCGCTGAAATACTTTAAACTGTTTGAGTAATGTTGCAGTTTGCTTCCTGTGACTGTTTAATTAAAGTTTAAGTGGAGTCCAGTCCTTGCTAATGTGTGATGTATGAGATTGTGGCATCTTGACAGTCACGTACTGACTTTGGCCAGACATGACATATCATAAGAGCATGACATAATGCCGTACTTTGACATGATAAAATGATTGTGCATTTTATTTGAGGCTGAACATGACAGGACATCAGTGGACTTCATATTTGAGGTGAACTGAAAATTTATGAAATAATTTTTCATTTAAACATTATTCAAACATTAGTGTATATACAGTATGTATGTATATATGTATAGTTTATATAGTGTATGTATGATTTATTTTATGAATGCATTTTATGAACTTTTCAGGAAAACACCAGATTAAAACCTCGTGATCATCTTTTTCACGAAGTTAACTTTTTCCATCAGCTGCCAGTTGACATCATCAAGTTTAACAAACTTTCGGTTTCGTCGTTGTAATTTTTCTCCCAGCAGTGACTATAATAAAAGTCTTTTTATGGTTAACAGAGAATACAGGATGAAATAGGAACCTTGCGTGCGAGTACTAATGAATCAGTTTAATCTGGATTGTTAAAACTCTGTTTTCAATGCAAGAGATAATAGGAACGATGTTGCCAGAATGAGGCAACTGTGACGGATGTCCGTTACTGTTCACATAATGGAAATAACAGTTCCTTATAATAGGGTGCTTTACAGTTTGTCTAATATTAAGAAGAAGGAAATGGAACCAGAAATACAATTAATCTGAAATAGCAACAAAAAAGAAATAAAATGTTAGGAAATTCAATGAAAGTGAAACCTTGAATGACTGGTTGAATGAATGACACTAACACAATAAACATTCTAGTACCACACATAACCAAAAATATGTATCATAGAATTACATCAAATTTTAAATCGTTATAAAATCCAAACTCAGAAGCACACAATGTGGCTTTCAGTTTCTCAGCAGTTTAAGTTTATGTTATAAAAGTGATTATATTCGATTCTTTGTTTTTACAGCTGCTACTAATAGCGGCCAGTTTGGACTCTCCCTAAGCAATATTTATATCCAAAATCGTTCTTCTTATGAGAAATTTCAGCAGTCCGTGGATTTTTGGTGTCCCTATAATCTGTATCAATCTCTAAATGCTCATGATATTTCATACTAATTTAGATCACTTGTGTGACCAAAGGATGGTTTGAATGGTTTGATTCTATTTTTGAATGACAGAATAAGATTTTACTTAAATACGGAAAGTGCTTAATCACTGGTTGGAGAGTATACTAAGCAAGTCCTCTTTTAAATCTGTAATTGAAACTTTATTTAGTTATTTTCCCTGTTCCTGGAGACAAAATAACGAACATAAGAGTGGCAGAAATGTGGTGTACAATTTCCATGACTATACCGTTCTCAATGTCTGGTCTCAATTATTTGGAAGGAGTAAAATACCAGCGTTTATGGGCTGTCTGACTACCATTTTGGGGAATGGGCCTTATATGGAACTAGAGTGTGACGTGCTTCAGTACAACAGTGTCACAGGCTGAAATTTCATCAGCAGATCTATAGTACAGGACAGACGAGATTTAAATTATATGCGGCTTGTTGAGGGAAGGTATGCAATTACTTTTCAATTAGATATATAATTTTTGCATGGCAGATAGTAACACGGGTACAAATATAATTTAATAAGGAAGGAAGGAAGGCCTTAAACCATACCAGGCCTACAATGTTTTTGACAACCTCCCATAACACTCCTGCAATAATTTAGAAAAATATAGTTCAACTTTCTGTGAAACAGATTAGAGGGGAGCTACTTCTCAGAAAGACCAATGTTACGTCACGGCTAGAATATACAAGAAGCTGCATCACAAAACTGAAGCCTTTTGGAGGAAAATATTGTGCTGTGATGAAATTAAAGCCAACTACAACCAAAGGTTTAACAAATGATCACTTCTATTACTGAATAAAGAAACAAAAACATCTCAGTGTTTTACCAGTGACTGAATGTGAAACATGAGTTCATTCAGCGAGCACTGCATATTTCTGAAAATTGTTAATGTACTTTCTACTTTCAGTGTTAGTAATATCAGTGTTATATCAGTGTTAGTAAGAAAGTAGTATATACCAGAAAGCACAGATAGAGTCATATCCAGGTCAATATTTAGGCTGTTTGCCAAGTTAGCCCTATATTTAAGGCTTATTAATGAAAAAATAATGTGTAAGAACTTTGAAATGTGTATTTCCCTTTAACGGGTGTCTTGACTAATACCCCACTTGGTAGCTTGTCACAATCAGAATAGTCTACATGTCTTCAGAATGTTTCTAATCAAGTCCGTGATGATGACAGGTCAAATCAAGGCCTGACTAAATGCTATGTTTAGAAAGCTGTAAGTTACTCAACCCTCTGCTTGTCCTTCCGTTGTCCTCTTTTGTCAACTGCCTGAGGAGGTTGGGCCACAAAGTCTAATCATAAACTGACTGAAAAATAAAAAAATGACCGAATGACTGCTCAATAGAACATTCTCAGACACCCCCTGACACTCCCCCTCCCAATCCCACCCCAGGAGACAGGCCTGCTAAAACACCCCTCTATGCAGAGGAATTTAAATGTGGAGGGAGGAAATTACAACACCCCAGCTCTAGAAATCCCAGATGTCTCCCAGACTCCAACAAGTCGGCTTCTTGTCCAGTATAAACACACTACACTGGTCATATGAGTAACTGATCTGATCAGACTAATACAAAAGATCTCCATCCCTGGTTCAGGCCATTGTTACAAGGCTGACCCAGCATTGTAATGACCGTAGGTCTGCGTTTATGATAACAGGAAGCAGTGAACATGTGGCCAGAGTATTAGTTCAAATTCAGAGACGCTGAGCGGTTGTCTGTCCTCTACTGACTCCAGGATATTACTGATTATACCTGTCAGCAGTGCCGGTCTGTTCTCCATACAGTGTTCTTTCCTCTAGATAGGTTTACAGCCGGCTGGTAACTCTACAGTCTTTACGTCATTTAGCTGTCCAGTGTATGATAAAACATGGTTAGTAAGAGTCTTTTTAAGTCGTGTGCCATTTAGAATTTAACTGAGAATGCCTTAAACTTCCAGTTCAGTTCCTGAATTTAAACTGAATTAAGCAAACATAACGAAGCACTGCAATTCAAAAGGAGTGATGAATCGATTGATGGATTGATGGATGGATGGATGGATGGATGGATGGATGGATGGATGGATGGATGGAAAGATTGACGGATGGACGGATGGATGGATGGATGGATGGAAAGATTGACGGATGGATGGATGGATGGATGGATGGATGGATGGATGGATGGATGGATGGATGGATGGATGGATGGATGGATGGATGGATGGATGGATGGATGGATGGAAAGATTGACGGATGGATGGATGGATGGATGGATGGATGGATGGATGGATGGATGGATGGATGGATGGATGGATGGATGGACGGACGAAGATTGATGGATGGATATATGGATGGATGGATGGATGGATGGATGGATGGATGGATGGATGGATAGATGGATGGAAGACTGACGGAAAGATGGATGAATGGATGGATGGAAGGAAGGATGGATGGATGGTGGAAAGATTGACAGATGGATGGATAATGGATTGAAAGATGAAATTATAATGGATTGAAAGATGAAAGGATGGTTGGATGGATGAAAAGATTGACAGATGGATGATGATTGAAAGATGAAAGGATGGTTGGATTGATGAAAAGATTGACAAATGGATAGATAGATGAAAAGACTGAAAGATTTAAAGACTGAAGGACAGATGGATGGATGGATATCAGATTGAAATATGCATAAATGGATGGATGAAAAGACTGATAGACTGAAATGGGTGGATGAATGACCTTTGTTGAATAAACAAAACACAGCATGAACTCTCTAGTAAAACTCTGCAAAGTGGCTCTAAGGAGTCTTAATCAATCCCTGCTGCAAACGAACAGTTTTTAATCGCTCTCTACAAACATTTACTAGCATTATCACCAATCATTCAGCTCCACACCCAACTCAACTCCACACCCTTCATCTCAGAATGTATTCATTCCTGTAAAGTGTGCTTCCTGTAAGTCTCCAACTATTTGGGAATGAAAATGAAAATACACTGATTTGTGATGGAAATATGGGAAACTCTATTCGTGTACACTTGACATACATACATATAAACTATTTAGAACAGGTCGGGAGGAATATCTGTCCTTGCCAGATTGATAAAAACAAATATACAAAAATATAGACATCTAAGAAAGTCCCTTTCTGAGTTTCTCATGCTCTCATGTGCATCGATCACACCCCTGCAGACTGGGAACCATTCCCATTTTACTTCACTCAAGGGACTATTCTTTTAATAGGAAAAAACATGCAGATCATGAAAGGGTAGGAAAACAATGTTTGTATCTTCTCTGAATTTGCTAAACTGTTCTCAGCGTGGTTATGCAACAGCTCACATGAGGGGGAGTCACTGGTGAACTCAGAGAAAAACACTGTCTGGTTCAACCTCCACATTCTACAACATTCCTGACTCTCAGAGATAACGTGGAACTCTGGTCTCATCATCATCAACATTCAGATTAGCCCACAATGCACTTTGTTACCGTAAAGAGTATGTTGTGCAGTTTGGATTTTGTAATGCATGTGTATGAGTGTGTTTTAACACTTGACTTATCAGTCACTTCCCCCGGTTGTGACTTTTCACACAAATGTCATGCAGAGTGTAGTTAGCAGATCTATAGCCCTGATTAATAAAGTTTAAATTATAATAATGATGCTTACATACAATGTAAAACATACTCTTTCCTTTAAAGTGTTAAAACAAAAGGTTAATATTAAGAAAAGATGAATATATGGATGTGACATATTATTATATCATTTGGTTTCTCAGAATGTACAGTGCGTCTCGAGACCAATTAAGATGATTAAATAAAAATATAAACTTCACACTGTTTTGCGTTCTACTGTGGGAGACATTTAATGCAGAAATTCCAGCTGCTTGCATGCAATGAAAGTGGATCGTGACCAGACCAAACTTTTATTTCAAGTAATATTTCTAATTTGAATTTATTTGATCTGGTTTTACTGAAATAATATATATATATATATATAGACATGGAAAAAACTAAAACTAATAACAAATGACAAAAACACACAACAAAATTCTTAAAGTTTTAAAACTAAAACCAAATTCAAAATATTAATAAAAACGCTCTTAATGATAGCATCTTAATTATATTAAAACAACCCTTATGGTGATATATCATAACTTATATTTCAAAATGTCAAGTCGTAGCATACTTTTGTGAAGAACAGTGTAGTTGTAATACACTGAAAATGTGCAGATGTGGTCTCTATTAACTTTCAGTGAATGTAGAAAAGCAGCTTGGGTATTCTGCTGTAAATAACTGATTTTGTTTTGGGTGAGATTAAAAAAGATGTGATATAACTTTCAAGGTTCTTGTAATCATCTGCTGCACTTGAATAAGATGTACTAAAGATTATATTCAAATAAAGCTTTCAAGATCATGAAACACGTGACCCACATGCGGTCGTTCACTGAACAGAGCTGGTATTGTGCAGAGCAGATATGTTTGCTGTGTTTTCTCATTCTGAAGTGATGAAATCCCGTTTGGGCTGGAATGCTCATGACTGATTATTCTCAAAGTTATCAGCAGTTTTGTGTTGCTTTACTGATAATGTCAATGCTATTAGTAGCTTCTACCTTCCCTGGGCACCTGGAAATCATCATGTTAGCACAACACGGTTGTCTCTTTTTGTCAAAGTTAATTCTTTCATAGACCTTGCTATGTGAGCGCCATCTTTTGGCTGTTATGTACATGCTCATGCCAAGTTCTATTTCAAAGGTTATTTTAACAATTATTGTGTCGTATAGAGATGACATCAAAAAAATGTATTTCATTTTAAAATATTCAGGGATTAAAGTAGTTTGCTCTCGGGATTTATCTGTAACGTGTCTGAGGACAGGACACTTAAGAGGGTGTAATTCTTCCACTAGTCAGCAGGTGTCTCTGCAGATTCCCACCGCCACAATTAAAGCAAATAATGAAATACTTTGATCAAATAAACACAGCCTCGGTGAGTATAAGAGCAAAACATTACACAAATCTTACCCAAATGATTTTATTGATAGTATAATGTACATGGGCTGAAAGCCACACACTCTTTTAATTTCTTAAGCTGTGCAACTTTTGATCAAGATGTCTTTTTGGGCTAATTTCCCCAAGCAACACTTTTAAAACATGACTTTGTTTATTTCACTGTTTAGTCCAGCCCAACACAGAACCTGGTTTTACCAAGTGCGACATGTTCCTGGATCAACATCTTTGTTGATCCTAGAACAACATTGTTATAAACCAGATCAGATTTGAAGAACAAGTTTATAATTTTTGTGAAGTTTGGGCTTACAATCAGTGTTTGTTGCTTGTGCATCAGTGTCATTAATCTATCATTTCCTCTGATTTTAGGGATTACTCATTGGTAAGGTCAGGTTTAGGTGTAGAGATATGGTCAAGATTACATTTTTGGATTTAAATGTTGTTCCAGGGTCAACAATATATGATGACCCAGGAACACATCTAACTCAGCAAAATCAGGACAACAGCAACTCAGCAAAATTGTTGGGTTTCAGGGTGGGTGGGGCTATCTTTTGGTTTGACCAATGGAGGACAAGAGGACTGTTTAGCAAACCCCTTAAAAAGCAACACAATTTTTGCACTTCCATTTATTGACACTAATATAATGGAAACTAGTTTGGAAGAAGCAAACCACACAGATATGTTGTAAATAAGGGTAAAAGAGAAGCCAAGTGTCAAACTTAAATATCAAAGTTTAAGCAAATACACTTTAAAGAAACAGTGAGCTGTCCTGCACCCACAGAAATCCTATCTGATGATTCATAAGACAAACTCTTCAACTGTCAGTAGTATATCTCTCCAGAGTACAAACCATAACAGTAAGCAGTGAGGGGACAAAGAGAAAGAAGAGTGACAAACAATTTCCAGTCTCGGTCCCTCGGCAGCTGTGGTGTCCAGCTGAACACTGAGAGGAACTCTCTGTGGGCCACGAGTGGAAAGTACTCAAAAAACCCAATCCAACCTCATGTGCTTGAAGCCAGGCCTGCAGTGATGTAAAGTATTCACATACGGTGTGTAAAGCCTGAATGAGATGACTCCTCAAAAGGGTTGGAGATTGCAGAATGCTTGGCACATACACAGTCCAGTCTTTGTAACTGAAGAGGAGCAACTCATGCCACAGGCATTATTTCAAGTTTCAAGTTACTTCAGTGTTTTCACAGACTGATCTTGGGGTTTGCGGAACAAAATGATAGTGTTTTCTTTGAGACAGACATTTTCAGGCATACATGAGCTCATACCTCTTAGTTTTTCCTTTATATAATTTATCTGCATCTTTTCACAGCAGAAAAACAGCATCAATGCAAACATTCCTGATGAAGGCAAAAGAAATGACTGTCCTCTGCTAAATTATTTTCCATACAATACAAAAAAAAGATGAAGTCTTGAGCCTGCAGGGTCGTTTTACATTATTTCTGAACTTCATTCTTAATGTTCTTTTAAAATCTCAGAACAGTTTGTTTGTTGTAAGTTCAGTTAAACTCAGTTTATTAAAATTCAGTCATTTAAGTAATTACATACATTGCACTCTCATGACAACTCGTAACAATTCAAATAAGATGGTGAAAAATGTAATAGGATAGGATTGTTTCTATTATCATCATGTTTAGGTCTAATTTCACCATCTTGTATAAATCAAATTATAACCTCTCGGGTCAGTCTATTATTAAGACCCTCACGGGACATGGTGATGGTTAAAAACTAAAATAAAAAAAATCACGCAAAAATAAAAAGAGAGAGAACCATTTCTACTGTATGCAAGTGAATATTAATATTAAAGTTTGAAAACTGGGATAAAAATGTAACAGAAAGAACACACACACACAAGGCCCGGCTCCAGATACGAGATGAAGGGTGGGCCAAGTGATATTCCAGGTGGGCCGGGGTTATGAGTTGTGGGGGGGTTATATTTTTATAAATATAAAAATAATTTAGATCAGTTGGAAAATGTTACACTACAATTCTAAACTGAAAGCATCTACTCTACAACATTGTTGCCAGGTGACAAAACTAGCACAATAGCCAGTGAAAAGCAGCACAAAGTAGTCCCAAATATCAAAACTCATTTCCATACCTAAAATACATATTTTACAGTCAATGTTATGCTGTTATGTTTCATAAACACTCAAAGATGTCCTACCAGTGGCCCTCCTTCACAAAACTTAACATCCACAATATTTTTATGGTAGAATGGTATACAAATATTTAAATACAAGCATTTCATTGAAATTGCCTGGAGAAGTGGGTACAGGCTACTGTTTTTATGCCCCATTTTGTTAAGTGAAAAGATGAATGCCTTATATTATAAACAGTGACATTTAAGACTTGCAGTTAATCCACACCTAAATGGGCCATTTGCTAATTTTCACTTAACTTCTGATATTTCTCGGAGTAAGAATAATTATGAAATTAATATTAGCCACAACAGAGGTGCACATTTTGCAATAAATAATTCAATTTTTTTTATTAAACAGACTGCAGCAATTAACATTTTGTCAGAACCTCTAATAAATGACAAGCTAGTTGTCTATTAAGGATCATAGGATAATATGATCTCTATTTGGAAAAAATAAAAGTGATCAATTTATCCAGAATTGTGCATATTTCTATGTTTGACTGACTGTTTCTCCCATTGCAGTGATGAGCAATTGTAACCTTTTGATTTTTATTTTCATATTATAATGTACTGATTCAAATTAGAAATCAATAATTCATTATTATTTTGCCACTTTGTTTAATTAAAATTAAAAACGAATTTGACCTCCAAACCAAACTCCAGTGTTATTCGGCCCTAAACAGAACCACACCATTTGCAAATGACTTATTAATTAAACAATCAAAAATAAGACAAATCCTTTCAAAATATCGACTCAGCGACCATGACTTAGAAACAGAGAAAGGAAGACATAAACAATCCTGGATACAGAGAGAACAACGATTATGTAAACACTGCAACTTAAATCAAATAGAGGATGAGAAACACTTCCTTCTTGTCTGCCCCAAATACACCACTACACGGCAAAACATATTTCTACAATTTGAAGTATTGAACGGTTCATTTTTTTCTCTGGATGACTCAGTGAAACTATGCTTTATACTCGGCGAGGATGAGATGGCAGTCAAACAAGTTCAAATACAAAATGAAACGATTCATTTATTCCATCCATTTGCTTTATTTGACATTCTTCATTGTAATAAATGGTAATTCGTATTAATATAAAAAATACTGTCTGCTGTTGTTATTTTTATTTGATTGTATTTATTTTCTCTCATGTATTACTCATTGATTGTCTTCTTTTTACTTTGGTGTAATCATATTCTGTATTTTATTCTGCATCCAAATGCTCAATGTCAATAAAGTAACTTGAACTTGAGAGAGATAGAGAAAAAAACTGCATTTCGATTCTTTTGCGTTCTCTGAAAATATTTGCATGCCCCAGAGAAACTCTGCATTCTCTTGCAAAACTCTTGTCTTCCCCAATAACTTTACATTTTAGACTCTAATTTTTTTTAATGAAAATATGAGGTGTTAGGGAATCAATTTTCTTGGGTAAACCGTTTTGTAAGAGAACGTAAATATTAGAGAACATCAAGTTTCTCGGGGTAACACAAAGGTTTTGCGAGAGTTGAAGTATCTCAAGGAGCGATGCATACTTTGGTGAGAGAATGGACAAATCTAATATTATTCTCATTTTTAACATGGAGGGCTATATAGTTAATGCAGCTACTTTTTAGCCTGTGCATTAGGTGAGAATAACAAAAACATGGCCTAGTCCTCTTGCTTTACCCAGATTTGAACATTACTAATAAGTTAGGACTTAAATGTTGTACACTAAAACCGGCAGGATACAATGTGGTCGGTCATCAACAAATCATCATACCCCATGGCACGACTTTTCCCCATGAAATGCTAAAGATTGTATTTTGAGGAACCAGTTTTGATTACCATTAGAAAAACCTATTCCACAGAAGTCTGTCAAAGAAACTTCCATTTTGATAAAGCTGGACAGGAAGCACAACAGCAGTTCATTTTGGTAAAAATTCTCAACAGCACACACTTGGAAAACCACTAACTTTTCTGTAATACTCAAACTCTTCCTAAAGCAGGTAGCAGCTTTGGAATGCTTATGTGGAGTCACATTTGATACAAAGAGAACGTTGCTAGGGGAAACCTGCACTGTTCTGTCAGACGGTCTAATTGAGTTCTGCATTATCAGAGCCAAATTCCACAGGCACACAAAGCAGGGATTATTCCCCGTCAGTGTGTTTACGGGAAGAGGTGGGGGATTGCCGCTTTTCTCACGAACCCAGTCCTTGTCCTCCAAGCGTCATGAACTGCTCTGAGATCAGGCAGACTGTGTTCTCACTCTACAGCTCTCAGTTTCCCTCTCCATGCCAACATTCAGACTCGCTCATGCCTCTTTGTACAAACGCAAGGGCTCATCTTTTCCAGGATGGATTAAGATATAAATCTGGTGGAGCCGATCAATGGCAAATTCATTTGATAAAAAAAATGAAGTGAAAGCACAGAACAAAAATATACAAATGTAAATTATATAAATGCATTGAAAATGTGTGAAAAAACATTTACATTTTGCAGATGCTTTTATCCAAAGCGACTTACAAATGAGGACAACAGAAGCAATCAAAACCAACAAAAGAGCAACACATGCAGGTGCTATAACAAGTCTCGGTTAGCCTAACGCAGTGCACGTAGCAAGTTTTTTTTATGAAAGAAAACTATTAGAATAGAAAAAAAACAAAGCTAGTTTTTCTAGGTAGAAACCTTTTTGATTTAATCAGAATGACAACAGACTTGACTGGAAAATAAAACTTTAATCATAAAAAAAGAGCCATTCAACAGGACAATACTCTATTGAGTATTACTGGCAATAAATACAAGACAGTTGAGAAGAGGGGGATTGATCTAAAATATACGAGTTGGTCTAAACATATACAAAGGTCTATGGCACAATAAAAAAAAAATTAAAAGCAGAAAGTAAAAAATATACTTGGTAAAAAACAAAACAAAAAAACAATCTGAGATTGTAGTTAATATACCATGAATGACATTTGACAAACACTGCTTCTCTAACCCATCTTGACTTTTAAAAGGGCACAACAATACTATCTATTGTCTAACTAATAAA
Source organism: Gymnocypris eckloni scoliostomus (assembly GCA_027564155.1). Classification (NCBI taxonomy): domain Eukaryota; kingdom Metazoa; phylum Chordata; class Actinopteri; order Cypriniformes; family Cyprinidae; genus Gymnocypris; species Gymnocypris eckloni. Next base: position 19,551,870 of record CM050422.1, on the reverse strand, counting down.
AGACTGTAATTTCAGAGGACCGATGATAAAGGAAATGCTCCTATAAACATCTGTTTCTTGTCATGTATAAAAAGGCTAGCGAGAGAAAAAACAACTCGCTCTGTTTATGTGAGGATCCAAAAATATTAATCTGTGCTGTAAGCTTGCAGTTTAATAGTCAATGCTGTGGTCATAGTTGGCTCTGTATTCCTCGTGGTAGTCTGCCTGGTACTCGTCTTTATATTCAGCCTGGTAGTCGGTGTCGCTGATCTCAGAGCCGTTGGGACCGGTGCCCTGGCTGCCATTGCTGTGGATAGTGGGTTCGGTGGGGGAGGCACAGTATTTGGAGTCGTATATCTGTCTGCCCAGCCCGTACACGCTCATGCCCTTCTGAGAGGCTACTTTGTTGGTGCCCATCTGCAGCGAGATGGTGGAGTTGTCATGTGGCTGGACAGTCACTTTCTGGTCAAAAATATCCCTCCTGGTGCCGGGGGCCAACATGCCAGCCTGAGGAGGAAGAAAGGATGAATAAAGTGAAAACTAAAGTTGGGAATCCAATGCTTAAAATGTCTTAAGGGATGTCCAACTGTGTTCCCAGATGGACAATGTCCCACAGAGTTTCATTCCATCCCCATTAAACACACCAGAACCCGCTAACCAAGCATCACTAGAATCTTCTAGGAAAGTATGTTTGGAGTAGGAAGGAGCAGAACGTTTGCCCACTAGGAGCAGGACAGAACAGCTATGTCCAATGGGCTGGTCTCTTTAGCGAACCTTCTGCGAAATGATGTGGTCAAAGTAGGTCCATTGCCAATAGTGTAGCAATGCAACTGCTTACTAGGAGATGACTTCCAAACCAAGCTTTAAGCTGACAAATTTGCATGTTAAAAGTTCAACATACTTGAATCCAATGTGAAATACGAATGGGGGAAATGTTTCACCTCACACGTTCCTCGTGTGAAATTAAAGACTGCATAGATTCCTATTCAGATGACTGTATTTTGTCAATGTACAAAAGGTATATGTGACCACACGGTTACTTTTAAAAGGTTACTCTTTACACACTGTTGCACACTCTTACTCCCATGCATGTATGTGAATAAATTAAATCAAATCTAAATTAAATCTGTTCATAATATTAAGCCACCATATCTCTTGATAAGACTGAGTAAACCGTTTGATTTGAATTACAATGCATTTCTGACCCAAGCTTTAGTTACCTGGACGTTCAGGAGAGGAACAGAAACCTCTCAGATTGAATTACAAACATCTTAGTTTGCTTTTCAAAGATGAAGTCTTATGGGTTTAGAATGAGGTTAATGAAGGAATTTAATTATTCCTTTAAATACACTCACCTGGCTTGCTCCTTTATTAGTGCCCATCTGTAGACTGATTGTGGTTTGGTCAAAAGGCTTGTCTGCTTGAGTCTTTGGGTCATACAGATGTCTCCTGGTGCCATAAGCGGTCATCCCAGCCTGACTAGCGCATTTATTTGTCCCCATCTATCCATTGAGAAAACAAAGGATGTGTATCAATATACAAAGCATGAGCGAGGTAATCTTACTGAAGATTAAAAAATGGTTTTAAAGGTTTCCTAAAGCAACAACACATAGGACATTGCTTACCTGCAGTCCAATCACACATTGACCAGCCTTCATTTTCACGTCATCAAAGTTGCGGGTTTGTTTGTCCGAATACTTTATGCCAATGTCAACTTTTGTGTACATACCTTTGGTTTTTGCCTTTGAATGAAAGAACGAAAGTGGCATTATACCACAAACTGCAAATCCATACATCCTTCATCTCAATTCAAGAAGTTTTGCACAAAACTTACCATGCTAGCCAGAGCAAGAAGTGTGGTCTGGACTTGAGTCGTGTTCCCGTTCTCAAACAGATCGTTGGCCTCAAAGATGTCATTGGGCTTCATGCCATAAGCAAGAATGGCTTTGATGAAGTTGCCCAGGTTCTCAAGCTTCAGTGAAAAGAACAAGACAAGTGGCTTTGCTATTATATTTTTACATTAGGAATAAAACTGAATAGGAATAAAAAACACAAAAAAGTGAAACAATGCAATACATAAAGAGGTCTTCCTTACCTTGTGCCAGTTAAGTTTGGAGTGGTTGGTTTTCTTAATGGATCCAGGCTGAAGTTTATTAATGAGCCTATGAGAAAGACCAAATATTACATCTTCTAGGAGAAACTCAACTTACAGTGCACACTTACTACCATTCAAATGTTTAGGGTCAGTACATGTTCCACAGTCCCAGTCCACAAGAATATTAATATCAAATACAGTTGGTCAAAAGTTTACATTCCCCTTTCAGAAGCTGCAACATTTTATTTTGCCAAAATAAGAGGTATCATACAAAATGCATGTTTTTGTTAATATAGTACTGAATAGTTTCAGCTGAGGGAATCATATGCAACTATTACAGAAGGTTCAAACGCTTACTGAAGTTCCAGAAGGAGAAAGAATGCTTTAAGAACCGAGGGTGAAACCTTTTGAATTTGAAGATCAGGGTAAATTTAATTAATTTTGTCTTCTGGGAAACATGTAGGTAACTATCTTCTTTAGCCTCTGAAGGGCAGTACTAAATGTAAAATATAATATTCAGGCAAAATAAGAAATATTTACACATCTCCATTGTGTTCAAAAGTTTTCACTTAATGCATGGTTCTTCTTTCTGGAGCATCAGTGAGCCTTTGAACCTTCTGTAATAGTTGCATACGAGTCCCTCAGTTGTCCTCAGTGTGAAAAGATGGATCTCAAAAATCATATAGTCATTTTTGGAAAAGCATCAATATACACAAAAAGGCTGGAAAACCAAAGATTGTGTGAGACCTGAAGGATTTTTCTGAAGAACAGCAGGCAGTTTAACTGTTTAGGACAAACAAGGGACTCACAAAACTTTTGAACAGGGTCATTTTTATAAATTCAACTATAATTTCAGCTTGTCAGTACTAAATAAACAATGACAGTCATTTTGTATGAGCCCTCTTATTTTGGTAAAATATCATTTTGCAGATTCTAAAAGGGGGGGGATGTACAGGTGCTGGTCATATAATTGAATATCGTAAAAACTTTGATTTATTTCACTAATTCCATTCAAATGTGAAACTTGTATAAAGTATACATTCATTCCACACAGACTGATATAGGGGTCGACCGATATGTGTTTTTCAGGGCCGATACCGATTATTACAGATCAAGTAGACCGATAACCGATATTTTGAACCGATATACGTGTCTGGTGTAAAAATTAAAATTAATGCCAAAATTAATAATAACAAGAACAAAAAAACGTTCTTTAAATGCTTTTAAACATGTCTTTAATTCTGAAAACTGTTAATAACAACAACATTTCCGTTGGTTTTAATTTACAGTACAGTGCAAATGAAGGCATAAAACATTAATTTAATTTATCTTTTAATCAAATGAGAGTTAGACTTTATTTTGGCAAACAAATGAGTTTACAATTAAAATTAAAACATGGAAGAAATAGCGTTATTATTATTCTCAACAAAAGTTGTAATAATTGTTGTAGTTGTATTACGATACAGTAATATATTCGCTAAACCGAACTTATATTTTGACAGGTTGCCATGAGGACCTTTTAAGTTTCTGTAGCCTATGTATATATGATATGACGATCGTTTTACTCAAATGAAACGGTCAAATGCTCATGAAGTGACTGTCCGAGCAGTTCTGGGGATGTTGTTCATGTATTTATGTCCTCATTTAGTGACACGGCAGACGCTGAAGTCATTGCGAACATCACGCGCTTCAGTATGTATGTGTGCAGTAAATGAAACCGCACGTCTGTGTCATTCATTAACAGAGATGCAGAACATGCAGGATTCATATTTAAAGTGTTTTTGCGGCTTAATATTTATAGATACTAGTCCATAGCGCGAGTCGATTTAAGTGTACTGACCTACTTTTGATTAATTCATCCAAACTTCAACACATTCCGCGTTATACGGTAAATTCCATTATATGACTGCATTCCGCGATTCCGCCTGCATGGATCAAAACAGGGTCATCACATCTCACCAACATAAAAGATGGTAAATTGATTGACAAGTCTCTGTTAAAATAAACCAAAAAGGGTTGCGTTAAGGGAAAATGAGTTGATGACTGCACTAAACATTATTTTGCTGTGATAATTTGAGCTCGAGCATATTAAGATAACGTGACTAAAGATAAAAGTGAAGAAAAAAGCAGCTGATTGGGCGGTTTTTAGTTTTTTAAAAGCAGCCCAAATTTGGTCTACCCGCCCAATGCGTTATTCTCCGGTCCAAGCCGATCAAAAGAAGCCCAATTGGGCGGCAACCCACCAATCTGGCAACACTGGAGGCAGCTCCAGTTAGCAAGTGCTTTCGGTGTGAGACTGCCTTCAGTTTTCCGCGTTGATTGGTCGGACTCGTGACTCTCTACATATCAGATGAGCGGTGGGCGGAGATTGCTCTCAGAGATTGAGAGATCGCCTCACTCTCACAGAGTGTTGAGCTCAGACAGGCTGCATCGAGCCAAATAGTGCATTTAAAAATTAAATAATTTCACCAGTATTATTTATTCACCAATAAATAATGTCACCTGTAAATAGTATGTTTGTTTGCATAAAAAAAAAAAAAAATTCGGCCAATCTGTTTTGAAAATGGCCGATATCGATAATCGGTAAAATGCTTAATATCGGCCGATAATCGGTCGACCCCTAGACTGATATATTTCAAGTGTTTATTTCTTTTAATTTTGATGATTATAACTGACAACTAATGAAAACCCCAAATTCAGTATCTCAGAAAATTAGAATATTGTGAAAAGGTTCAATATTGAAGACACCTGGTGCCACACTCTAATCAGCTAATTAACTCAAAACACATGCAAAGGCCTTTAAATGGTCTCTCAGTCTAGTTCTGTAGGCTACACAATCATGGGGAAGACTGCTGACTTGACAGTTGTCCAAAAGACGACCATTGACACCTTGCACAAGGAGGGCAAGACACAAAAGGTCATTGCAAAAGAGGCTGGCTGTTCACAGAGCTCTATGTCCAAGCACATTAATAGAGAGGCGAAGGGAAGGAAAAGATGTGGTAGAAAAAAGTGTACAAGCAATAGGGATAACCGCACCCTGGAGAGGATTGTGAAACAAAACCCATTCAAAAATGTGGGGGAGATTCACAAAGAGTGGACTGCAGCTGGAGTCAGTGCTTCAAGAACCACTACGCACAGACGTATGCAAGACATGGGTTTCAGCTGTCGCATTCCTTGTGTCAAGCCACTCTTGAACAACAGACAGCGTCAGAAGCGTCTAGCCGGGCTAAAGACAAAAAGGACTGGACTGTTGCTGAGTGGTCCAAAGTTATGTTCTCTGATGAAAGTAAATTTTACATTTCCTTTGGAAATCAGGGTCCCAGAGTCTGGAGGAAGAGAGGAGAGGCACAGAATCCACGTTGCTTGAGGTCCAGTGTGAAGTTTCCACAGTCAGTGATGGTTTGGGGTGCCATGTCATCTGCTGGTGTTGGTCCACTGTGTTTTCTGAGGTCCAAGGTCAACACAGCCGTATACCAGGAAGTTTTAGAGCACTTCATGCTTCCTGCTGCTGACCAACTTTATGGAGATGCAGATTTCATTTTCCAACAGGACTTGGCACCTGCACACAGTGCCAAAGCTACCAGTACCTTGAAGTCAAAGTACTTGATGCTTGAAGTCAAGATGGCGCCGAGGATGGCAGCCGTGTTGCGAGCTCCAGGAAAACTTTGCAGTTTTTCGTATGTTTTATTTGTTTTTTTGTTGTTTTACGTGTTAGATGTTGTTAGTATAACTGTCTACGATAGAGACACGCTTTTGAACATTGGTTCCTCCGTCGCGCAACGCAAACCGGACTTTGAGTTTCTGAACGCCGGTGGAGTGTTCAAAGACACCGCATCAGAGCCCTTTGTGTGGGTTGCGGCGAGGAGACGACGCAAAACGAGGAAAACGAGCTGGCGTTCTCGCCAGACTGAGACGCCGTGCTTTCCGACCTCCTCTTCCAACCATTTTACTGGCCAACGCTCAGTCACTGGATAACAAACTCTGTGAACTGCGGGCGCGGATCTCATACCAACGAAACAAGGGACTGCTGTGTTATTTGCCTCACAGAAACCTGGATGTCTGCTATTGTTCCAGACTCAGCCATCGAGCTCACGGGCTTCTCCGTGCACCGCTCGGACAGAACGGAAGAGCTCACAGGGAAAAGCAGAGGCGGGGTGTTTGCTTCTACATCAACAACTCATGGTGTAATGAAAGGAACATACACTCTATTAAATCCTTCTGCCCCTGATCTGGAATTTCATATGCTTCTGTGTCGACCGTTCTGGCTACCAAGGGAATTTACAGCGATCATAATCACGGCTGTTTATATCCCCCAAGCCAACACAGACCAGGCACTCAGGGAACTGTACAGGAATATAAGTGAGCAAGAAACCACGCACCCAGATGCAGCTTTTGTTATCACAGGGACTTTAATAAAGCCAACTTCAAAAAATAGCTCCAAAATACTTTCAACACGTCACCATCAACACGCGTGGAGATCGCACACTCGACCATTGTTACACCCCTTCCGGACGCATACAAGTCCCTCCCCGCCAACCTTTCGCAATCGATCACTCTTCCGCTCTGCTCCTGCCTGCTTATAGGCAGAAACTGAAACGTGAAGCACCCGCCCTCAGGACAGTTCATTGTTGGTCAGACCAATCGGATGCTATACTACAGGACTGTTTTGATCACGTGGACTGGGACATGTTCCGGGCAGCGTCTGATGACGACATAGAGGCGTATTCAGATACGGTCACGTGTTTCATCAGGAAGTGTATAGACGATGTAGTTCCGACCAAAACAATCCGGATCTACCCCAACCAAAAACCGTGGATTAACAGCGATGTTCGATCAGCCTTGTCAGCGCGGACATCTGCCTTTAAATCCGGAAACACTGACGATCGGAAACAAGCCAGTTACGATCTCAGGAGATCCATCAAAGCAGCCAAACGAACATATAAAACAAAGTTGAAGAACACTTCAACAACAATAACCCAAGAAGCATGTGGCAGGGCATCAACAACATCACAGGCTTTAAAGGGAATAAACGGCTACTGTGAACATCGCCGCCTCTCTACCGGACGAGCTCAACACCTTTTATGCTCGGTTCGAGGCTGATAACACCGCACACACAGAGAGCGCCACACGGCTGCTGCAGAAGAGGTCAGTCCACTCACCCTTTCTGTCGCGGATGTAACTCGATCCTTTAAACGGGTGAACATCCGTAGAAGCCGGGGCCCAGATGGCATACCAGGCCGTGTGCTCAAAGCATGCGCTTTCCAGCTAGCCGGGTTTTTACAGATATTTTCAATCTGTCCCTCTCTGTCTGTGGTTCCCTCATGCTTAAAAAATCCATCATTGTGCCCATACCAAAGAAAAATAAAATCACATGCTTGAATGACTGGAGGCCCGTTGCTCTGACCCCCATCTTCAGCAAGTGTTTTGAGAAGCTTGTCAGAGACTACATCTGCTCTGTGCTGCCTGCTTCACTGGACCCACTACAATTTGCATACCGCAGTAACTGCTTCCACAGACGATGCTATTGCCTTCACCCTGCACACTGCTCTCTCCCACCTGGAAAATAAGAACACCTATGTGAGGATGCTGTTCGTGGATTATAGTTCAGCATTTAACACTATAGTGCCTGCCACACTGGTTGAAGCTCCAGACTCTAGGACTGAACAGATCTCTGTGCAGCTGGATCCTGGACTTCCTGACAGGCAGAAGTCAGGTGGTCAGAATGGGCAACAACACATCATCTCCCTGATCCTCAACACTGGTGCACCGCAGGGCTGCGTCCTCAGCCCACTCCTGTACTCCCTGTACACACACGACTGTACAGCTACACAGCTCCAATGTCATCGTCAAATTTGCTGATGACACAACGGTGATAGGCCTGATCACCGACAACGATGAGACGGCCTACAGAGAGGAGGTGAGTACCCTGACTAAATGGTGTCAGGAGAACCACCTCTCACTCAACATCGACAAGACCAAGGAGCTGGTGGTGGATTACAGGAGACAGAGCAGAGAACACACACCCATCACCATCGACAAGACACCTGTGGAACGGGGTGACCAGCTTTAAGTTCCTCGGCTCACATCACTGAGGATCTCACATGGTCTGCTCACACAGATGCAGTGCTGAAGAAGGCACATCAGCGTCTCTTCTTCCTGAGACGGCTGAGGAAGTTTGGAACGAGCCCCAGAATCCTCAGGTCCTTCTACACCTGCACTGTGGAGAGCATCCTGACCGGCTGTATCACCGCCTGGTATGGAAACAGCACCGCTGGCAACCGCAGGGCTCTGCAAAGGGTCATGCGAACTGCCCGCCACATTGTTGGAGGTGAGCTTCCCTCCCTCCAGGATATCTACACCAGGCGGTGTACAAGGAAAGCCCGGAGGATTATCAAAGACTCCAGCCACCCGTCCCACAGACTGCTCTCTCTGCTGCCCTCAGGGCGACGTTTCCGCAGCATCCGATCCCGCACTAGCCGACTGAGGGACAGCTTTTTCCCTCAGGCTATCAGGCTAATGAACAGTCACAAATAACTCACCTACATCACACTCCCACTCACACAACATGCCATGCACTGCACTTTAACACCGTTCAACTGGACTACACGCACACACTGCACTAACACAACCTATCTGCTATCACTGGACACCATACGATGCACATCCACGACACTGCATATGAATAATCTGTTGCACCTTTGCACATCTATCTGCTGCTCAACCAATCTGCTGTTAATTTATAATCTGTTGCACCTCACATTATTACTATGTATAGACCACATTATGTATAGATACTGTACATAATGTAGATGTGCCCATACGGTGTATAATGTGTCGTTGATAATTGAGTATGTCTCTATAATACACTAAGCGCATTGAGTATATGTATGTGTATTTTGCACATTGTCTTCTGTACAGTCTGTAAATATGTACTGTCCATATGTAAATTGCTGTTGTTTTTGCACTGTCTGTCCATATGTAAATTGTTGTTGTTTTTTTTGCACTGTCTGGAGCACTGTAAATGCTCCAGTGCAGTTTGCACTGTCTGTCCATATGTAAATTGTTTGTTGTTTTTTGCACTGTCTGTCCATAGGTAAATTGTTTGTTGTTTTTTGCACTGTCTGTCCATAGGTAAATTGTTTGTTGTTTTTTGCACTGTCTGTCCATAGGTAAATTGTCTGTTGTTTTTGCACTGTCTGGAGCACGCTCATAAGAATTTCACTCACCAAGGCACTTGTGCTGTGGTGATGTGACAATAAAAGTGATTTGATTTGATTTGATTTGATTTGATTACCTGGTTTAAGGACCATGGTATCCCTGTTCTTAATTGGCCAGCAAACTCGCCTGACCTTAACCCCATAGAAAATCTATGGGGTATTGTGAAGAGGAAGATGCGATATGCCAGACCCAACAATGCAGAAGAGCTGAAGGCCACTATCAGAGCAACCTGGGCTCTCATAACACCTGAGCAGTGCCATAGACTGATCCACTCCATGCCACGCCGCATTGCTGCAGTAATTCAGGCAAAAGGAGCCCCAACTAAGTATTGAGTGCTGTACATACTCATACTTTTCATGTTCATACTTTTCAGTTGGCCAATATTTCTAAAAATCCTTTCTTTGTATTGGTCTTAAGTAATATTCTAATTTTCCGAGATACTGAATTTGGGGTTTTCATTAGTTGTCAGTTATAATCATCAAAATGAAAAGAAATAAACACTTGAAATATATCAGTCTGTGTGGAATGAATGTATAAATTATACAAGTTTCACTTTTTTTAATGGAATTAGTGAAATAAATCAACTTTTTGATGATATTCTAATTATATGACCAGCACCTTTAAACTTTTGTCCTCAACTGCATTTAACGTTTTTAACACCGATAATAAGGAATGTTTCTTCAGCTGTAAATCAGCATATTGGAATAATTTCTGAATAATCATGTGACACTAAAGACTGGAGTAATAACTGTTGAAAATTCAGTATACCATCACAAAAATAAATGTAATAAACATATACATTCTAAAAATGTATTCAAAAAGATAACAGGTATTATATTTTTACTGTATTTTGCTCAAATAATTGCATTCTTTGTAAGCAAAAAAAATCTTTTGAAAGGTAGGTGTATACCAAGATTACATTACGTCACAACACTTCCTCCCATTAAAAGGCTCTAAAAGAAAATTGTGTAAAGTTTTCTTAAGGGCAACAGCAAACAAAAGAAGGTGTGAACACCAGACTAGGTGGTTATAATATGAGCAACGCATAGTTTAAGCTTGGCAGAACTTTGTTTTTATTTTTTGGGGTCTCATGCATGAATATTAAAAAGAAAATAAATCACCCACATTTTGGCATGTTGTCTGGTTACAATAAACAAGACAAAAGTTTACAGGTGGGCTGAAAGTCATTAACAAGCCAAACAAACACTCCGCCATCTGCGCTCCAATGTTTTGAGCTCCTAATCAAGCTGAAACACACATCATGCTCAGACTCACTCGCACAGTATGACGCCATCCTTCAATCCCATCTGGAAATTTTCTCCGATTGGCATTCCCGTTACATCCTCAATCCAGTACCTCAGCTCCTCCTCCTTCTGCAGGTCGTACTTCTGAGCAATCTACAGGGACCAGAAAGAGACTGAAAACTCTTGCTTTCTTAAACGGTTTCTCCATATGTAACCCAAGGCCTGCCATACAAAGACACATTTATTCCAACAGGTCTCAATTCCTTCAAGTAAATTTGGGGGTTTTAGAATCAGTGCGAGTCAAATGTCATTTAAGTTTCACACCTTTTTCCACGTACATGATATAATGCAGCGTTTCCCAATCCTCACTCCCAGAAAAACAGAAAAATATTGAAAGAGCTTATCTTGTGTGCAAAAAAACCTCTAACAATGTGTAAATAGATAGGTTTAAATAATGTATAAATAAAAATAATGTATAAGTGAAATCAAGTTACTACATGTTTGAATAAAAAGGTAGTCCTTCCTTTCATTGTCACTTTAAGGTTAATTTCCTTCAACAGGTCTGGTCTTGAATCAATTGTAAATGAGTTGTAAAACATATTTCGTCAACCAAACAAATGAGGATTGGCTGCTAACTTCAAATGAATGTAATGCTGAATGTCTGAGGATCCAAAGAGGTGACAGTTTGGAGCATGTCTGTTTTACTGACAATTCTATTGTCCCCTTTAAGAAATGTATGACAATTGGGAGGTTTTCTTTGTATAACATTTTTTACAGACCTTAACATTCATAAAAATACACTTTCAAAAAGGCACAAAGCTTTGACTGGCCCTTTTAAAAATCCTTCATTATAATGGACAAATAGAGCATAACAGTGGCCGCCCCTTGGTTCAAGAGGCATGTTTTTCATTCATTTTCTCCACAGGCATTTCACTCAATTCTTTAATAAACTGTTCAAAGCCATGAACCAAACCAATCAACTAACATTACAAAAGTTGATTTGAGGTAAAAAGAACACTTAAAGTGCAAAAAGATGTTACTGCAGATTCAGAACACTAATAACTCCATTGATTTTAATAAATCATTTTATTTTAATAACAGCCAAGCTCTTTTGCCTTCATTTCCATGGCAACAGAAATGTCCCTAATTGGTAGATTACTAGTAGTTATTTAATGGGATTTTGGCAGTTAAACTTTTTACATTTTAATATTTATACATTCTTCTTCTAAATCATTCTCCCTAAAAAGAAAACGAGAGAGGATTTCACTTTGGGGACACAGCTGTTGTGCTCTACATCCTGGTGTGATCTTTTACTTCAGCTGTCTGTCGACATTAGGACAACAGGAAATGGGTCTGTGACAGAAACGACAGCAAATCAGAGGGCCTTCCACGTGTCACTGAGTACAGCCATCATTCTTTAAAGGTCTCCTGGTAGATATAATTGAACAACAGATGGATGACAAGCAGAACTTGAATTGAGACCATTAATAAAGTGCTATTATAAAGTCTCCTTAAATACAGAAAAAAAAGAGCGATACAAGACATCACTTATCACATGATGCCTCAGGTGTCAGGGTTAACAATGTGGACATCCTTCAACACTACAGCATAACACAACCCACACCATACACTGAAAACAAACCTCACCAAAGCAGGACAAAGCTGAAAACTGTCTACCTCTATGTTTCCTCCTATCTCACTTTACAACAAAACTACCCTTGAGAGCTGATGCACCCACACGACATCGACATCCTGTGCCTTTATATGTTGCTTTTTACAGCAACCCTGAACACTTTCCAATCAATCTAAAACTAAATAATTTCCAAATATCTGTGTATAAATTATATTTGTAATAAATTGCTATCCTTGCATCAAAAGCTATTTATGACAGGTGTAAAGATAAAAAAAATCTGATTACTTTTGCATATAAAAATGAGAGATGCCCAAAATCCCGGTGCCATATTAGTTATCAGACGTCATCAGTGCTTTTAAGTTGACTATATTAGTCAATATTGGATAATTCTTTATGCTCATTTTCCCTAATTTCACATTTGGATTACTTTTGTATCATCCAACTTACGTAACACTGTTAAATGTAATCTATTGAAAATCTCACAATTAACATTCATCTTTCATACTGTACTTTTTAACGTTGTGACTGTAATTCAGGTGCACCCAGAGTTAAAGTATCTTCTCAACTTCTCATAATACTCAAATAGTTTTCAGAGGACTCAAGTACCAGAACCATTACAATGGAAGAGAGAAATGACTTTAAAGCAACAGTTTTCACCAGAGAGTATTTGCTGGAATAAAACAAGATATTTAATAATATAAAGGGCCAACAAAAATAAGTGTGGAGGCCCAAAAGGAGGTTCAAAAACCACACGCAGCAGCTTAGGTTGATGAGCACAACATCTCCTATGAATCCCTCTCAGTGTCCTTTATCATCTCTGGGTGCTCTGCTACTAGACATCAGTGGTGTCTTCACATCCAACTGTCCACTTACAATTTTCTGCACAATAGAGCTTGTGTTCCTGAATGTAAGCATTTAAAGAAAAAAAGAAAAATGTAGGAGTGCATTGGTACATTCTCTGACTTTCAGATAGAGCACATCGGCCCAAAGCAGAATGTGAACTTCCTGAAGACCCGAGAAAACATCTGTATTTGGCCATGTGAGAACAACATGTTGGGAGTTCTGCTGGCCTCGTGGACAGTCATGTGCACAGTGCACTAAAAAAAGAGAAACACTTGCAGGAAGTACATAAGGTACAGTATATTCAGCCAGAGCTATACAGAGAGAAAGGATCTGGTCTAAAATCCAGTAACACATTTGCTGGAGGAAAGAGCTCTAACAAAAAGGATCTAATGCTGTGAGAGGACTTGGTGAACAGCACAGACGTTTCTGCTGATCAATTAATGACCCTGTTGCTCTGGACATGTCTAGCAGACCAAATAATGTGGAAGCGAGGTCTCGGATGTATATACAGACTACAAGATATGTTTGCAAAACAACTGGATTATATAACCACTAGTCCACTACATATTGAAACACCGAAAAGCAAGGAGAACAGTCTACTCATTTATAGGCCTATATGAATTTACACTATGGTTCAAATAATTGTGATAAAAGTATTGGCTTTAATCAGTAAGAATTCATTAAATTGATCAAAATTTACAGCAAAGATATTTATGTTTAGATTTTTATTTCAAATAAATGACTATTCAAAGAAACCTGAAAAAAAACTAATCTTGGGTTTACACAATATTAAAGAGTTACTCCACCCCAAAATGAAAAGTGTCGTCATAAATCACTTACCCCCATGTCGTTCCAAACCCGTAAAAGCGTTGTTCGTCTTCGGAACACAATTTAAGGTCATTTGGATGAAAACCGGTGGGCTTGTGACGTCCCATTGACTGTCAAGTAAATAACACTGTCAAGGCCCAGAGAAGTCATAAAGACATCGTCAAAATAGTCCATCTGCCATCAGTGGTTCAATATGAAGTGACAAGAATACTTTTTGTATGCAAAGAAAACAAAAATAACTATTTCTCCTCCGCGTCACCGTAGCGCCATTTTGAAGAATATCCATAAACTCAAACTGCATACGCTGTTCTTAGTCAGCTGCACCACACGGATACGCTGTTTTCATTAAAATCAAAGCGTAAAATTACCTATTGAGCTCACCAAAATCTACATTGAGACATTTTTAGTGCACAAGATATTGGTTTCAGTACAAAACGTTATTTTAAAATAAAATATTAATCTCACACAAAAATATTTAATTGTATTTTAAAATGACAAAAGCATTTCAATTAAGATAAACATCATTAAATTAAAAAAGTCTGTGGTTGTGCTTAATGGGTAAATTTTTGTACCCTTTAAGCACACCCCTGTTCCCATTAAGCTCACATCGTGTTTTATTAAAAATTCTTGTTTATTTTAAAGGAACAATTTTAAAGAATAGTAAACATATATTTTGAAGGTACAAATCAAATCACAAAAAAACAGAACACTAAAATCAAATGGAGATTTACTGCTAATCACGGAACCGGCTTTACTGACAAGATGTGCATGACAATCGCATGCAATACATCGTGCAGCCCTACTGTCAAGTATTAAATATGTTAGTTTAAGTAAATTACCTTCAAACACACAACAAATATAATGTCAGTAATGGAGTGTCCTACAGTAAGCTCTCTTCAGATATTTGCATGACCCAGTTGAAATGCTAATGAGGTCAGCTGGGGTCAAGTGTCCTCACACCTCTGCAGATGGCACAGGATTCAAGAAAGCATCACCCCACTGAGGTTTACATTGTTTATCCACCCTCCCACTCATTCTGACGTCACACTCTCTCTCTTCATGAGATACACAGTGTGATGGGAATACTGGTGAAAAGCCAAAGTGACAAACCGCAGACTCCAGAGAGTTGTGTTTTCTGTGTGCTTTTCAATGTGAAATGCAATTAAGACAATGAGGAAGCTTGTAGCCTAATGGTTAAAGATCTCGGCTAATAAAAAGGCTGCAGGTTCAAGCCCAGGTGTGTGAATGCAGAATTGATGTCCTTGAGCAACACCGTTCATCTACAGATCTTCGAATTCTACTATGGCGAAGAGTTAAATTGTGAATATCAATTAGGTTGCGTGACGCAACATAGTGTACCTTCCTGATTGGCTAAAATGCAGACGTTAGCTAATGAAATGGCTAAGGTGGAAGTTTAGCTTATGAATATTAAGTAGATTGCGCGCTGAACGCTACGGGAAGGTTACCAAGCAACATCAGCTGACTCTATTAATATTCATAATCCCAAGTCTTCACCGTAGTACGAATTCTTGTAATTATTAATTCCTCCAAAATATAATAAAACAGAATTATAAAATATAAATCAATGATATGTAGCAAAAATAATAACTGGAATAAAACAAATAGTCCAGAGAAACATAAAAAAAAAAATATATATGTTCGTTTGAAGCCCTTTCCTTGATGGCACTTTTATTAATACCTGTGGTAAAAACAATAGAATAGCATTCATTGTGAATTTAATATTATAATTTTAGCCTATTTAGGATGTTTAACACATGCTGAAAATATCCGAAAGTCGAGGCCTTGATTTTATTACTTTTTTATTGTATTACCATGTTTTTCCTGAGCCTCTGTGTCCCGAGACTGCTGTCCATTAACAGGAAACAACAATAAAGACTTAATGCCAGAAATAATTAATCCAAGATGTTAAGCAAATTTCTCTCACCTTTTGAATTCCTCCTTGGTAATTGTTTGGGTTCAGCATTCAATGCCACATCATGTTATACTATAATCACTGTTATCATAATCTAAAATGTCTTTCACTTCTGAAGACGAAAGATGTGTCAGTGCAGACATACAAAACTGTTTTCAGCCCCCCTGATTTATAATGAAAATGGAAAGTACCATCATGCTTCAAGAGTTGCAATTAATTAAAGACAAGTCAAAACATGCATTCTAATGGTATAATGGGCTCGTGTTTAGCCCATCACTATAGTGATCAAACAAAGAAACTGTCGGTAAACAAGGTGTGTTTGCCATTGTAAGTGATGGTTCCCAGACTTTTAGTTTAAGACCGGAAAAGCACAAGACCTATTTCCACTTCATAACAGTACTGTGGTTAACCCTGAGTAATACTTTACTACTAATATTTGCATATGGGTTAGTATCGCATTTCAGTAATGTATGGAAGCCCATTTCCACCACATAATAAATAAAACATGCTTTGGTAAATCATAATTATGAGATAGGAAGTCTAAAGTAGCTTTTTATGCAATAATGACTTATTTCAGTCTCCATAATTATGACTTAGTATGTTAGAAATACAAGCTTATAATTATTATAATTTTTTAAATATAATTAAAGTATGACTTAGACCTATCTCATAATTTTGACTGTCATAGTTATGACTCATAAGTTTGAATTTGTCACATTTTCTGTCATAATTTAGATTTTTATCTCATAATTTTAGCCTTTTATGTCTTAATTGTGATAATGATTTTCTTATGTGGATGAAATGGGCTTTCATTGCAGCTGAAGATCATTTGACAATAGTTATAAATGGATTAATATGTTTAAACTCATTATAGTATCTTATCAGGATATGTTTGCAGTCTTCCAGTAAATCAACAGGTTACACGAAAACCATTAATATTTCACTCAACGAGACATGAAAAGGGATGTTTTGTCAGTAACAGAAATTGCCCGTGTTCCTGTGTCTCCAGTAAAAAGTGTCTGGAGTGTTAATTTCACTTAGCCTCTGCAGCAAGTACTGAGTTTGCTATTTGTTTCCATTGTCCTATTTTGTAACCCAGAGCTGATAAAGTGAGAAAAATATATTCTATTGCAATAAACATTTAAGTACAACATCCATTTTATTTTCCATGAGCAGAACTCTTCTGGAGCGAATGGTTCATTAAACAGGAATGCCTCATTGCTCCATCCCTGAGGCACAAACATGCAGACGGACTCAACAACAACAACAACTGTGCTTTAGAGGGGGATGGGGGGTTATTACCTGAGGTGGCAGGCGAGACTAACCACTCTACCCTAAACTTGCTCCATTATGCCTCTAAATACAAGAAACCCCCGGAGTGTTACTGTTGGAGCTATTTTAAATAAGGTTAGGGTTTACTTTGTTTGGTAATAGATCTAGTTTAAGCTGAAAGTCAGGCTGAGGATTCAGGAAATTGAGGACAACAGGGCTGCCCTTGCTAAATATACAACACTCATTTACCAATAGAGTCCTTGTTCGGACTGTATCAACCACCCTCTCACGGTCTAACACAAGCTTTTTTGCTAACACATGAAGAGAAAAAATAATTCAAGTACGTCTCACTCCATCTAGTGGTTCCTCTATGCCATGCAGTTCATTAAGGATTCAAAGGTACAAAAATGACACTGGGCAACTGCACACAAGAGAAGGCTCATGCTGAGTTAATATGGAGAGTGGAGAGGGAGAAGGCTGTTGGATTTGCATTCGCAATCTCTCCGCCATCCTCCCCTAGATGAACACCTGAGATTCACAGATCTCTGAAACCCTGCATTTATCCTCGTGTCCAGCTGTGTTCATGCACACTCTCCATGGCCAGTTCAACATGGGTCTTTCATAACGGAAAGGGTAAGTCTGATCATGCATTCTATGTTGACTTAATTATTTTTTAAGGACGCGTGCAGTCATTTCATACTCTCCAAGAAGCAGGACAGATTGAGCTGTTGCAAGAGAAAATGAATTTGCATGAAGCAATGAATCTGACAAAGAAAATGATAAAGATAGCATGTCCTACTGCTTTGTTGTGTGATTATTTGGCCCTTTTACTCCTGTACTGTGCAATATAATGCACAGACATACTCACATTTTTTCTTCTTCTCTGCATTTATCCTCTTTTCTAGTTGGATTCCTAATCTAGTTGTCAAATACACCTGGCAATGCATATTACAAATATTGTTGGCTCCGTGACAAATTGGTTTTGTTCCTCTTTTATGAGTCATTTCAGATAAAAGCATGTTCTAATGTAACTGCACGTTTCAGAGAAACTGTAGAATTCAAATCTGACAAGGTCACGCCGGTTTGACTTCGTCTTACTATCAGTTACCAAAAGCACTGAAGCTTGATGCCTTTTTCAAGGGTACGAGGACAGAGCAGGGGAGTGGCCGTGTCCCAGTGGACAATAACAATACCACATTGATCACACGCATTGATTTCCTGCGGTTTCATTTCGATCGGTGTCCATACTGCTGACATGCATAGCCAAAGTAACATGTACACGCTCCCCTCAGTTAGTGTATGCAGCACAAACCCACACAATCAGCTGTTTCCTATGGGACGGCGAGACCTCTGGGACTCAGATGCATATCAGACTGCACAAAAGCCACGCGTGGCTCCTATAAATCACGGATGGAGCAATCTGAGACATGTTTGAGTCGTCTGACCTCTGGATGGTTGTGCGGCGGTGTCAGCACATATGCAAATACTTCTGTATACTGGGGGATTTGGCAGTAGAGAGGTACTGCGGCAACTCAGGTGATGACGGGCTTTTATGCTCACAACTAGTCTGGAGTAAGAAATATTTCATTTTGTTAAAGAGTGCTTGTTTGGTGGTGGGCGATCATTATGTGTCGGGCTGGGGGGTTTGTGTTTGTTAATGGGAGAGTTATTGTTGAACGTTCACCGATGTCTTGTTCTCGTCTCTTTCTTTCTCTAGGGCTCAGCAGGCATGGAGTCTCTCAGCCTGCAGGTGCTGGTGGTTGTAACAGTGAGCTTCTTGGGCTTCCAGTGGATGTTCCATAGAGGTAGCTCTTGTGTGTCTGGGAAGCTCTGCAAAGGCTTCCTGACGCTTAGCCCTACACAAAGGACAGAGTGGAACTCCAGGTGTCAGATTGATCTTCTAAAAGCATGTTTTATTATGCACTCTTAACTAAAGTTAGAAGATCTATAAACTCTCACTGTTGTGTTTTATTTCTCTCTCAAAGGGCCGTCTCAACAGTACACGCCTTGATTGTGGGACTTTTCTGTCTCTACATATATATCTTTGATGAACCTATCCAGAAAGATCCAGTCTGGTGAGGATTTGAAGATGCAATCCATTACAAATGTGGCGGCACAAATTGTTGTGCAACAGTGCGGTTTCTGTAAAGTACAGTCTGGACTTGATGTTTTGGTGGACTTACAAACACTATTTTTTTCTTATCTAACCTCTAATTTGTGTTTACAGGGGAGATGCCACACTGGTGAAGCTAAATGTGGCCGTTACATCAGGCTACCTTATCTCAGGTGGGCGGAGGGCTAAGGATGTGATGCTATATCTATTCATTGATGCAAAAGTTCATACACATGGTTTGAATACATTTCTTAGATGATGGGCATTTTTGTCATATTCGAATTCAAATGTATTTTAATTTATGTTTTAGAGTAATCATTTATTATTATTTCCTCATCAAAATATCTAAAAAACAAATAAATAGCTTTTTATATTTCAATGTGAATATTAAAAACACATTTATTGTTAAATACATACATGATTTAATATATATCATAATAAATCATGATATCATAATAAATAAAAAAGGCTGCATTAAAAAGTGAAAAATTAAGTCATGTATAGTGTTTTGTCATGATATTTTAATATTTCATGGATTGAAACATTTTAAGAAAACAGTTGCACTGCTTCTTTAATTAGTAATGTATGATTTTTGTAAAAACACTTTTGTTTATGGATTTCAACTATTGATTAAGATGTGTACATTAATGTATTTGAGGTCAAATGAAAATATATTTTTGCTTTTAACATCATGGAAAATGTTTCTTTTTCAGATCTCCTGCTCATGTTTACTTCATGGGAGTCTATTGGAGATAAATATTTTGTTATACATCATTTTGCTGCTCTCTATGCGTACTACTATGTGCTGGTACGTTGTTTTCAGTTGGTCTGATGTACTATTGACTTCCTCGAGATCTCCAAGGTCATTTTGTACTTCTTTTTATTTCTGCAGAGTCAAGGGATATTGCCTTACTTTGCTAATTTCCGCCTGCTTTCAGAATTCTCCACCCCCTTCGTGAACCAACGGTAAGTATTACCTAAACATTCATCTAAAAGCATTCAATGCAACTGTTACATGAGCTCATTTTCTAATTGCATTATTTTTGATGAATTTCAGTTGGTTTTTTCACATGTTGGGCTACCACAAACTTTCCAAACCAAGTCTGGTTAATGGTGTCGCCATGGCATTTGCATTCTTCTCGGTGAGGATTGCAGTCATTCCAGGCTACTACAGCCATATGTACTCGGTCTTTGGTACGGATGACTTCTACCGGTTACCTCTGGGGGGGCGCAGTGCCTGGGTTATTTCCAGTGTGTCTTTGGATGTCATGAACATCATGTGGATGCGCAGAATCATCCGCGGATGTCTCAAAGTCCTTCGCTCGGCCTGGTTGAGAAAAACAGGAACTGAGATGGAAACTAGAAAGACAGACTGACAGGGAGATACAGACAGAAAATGAACACATCAGCACAAAAACCTTCTATCTCTTTCATGTCCAACCTGATGCTGGAGTGCAAATACAGTTTATGTTTTGTTATTCCTGCTGCTGTAACGCTGTGGTATCATAGCTGTGAGAAACCATTTATTGTTTTAATAATGACAGACATGATGTCATCTTCATATATGGGCTCAACTGGAGGAATTCAATCACAGGCGCTCCTTTACGTTTTAAGAAATCGGGTGATTAAGAGGCATGAGACTGATCACATGTACAATCAGGACAACAGTTGTGGTCGCACTATTTATTATAAAGCTGCTATTATGATCAACCAACTTGCCTTTATGAATGCAATTAACAAAGCAACAGCACATCTGAACTTCCACAAAGATACACAGCGTGTGCCTGTAGACCATGATAAACAACTTTTTGATTACAATATGGATATGGTTATGCAAATAGAGGAAATGGCCAAATGTAGAGGAAATGTTAAATGTATGGGTGAAAGTTCCTGCCTGATATTATACTTAAGAAACCATGCATGTCTACATGTAATTATTGCATACATGGAGAACACTATGTATGGAGAGTATTATATATGTCTTGAATGGAAAACATATCAGGTTGACACAATATTATATAATGTGTTTCTGAAAATCTATAACTTGATGCAGCCGTGTATAAGCTCTTTGCTTGTAATATGTGGTTTGTTGGTTGGATTTGGAATAATGACACTATTAACCTATATAAGCTTCAATAGGGTAAGGCTTTTCAGGTTATTTGTCATAATTTATTTAATTTTAAGTGGTTAAAAATCAACAATGATATGATTTTTGAAAAAGTGTATGAGCTATTCCAACTGAAATGAATTTCTACAAATTCTGTGATGTCAAAAATGCTCATGTAAGTGACCAGAGATGTGTGTTCCTGTGGTGTGACAATAATGTTTTAATCTGAATAAACAACATGGTTTTAATACGTTATAGTGCATGAGGTTGTAAGAAAACAAAGCCAGTTCTTTTATTTACATTTTTACTTACAGGGACAATTCACTGAGAAGCAATTAATTTTACTCACTAGTGTTGTTTCGTTTGTGAACGAACAAATTAGTGTTTTTGAACAAATCTTTTTAAGAGAGTCGTTTTTCTCTTTCTCGGAATGACTAATATTTTTCGAATATCTTTCAAAACACGTGGCTCCTTTTCTGAATAAACAACTCGATTCACTCACAACACTTGACAAGTCCGTCACTTTCAAGTATCAATTACATCAATAATCAATTAAGAAAGTAATTTAATTAAGCCCTGAACTACACTAAACACATCTTTTTTTAGTGTGAATTGTCACTAGAAAAACTTCCCCAGGAAGCAATTGATGAAAAAGATTACATTCAGAATATTTAGTGAACATTTAATTTAATTAATTAATTAATTTTGTGCCTTCAACTAATTTACACTAGACAATTGCATATTGAAATAGCCTAAAATTAATTAAAATCTAAACTCTCCAATACTCTAGGGGGCAGTGTTCATGTAGCTGTCCGAGCGTGCCACACACACGGCGTGAAGCAATCACACAGAGGATCGTGGGATATGAGGTATGTTTCTAGTGTGAACGACATTGACAGTAGAGGTGGATGGTAAGTGTGCTCTACTGTTACATAGCGGTTAATCTTTCATTAGCGATATATTGCGCATGTGTTTTTAACAAAGGGCAATATGAACAATCTGAACAGTTGGGCAGACAGGTACATCATTTTATCTTATGCTTCTGTCCTGTTCTATAAGTGTCTTGTGTAACGCATGTTACACAACTTCGCAAAAACATAATTTTGTAGTAATTGCTGCACATATCAATGGCATATCAATGACATATCAATGGACTGGGGTAGAAAGGAAGACACATGTGGCTGACTGGCTGTCAGATCTTCAGTGTATTCACAGTGATATAACAGTCAATCAGGTGTACAGTTTGCAACTACAAGACAACAATGCAGACAAGTGATGCCAATTAAAGTCATGCTGACTCACAAAACCTGCATTTACTAATGCTAGAACATGATAGCTGTGTTCAGTTGTTGACTTCAAGCATTTAATGTCCATTATGAGATTGTATACATACTTGCATGCATATATAACATGCGTGTGTGTATATGACAGCAACAATGTACAATGTTAGGTCACTCAAAACTGATTGTGTTTGTTAATCTTTTTGTCTGCTAAGCTGATGGGAGACACTATGTCCAGTCCTACAGTAAAGGCAGAGGGCATCGTGGTGCCAGATTTGGGCAGCGCACCACCACAAGGCTATCCGATGCATCAAGATGCTAATAAAAGTAAGACACCGGTACTTCAGTACAGGTTTTTTTTCTTTACATAGGCAATAGGGATGCAACTAATGATTATTTTTGATAATGTTATTTATTTGATTAACTGGATTGAATAATAATAATAAAAAATATCAAATTAATAATAATTGTAATTAACATAAAAATTTTAATATGTTATTTACAAAATGTTAATCTGTATCCTGACCAATGTTTTCCACCAAGCAATGTGCAGTTTGAAGGGTATAATAAAACAAATATAGTGAATGTATCTATGCAGGTTTGTTATAAATGATATGCACAAATGATTAAATATAAACACTACCTTCTAAAACACACAAAAAATGATTACTTACCATTTTAAAAGTAGAAATTAAAGCTAGTTTAAAAATCTTAATGTATGAGTGTGTATTGCTCATATAAATGTTATTTGCTGCTGTAAAGTGACATGATTGGCAGATGTTTTCTATTCCCATCATGCATATGTATTAATTGATAATCAAATTCCTTCTCCATTATTTTCATATAAAATATTTCCATTTTAAGATTTTATGCAGAGATCTTCTACCCTGTTTCTAGAGACCCAGTGTCCTGTCAACCTTCTTTAAAGGTGCTCTAAGCGATTTTTGCCTAACGATGTTTATATTTGAAATCACTAAAACAAACATGCCCCTATTTTGAAATCTCCACCTCACATGTATGTACACAACCCTGGTATTACGACGATTGCAGAAGCAAGCGAAGATAACACGCAAGCATATTCAAACAAAAGCCAACAGATAAGTTGTGTGAAACAATGCAAAATCAATGTTACTCCCCTATCAAGAAAAAACAACGCAACCTTGGCGTCCGATTCCAGGCCTTCCCGCTCCTTGAGTTCTCTCCAGCGCTGGAAAGCTGCTCCGATGTTTACTCGGTTCCTACTTCTTGCCTGATCGTAACCCTTCTTTTTATTCTTTTGTTCCTCCGATATTTTCCTCTTTTTATTTTTCAGTTCTCTCTATCTATAGTCGATCTGATAGTATCCGTCCTGTACACTCAAATTGAGCGCTCTCTTCTCCCTTACTGCTGATTGGCTGCAAGTGGAAACTGCGGTCAAAAGCATTTTTTTTAATTGCTTGGTACACCTTTAATACACCTGGCTATGAGTTTCTAGTAATCCCGAAGACCTCGATGAGCTTCTTCAGGTGTGTTTGATTAGGGTTGGAGCTAAACTCTGCAGGACAGTGGCCCTCCAGTAGCAGGGTTAAAGTTTCTATTTAGCGATTATTTGTTGGAGCCTTCATATACATAAACATCAAAAATATGTTGCTGTTCTCCTTAGTTTTTGTCCTTAATATTTCCAACAGGTGCCCCTCCACCAGAATGCCCAATGCATCAGGCATCTGCACCTGTAAGCGATAAGCTAAAGAAAGTGCCAGATGTGCCACCACATCAGGACAGGGCTTATGAATTTGTAGAGTGTCCTATGAGAGCTGCCAATGGGGCTAAACCCACAATGTCTGACATCAATCCAGCAAACATGGTAATTTACCCTCTTGAAATTGGTTACCTAATACCTAGAAGTCTAGATGTAGTAAGTTTCCCTATTCTACCATTTAGCCTCATTTATTTACTGTTCTCTATAGATGCCACCACCTAACCAGCAGCCTTCACCTGGTCAACCGTTTCCCCTTTCTGTTATAAGAGAGGAATCTACCATCCCTCGTGGTGAATCTGAGCAGAAGTGGGTTTATCCCTCAGAGCAGATGTTCTGGAATGCCATGTTGAGGAAGGGGTGAGTTCTGATGGAGAATATCGCAGACGGAGCAACGGAGCTCTGTATATGTCCCAAAAAATCATAAACGGTATCATCAACTTTATTGCTTCATGACTCAAACTTTCAACAGATGGCGCTGGAACAAAGATGACATCAACCATAAAGATATGAAAAACATCATTAGTATTCACAACCAGAATAATGAGCAAGCCTGGCAGGAAATCCTGAGATGGGAAAAACTCCATTCGAAGTAAGTCACATGTTAATGGAATAGTTCACCCAAAACTCGCACTCAGGCCATCCAAGATGTAGATACGTTTGTTTCTTCATCAGAATAGATTTGGATATATGTCATGTTACATCACTTGCTCACTGTTGGATCATCTGCAGTGAATGTGTGCCATTAGAATGAGAGTCCAAACATCTGATAAAAGCATCACTTTAATCCACATAACTTCAGTCTATCAGTTAACATCTAGTGGAGTGACAGCTGTGTGTCCGGCTAAAATACGGGTCATCTGTCCATAATATTCCTTTCTCTAGAGAACAGTTATCTCGTTTGGATCAGGAGAAACATATGCACCGATCAGTTACTGTTTGTGAAGACAGCCCAAACCGCTTCCAATTTAATATGTTGGTAGATTTTGATGCATGAAAACAAAAGGGAATGGACTTTTTCACTGGAGGACGAGTTATTATGGATTATGGTGTGGTTTATTGGCCTAAAGCAAAAGTTTAAAGTTAACTCCTTAATGCTGGTTTTGTTTCTTACAAACACCCAGCTTTTCGTTTCATAGTATGTTAATTGATGGACTGGAGTCATGTGGATTACTTGTGGAGTATTGTGATATATATTTTTTAACTCTGATTCTGACGGCACCCATTCACTGCAGAAGATCCTTTGGTGAACAAGAGATGTAATCTATCCAAGTCTGTTCTGCTTAAGAAATAAACGTATCCACATTTTGAATGCCCTGAGGGTAGGGCTGTGTGATATGACGAGGTATATCGGATGGACAAAATAAAAAGTCTATCGTTTCATATTATGTTTATCGTTTATTTCGTGGTCTCACAAAATATATTGTTTATGGTAATACTTTTTCATCATTTGGGTGACTGCGATCTTTACACGCCACCATGGGACATGAATGGGAGACAGAACCAGGTGGAGAACGACCAGCCAGGACAAAACCAGGAGCTCATTTCTAAACGAGGGACTACATCTGTAGCATGGACATGCGATTATAAGCTCTGCAGTTTTAAAACAACTGATTTTAAGCTGTTGAAACACAAACAACAGACCTATATGCGTGCACAGTCTCTGTTTCTGTGTGAGAGGAAGTGTTTAGGGTAGGGTTCTGTAGTAGTGTTTTTCCGCTTTATTGGCTTTGAACGATTACATAAACACACTTATATGCGTCAGAATCCCCGCAAGTATCCTCATAAACACGATTTAGGTCTTAAGAGCGAGTAAACGGCAGAAAGAAAAACACATATGTATCAGTAGATATATTGGATCCGGACTTTGGTCTTAAAGGGGAAGCTGTCTTAAGCCCAGGATTGTACTTGTCAGACTGTACGAACATGATGATCATGTCACACTGTGGGATCTAAGTTGTCATTAATGTCAGACTGTACGACAGACAAGACGAGTTAAAAACGGGTGCGCGCAAGAACTTGTCCGTAGTTTTACATGATAAACTCAAACCCGTCCAGTGACTCTGAACTGCATTGCATGCGGGACCAAATGTTGGCCATCATGAAAAGTATATGAACGGCGGCAATACCGGCATATTTAAGAAGAATAGTATATGCAGTATATAGTAATGTTTCATCGTAGGAGATGTCACAGTGCAGGATAGTGTGCCAAATTTCCTGACACTGACAGAATTTCGTCTGAGGTGAAATTTGATCAAAGACTACAGATTTTAGTCTAGGATTATGAGAATCTTATAGGATTTTCCAATTTTTCTCAGATGACCAAATCGTGGCCAAAATCACACATTGTGAGCCGGGCTTTAATCACTTTTGTAACTTTAATAAAAATATATATAAAAACATTATATATGTATAAAATCTATACATGATACACATGGTAATTGTATCTATCACAGATGGATATAATTAACACAGTGAAGACTAATTAGTTTCAAAAATGTATGTAGCGTTTCTTATTTATTGTAGTTTTTTGTCCTATTGCTTGCAATTCTTTTCTTATCCTTATTTCATCACTGACTGTATTTATCTTCAGTGAGCTTGAGTTTTTTTGTCTCTTTTTAGGCTTGTATTAGTTTGATATTGACATTATTGACAAAGATTATGAAAATTCTATGGCATCAAAGATTTGAATATCATCATAACCTTTTTAAAAGAAAAAAATTACTATATCGTGATATAAGATTTTTGGTCATATTGCCCACCTACCTGAGGGTGATGCATTTAAAAGCAACGGTGTATCCTCACATGTCACCAAGTAGATGAGTCCTGATGTTATTCTGTTGTCTTCCACAGAGAATGCCCATGTGGACCTTCTCTTTTAAGGTTTGGTGGAAAAGCAAAAGACTTTTCACCCAGAGCCAGATTCCGTCACTGGACGGGGTAAGTCATCATATCCCTTAATGCAATATATTTGATGTTCAGTTTTTACTTAAAATCTGTCTCTGCATAAAACTTCTGTGATCATCTTCAGGAAAATGGAATGCAATTCAGTTATAAGTTGCTTTTGGTGTTCTGTGTTGTAGGCATGAGCTACCATTTGACAGGCACGACTGGATTATTGACCGGTGTGGAAAAGAAGTCAGATATGTGATAGACTACTATGATGGAGGCAAGGTGTCCAAGCACACTATCCTTGACGTGCGTCCAGCCTTTGATTCCTTAGAAGCTGTTTGGGACCGTATGAAAGTGACCTGGTGGCGCTGGACCTCCACATAAATTGTATTTTGTGATCTTTAGGACATACTGGAACTGATATTGATAGAGCTTAGTCTGTGGAAGCTTTTTTTGACATGATGTTCTTTGTTTAAATGGATCCAGAATGACCTTATATCCCGTGTTCCTGTCGTGAATTTGGCATGTGCTTATTTTCAAGACAATGATAATTGCAAAAGCTGTTATAGTGGTACTGTATTCTGTTGTAGGCGTACAGTGTCATACAATTAAAAAAGAAGTAGCAAAACATATTTTAGTAGTGTTATGAAGGCACTCTGAAGTGTGAAAATAAAATTTAAATTATGACTTTAGAAACGAATGTCAATCGAAACTTTTCTTTTTCTTTTATATTTACAATGTTAACCATCCAAAATGACAAAATACAATAAATGTAAATAGGGGGATACATGTTTCTTTTATTTTTTTCCTGCTTTCTTGCTTCTCCGTAATATTTATTTTACCATGTCAATTGTTAAAATAATTGTTGTCCATTAATTATATATATATATATATATATATAATTCGTTTTGGAACGTATAACTAAAATGATGTTGTTAAAACTAGTGCTGTCAAACGATTAATTTAAGAAAAATATGTTATGTTTATATATTAAATATACTTATATAACAAATAAAACTATAAATGTACATAAATTAAAATATTTTCAAAATACATACATGCATGTGTTTGTATACATAATAAATACATAGTACACATACATATATCATGTGAACAAAAGCTTTTATTTTGGATGCGATTAATCATTTGACCACTATTAAAAAGAAAATATGAGAAATAATTTACCCTACAGAACTCAAATCAAATACAGGCTATTAAACAAGACCATTTGTCTTTAGCTGGTGTGTAAATTCATTAAATTCATTTTATTTAAATGCTATAATTTGTATTTGCACTTTTGTGCAGTGCTGCAATAAAACACCTATCAATGAGTATTGATTAACACACACACACACACACACACACACATTTGTTTTTGTGAATTGGGGGGACATTCCATGGGCGTCATAGTTTATATACTGTACAAACTGTATTTTCTATCACCCTACAGCTAAACTTACCCCTTACAGGAAACGTGCATTTTTACTTTCTCAAATAAAAACTCATTCTGTATGATTTATAAACCTTTTGAAAAATGAGTCACCTTCTCCTTGTAATACCTGTCATACCTATGTCATTATACAAATCATATATGTCCTCATATATGCCACAACACACTGTTGAAAAGTGCTTTACGCTCAACACGTTGTCAGGCAGCGGAACTGATTTCTGTAGTGTTTCTACACGGAATATGATAACGTAGTTCAATAACAAACCGATCAGATGTGAACACTTAAAATCACTATGTGGAGTTTCATACATGGACAGCAAAAATGACGAAGGAAGCGTATGATGAAATGTCCGTTTTATCTGCCATATACTGCGAACAAGACGAATTCGAGCTGTTAGAAGAGTCAAGTGAGTCTTTGGAATGTATAACTCTTCCACTATTCTTACTATAGTTATAGTTAATGTGCGTTTATGTAGTTTTTACAACAAAGTTGTGGTGACTTAGTATTATATTCCAATACAATACTAAAACAACCAGAAAGCCTCTTACACAGTTTGAAGTAACGTTAGATCCATTCGATATTACTTTAAAATTGGTTTACAGTAACGTTAGTAATAATAACTTTACGTTAGTGACTACGGTCTTTTGATGAAAATTGGTTACTGTGGTACATTTTTGTAATGTTGTAATGTAAACTTGTTATGACCAAGTTATGCATAATGAATATTGAATCAATATTATATGGAGATAGAATTATGTCATATTTCTAGATAAACAGATTTTAAACCACAATATTAATGTGAAGAGATTCACACAAAATAAACAATTCCACAAAGGTCCACAAATACACCGTGTGCAGGATTATTAGGCAAATTGATATTCTATCCTGAAAAGTCTGTCTTGCAGAGATTGACTAAAATGAGCTCCTAACACTTACTGGCAGAGAGGATGTGGTGCTGTTCCTTCAAGAGTCTCTCTCAACTTATCTGTCTATAAAGCCTATAAAATCAGTTTTCATGTATTTCACAACACTTCAGCATGTTATTCTTATTAAGTGAGGGTCATTTTAAAGATTTTTTTACCCAAGCAAAGTTTCTGAGAACCTGACACATTGCATTCTGGAGACTCCGAAGGTTGCAGTTCTGGAATATTATGGTGCTGGAGACTTAATGGCTCTTGGTGGTTTCACACCTAATTATTTTGCAGTTAACATGTGTCATTTCTTCTCCACCTGTTTTTTTCTGACCTAATGAGTATTTAGCTGACCAATGGTCATGCCTTAACTTTACAAATTTGTTGATCGTCTTAGTATTGCATCCTTCTCATGGGCATTTAATACAGTTTTACTTTTTACTTTTTACAATTATATATCACTGGACAATTATATATCACTTATAAATTATTCAATACAAAATCAATAGTAGTAATTAAAATTGATGTGGTTTGGAATTAGTCAAGGGTTCTTGGAAAGAAAAAATGACAAGAATATCACCTTGCCTAATAAATCTGCACGTGGTGTATATGTGACCCTCTCTGTGAAAGCCCAGCTAAAGTCATTTTTTTGTGATTTGCTGTTTTCTACAAAAGAATCATCCCTCATATGATAAAGAACATTTTGTGGAAAATTCAACCTTTATATCTTTAATATTGACTGAGTGAGGTCATGTCAATGATTGAAATTATAGTGAAATTAGTGGTAGAAATCAAACTTTGATGCTTGTTATCTCATAATTAGATTTTGAGACTTTAGCCTGGATTTCACAGAGAGGGTCACATAGGTTAAGAGTCTCACAAACAATCTGTAGATAATAATCTATTTATAAATAAATACAAAAATTCTAACCCCATAATTGTATTCCCTGTTCTGTTTAAATCTCATGTCTATGTTTAAATGCAGCTGACAGGGGAATCGTCTACTCCATACACACACTGATTGAAAGAAACAATGAGAAGACACCTCTAACCCTTACATTCCACATCTGTCCCGACTACCCTCACACCCCTCCAGATGTCAGCATCACTTCCGGCCACCTATCAAGAAAACAGTGTCAAGACCTGAGGCTGCATTTACTGGAAACAGCACGGTCACTTCCACCAGAACCCATGGTCCATGACTTGATGCTGTGGCTTCAGGAAAACTTCTCCGACTTGATCAAAACATCAAGCTGTGATTCAGCGGAGATCAGACCAGAATCCACGGAAGAAACCTGGACTGCTTTACTACATTTAGATCACATGAGGTCCAAAGCAAAATACATCAAACTGATCGAAAAATGGGCTTCAGAGCTGTGTCTCACTGGGAGACTCTTTACGGGGAAGCCGATATTGATTCTTCTGCAAGGAAGAAAGGAAAATATTAAAGTATGAGTACAAAATCATATAGAACATATTCCTAAACAATAAGATTTTCATTTTCCCAGACAGTTGATTCAGTAACTTATATAATTACCAAAGCCATCACTGGATTGTATGGACATCTTTATAGCACCTATACAACTTTTTTATTAATTTATTATGTGATTCCTGGCTGTTTATAAAGTATTTGATATGTGTTTTTCATTTGTGTTTTCATTCTAATGATGACATATAATATACATGCTAATCTGACTCTGTAGGAATACATCCACCTTCAGAAGACAGTTAAAGTTGACGTTGATTCATCAGGGAAACGCTGTAAGGAAAAGATGATGAGTGTCCTGTGTGAGATTCCACAGCCAGATAAGATAATGTAAGCATATACAATGCATACTTTCTTTTACATTTGTTATGATATTTTGTGTATTATATTTACTCCAGTTAATTGTCACAGCTGACTTTTTCCCCCTCCACAACCTTTTTTAGGATGTCTACATTTGAAGTAAAAGACATTTCATCCCTTGAGGACCTCAAAATGGAGTTTGATCTTATTGGACTGACTGAGCTTTATAAGCAGTTTGTGTCCTCACTCATCTGACAGGAAGCTGCTGTTTAACACTCTCTCTCCACTGGGTGGAGCCGGACTCAATTACTGTCTACAGCTCATTGATGGAATCCCATCATAAAAGCATTGTGCACTTTTCTCAAGGAGCATACAATGTAAAACATGCTGTCTTATATTCTCAGCTGAACTGTTACATATGATGATATATCTCCTCATAGAGTTGGACAAGTGGAAATATTCACATCAACATCTAAATAAAATGTATGGTAAAATTACTTTTGGCTGTCATCGCTGAGGTGTACGACAAAATCTCAACAACCCATTTTAACCCTCTCAGTTGTAAATGCATGGTGTAAAGTGTTTATTTATTATTAGTATTATTAAATTGCCTGTTTTCTGTAAATATATTTAAGGAATAGTTCACCCAAAAATGAAAGTTGGCTGAAAATATACTCACCGTCAGGCGATCCAAGATGTAGATGAGTTTGTTTCTTCATCAGAACAGGTTTGGAGAAATTGCTGAACAGGTGGATGGGTGCCATCAGATTAATAGTTCAAAGAGCAAGTAATTCAAGTAATCCACACAAGTCCAGTCAATCAATTAACATCTTGTGAAGTGGAAAGCTGTGTGTGTGTGTATGAAACAAATTCATCATTAAGATGTTTTTAATTTTAAACTGGCTTCTGACTAAAATACAAGTCCATTGTTCACTGGAGGAAGTCTTATTATGGATTACAGACTGCTATTTTGCACAGAAGCAGCGGTTTAAAGTTAAAAACGTCTTGATAATGGATTTGTGCTCCGTTTAAACTCTCATTCCGACGGCACCCATTCACTGCAGTGGATCCTGTGCAAGTGATACAATGCTACATAATACTACATTTCTCCAAATCTGTTCAGATGAAGAAACAAACTCTTCTACATCGTGGATGACCTACATTTTGAACAAATGTTCATTTTTGGATGAACTATTCTTTTAGGGTGGCATATCAGTGCTCATTTATTTTTCTTTATTCAAGTGTAATGCACATTTTTGAAAGCAGCATTCAAGCTGCATGAACTATACACGTTTGTGTTAAACCTGTTGATCATCCTCCAGCACGATCTAAAGATTGGAAGTACATCATGTGACCATCTGTACAAAGAGTCACATTATCACACAGCATCTCAAATGTATATATTTGATTAGTGACTTACAAATCTTAAACAGTTCTAATTAGTTGTACCTTTTTTAGTCTCATGTTTCAAATCTTTGGACCCCAAAGTAAGAGTGATAGCAGATATGATTTCCCCAGTAATAGGGATATTGTTGTGATTTGAAATGCAATGGCAGAGTTAAAGCTCTAGGGGGCAAAAACATGCTGTAGTTACTGCTTCAGATTATTTAAAGCAAAATCAATGATCTTTCCTGCTCCTCGCTTTAAGAACAAACACCAAGTACAAAGTTTTCTTCTTAATGTTAAGAATAGAACTCAGCGTGTTTCTTTAATACAATTAAGACAAAGTAAATCTTTGGTGTGAGGATATTTTTAAATTAAACTTGTAAATTGAATTTGGCACACTCCGTGACATTAAAGACATCTTTTGTACTTCAAACAAATTAAGACTCATTTTTTAATTTATGGTTACTTTTCTGCAGGTTAAGAAGCGATCCGTTTTATAAGAGATTGTTTTTTTCAACATCAACTTTAATTAGGCAAAAGGCATGAAGCAATTCTGTTTTTAGCTGTTTTTCATACACCCACATGCACACGTTGTATAGCTGGCTGTCATCTTATGTTTATCTTACACACATTGTGCAGACAGCTGTTGCCTAGGAGGGTCCAGGAGCAATTGACATTAAATGTCTTTTTTTAAACATAATTAACAAGGCTTAATGAAAATCACCTCCTCGCCCTTTACAATGATCCACTCTGAACTATAAATTCACCTTGCCTGACCTTTTCCCTGACATGTTCTTACCAAACAACACTGCTTGTTAAATGTCATCCACTCAGTGGCATTTACTTGTATAAAACAGGGCTTTGATCCGGAGGAGAAGCACACTTTCCTACCTTTCCTAGGCCACAAGGCCACGCTCGGCGACCCCACACACCTGTTACCTGTTGAATATTTTAATTACGGCCCATTAAAATGTACAAAGGTTAGGTTGAACTTAAAATGTATGGGCCAAATGACATTTTAATTTGGTAAATGAATGCTACATCTATGACTTTTGTTCTTTGCTTTTTCTGATCTTGCTAAAAGCGGCAATTTGGAATTCTGTCTGACTGCTGAAGACTGGTTAAATCAATGCAGAGGCACGACTGAGACGAACCGATTCAGCCCTCCGTGTCCAACTTTACCCAGGTCGATGCAGTATGAACTCTGTCACATTCAGGCCCTCGACAGCCAGATCTCATGACACCCGAACCTTACGATCAGCCTCAGTCTGAATGATCACGCTACTTTAATTTCAAAAGAAACGTAATCACAGCGACACATAAGGGTCATTGTACTGCATTTTTATACAGCATATGTCCTAATATTAGCTAATATGGAATGAAATCATTTCAAAATTCAAAATTGAATCTAATTAATTAAATCATAAATCATTTGGAGTGGTTTTAATTATTTTATTTTAATGATTTAATTTCACTAATTGTAATTGATTTTATTTGTTTATTTATCTACCATGTCACCATGGTGCTATACAACTTTTAACAAAGAAAGAAAGAAATACTTTCATTTTTTCTTTTTTAATAAAAGTTTTATAGCACCTGGAGGCCAATAGCACTTTTGTTATGTAAAGATATATTAGACAAAGAAGATGGAAAGTGAAACTAATGACAAAGGAAAACGACAACAATAATTAATAATCAAAATGTTTCCTCCAAAAATCTTTCTTTCTTTCTTTCTTTCTTTCTTTCTTTCTTTCTTTCTTTCTTTCTTTCTTTCTTTCTTTCTTTCTTTCTTTCTTTCTTTCAAACGAAGGTATTTTTTGTGGCTGAACATGTTTTGATTTTATTATTATTATGATTAATTTCAATCTTCTTAGTCTCTATAAATTTACATATAGCAAAGGTCTGGCCTTAATGACATTATCTTCCAGGAAGTGACATCACTATTATAGGGAAGAAAACAACAGCACAAACTTAATTGTGTATTGACCATTTATTTTGTGGTATCAGTTGTTTTTGTTACTTGTTCTCACAACAGAAATGCCATGTTCAATAAATGTATAGAAAATAGTGTGATATTAGCAAAGAAAGTTTCCACTTAAGTTCCGTTTTGTTAATTTTCTTGCAATTCTGTACATAATTAAGTCATAATAAATTATATGAAGTGCCTGATCAGCATATTTCTGTTACCCTTTTATAGAAATATTTCCTTAAATAGCGTGCATTTTTAAAGTAACAGAGTTAAAACCGGAATGACTCGTTGGTGTAAAGTACACATTATAAAACACAAATAAAAGGATGAGACTTAATAAACTTCTCTCGTGGATAATCATTTTTGACTCATGTTAATGCTCTGATCCCATCTGGTTGCAGAGGTGCACATCTGTCTTTACCTGGCATTCGCTTTGGGTTCTCCATTATTGAGCTCATATTCCCAATTATCATAATGGCTGAGATGCACTAGCTTGTTTGCATGCAGAGACACACTCCTGAATAATGTGGCGCGTGAATGCAAGCCCCCCTTTTTAATTAAACTGGAGTACTGAGGATGTTTTTTAGGTGAGAGATAAACCTGCTGTTAATTAAGTAAAAAAGGAAGACAGAAAGGAGAGTCTCAGATGTGAAGTGAACACACAGGGAGGGTAAACGCAGGGTAATTTGAGGAATAGCTGCTGTCTGGGCAATTGTAATTAGTTTGGGCTGGGTTAAGAGATTTGGGTAAATATTTAAATGTTGAACGTATCAAGAGAAATCAGTATTTCATAACATGTTATTTTCTTTTAGTGTTTTAGTTTAGACAGTTTGTTTGTATCGTTCTAGCTAGCATTTACGGTAACACAGATAGAAAATTGTCAATTAACATGGTAAAACTTGTGTGAGTTGTGAGCAAACAGCAGAGGACGCTGTTGTGCTGTTGAGATTTGTTTTATGACTTCTTCAGCATAACAAGCATTTGACATAGTGACAGACAGCTGGATTATATTTAACTCTCCTGAAGTTCAAGTGTAATAAAATAACCGCTAAGCCTTTAAACGTGTGCAACCACATACAGGTCCAGCGACTGCCAGTTTGAGCCTGGATAACTGTGTGAAATCCGAAAGGTACACGTGTCAGGTTATTGTGCATCTGTCCTCTCTCTCCATGTCTCCCTGCTCTTGTGATTCACTGCTAACCTTCTCAAATGCAGTGACGTGTGTGGAAATCACAGAGCCTTGACAAGCCATGCAGTGGAGAGCGCTCCAGATGGGCCCCGAGCAAACGTCCCCTTTGGGCTCCGGTGGCGCACCTATGTCTGTGTGCAGGGAATTCAATTAAATCTTTAAATCTCTCTCTCTCTCCCTGGAAGGTAGGCTTGAGGACAAGTGACCTGACAGGGCTAATATCAGTGGAGAACTCTCTGTAACTGGCTGGTGAAATCATGTTCGACGGAAAGCTGCTTGGTAGGATTTTGTTACACAAGTTAATTGTGAATCTGTCATGACTTGCTGAAGTGCTGTAATGTGTTTGACTGAAAGGTCTGTCCTCCTTTCCTGTCATTTAGCAGGTGTTTGTCTGTTCAAACCAACTTCCCGCGCTCTAATTGCATGGCAGCTGTGTGGAGCATCCTGGGGTTAAGTGTCTCGCTCAAGGTCACGCTGGAAATCAGAACAGAGGCTTCTGTCAATAACTCTTCAGTTCACTGGTCACCTGAACCGGTTGTTAAACCTGCAAAATTACACTCTTTCCATCACAGAGCTTTAATAAGATATCACCAGTAGTCACACACTGCCAGACCTTTGATATTTGTCGCATTTACACTTGTACAGGGACCAATTACAATTTAACATAACAAAATAGATGATAGCATAAGGGTCCGTGAATGGAAACCCCAAAGAAATGAGTGGATATGTTGATTTCCTGAACACACGTCTATGCAAAAGTATAACGTAGATTATTTTACACATAACCCCACAAAAACAAAACAAAAAAAACACCTGCAGATATAATTCAGTGTTGAAATACGATGTTTACGCACGGTTTAAAATTAATTACAAGGCAAATTTCATTCATTATTGATTTACATATTTAAACATTTTCTTTATGTTATTTTTTATGCATGGGGTCAGTTTTTATAAAGACACTTACTTTTATTCAGCAAGGACACATTAAATCAATCAAAAGTGACAGTAAGGATATTTCTAATGTTACAAATTATTTATATAGTAATAGAAATACTATTGAATACAATTTTAAATAAATGCTGTTCTTTTGAACCTTCAAATCATCAAAGAATCCTGAAACAAAATGTATCATGATTTCCACAAAATATTTTTTTTAATAATAAGACATGTTTTTGAGCACCAAATCAACATATTGGAATAATTTCTGAAGGATCATTTGACTGTACATTTAAATTAAATGACTATTTAAAATATATTGAAAAAATATTATTTTTTTTTTTATCATATTTTACCATATTACAATATGAATTTTACAATATTTCTAAATATATTTCTTGTATTTTTTATGAAATAAATGCATAAAATACTCTTTTTGACTGGTGGTGTAGTAGGTAAAATAATTAGTTGGTAGGCTTATATCCTACATTATGCATTTTTGTGACTCTCAGATCAGATTTTAAACCAGCCAATTAAACTGGAACTGCTGGTTTTGGATAGTGTTGCCAGTTTTGTGTGTAACGTGCATCAGATGGTCAGTAAACAGGCTGTGGCCGGTTCATAGGTGTACAGTCTCAGACTATAATATACCTGAAAAAGTCACTATTTACCCTCCATCTGTCCAACTGTGCTGTACTCAAAGATCTGGCCATTCAGAGGACTGTTCTACCTACAACACTGATGAGGATCTGGATGCTCTGCGGGACGATGCAGATGGTCACATCTGATGCCTGTGGCTCGCTACACATCACGTCTGCTGGGTGATTATTGGCATTATGGCGGAGGTCAAAGCCGGGATAACTTACCGAAGAGACCCAGTTTATAAAGTCAATTACAGTGCAATCGGGACTTAACTCATTTTACCTCTGGCATGCTCTGTGGGGCTTCCACTCATATTTAGTAGCACTATTTCAGTATGCGTATTTCTCAAGAGAACTTTTTGATTATTTAGAATCCAAATGTGCTGTGACAGCAGCTTGCTGTGCCTAAAGGCTAATTCACACTACTGCGCCAGGAGACGGAGACTAAGTGCAAAGTATATTTCAGTATCGATGCAAACAAAGTATATTAAAAGTATATTTGCTCACCCTCAAGATGTTCCAAACCTGTATGAATTTCTTTCCTCTCCAGAACACCAACGTATTCTATGGTATTTTTTTCTAGGAAGTCAATAGTCACTTTCACACATACCGTCTTTTCTGGTAAATTACCGTAAAGAAATCATGTGTGAACAGGACCTTTTCAAAAAATATTGGTAAATTTGTTCTGATGTGCTCTGTGTGAACGCAGAATGAGATTACCGATATGAACACGACTTCAGAACATACTGACTAAAGATGTCTACTCTGGGCCAATCACTTCATTCTGATGCAGATGAATCCTTTACTCCGCACTGTTTATGGAAGTCAAATAAATATCTGAAGTCGTCTAATACGATGTCTCTGGGCCAAAACTAGCTTAAAACAAAAACATACAAAAAAACCACTTACCACATATACCTCTTCATGTTTACAAACACAACACTGGAAGGCGCAGCCATTTAGAGGTCATTTCTGGCTAATAATGTAAGAATTTTCGGGTATTTTGAAACTGATGTGTGAATGGTGCTTTACTGCTAAAAAGATGGAACGTCGTTGCCACATTTTTTAATTTACCAGTAAAGTGGTTCCGGTAATTTTATGGCAATTTACTGATATGTGTGAAAGAGGCTAATAACTTCAGTTAACTGATTACCCTTATTCATACTTTGTGTTCCAAAAATACTATATTTTTTTAGGCCTACAGGTTTGGAACAGCTTGAGGGTAGGGAAAATGATGACAGAATTACATTTTTTGGGCAAACTATCTCTTTGAGTCACATGTGTGAACAGAGAGCACATTGTGCACGCGGTTAGAAAAATCTAAATGCGCGTGTACATACTATGCTGCATTATACATACTATACATGCACTATAGCATACGTGTAAACAACAAAGTTTACTTTGTAGGCTAATTAATGACGAAACACATTCGTCTGGTTTTGTTGATTTGGCATGTTACCACGTCAATGTCTGTTCCCAGCTAACAACTAAGTTAAGGTATTTTGTTAAGGTTCCTGTTAGGTTATAAAAAACATAATTTCGGTAGACCTATATTCTCTGAATGTTCAAAACAGCCAATTAAAAAGAAATTGGTTTAATAATTTTTTCTTGGTTATTCAAATGTCAGAAATCATTAAGGGAATGTTCCAATTTATCATTCTGCAAAAAATGATGGGAATGTTAATTTTGAATGTTCTCTAAACATTCTAAAACCTTTTGAGGACATTATTAAATAGCAGATAACTTTGAAAGAACTTGCATTAGTGTTACAGGAAGAACGTCTGTTCCTATAACTTTGACAGAATCTTGCCAGAATGTTAGCCAAAGTTCTGGGAGCATTCCCTGTTAGCTTGGTTGGCGCTGGTCAGCTCTTGTTTCCGCCAAGTGAACATGTTCGGTCAGCGTTTGGTGGGTTGTGGAATGTCTGGGAAGTGACATTCTGTAATTTGGTGATTGTCACCATTGGTCGGCATCTGTGGTTCCAGTGTGAATTAGTCTTAAGAGGGTTTTGGTCGCAGCGCTCAAGTGTAGCGTTGTGCATTTCCCACTCGTGAGTGTCGATGATTGAACGTGACCTTGTTTCCATGTTCTGATGAGACAGTTCATCATCATGGATCCCAGACACATTTCCAAACAGAGCTTTCCCCTCCGTGTCTCCACACAAGGCCCCTCTCGGGTCGGCGTACGCGTCTCACAATAACACATCATTAAATCAGACGGGTTTAGTTTACTAGTGCAGCATTCTCCTAAAATGTTGTTTGTTAGATCTGCATGGTGTGCGGGGGATGGTGTGAACGTTTTCCTTCTGCCAAGTGCAAATAGGCAGTTTTGTCCGATATTTGCTGTTGGCAGGGTGTAAACAAAAACCCGATCCACGCTCCACAAGTTGTTAGGGGTGAGCGCCGGAAGTTTGTATTTTTGTAAAATGTCATCCTCCGGCTTGGAAACAATTGGGGGAAAATTATGCTGGCTGCGGCTGACTCATCGTGCTGGAAAACAAGTGAGAAAACATATTTGCCGATGCCCTTGAAGATGACGATGTGTGCTGCCTAATTGCTGGGAAGAGGATAATTGAGCCACCTGCCAGCTTAATGGCACATTTTCACATGTGTCACCTCGTCTCTTTGAGATGCTCAAATACACACAGATTTGTCAGCATGCTGAAATTGCATAGCAGGCAGAACTTAAATAACTGCGTACTGTGATCAGAAACAATTACTTTTCATTCCTGTGCCAGGGTCATTGTGGGAATGCGACGACTTTGATTCGTTTCTGTCTGGCAGAAGTTTGTGGGTTTGGTTTAACGCGCCATTAAACTGGAATACGCCCTGCCCCGCAAATCATTAACACTAACAAACTCCTCAAATTAGGATTCTTTCATTATTATCACATAAACAGTTTTCACTCCACTTGAGGCCGGGACGAGAATGAGCCGCATCCCACACAGATTAAACTGACATGTGGAATTTATACAAGTCTGTCTGAACAGTTGCAAAGGCTGTTGCTTTATAATTTTGCAAAAATCATGAGAATGTTCATTTTTAACAGATGAAACTGACATGTGGAATTTACACTCTTCTGTGAAGTCTATTTGAACAGCTGAAAAAGTTCTGAAAAGCTGAAAAGACTTCGAAAACCTATTTAATATTATTATTTGTATCACTTTTAAATATTTTAAAACCTATTAACATTATAACAAAAAAGCTAAATCTTTTTAGGAATAAGCAAGGTGACATTATTTTTAAGAGTTCCTCAGACTGTAGTTCATTACGTTCGAGATTTGAACCTTTGGAGAAAAGAAACTGTTGACTTTTTGAATAAGACCACTTTCTCTGTAGAGGCGTGTAATATATTAAATGCAAATACCACATGAAGGTGACTCACTTAAAGTAAATTTCACAGGTAGCAAATGTAAAAAAAATCATTTTCATATTTTTCCAGAACGCTTCATATGAAATAATCCTCTCAACTTTTTTATTACACAACTTTCCATGCGGCTTGGATGCTGGAACTCGCATCCGTGATTGAATTACGTGATATCACCTCAATTACAGCAAAAATGCCATTACAGACATACCTGGCAGCTGTTCATTATGACCAGCCCTTTACGGACTGGCCGCATTGACAGCGCCACATTGTATACCAGCAATGCAAATGTGCTTTTCTCATTACTCATAATGAGTTTGACCCCATGACCTCAGCATCATTTGAATATTGAATATCCCACAACAGACTGCAGTGTCCATTAATGCTGGATCTGGCTCGTACTGTAGGTGACAGAGCACACATGTAGATTTGAATAACAGATGATCTAAGTGAGGAACAGATGATGCTCTTTCACTTTCTGGTGTGCTCAGGAGTTTTTTTGGCCGACTGGGAGAGACGAGTTTGAATCTGAAAACAGGTAGCACAGACGTCTGGAGGCGTTAACCACATGTTTGACTAAAGCGCTGATGCATACCTAAATTTTAATCATCAGCTACAAACAGCCCCTTAGATTTAATTCCGTCTTTAAAAGTGATTAACTGGTTTATTCAAGGACCATATAAACGAGGTAAATTATGCAAGTGATTGTCTCAAATAAGGCTTATTGTACACATGATATGGTGCTAAATCCTTTTTGTTTGATTATTTTACAGATTTGACTTGCCATACTTTAATTCTGAAGAGCAAGTATACTATAGAAGGATTATCTGAAAATGTGATGTATTAATTGGGAGATGTGTTACTATTTGGGATATAAAAGACACGTTTTCATTATAAGACCAGTGTATTTTATTGTAAAATAAAAAATAACATTACTCTTCATGTCTTTTTGGTGGATACTAAATTAAATTGTTCAAAAATTTTACCTTTAATAACTGCCCTTATTTGAGGGTAAAAGTGCAACTGAAGTGGGATCTGTCCTGAGTTAGGTTCACCGGGGTTACAGGTTTAGTATGAAATGATCATGACTTTGGGATCAATCCATTACTGAGATTACAATCCTGCTGTATCACACTTGTGACTCTGAGCGAGGGAGGCACTTAACCCCTCCGAAGGGACTCTCCCTGCAATTAGTGCACTGCAAGTTACTTCAGATGAAAGCATTAGCTAAATGGCAAGTGCTTTGCTCTGACCAGGTCACAACTGTAACACAGTCCTGCCCCCTTCACTTTCTTTGAAAAGCACCTATTTCAACAATACAAGCTTTCCTTCAACAACACCAATTTGTGCTCCCTCCCCTGAGTCGACTTTGTCTGTTTGAAGTGATGTTTTTCTCTCTTTTTTTAAAACTGCCAAGCATTAGTAATCCCTTACAGACAGACTAAATCTCACGTATTACCTATGTTACAAACATACAGATATGATAGACAGACAGACAGACAGACAGACAGACAGACAGACAGACAGACAGACAGACAGACAGACAGATAGATAGATAGATAGATGATAGATGATAGATAGATAGATAGATAGATAGATAGATAGATAGATAGATAGACAGATAGATAGATAGATAGATAGATAGATAGATAGATAGATAGATAGATAGATAGATGATAGATAGATAGATAGATAGATAGATAGATAGATAGATAGATGATAGATAGATAGATAGATAGATAGATAGATAGATAGATAGATAGATAGATAGATAGATAGATAGATAGATAGATAGATATCTTTCCCTCACTTATTCAATCTCTCTCTCTATCTGAATACAAGTGACAACTGCTTGAAGCTAGTGCCTCTGTGGCAGTGAATGTTTAGCCATTTGTACATGATTTCCTTAAATTTCTTTATTTTACAGTAAATCGTGGTTTTACAATGGAAGAGGCTGGTCGAAGAGATGCATGGCATCAGGCTAAGAGAGATCCAAAGTGCAATCATAAATGACAATAATGTCTTCGCAAATATAAATTCTGTCAGCATTTTCACCATCAACAGAGTTTTGAAAAGACATCAAATGACTATGAAACAACGCTACAAGGTGCTATTTGAGAGGAATAGTAAAAGAGTGAAGCGTGAAGGAGCTACGGTACCAGTATGTCCAGGTGAACTATTGATGTGCACTTAGTGAGTTTTACTGTACTTCTAAGATGCCTGTATTACTTGAAGTTTTAGAAACCCATAAGAAGAAAAAACATTTACTGAACTCTAGAGTAAAAAATACAGTAACTTTATTTTGTTTCCGTGTTTCTTCGTAGAGAATGGTGTGAGCATACCAGCCGCGATTTCTTTAAGACTGCAAGGGAAGCTCAGCTTCCCCTATAATTGTCAAAAAATGAATGGTCAAATATATGTACTATTATGTTAACATTTTATTGACTAAAAATGCGTTAAACACGTTCATCTCGAACGAAAACAATTTCGTTCAGAATCAGCTACTTAGGTCGGCTGACTCGATTTCCTTCTCATTCATTCCCGTAGCGTACAGTGCATTACTCTGTTGAAGCCCAGCGTCCATTGACTTCAATGGGGCTGCTTTAAACAGTTTTTCAGTGCTTAGAAACAAGACGGTCATTGGATAATGCTGCGATTATGTCCCCCACGGACGCTCAGCGTCTCTGGGATGAATGGAGGAGTGGGCTGGCCCGGACTCGGCGTCTGCGTGATGATTGGAGGGTCTATCATCTCTTTTAATCCACTTTTATGTCCTAAAACGCTCGTTTTTGGGGTCGACAGTTTATAAAACGTATTTATTGTTTTTTAGCTTGTTTGCTATACACATTGTCACATATCAGCTTTTAGACATTATTTTTTTTTTTTTGTTATAAATAAATGACAAGGAGGCGGCAGCTTCTCGCAATGCAAAGAGACGGTTGGTGTGGGCGTGGTCTTCAGATTATGACGCGTATCACTCTGTGTCTCCATTTCCAACTCAGTCCCATCGCGGATTTTGCATGTGTAGTCGAAAGACAAACTGCTGCAACCTTCATCGTATATTTCACACAATTTCACACCACATTCATTGTTTCAGTTTAACATAATTCCCACATTTCCTCCCGTTGAGTTAAATATATATATATATATATATATTAGATCGTTTGTTCATTAATTCATATAGTCTGAACTAGCCAGCTAGCAAACTG
The DNA here is from genome assembly GCA_027564155.1 of Gymnocypris eckloni scoliostomus. NCBI lineage: Eukaryota > Metazoa > Chordata > Actinopteri > Cypriniformes > Cyprinidae > Gymnocypris > Gymnocypris eckloni. The sequence continues at coordinate 19,507,854 of CM050422.1, read as the reverse complement.
CACAGCAGGTGTAGAAAGGAGCTTCTCCTGTTTAAAGCGGCTCAAGTCCTACACCCGTAACACAATGGGCCAAGGCCGTTTAAGCAACCTAGCTCTGCTGGCCATTGAGAGGACACTGGTCAAGTCACTGGAAAAGACACCTAGTTGGTACGACAGGGTTACAGAGCATTTTCTTGAAAAGGAACGTAGGGCAGAATTTACATATAAATAAATGGACAATTTTTATGATTTAGGCCGAAAATGAGCTTCCCCTCTTTAAAAGATCAGCAGCCGCCACTGGAGCATACATATTCCACACATTGGGCCCTATAATACCCAATTTCTCCTGGCCTTCCTAAACACACTTTATAGAAACCTGATTCCAGAACAAGAAAGAGGTTTAGTTAGACCACATGTGCCTAATTATGTTGTTGTCTGGGATAATGTCAGCTTCCACCGAACCAACATAGTTGGGACTGGTTTGCTGCACATGAAAGGATAAGAGTGGTAATATCAATAGAATAGTTTTTTCAGCATTGAGGTGGAAAGTATATGATCATAGACCACACGATCAGATGTCTCTGTTGGATGCCATGAACGCTGCATGTGAGGACATCACAGCTGATCATTGCAGGGGATGTGTGCCGCATTCAAGGAGATTTTTTCCCTGCTACATGGCCATGGAAAACATCAGATGTGATGTTGATGAAAATCTTTGGCCTCACCAACAAGAGCAACAGGATGTCCACCAATAATTTTTTTCCATGATGTTATTTTGTAGTTATTTTGTGTATTTGTGGTAACATAAGAAATATGAAATGTACAGTAATTGGACAAGCAAGATTTCACTTTGCATGTTATACATTCGTCCAAAAATAAATACTGTATACATATAAACGTTCATATACCTCTTTTTTTCTATGTACTATTGACTCTATTTTGATAAAAATAAAACCTTAATTTTCATGGTTGACTGTCATGGTGAAAAAACAACTAAACATTTTGACCAGTGTCGCTCACACCATGACAAGTATACTTCATATTTTGGTTGCCTTGGCCAAATTACTGACATGATAACTAGGTTTTGAAGCATGAATGAAATGTTTTGGGTGAGTAACTACATTTAGCAGACATGCAATAATGTTCTGAATTTCTATCAAACAGTTGTGACATTTGCACTCACAGTTTAGAGAATGTTAAGACTGTTTCGAAAAATGTGCCAAAGCAATTGAGAAAAACTGTAAATGATGTTATTCTTACCCAATAATGAAATACTTATGTGACAAATCATTCAAACTTCAAAGATAAAAGCTCATCGATTATGTAATGCTCCCTGATGTTAGTATTTTTTAGAACAGTGTGTTATGAATGAAATTAATGGTTTTTGAATGAGAATTGTTCCCAGTGTTATGATGAAACACGCTTATTTTGAGACCTATATGAAGTGTTTTGTTAGTCTGAGTGAGTTTTGGAGGTGAGATGAACCGTTTGCACAAGATTCGTGTTGGTGATAAAGACTGTATGAACAGGGAGAAAAGGGAGGATCAGGGAAGACACATTATTGTGGAAAAAAGAGTGGCAGAGAGAGGGAGGACTAGAATGTCACAGTTTTGAACATCCATCCATCTCTTCCATACATTTTCCCTAGCACTTGTCCTGTAGGGTCATGAGGAGGCTGGAGACTTTCCTGGGTCAAAGGCATGACAAACCCCTGGACAGATGGCCAGTCCATCACACACATTCATATTCACACTCACTACAGTCTCCAGTTCACCTGTCCTGTATATCTCTGGATTGTGGGAGAAACACAGAAGAAACAAACATCAACACAGAGAGAACATACAAACTCCACACAGAAAGACTCCTGCAGCAGGACTCATGTATTGCACATACAGTATCTCATTATAGTAGACTGATGATGTTTATTTATGTATTTGTTTTGTAATTATTGCTTCAGAATTTATTTATCTTTATTATAAATATATATTTCTTTACATTTTATACATATTTTTCACAAGTAAATTTGATAGATTTTGATGGGTTTTGTTTTTGGTATGTAAAGAAATAGGGTGGAAATGCTGCTTTTCACATTAATTATTTGTGCTGTAATACAGTTAGTAAAATTAAAAGATGTTATTCTGAGATGAACCATTTGCCCAAGATTCATGTTGGTAATGCAGACTGTATGAACAGTTTTGAAAGTATGGTTTTCAATATTGAACAATACATGTTAGCAGTTGAAAAAAAAACTGTAATCATGGCCTTACAATGGCTGAAGGGTGTAGCTTGGGAGATCGACCTTTGGGAGATTGACCATATTCTCAATAATTCAAACATTTAAAAAAAGTTTCTTTCAATCAATATCCCACATACAGTAATGTGTAAATTTGTACGTTTGAAAGGATATATGGCATACATAAGAAGTTCAGCATTCTGCATTTCAGTACAGTAACTGTCATCCAAACTATTGCCATAGTTTATATATAGATAGATTTCTAAAGAGTCTCACTTATTATCTATGTATATATACAGTCTACTTCTCAGTCCAGTCCTGCATCAAATCATATTTCATGTATAATCATTCAGTAAGGACTTGGAAGCAACTGAGAAATGTTCTGTTAATATTTGTTGTACCTGACAGCGTTGCCATTACTGCCGTTTGAATGATGGAAAATTAAGTATGTGTTGCTTCGGACCAGAATACAGTGCAGAATACTTCTGTATTTGTGTGCAAACACAAATTCCAAATGCCATATTTAATTTAAAGAAAGCCCCTGTGAACACACCAATGGATGGATGGAGATAGATGGCTATATGCTTTGATAATGGATCGAAATTGTAAGGATTTATGGATTTTGATGACATTGTTTTTAAACACACACAAATGACACAATGAGCAGCATTTATAAGTAATATAATAATATATAATTGTGTCACCTAAAACAACAATTTTAGCCTAGAAAACATTGTGCACTATATGTGGTTAAGTATGAGTGAATGTTGCAATCTGAGGCGAGCCACACTTAACATGAACAGGTTCATCTCACTCTGTTGTCTGCCAGATATAGTTGTCTCATCTTTTTCATTAGCCACTGACCAGCACACCTCCACAACGCAACCCAGCCTATAGGTGTCAGAGACACTGATCAGACCAGCAGCACTGTGGGTAATGAAATCTGTGGCTTGAGAGTTAATTAGCTGAGCTGACCCTTAAATCATGTCACCACTGGAGCAGTCACATCTCAGCGAGAGCACCGTGTTTTGTAACTAAGATTATGGCAGTTTGTGGTGAGCGTTTGTGCAGGAGATTAGTCATATTCAGTGTGATAAATCTAAATAAACCACGCCCATAAAATGTATTATTCTTAATTAGACTGAAAAGACTACACTAGAACTGAGATGAAAAGGTACAACATATTCATTTCAGATGTATTTTATGAAATAATGGCTTGTGTGATATAATAGCCATTGTTTATGGTTGCATGACAAGATGCTTCTGATGGCGGGCTGGAGCACTGAATAACGCATGCTGTCTCCTTGGGGTACATACAGGATTTTATTCGATCATTCTTCCTTTCTACCTCTTTGTCTTGCGTGAGCTTTACAGTCAAAATGAGACCCGCCATAATTATTCCAGTCCATCACTGGCCTGTGATAGCTGATCTTTTTTTATAGGCTTAATATAATTTACAGGCTTTAAAGCACACCCACAGGTGGCATATGTTAGATCTTGACTGTTGCAATCAAGCAGCGTGACATGTTGTGATTTAACAAGCTGTGGGAGGCTTGCGGGGCAAGGAGACAGAGAAGGAGGAAGAAATAAAAATGGATGTGAAAAATGGTGAGAAACGGTCGCTGTCAGCCGCTTTTGTCGGAAACCGTACTGGACTGGTCTTCATAAACAGACACAAGATTTGTTTTATTTAAACAATACTTTCAGCTTTATTTTGTGTGCTTTTGTAATAATCATCACTGGCATGTTTAATTTATTCTGAGTCGATGAGACTGGGTTGTCACAGTTTACTTTAGTGAATATTTCTCAGGGTGGGAGAGAAAACTACAACATGCAAGAACATGTAACTCTTAAATAGAAAAATGAAACTATTTAACATTTTCAAAGTCATTGAAAAAAAGTTAATCAGCCTGCCATCAAAATAAATAGGGTAAGCAGTTATACTGTTGTTGATTTAAAAAACAAAACATTTTACAATTATAAAATCACATCCACCAGTATAGTTGCATTTAAAATAATTGTAACAACTTTTTAGTAACATTAAAAAAACACAATTACAATCAAGAAATCAAATAATTATTTTTTATTTAAATTGAAAATAGTAATAGTAAATAATATACAACATATGTGGCAACTTGCCTCAATATCTATCTGTCTATCAGTTGAAATATAACAGTCCAATCATACATTCATTAATTTGATTGTATTTCCAGACTCAAGTTCCATTATCAAAAAATAAAACAGACAGTACAGAATACAAAAGAATTCAACATATTTAAAAACTAAAGTTATGTTATCTCATAGGTGACTGACCTTGTGCAGAATAAACCTAGGGTTTGACAGCAACGTTATAATAGTATTCTGTGAATCATCCATCCGACAAATAAATGTATACATCAAATTTCTCATTAAAGCCGGAAAGGTTTGTACTCTTGCCTTATAAAATAGATCACTTGCATGGCTCCACTTTTGGTTTTTCAACAGAGTCTCCATAACATTGCTGTAGGCAACCTGAAGCTCTTTTTTTAAACTTATCCCACAAAGCGATCAGTATAAAAAGACATATTCTATGCTCTTAAAGGTTTATCTTTACCTGATCTGAACACATATCAAATTTATTCGGGTCAGGTAAGGATACACCTTTATTTTGTCTTAGTTTGGAGGGCAGAATTCACACAAGTTATTTTATTTTGACAAATGTTTGTATACAGACATTTGTATAAGACTCAGACTGATTTTAATTGCCTTTGTTTCACTCATGGATACAGTTATTTTAAACAAGAATAGTCAAACTGTCCTCTAGTTATACTGTTACTGTCAAAGAACATGAACTCAGAAACCAGGAAAATAATAAAATGACAAAAGTAGGCCTACATACAGCCAAACAAAAGGAACAGAACTAAGCAAGTCAGCGTGCAACACCCAGGAAAGGAAAGCTCACCAAGGAAATGCAAAGGCTGAATTCGGAACTGCATACTAGCATACTACTCATACCTTGTTTCCCCATAGAAAGATAGAGTAACATTAGTAATAGTAGTGGTATGCAGTGCAGAAAATTCAGCAGACGACTATGTAAAAAGACTAACAAGACACATGTGAAAACAAACAAAGATATAACATAACTACAAATTACAAGTCCACATCACAAAGCAAAAGCATAAAACACAGAATACAAAATGGTCACACCAAAAAACTATGGATAACTTTCTAGTTATGTTGCTGCGAAAACTTTTAATTTTTAACTTTGAGACCCTTTACAGAATATTTATCAATCTTAATATTGCGTGAAAAAAATTATATTACTGTAACATGATTGTAAGATTGTTTTATTTGTAACTTTGAGAGAACCTTTTGAGAGCGTTTATTAATCCTTATTTCGGAAAATGGTTGTATAAAGGGATACTCCACCCCAAAATGAAAATGTTGTCATTAACCATGTCGTTCCGAACCCGTAAAACTTTGTTCGTCTTCAGAACACAATTTAAGATATTTTGGATGAAAACCGGGAGGCTTGTGACTGTCCCATTGACTACATAGTAAATTGCACTGTCAAGGTCCAGAAAAGTATGAAAAGCCTCGCCAGGATACTCCATCTGCCATCAGTGGTTCAATCGTAATTTAATGAAGCGACGGGTTTAGGGGTTTGGAATGAGATTTGGGAATTTTCATTTTGGGGTGGAGTATCCCTTTAATGTTATTTGAAATACATTTTAGTTGCATCTTTGAAAGAACTTTTCCAAACGTTTTGAGAATGTTTATCAGTCCTAATAACATTCTACATGGAAAAAGTTATGTTAAAGTAATTGCAAGAGCGTTTTATTTGTAACATTGAGAGAACCGTAACAGAACATTTTCAGAATGGTTATCAAGCCTAATAACGTTACAGTAGAAAATGTTCTGTTAACAATAATGCAAGAATGTTTTATTTGCAACCTCGAGAGAAACCTCAGAATGTTTTCCAAATGTTTATAAAGCATGATAGCCTTTTCTGTAGAACACGTTATAGTAATATTAATGCATTTTATTTGTAACTTTGAAGGAAACTTTTAAACTTACAAATAAAATGTGTTTTAAAAGAACCTTTACAAAACATTTTCTGGTAGCTGTTGTGAAAACTATTCATATTATAAATAGTATTAGAACCTCTAACTACTCACATCTGTTGATAGATGTATAGTACAAATAATATACAGATGTTCTTTTAGACAATCACTAAAATGAAGACCACTTATTTTATGTCCTGTCACTTCTGAATACAAAGGACAGAGCAGTTTTGCACTTGATACTGTGTGCCCAAGTAATTTTTCCATAATTCAGAAATAGAAGGTCAATGTCACTACCTCCCATCTAGCACAGTGAGTTCTTTGACATTGTGTATTGCTGGGCAGAACTGCCTGGGTCTGATGATGACACAGCCAGCAATAGAGCCTATAGACTACAGAAAATGAATGCCTGCGTGTGCCCAGGTGTCAGCCATGGTAAAGAGACCTTGAGCTCTTTGAGCCATTTAACTCTAAACTGTCGCACTTGGTGTGAGCTCTCTCTTGTCAGTCCAAAGAAACATATTGATTGAGAGTGGTGTGTTTGTGAGAGAAAGATCATTAGATAAGGCTTTCAGGAAAGTGGAGAGTTGGAGGGCTCTTTTTTCTCTTCCGCAGTTTAGCCTCTCGGTAAACTTGCTGCTAGAAATAGTGTCAATAAGAGTCAAAACAGTTGATTGTGACAAGACTGTGTAAATGTAGTACCATTGAGAGTCATGTGGTCAATAAAACCGGATCGATATGTTGTGGAAAAGGGTCTTACAGCAAACTTTGCTTTCATCCCAATTGTACAGCCTGAATCCTAATGAAATCTTGTTTATAAAAACAACAGCGGCCCTGCTTTCAATTTTTTGAGCTTCGCTCATTTCATTCACCGAGCGTCCGCTTGATTGGCATCCACATTTAGCCGAGAGAGCTGTTCGACATTCCCAGAGATCCGGCCTGAGTGAAGGAGACAAGTGGAAAGCTGTTGACTTGAAAAAACAACACGAAAGGGGTGAAAATGTTGTCTGTGCCCTGTGAGAGTCCTAACTAGGGCTGGCAGTGTCTGGAATGAGAGTAAGAGCGAGAGCCGGCGCTGGCATGTGATGGGTCGTGGCATCGAAATAAACGTGCCACATCCTCTAGAGTTCACACAACGGCCAGGAGGACTTGATCTCTTTGTGTTCCATGTGTTTATTGCCCCTCTTGCTAATTTATCATTAAAGATTGTGCTTCGAGTCTCCGGTTTTCCACACTGCATATTTAACACCAACAATGTTGGGATTTTTTCTTCTTCTTAAGCTTAAATGCAAAAAAGGGAAAAGAAAAAATCAATTATTCATCTTATGATTTGCACTCCCTTCATCATTCCAGACTGGACGAGATAATAATTCAGGATTTGACTTAGCCTGCAAATCACATTTTCATGGATTGTCAAAGTGGATTTAGGGGAGCGCCACACTCGCAGTCTGCATGAATTCTAAGTAGGTTCTTCCCAGTCCAACATGAAAATCCTACATGCGAGGAGGGATATGTTTATCTTCTTACGTAATTCTGTAGACAAGAGAAGCATGATCCCACGCTTAATGCTTTTTAAATGCACAAAGCTTCACACGAGGTGGGAAGACCCTACCTGAATGAAAACCATTCACATTTTAAGCTTGTTGAAGTCGAGTCAGCTTTTATTGCCATTCATCTATATATGTATATGGTGAGTTTATCAGAGTTAAACTGAACAATTGAATTTTACATAAACTATTTCTTATTTATTAATTATAATGCAATACTAATCTCCTATTTTCTTAATTGTTTTCTTTAATTTCTTTACATTCATGCCACTCATGATGTAGATGAGTTTGATTCTTATCACAATAGATTTGAAGAAATTTAGAGTTACATTATTTGCTCACCAATGGGTCTTTTGCAGTGAATGGGTGCCGTCAGAATGAGAGTCCAAATAATGACAAATAAAGCTGATTAAAAACATCACAATACTCCATAATTAATCCACATGACTAGACCATAAATTAATGTCTTCTGAAGTGAAAAACTGCGTATTGACAAATCCATCATTATACATACAACTGTTTGGACTGTTTTTGCTTGTAAACTGTGCTTGATATGTGTATATGTCTCTCTTTATTCAGACAAGACCGCTTTTTCACTGAAGAAACCAATATTATGTATAGAATACTCATATATTAGAAATGTAAAATGTCTTAAGGAAGGATGTGTTTATTACAAACATGCAATATTTGGATTGCTTGCATTACTTGTGGATTATAGTGGTGTGTCGTCAGCTGTTTAATCTCCCATTCTGATGGCACCCATTCACTGCAGATGATCTAGTGTGAGGAACTAACTTATAACTAATATTATATTTAGTATTACATACTAAATTACTCCAGATCTGTTTAAAAAAAAATATTTAAACCGGTTTCCCCAAACACTTCCCTGTCTGTCTATCATATTCTCGGTTGCTGCCATTGTCCCAATTAAATATTGCTTTAAAAGGCTGTTACTATGAACAAAATAAACAATCCAGATATAAATAGGCCATTCATTCTGAAAATGTGTAAACATCTCTATTTGATCAAGAGGAGTTGACCTTCTTTGTCCTCGATAGAGCAGATCTACTACACATCTTCTCTTTTGACACCCCCCGCCAACTCCCCTCTGCGAAAAGCTCTTTTCCCCTTGACGGAGAGAGTGTATCACACCAACGCACTCCATGGACTTCCTCTCCTGCCAGTTTCACATTCACAGCTCCTGAGGAGCCCATCAACCTCTCGCTGAGACTCAAGGCCCCTTAGCTAGTGTGACTTCACTTTGATCTGAAGAAAAGCCAGACTTACAAGAGCTGCTCTGGTTGTCCTCTCTTTCCCAAAAAAGTCAACCCTTGTGTGACTATATATGTATGATGCTTATTATAGATTATCTAATAAGTAATGGGTAGCAAATCAGCATATTAGAATGATTTATGAAGGATTATAACACCTAACCTTACATAATTTGAACGTTAGTGTACATCGAACTTAAAAACATTACAGTCAGTGTAAATAGAACATGAGTATTCATCCTGATGACCAGTTGATCTTTGTGAGACTTTCAATTCACAGCGATCTGTGCCTTCCTTAGCCACTTTTTCAGCAATCTGCAGAATATCTTTGCCACATCTGGAGCGAGACAGTTAGGAGGAGTAAAGGTTGGGTCAATTAAGGTGAGAGAGAAAGGCCAGAATCTAATAGAGGCAGAAGCAGCCGCACAGAGCCATCTGCCTCACTGGACTCGCCTGTCAAAGCCATCACGCTGCCGCATGCATGTACTACCTCTGTAACACGCTGTGGCGTTTCTAAGCCAGCTGATGCGTTTTGCACAGTGCATTTGAGAGGTAATAATGACATTAAAGCCATCGGGGAGCCGATCTATTTCAGCAGGCAGGGCAGGCTCCACTGTCATCTCCTATTTTCTGCCCAATTGACGGCAGAATCTCCAGGACCGGTTTCTATTTCGGCCGCTGTCAGTCCTGTCGGCAGGAGACAGTTATGACCTAAACCAAAGCAATAGTGAGACTCTGACTGACTCCAAACCATCATGGGGAGCTGATCTGAGGATCAACAGGACAATGAGCTCTCTCAGAGACAGAATGAAGATGAGTCCTATTCACCCACAGACGCCGAATACTGATATGATCCATTTATCTGCTTGGGGTGCATTTCCCTCTTTTTTGGTTGAATGCTGGAATATAAATAAGAATAAGTCATCGATGTATGACATCAGTGAAGGAATTCTTAAGAGTATTGTTCATCAATATCCTTCATCCTTTTTGTAAATATTAATTGAAACTTTTTTCCCCTTAATGGGCAGCACACAACCACATTTAAATAAACAGCCTGAGAAATAAAGTATTTTAAAATTGTATTATTAACATTATTTATAAAAATATTAATATTATTTATGCATTTCATGTTAAAATGCTTATTTTATTGTTTAATTAAAGTAAAGATTTAGCTTTTTTCTCAAAGGTGACCTTTATGATTCTGTACTATAACCTCACCAAACGGAACTGTAAAAAGAAAAAGGTCTTCAACCATCTTTCCCAAACACTATAATGAAGTACACTTCCAAGAATCTTAGTCTTATAAAAGCTTTAGGATGCCATGTTGAGATCACATGACTAGCCAAATGCTATTGTCTTTATCTCATAATAATCCTTTTTGTGTTATTCTGCATCCTATGTAAACCTGTTTCATAAATGTGGCATAAATTAAGTTGAGACATAAAGTCACATTGTGAGATATAGACATAATTATGAGAAATAATATTGCAACTGAGCCTTCGCAGGGAGTTTGACTGACAGGTGATCTGACCTATCATATTGCCGAATCTGCCATTTATGTCTGACAAACAAACCAGACAGGAGAGTAGATTAACATTGATGGACTTGAACTTGAACAATAGTGTGCACTGACATCTTTCTGTGGTCCAAACAACATGCCTTCTTATGTGCATTCATTTTTGTTTTGTGCTATAACTAGTAAATATGAAAATATGATCAGTTCACCTGAATCTGTAACGAGACATTAAAGAGCCACAAATTGTATTTATTGTTTGAATTTCTTTAAAAAATGACAAACTTTAATAGCAGACTTTTTTCACCAAAAGTGACCTGCTCTGTCTTGTCTGTCGGCGCATTGTCAGTTTTCTCTTTTCACTGCGTGAGAACAATTAATGTGTGGCGTGAAAGAGCCATGGCTTGTCGGCGATAGCAACAGTAATGAAGGTGTGTGTGTGTGTGGGGGACAGTTCTCTGCGAGGGGTCAATTACAATTATATATATATATATTGTTGTTTGTTTGTTTGTTTTTCTGAGAAATCTAGAGAACAGTGTACCTTCTCTGAGGAATATATATATGAAAATGAAAAGTTCATTTGCAAAAGCAGATAACTAATGTTCAAAAATCATGTTTTTTTTCATCCTGCATTCCAATTAATATCAATCAAACTTCAATGGGGTTGTTTTGAGTAAATAATACTAACAAGAAATATACAGCTAACTAACACAATAAAACACAATAAAAACATAACGCAATAAAAATACATGACACAAATTAATACAAAGAGTTATCTGTTTTTGCAAATAAATTCAAAATATATAAAAAATACAATACATGGTAGTAAATACATATCTAGTAAGCAACAGTGAATTTCTGTGTCTCCACAAAACTTCCACTACTCATTGTCTTCATGGTAAAATTTAGAGATAACACCTCGTGTTATGAATCAATTTGATAAAAATTGCCTCAAAGGAATTGATTCAACTGAGAGGTCCAGGAGAAGCTTTTACTGAGATTTCACAGGGAGACATTCAATACATTTTGACAAGTAATCTGAGAAAATGTAACCTCAACACTGACAGATGCTCACTAGAAATTTCAAAATAATTGTCTCAGGAATGGTTTTTACATTGAAACAACGCTTTGCTCAATTGCCAATGACAAGCTGCTCTCAAATTATCGAACCTTTAGAAAACTTCCCAGTACCTTGGGACTTCTTTCAAAAGAGAGATGGAGCAAGACACAGAGGAAAACACTATTGTGTGGATCAACCTACATAAAGGTAGTGTGGAGTGGAAAATCGGAAACGACGTGCACCTGCGGTATACCTTGTGGGGCTTCAGCTTAGATCAGTGTCGCTGTGGCATGAGCTCTTTGACCTTTCCTGTGGTTTTGGGGAGTGAACTGGGGCTCTGTCAGTGTCACTCACCAGCACTGCTGTCCACAACAATCTGGAAGTCCTGATGGTATAAATGTGCTTGTTGCTTTATAACCTTCAAGCAAAATTGACCATGTCTTTTTCTATGAACTGCTCAGCAGATATAGTTGGTCATCTAGGGACTTTTTGCCTACTGGTTTATGTGAATACTGTGAATTTGGACATGCTGCTCTTTTCTTATACTGTTTTTCAATTACTCTATAATAGGGGAGTATGGATATTCAGATACAGACAGTGCGTTACAACTGACCCCACCATCCTCTTATTATATTATTCAAGTGTAAAGGCTTATGGGCATAGCCTTAATTTTTTACATGATAATTTTGAGTTTAATGGTGTGTTCAAGTCCTCCTGGGAAGTTTATATTTAAGAGTTGACAAGTTGTAATTTCGACGTCAGGTGCCTTCAAGTCAATTTGGTTGGAGCAAGAAGCCGATGCACCTTTTCTACCAAAAATTAAACAAGATTTTAAACTCTGCTTCTACAAAATGATGAAGAACGTACTGTGTGGTGGTGTTCGTGTACTTTAACTTGTAAATACTGTACAATCTTTTTGACATGACTTGAATAAGTACTTAAAATTTCTGTATTTTTAGCCAAAGAAGTTATAGAGAATATATTACATGTTTAATACATATTGGATACGCATTTGACCATTTAGTTAATTTATAATTAATGCTATGAAGCCTGACATATGGTTATTTTTTAAATGGAACAGTTTATTCCATAATAATGTTTTTTGATGAGTTTCACTTTTTAAACATTAAGCTTTTATTAAGCAAGAATATACAATTTGATGCGGCCGCTGATATTTAAATGGCTAAAAATAAGATAATTCTGTCATGTAAATCACTGAGATCTTTATAACAGTGGCAGACTACAGTACATAATATGCACAAATATCAGTTGTCCTACAATATTTCCCCAATAAAATGTCTTAGTAAGATATTTAAATACTTAGTTTTAGTATCAAAGCTCTGTAGTTTTAATTGCGGTGGGCAAAACCTATAATCAGAGATGTGCAAATACATGTTTCTTAAAAGCTTGATGTATTACATTTGATATTCACATTTCCAACATAATTTTTCTAAAAATGACACATAGATAATCCAGTAAACCCAATTTGATTCAGTCCAGTAAGTGTTTATCTTGAAATATCACTAACCACATAAATGGACTTAGAATATTAAATATGATACAGTAGGCTTTAAACCTACAGTAGGTATTAAAACCCATTGTTTTTATAATGACTTTAGATATTACTTTAAGATTTACAGTGAATGCTGACTTTATTAAAACTAGTTACAACAGCAATAAGTAAATAAATAAATGCATTTACATTGAAATCATTTTTTTTATTTGAGATTTATAGCATTTAACAATTAAAAAAATTGTCTTTGTTTTTAGCACTATAACTTTTTAGGCATCTGCACTCCGTTATTAAACCCACCATAAAGCTGACTGGCTTCCAAACTCCAGTCAGTAGTGCAGATGTGGGTGGTCCGTGTGCCTTTCAACCTTTACAGACTAAATCTGCATTAATGCCTCCTCCCCTGTGAGTGCTATTAAATACCGAGCTAAAGAGCACACTTACGGCTCTCTGTGCTATTCGCTGGCTCAACACAACACCAGCGAGAGGACGAGTAAATAACATACGATTTGCTTAAAACTCATTCTGTGGACCCAAATGGACCTTATGAATAACTCATGCATTTCACATTGACTTTCCCAAACAGAAGTCTACAAATACAAACAATCATCTCACAGCGGTAAACAGCAGTGGACGATAAGGTCAGAGAGTGATTTTAGAGCCGATTTCTGTATTTGAGACAGAACAAAGCAAGAAAGAAGAAAGCTATATGCTTTAAAATCAGTTCCGTTATTGAACTCTTAATTGTTTTAATCTTATTAAAACTCATTTTGCAAATCACTTAACCTCTCCGTCTCATTCTCCTTACCTTCTTTCTCAAACCTCTTGACTTCAATTAAATGTGATTGAAGAAGAGAAAAGGAAACTAGAGAAGGGAGATAACATTCTTTAATTGCTATCTCTCTTGTGTAATTACTCATATCAGACAAAGCATTATGATTTTCAAATGCTCCCCCGTGACTGTGTATCCACTTCAGCCCATCCTGATTGACACAAGCAAATTTGCACAATGATTTTTGGTGTCTTTTTTCATCCAAACATGAGGTATTAATGGAATAGCAGGTCACAGCATCGTTGCTTTAATCATCACAACATTCCGAGTTGCTAATTAACATTTTTTTCTTCCTTGTAAGTGTTGGTAGATTTTAATCAGGTAGTTATTTATGGAGTTAAAAAATAATTTGCTTTCATCAGTCATGAATAAGAATCCAAACAAATTCCTCATTCAGACCGGTCAACTGGCCATGTAACTTATTACCGCTGATGTAATTAGATTACGCTATGTGAAGTTGCAATCAATTTCGACATTGGTTTATTTAAATTAAAGAAACTAATGGGTTAAAATGTTCCCATACTTTTGTGAATTTAGCCGTTTTCAACCTTGAATTGTAAATTATTCAACTTGAATTACTGCTAATCTTTTTCATAGTTGTAAAAGACTGTGTAAAATTCTTGCATACAGAAATTGTGGATGGTTTATTAAGGCATTCATAATAGTTTTTGTTCATAACCCCCTTTTTTAACCTCATACACTATCTCTCCTCCCAGCAATCACAATATACAATAGATTGAACCTGCGTCACCTGCTTTCTTTGTTTAAATATATAAAGTCTTTTCAATGTAAAATATGCTAACCTTGATGTCTTTCTTAAGTGAGAGTTAAGCACACAACTAAGAAAAAAATAATTAGCAATGTGTGGTGCAAATAATATTATTGGATAAAATTATAAAATACGTGTTTATTTTTTGGTAAAAAAAAGTCAGTCGGTGATTATTGCAAAACGAATCCCTTCAGGGTGATGAAACAGCTATTTACAGTATATCACAAAGAGTGAATTTAAATATTGAACATATTTCCCAGGTATTTATGAAACGTGTTGTATTTTCTGCTCTAAAATCTTTTGGTGTTTTGATAGACGGCTCTGTTCCTACAAGTCTCACCAAAACTTTCCCCTGTTTAATGTGCAATATTCCTTGAGTCAAGTTGTGAAATTCTGCATTGACATGTATGGGGGTTTGTCTGTTCACACTCCACAGATATACTGCTTGATTCTTTCTGGTTGAGTGCTCAGTTTTTCCTCCCAAATATCCAGTAACATTTTCATAAGCCTGAGTTTTCAAAATTCCAAATAAAGATGTTTTTGTTTTGGATAGTGATATGGGTTTTTGACTTATGAAGTGGCTCAAAAGAAACAGTAAGAACAAGAGATACACGCAAACACGTCTACTCCATCTGCCATCCGGAAGTCGACCGGATAAACAAGCCTGATATGGGTTTTTGGTGCCAGCCTTGAGTACTCTTCACAGTGGTATGATAATAGGTTTTTTAGACTTCCAATAAAGGTTTATTGGAAATACTGGTATGTGGGACACTTAGAATGGTGCTTCAGCTGCAGTGTGTGATGAAATGTTTTAGACCTTTTTTATTGCTCCACCCAGCAATGTACAGCCCTGAGGGTACTTCTGGAATCATCTGTTTTTGTTGATATCAGCACCTGAAGCTGCTGCTAGATAGATATTTCCTGCAGTGCATTTCAATCATCCAATAGTGCCCTGCAAAGTGGATTTAACACAGATTCCAAATCACACAGAGCATATATATGTTTGGTCTGAAGGCCAATGCAGATTGCAAAGAGAAAAAGATGGATGGATGGATGGATGGATGGATGGATGGATGGATGGATGGATGGATGGATGGATGGATGGATGGATGGATGGATGGATGGATGGATGGATGGATGGATGGATAGATGATAGATAGATAGATAGATAGATAGATAGATAGATAGATAGATAGATAGATAGATAGATAGATAGATAGATAGATAGATAGATAGATAGATAAATTAATAATAATGAAGATGATAATAATAATTAGTATTATGAATTAATTAATTAATGTTGTTGTTGTTGTTTGATTATTCATTCTAAAAGAACTTGGTACATTATTTAGTATATTATGTACTAAAACCCCTATTCTGCACAAAATCTGTTATGATGATATTGTAGTTTATGCCAAATAAATTAATTTCATTGAAATATTCTTCTGTATGTTCTGGAGTATGTTGGCAACAAGTGAACACTATACACACCCTGTGAATGGTAACACAGCTCTGGTCTTTCTGTATTCTTATAACATTGCACATTTTTAGTCATCTGGTGCAGTATGATCTCCTTTAACCCTCTGGTTGTGTTCGGGTCAAATTGACCCGAAAAAGATTTTATTTTTCCCGAAAATACTAGTTAACGTTATCACATTGGACTCAAACTTACTGACTTTGTTCACATAGGGTATAAGTACTTCTCATTAATTTTTTAAAAGATTTCGTAATTTTTTGTGGGTTTTATTTAACCTAGTAACACTTGTGGTGTTCCCGGTCAAAAATGACCGGACTCCAAACAACTGCTTATAAATCTGTCATTATGCTATATTATCACTAAATATTGGATTCAATCTTTTTGTCAACTTGTTTTCTTTCATTTAGGACTGGTTTTGTGTTTCTATTTGCATCTGATTAATCGTAGGCCTCATTTATCTGAGAGTAGGTGCCTCGTTTTTTGAGTGAAAAAATCTTTTTTTATGAATAATTTTCACAATATGAGATAAAAAATTATGAAAATTTGCACTGTTTCTCACACTAGTGTACTTTAATGTTTAATCAAGAGGTTTGCTTTTAAATGCTTTTATTTTGTACAAAATTGCAAAAAGTCACACTTGTGGTGTTCCCGGTCAAAAATGACCGGACTGCGATCAATTTCTTATAAATCTGTCATTATGCTATATTATCACCAAATATTGGATTTTATCTTTTTGTCAACTTGTTTTCTTTCATTTAGGACTGGTTTTGTGTTTCTATTTGCATCTGATTAATCATAGGCCTCATTTATCTGAGAGTAGGTGCCTCGTTTTTTGACTGAAAAAATCTTTTTTTATGAATAATTTTCACAATATGAGATAAAAAATTATGAAAATTTGCACCGTTTCTCACACTAGCGTACTTTAATGTTTAATCAGGAGGTTTGCTTTTAAATGCTTTTATTTTGTACAAAATTGCAAAAAGTCACACTTGTGTTCCCGGTCAAAAATGACCGGACTGCGATCAATTTCTTATAAATCTGTCATTATGCTATATTATCACCAAATATTGGATTTAATCTTTTTGTCAACTTGTTTTCTTTCATTTAGGACTGGTTTTGTGTTTCTATTTGCATCTGATTAATCGTAAGCCTCATTTATCTGAGAGTAGGTACCTCGTTTTTTGAGTGAAAAAAGCATTTTTTATGAATAATTTTCACAATATGGGATAAAAAATTATGAAAATTTGCACTGTTTCTCACACTAGTGTACTTTAATAATTAATCAGGAAGTTTGCTTTTAAATGCTTTTATTTTGTACAAAATTGCACAAAGTCACACTTGTCAAAAATGGCTGGCCATTGAAAGTGAATGGGGAAGATCACAAAAAGCAGGACCTTTATTTTAAAATGCTTTTATTTTCTGAAAAGGGGTGCAAAGTAACACTTATGCCGTTCCCTGTTAAATCGTGACAAACAAGAAAGAACACATTACGATTTTTTTACATTATAACATTTCATGGAACAACAAACCAAAACTGTTATATTTCAGTTATATATATCCTGCACACTGACACTGTCAAACAGACAATATCATGGAACAAGAAATCTGACCATTGTGACAGAAAAACAAAAACATTGGCATTGCCATATAGAGAACCACATCAACGAACACCTGGTTGTTGTTTGAACTCATGCAAGCGACTGACACTAGCATTTGTATGTGCCGTGCAACTGGTCATTTTGTGAACTTATTCACATGACTCACAAATAAATTTTGCATGTGCCTTGCAAATGTTTGCCCGACCTGTGTCTGCATCCCATAAACTGGCGACGTTTTCATTTCTGGACTTGTAGACCCCACACAGAATCAAGAGACCTATGTATGCCTCTATGTCTGTTCGATCTACCTCATTCCAGTTTTCTTTGTACATTTACATTTATGCATTTAGCAGACGCTTTTATCCAAAGCGACTTACAGTGCATTCAGGCTATACATTTTTTGTCAGTATGTGTGTTCCTAGAATCGAACTCACAACCTTTGCTGCTAACGCAATGCTCTAACCACTGAGCCACAGGAACACAGTCTTCCCTCCAAATTAGTCATGGATATGACTATGTTTTCAATAGGCTCTGCCAGAAACAGGTTGAAGCATGATTTTATGTCTTCAATGCGGGATGTGGCATATTTTGTCAACCCTGGTGTCATCTTTATGACATTTTCTGTGGATAATCTGCCTTTCTTCTCAGTTGGAGATGATGACCAGGACAAATTTCCATCCTTCGACCAGAATGTTACATCAACTTCAGCTGGGCCCTCAAAATCAGAAGATTGCTCCTCTTCAGTTGTTGCAAGGTTTTCAGCTTGTTCAGTGATGTTTTCCTCTTCCAATATATCTTGCAATGCATCTTCACTGTAAGATTCATCTTCAGTTGTCTCTTCCTCGCTATTCTCTTGATCAGTAATATGATCAAGAACCTCTTGTAAAGACAGCTTCTTCACCATTGCGCTGACATGGACTGAATGACAAGCAAGGTGATGTGAGGCATTGATATGCTCTCTCTCTGTGCTAAAGCATTTATTTGTAAACTTTCGTCTACTCTGTGAGAACATGAAAGCCTCAAAACCTACTGCCATAATGTTTTGTCTAGAATATGTGATGAAAGAAAATAGGCTAAAGACAAGGCAGTTTGAGCGTGTGTGTGTGTGATAGCGTGAGTATACATGCATTCACACACGCACAGGCCTTTATGTTTGTAAGCACAACATGCTCCTGAACACTAGTTGTTTCTCTTACTTTCATTCTTCCCCATTCACTTTCAATGGCCGGCCATTTTTGACAAGTGTGACTTTGTGCAATTTTGTACAAAATTAAAGCATTTAAAAGAAAACTTCCTGATTAAACATTAAAGCACACTAGTGTGATAAACAGTGCAAATTTTCATAATTTTTTAACTCATATTGTGAATATTCATAAAAAATGCTTTTTTCACTCAAAAAATGAGGTACCTACTCTCAGATAAATGAGGCTTACGATTAATCAGATGCAAATAGAAACACAAAACCAGTCCTAAATGAAAGAAAACAAGTTGACAAAAAGATAAAATCCAATATTTGGTGATAATATAGCATAATGACAGATTTATAAGCAATTGATCGGAGTCCGGTCATTTTTGACCGGGAACACCACAAGTGTGACTTTTTGCAATTTTGTACAAAATAAAAGCATTTAAAAGAAAACTTCCCGATTAATCATTAAAGTACACTAGTGTGAGAAACAGTGCAAATTTTCATAATTTTTTATCTCATATTGTGAAAATTATTCATAAAAAATGTTTTTTTCACTCAAAAAATGTGGTGCCTACTTTCGGATAAATGAGGCTTACGATTAATCAGATGCAAATAGAAACACAAAACCAGTCCTAAATGAAAGAAAACAAGTTGACAAAAAGATTGAATCCAATATTTAGTGATAATATAGCATAATGACAGATTTATAAGCAGTTGTTTGGAGTCCGGTCATTTTTGACCGGGAACACCACAAGTGTGACAGGAGTCCGAACACAACCAGAGGGTTAAACCTAGAGTTTAAAAAAGCCAAACATTGACTTTCAAAAAATGTCACTGAGCATAGAATCGTTTCGTAATGTGGACTCAATGTCTTGGCTTGCACATTCTTAACCCATTTAATCCCCAATTTTTCCCAGAAATATCTAAATGATGTGTAATTAGTAACCCTTTTAAATAATCAATACTACTAATTATTTATATTATTTATATTTTTAAGTGTGTGAAAAATAGTGTTCCCCTCCGGGAACATCGAGCTGCGTCGGAACGCTAGGGGAACGCCATCAGCGATGTCCAGCTCTGAATCATAAGTGTAATCAGTCAAAATTGACAGCCAGACGTCAGGTGCGGGTGACGTCACGACCAGGATGCTTAAAAGCCCGTGATGTGCAGCCGGCGCCAGCTTCCAGGAATGAAACAAAGCTCTCTGTGTGTGTCAGTCATTGTCTGTAGATCTGTTATTATCCAGTGAGGAAATAAGAAAGTTTGTTCTAAAAAGGCAGGCAAAGAAAGATTAGTACAGACATGTCGAAGGCAACCTGTAAATCTAAGAGGGGCGAGTGGTTCACAGTACAGGCGGTGTGTGACTCCTGCCCTCGCTTCATCACGAGCGGGGATACACACAGTCTGTGCGTGGTCTGCTTAGGCGGCTGCGGAGTCGGCTTTTGAGGAAGCCGGCTGCCCGCGCGTGAGCGGCTTCCCATTCACACGCGCTTCGCTCCCGGAGAGCTCTCTTCGAGGAGGAGTTTTCGCTGGCGCTCCTCACGGTGCTGGCCCCGCCTCCGCTGAGGCGGAGCGGTGGCTGCACTCGTGGGGCTCGCAATTGGATTTGGCAGAGGGATTAGAGACGGCTAAACCCCTATCTCTGTCCTCACCTGCCAGATCCACTGCCCGTTCTCTGGGTTCGGAAGCCCGTGCTGCGGTTTCTTCCCTCAGAGGGCGGGGCCAGTGTTCACCTATCTCCCTCCGAGGAGGAAGATGTGGAGAGCACTGGTTTTTCGCCCACTCTATCACCACAATACGAGGAGTTATTAGAGGTAGTTACTCGTGCGGTTGCCAAGTTAAATATTAATTGGCCCGCCGATGATCAGACTGAAGAGCAGCGAAGTAAGCTAGATGAACGCTTTCTGCATAGTAAGTCACTACCTCTACGCCGGAGCCTGCCTTTCTTTCCCGATCTTCACACTGAGGTGTCGAGATCGTGGAAAAGGCCTTTTTCTTCACGCCTATTTATCCCCGCCTCTGATTATTATGGTAATGTGGCGGGGTTAAGTGAGTGTGGTTACAGAGCGATGCCCCGGGTTGAACAGACGCTTGCGAGCTATCTGGCACCCGGTGCGGCATCGTCTCTGAACTCGGGTCTTGCCCACCAAGCCGCCGCGTGGGTCATCAGCTGTTGGGCAAGGCAGTGCGGCAGCAGGTCAGGCAGGTGCATGCCTTCACACTATGGCTGTGCTTCAGGCATATCAAGCAGACCTGCTGAAAGAGCTAGATGAGGCGAGCAAATCAGTTCAAGTGATGTAGGAGAACTGAGGAGAACCGCTGATTTAGCTCTCCGCGCCACTAAGGAGACCGCCCGTGCCATTGGGCGGTCTATGGTCCAGGGCGCAGCGGTCTCCCGCGAGTGCTTTTCTCAGTTCTTTCCGCCCGGAAACGTAGCGGAGCTGAGAGCCTCGCCACGCCTTCAGGGATCTCCCGAGCAGCTACATCGGTGGCTTCCTGCCGGTCCTCCGTGTCAGGGCATCGATCTAGCAGCTCCAAGTACACCAGAGGCCAGTCTCGAGAGACTGGCTCCCTTAGTAGATTATTTAGCAGCGTGGAAACTACTGCCAAATGTATCTCGTTGGGTCCTGCAGACTGTAGAGAAAGGCTATCGTATTCAATTCGGCGCTCCGCCGCCACCTTTCAAAGGGTTGTGTCTCACGAGCACAAATCCCGAGCAGGCTCTGGTATTAGAACAAGAGGTCAGCTCTCTTCTGAGGAAGGAGGCCATCGAGGTGGTCCCTCCTCTCGACAGAGAGTCCGGGTTCTACAGCCGGTACTTCGTTGTTCCAAAGAAGGATGGAGGGTTACGTCCAATTTTAGATCTGCGGCTACTGAACCGCTCAGTCAGCTGCCTGAAGTTCAGAATGCTTACTGTAAAACAGGTCGTGTCTCAGATCAGATCCGAGGACTGGTTCGTCACGATAGATCTAAAAGACGCTTATTTCCACATATCCATCCTTCCCAGTCACAGGAAGTTCCTGAGGTTCGCTTTCAGGGGCAAAGCTTACCAATATCGGGTTCTTCCCTTCGGCCTAACACTCTCACCCCGAACTTTTACGAAGTGCGTGGATGCCGCACTGGCTCCTTTGCGACTCCAGGGCATCCGCATACTCAACTACATCGACGATTGGTTGATTTTAGCTCATTCAGAGCAGTTGGCGGTTCGACATCGAGATGTCGTTCTCGCTCACATGAAAGAGTTGGGGTTAAGACTAAATGCAAAGAAAAGTGTGCTGTCTCCATTCCAGAGAACCACTTATCTAGGCGTGGTGTGGGATTCGACCACGATGCAGGCACGATTGTCCCCTGCTCGGATCGAGTCGATTCTCAACACGGTCAGGAGAGTCAGAGAAGGCCTGTCACTCACTGTCAAGCAGTTTCAAAGACTGTTGGGTCTGATGGCAGCAGCGTCCAACGTGATACCTTTGGCCTGCTGTACATGAGACCCCTACAGTGGTGGCTCAAGTCCAAGGGTTCTCCCGAGGAAACCCATTCGCATGATCAAGGTCACGCGGCGATGCCACGTGCCTTGGACATGTGGAGGAAACCTTTCTTGTCTCAGGGCCCGGTCCTGGGAGCTCCTTGCCGCGCACGCTAGCGATGCATCCCTGACCGGTTGGGGGCGGTCATGAGTGGCCACCCTGCCCGCGGTCTGTGGAGTGGTCACCATCTCACGTGGCACATCAACTGCCTGGAGATGTTGGCCGTGTTTGAGCACTGAAACACTTTCTTCCGGACCTAAGAAATCACAATGGGCTAGTACGCACCGACAACACAGCTGTGGTTTCTTATATCAACCACCAGGGAGGTCTGCGTTCGCGCCCCTTATGCAAGCTGGCGCACCAGATCCTTGTGTGGTCCCAGGACAAGTTCCTCTCGCTGAGAGCGGTCTATATTCCTGGGCATCTCAATATAGGAGCAGACATCCTGTCGAGACAGGGGCCGAGGCCCGGGGAATGGAGGCTTCACCCCGAGGTGGTGAAGCAGATTTGGAGAGTTTTTGGCCAGGCACAGGTGGATCTGTTTGCGACTCGTCAGACATCGCACTGTCCCTCTGGTACTCTCTGACTCATCCGCTCCGCTGGGGCTGGATGCTATGGTACAGACGTGGCCGAGGCTTCGTCTGTACGCCTTTCCCCCGATCGCTCTGCTCCCGGGAGTTCTAGAGAGAGTGCGCCGGGACGAGGTCCGGCTGTTGCTAGTAGCCCCGTTCTGGCCGGGCCGAGTATGGTTCTCGGACCTGATTTCTCTCCTCGACGGCTCCCCATGGGAGATTCCAGTCAGGAGAGATCTCCTCTCACAAGCGGAGGGCATGATCTTTCACCCCCGCCCGGAGTTATGGAAGCTGTGGGCGTGGCCCCTGAGGGGGCGCGACTCATAGCGTCAGGTCTCTCAACCGAGGTTGTTGAGACCATTCTCCAATCTAGAGCTCCCTCAACGAGGAAACTGTATGACCTCAAGTGGAGACTCTTCACTTCTTGGTGTGGAGACCACCAGCTCGACCCAGTTAACTGCCCGATTGGTACAGTACTGGAGTTTCTGCAGGCTCGGTTCTCCGCAGGGTTATCCCACTCCACCCTGAGGGTTTATGTGGCAGCTATAGCGTCTTACCACGCCCCCATGGGTGGACAATCAGTGGGCAAGGACCCTGATCATCGTTTCCTCCAGCGGTGTGCTGAGGCTCAGGCCTGAGTACGGTCCAGGGTCCCTCCTTGGGATCTCGCTGTGGTGCTAGAAGCTCTCTGCAAACCTCCGTTTGAACCCATCGAGCAGGTGTCAGAGCGTCTTCTTACGCTGAAGACGGTGCTACTTTTAGCCATATCTTCGCTGAAGAGAGTTGGGGATCTACAGGCCCTCTCGGTGGCCTCTATAGACTTACGCCCGGTCTGGCGAAAGTCTTTGTACCCTCGTGTGGGTGCGTCCCTAAGGTCCCCTCCTCGGTACCACGGCCCGTTGTACTCCAGGCCTTTTGTCCTCCTCCCTTCAGGGAGCCCAACCAGGAAAAGCTTAACTGTATGTGTCCAGTGCGAGCACTGGACGCATACGTCCACAGAACTGCCCTGTGGAGAAAATCGGACCAACTGCTGGTATGCTACGGTCCTCCTAAAAAGGGTTTTCCAGCTGCTAAGCAGACCCTTAGCCGGTGGATAGTGGATGCCATCATAGTTGCCTATGAGTCCTCTGATCTCCCCTCGCCTTTGGGGGTCAAGGCTCACTCAACCCGAAGTATGGCGGCCTCCAAGGCCTTTTTCGCAGGTGTCCCTATTCAGGACATTTGTGACGCTGCTGGGTGGTCTACGCCCCTAACCTTCGTCAGATTCTATGACCTAGATCTGCAAGACACTCCTGGCTCTGCTGTTCTCTTGCCGTAGTGGGCTTTCCACACACTGAGCAGGGATTGGTAATTCTGGCGGCGTGGACATCTCGTTCCCCTAAGCGTTCCGGCGCAGCTCGATGTTCCCGGAGGGGAACGTCCCAGGTTACGTATGTAACCCTGGTTCCCGAGGGCAGGCGCTGCGTCGCAAGGCCATACTTCCGGCATCCCTACTAGAGCTTTGCTTCATTCCTGGAAGCTGGCGCCGCTGCACATCACGGGCTTTAAGCATCCTGGTCGTGACGTCACCCGCACCTGACGCCTGGCTGTCAATTTTGACTGATTACACTTATGATTCAGAGCTGGACATCGCTGATGGCGTTCCCCGACGCAGCGTCTCGTTCCCTCGGGGAACCAGGGAACTATTGTGACCGACCATAAAAAATGATGATAATTTTATGACTGCAGAAATATTTAATTCAGTAAACACATTATCCCACCGGTGTGGGATAATGTGTCATAAAATTGTTATATGTCTTATCCCAGCTATTTTAAACTGTTTGATCATTATCTAGGGTTAATATTATGCATTAGAAAACCCTTATCAGAATCAGAATAAGAAGAGCTTTATTATCAAGTGTGTTTGCACACACAAGCCATTTGTCTTGGTGTTAGGAGCTTCCAGTACAGAAGTACAAACATAGTACAGACAACATATTATTAAGATAATAGAAAAACATTAATAATGAAGAGAATAACAATAGTAATAAAATACAAATATACAGAAAAATTAAAATGTCAATAGACAGAACTGTGGATGAGCATGTGTCCTATGTACAGAAGAAGGTTTGATGAGTTATTTACAGATGTACAGTACTGGGGTGTGTTATGTGATGTTCAGGTGGGATATGGCCTGGGGGTAAAAACTGTTCTTGAGTCTGGTTGTTTTGGTGCTCAGTGATCTGTAGCGCCGGCCAGAGGGCAACAGTTCAAAGAGAGAATGAGCTGGGTGTGAGGGTTCTTAGCTCTTTTCCTCACTCTGGAGGTGTAAAGATCTTGGAGGTTGGGTAGAGGGGCACCGATAATCCTCTCCTCGTTGTAGTCTTCTGATGTCTGTTTTGGTAGCTGAACCAAACCAAACAGTTATAGATGAACACAGGACAGACTCGATGATGGCAGAATAGAACTGTTTCAGCAGCTCTTGTGGCAGGTTGAACTTCCTTAGCTGAGGAGAAAATACAGCCTCTGCTGGGCCTTTTTTCACGATAGAGTCATTGTGATTGTTCCACTTCAGGTCTTGAGAGATGGTGGTTCCTAGGAATCTGAATAACTCCACTGCAGCCACAGTGCTGTTCATGATGGTGAGTGGAGGGAGTGCAGGGGGGTTCCTCCTGAAGTCCACTATCATCTCCACAGTTTTGAGAGAGTGTTTAGCTCCAGGTTGTTGTGACTGCACCAGACAGCCAGCTGCTCAACCTCCTGTCTGTAAGCAGACTCGTCTCCATCCTTGATGAGGTAGATGACTGTAGTGCAGTCCACAAACTTCAGGAGCTTGACAGAGGGGTTCTTTGAAGCGCAGTCATTGGTGTAGAGGGAGAAGAGCAGTGGGGAGAGAACACAACCCAGAGGGGCACCAGTGCTGATGGTGAGAGTCCTGGATGTGAGTTTGTCCAGCCTCACAAGCTGCTGCCTGTCTGTCAGGAAGCTGGCGATCCACTGACAGATGGAGGTGGGGACAGAGAGCTGTGTGAGTTTGTCTGAGAGAAGGTCAGGCATGATGGTATTGATGGCCAAGCTGAAGTCCACAAATATGATCGTTGCGTAATTCCCAGGTTTGTCGAGGTGTTGCAGGATGCAGTCCCATATTGACAGCGTCATCCACTGACCTGTTTGCTCTCTAGGCAAACTGAAGAGGATCCAGCAAGGGTCTAGTGATGTTCTTCAGGTGGACCAGGACCAGTGTCTCAAGTGACTTCATGACGACAGACGTGAGAGCGACAGGTCTGTAGTCGTTAAGACCAGTGATTTTGGACTTTTGGGGGGCGGGAATGATCATACAATTATACAACATTGATAGGAATACTGAGATAAAAAAAAAAAAATGCAACCATCAACATTTTTCAAAATGTTTACTTTTTTGTAAAATATATCATAAAACTTTTATATTAGTCATACCAGAATTACAACATCAAAATGGTAACTTATTTGTTACATTTGAAGTTTTAATTTACAACATTATATTGCAATTTTTACTAACAAATGCAATTGGATTTATATTGTATACCTAAGTTCACCGTTATCCCACTATTGTGACCATCAAGATGTTTACTAATTTTATCACAACACTCAACAAACCTTAATATATGTGAATTAATATATTAATACTAGACACCATAAAGATCATGTGGACCAAAAGTCTTTGTAATTTCTAGATGTTAACATGCTTCACTAGCCTTTCGTTTAGGAGTTTTGATACAGCCATCACCTTCTCGTGGTCAAACAGGAAATGCACTGCTCTGGTCATGTGACAGTTTGCACTAACCATGTGAAAATGCACATATTTAATTAAGACCCTTTATTTTTGTTCATATTTGCAGGAAGTGCACTAAAACATCAGTCAGTAAGTTTTTTAGAGCTTTAAAAATGAAAACCTTTTTTGCATTAATTATTAATTAATGGGATTAAATGGGTTAATGCGTAAAATGCAGTTTATGATAATATATATTCTTTAATACTTCAATACAAAAATAAATCTCTATCGCTCATTTCTTGGAAAAATAAAACACGCATGTGTGTGTGGGAGGGTGTGTGTGTGTGTGTGTGAGAAAGAGAGAGAGAAAGAGTGTGAAAGGCCGCACACAAAGCCATTGAATGTGCTCATTATGGTCCTGGCCAGAGTGGCTCTCCTCCTTCTGCTCTGCTCAACCCTGGAACACAGTGACCTCATTCCTCAGCCTGCCCAACCTCCCTGCTAATGACTGCAGCTCGGCATTCTGGGAGACTGTGGACCACTGCCTTGCACTCATCACTATCATGTCATCAGCTTTTAATGAGTCATTTCTGCTCTGTTTGGAGAAATGACACCATTCTTTTTTGACAGCTCTCTGGGGGTCTATGTGAGACCATAACTAACAGGGATAAACAGCTGTCATCTGAATCTTCTTTCATTTGAACAACACTTGAGGACTCTGAGGTCCAATTTTCAGTTTAGTTTGTAATTATTTGAGTGCTGCAATTTAGCTGCTCACAACCATCATTATGACACTTGACTGGATGCAGGCTGAATGTATAGTAGAGTTCCTATTTGTGTATATCTTAAAGTGGTATAATATAATATAATATAATTGTACCTTATATTATCATACAATGGCATTCCTTTGAAAGAAAAGCACAAATCACTTTTCAAGCAAACAGTTCACTAAAATATTTTGTTGCATTAAAATAAATAAATAAATAAAATAATATATGTACTGCTACACTGTAAATAAAACAAAGATTATTGAAGTACATTTTACAAGAAAATACTCTTTCAGTCTGTCCACTTCAAACTGTAATGTTTAATTCAATGCGTTACCGCTGTTTCTTTGTAATTAGCTGTGAAATGTCATTTCTGAGTGACATTTTTCATAATTTTTTCAGTATTCATAGTTAATGTGAAGAAGTGACTATACACGCATCCACAAAAAATCATCAGTTGGCTAAAACGCATTGCAAAAATGTAGCTATTCTGAGAAAACTTATAGTATGATTTGTTTGCAGATGCCACTTGGTTTAATATTTTGCTATGTGGTGCGATGATATTCATACATTTTAAGTGAGAGTCCCAAGATGTCCAAATTATTTTTGCAAATACCACTGGTAACCGGATGTGTACTATGGACATCATTCACTGAGACTTTATAATTATCTTCCATCAACCAGCCAGCAGGATTGTTGTCTGAAACTTTGGCTTGAGCCCTTGACCATCGAGTCAGTTTGTGCTATTTGTGAAACTATGAGGCCTGTCTCTGGAAGGCTGGCTGCCATCAATGGCAATTATCTCATCCCTCAGTGCGTATGATTGCATCTGTGGAAACCTGAGGCTGCCTAGGATTCTGGGGTGAAAAGATTAAACCAGTTGCCATCTGCCCGTGTCAGGCTGCTTGTAATGAATGGATTTCTTTGTAAGTGCCCACAGTATGTGCATATCAAGCCATTATAAGTTTGATTGGATGTGAGATGCTTTCTAACTCTATATTTGGCCTTTTTTCTTGTTTTAGTATAACCTGTTGAGCCAGTTGCTTTATGTTCACACAAAATCAAAACTTTGTAATCTGTTGTTGTCTTTGTAAACTTCATAAATGCTTACACAAACAAAGAGTAAGATTATAAAAAATATCTTTCGTCATATGATAGTTTTAACAGAGCGCAACGGTATAAAGAGAAATCATTTTATGAGGCTGGATGTTATTACACCTGCAGTTCTGGAGAGAATTACTGCCTAGTCAGCATCAGGTGGTGAAATTAATCTCCAAATGAACAGTCAGCACTCCTTTTCCCCATTTAAATAATGTTTTCCTGCAATCTGTGTTTACATCACAGTGACCACAGAGGAACAAACTGGACAACACAGCAATGAAAAGATGCAGCTCAGTTTTCTAGATGCAGTCTGCAGGGTCTTTTAATTTTTCAAAATAACCCAGCTAACAGAAAACATTCACAAAACTTGCTGGCAACTTTCTCTCAAAGTTATGAACAAACGATCCTGAGGTATGGTCTTTAAAAATGTTCTCAAAAACTTAACACCAGAATTATATTTATACATGGTTCAAGAAATATATTGTTCTTATATTTATATCTTTGTCTTAAAATGTTCAGAGAACATTTAACAGTATTTTTTCCATAATGTTTGCAAAATGAAGTGGAATGTTCAAATAACCAAGATAAAATGTTTTAATAAAATAGTTTCAACTGATTCAAACTTTTTTTTCAATATTCAGGGAATGGAAAACATTCTTAGAACATATATTTTGTTACCTAGGAATTACATTCAGAATTAGATATAATTTGTCTGTAATACAGGTGCATCTCAATAAATTATAATGTTGTGGAAAAGTTCATTTATTTCAGTAATTCAACTCAAATTGTGAAAATCGTGTATTAAATAAATTAAATGCAAACAGACTGAAGTAGTTTAAGTCTTTGGTTATTTTAATTGTAATGATTTTGGCTCACATTTGACAAAAATCCACCAATTCACTATCTCAAAAAATTAGAATATGTTGACATGCCAATCAGCTAATCATCTCAAAACACCTGCAAAGGTTTCCTGAGCCTTCAAAATGGTCTCTCAGTTTGGTTCACTAGGCTACACAATCATGGGGAAGACTGCTGATCTGATAGTTGTCCAGAAGACAATCATTGACACCCTTCACATGGAGGGTAACCACAAATATTCATTGCCAAAGAATCTGTCTGTTCACAGAGTGAGGCTGGGGTCAAGGCATCAAGAGCCACCACACACAGACGAGTCAAGGAATTTGGCTACAGTTGTCGTCAGAGGCGTCTTACCTGGGCTAAGGAGAAGAAGAACTGGACTGTTGCCCAGTGGTCCAAAGTCCTCTTTTTAGATGAAAGCAAGTTTTGTATTTCATTTGGAAAGTTCCTAGAGTCTGGAGGAAGGGTGGAGAAGCTCATAGCACAAGTTGCTTGAAGTTCAGTGTTAAGTTTCCACAGTCTGTGATGATTTGGGTGCAATGTCATCTGCTGGTGTTGGTCCAATGTCACTGCACCCGTTTACCAAGAAATTTTGGAGCACTTCATGCTTCCTTCTGCTGACCAGCCTTTTAAAGATGCTGATTTCATTTTCCAGCAGGATTTGGCACCTGCCCACACTGCCAAAAGCACCAAAAGTTGGTTAAATGACCATGGTGTTACTATGCTTGACTGGCCAGCAAACTCACCAGACCTGAACCCCATAGAGAATCTATGGGTTATTGTCAAGAGGAAAATGAGAAAAAAGAGACCAAAAAATGCAGATGAGCTGAAGGCCACTGTCAAAGAAACCTGGGCTTCCATACCACCTCAGCAGTGCCACAAACTGATCACCTCCATGCCACGCCAGATTGAGGCAGTAATTAAAGCAAAAGGAGCCCATACCAAGTATTGAGTACATATACAGTAAATGAACATACTTTCCAGAAGGCCAACAATTCACTAAAAAAATGTATTGGTCTTATTCTGAAGTATTCTAATTTGTTGAGATAGTGAATTGGTGGGTTTTTGTTAAATGTGAGCCAAAATCATCACAATTAAAAGAACCAAAGACTTAAACTACTTCAGTCTGTGTGCATTGAATTTATTTAATACACGAGTTTCACAATTTGAGTTTAATTACTGAAATAAATGAACTTTTCCACAAAATTCTAATTTATTGAGCTGCACCTGTATTATGCTTGCATTAAAGACCCATTTTGAAAAACTCTTTTGTCAAGCTCTGTTAGATGTAGGAAAGATTATTTAATTGATCCAAAATTTGAACATAATTCTGCACAGTGCAAGTTTATTTTTGCTGTTCCAAGCAAGAATAAATACTATCATCTTAAAGTACATTGATGTTTTATGGAGAAATATGAACATAAAAAAGTTTTATGATCATATATAAAAGCCCTACTCCTCAGCATAAAGCAATAAAGCTTCATATCAGACTTTCCCCCGATGGCTCCTGAGCTTTTGCAAGGAGAAACCACAGTAACATCCTTTTACTGGTATAATGAAACACGTTGAGTGTATCTTGAGTGTGCTAATCAGTAGGCCACCATATGGATTTTTATTACAGAAACTTTAATTAACATTTAGCTCATCTGTGGCTTCATTAGTTCCCAGATGTCTCTCTGTATCTCCGCAGACCCCGTGGTGCTTGTGCTGCCGGTTGCAGGTGTTGTGTGTCTGGGTCCTGTTCCATGCCTGCGGCTGTGCGGATGCTGTGCTGGATATGGAAGAAATGAGCCCTCGTGGTATGTTTGTCTTCTTTCCAGTCCTGTTTCATTTATTTATTTATCATTCAGCACATAGACATGTAAGAATTTCTTCTACACCATCTCTTCATTCCCAGAGTGACATTAATGTTCAGGCTTACCTGAGTTTGAGCCTAGGGCCACTAGCCTGAGGGAGGGACCCAATGGTGCGAGAGAAAAGTATGACGTATTAAAATTGATCACCACAATTTATAATGTGATAGCTGCAGTGGTGGATCCTGGCATAAGCGATATACAGGCAGGGCTGGGGCATCAGCGTTTTCTTTGCTGGTGCAACACACAAAAACACTAGCTAACTGTTTTAATACTGCGGCACTCTCTTTCACTTTTGCTGCTATCTGCCTGCACTATAAAAATATGAAAAAAGCTGTCTGTCCATGAAAATAATCTCTTCAGCTGTTAAAAGCCCAAAATAATATGTGTAAAACAAGGCTTATGCGCACCAAGACTGCATTTATTTGATCAAAATATAGTAAAGTAGTCAAATTTTCAAATCAAGTTTTCTATTTAATATTATTTTAACATGAATATAATGAAATAAAGTGACAAGTGACTGTCTTTATTTTTAATGTTCGTATAACCAAGAAAAAACGTTTTTAAATATTTAACAAACTTGACATTTTAAATGTTCAGATAGACTATAGAAATAGTGTTTTCATAACAAAATGAGTGCATTAACAAAACGTTAGAACCTTGTATTTTTTGTTACCTCGGAATTGCATTTCTTTTGTCTAATATGCTTGCATGAAAAACACTTCTGTCAAGCTCTGTTAAAATTAGAAATCATTATTTAATACAAAATTTGAACATAATTTCTGCACAGTGCAAGTTTATTCTTGCTTTTAATAATAAGTTCTACCTCAAAGTGTCGAAAAGTCACTAATTGTAATGGTAAAGTCTTAATTGAGTCAATGAATTATTCTCTCAAGTGATTCATTCAAAACTCTGATTTATTCAGGAACAAAACAAGCGACTGGCTGTTTCTTGGTTCTAAAAAGGCAAGGAACATCCCCAAATGCCTGCCAGGATATTTTTTCATTAAGTTTAATTTCCTTAAACCCTAAAACACAACACAGTACAACACACAGTTCATGGGCAAAACACCTCTGAAAAATCTGTACAGAAAATTCCTTCATATTACTCTACAGCACATTGTACCATATTTTTACATTTAGAGTGTGGTACGAGAATGCAAGGAAGATTGTATAAGAACATTAATTTGAGAACTGTTCTCTGTCTATACAAGTGAATCAACCACTCAATCCCCACACACACACACACATACACACGCACACACACAATAACAAACAAACAAACAGGTTAATTCAGGAACTAATCACCTTTACTGTGTGTAGCTTTATGATGGTTGATATCTACTTTGGCTTTGTTTGGAACTATTTTCTTTAAGCAAAATAAGACTGCCTATAGTGTCTAAAATGAAAATGACTTAACCACACTGTTGGTACTATGGTGCTGTTGGTCTGAATATGATCATGGCTGTGATTATCTGCAGCACTGCTGACATTTAGAATAAAGCTTTGGCTCTGAAATTGCTTATAATATATAGAAATGTGTATGTAAGTAGTAGGTCATAGTCTGAATGCAGGTGTACAAGGTCCCCCATGATTTAAAGCCCTCTGGCATCTCTTAATGCAGCCTTGCTCCTGCTAGACAACCTAAAGGCAAAACTGGAAAGCTATATTGATCAGCTATTAGAAGTACATTGTATTTTCTCCCTTGAACATTAAACTCCAGAATGAATGAATTAATTAATTAATATTCTTTGAATGGTATTTTCTCTTGACACCAGAGTGTCATAACAGAAAAGACTATCCATATTTTAGAAAGAATTTTAGAAAATGAAAATGAAGGTATTTCGAAGTGAATATTCCTGTCTTTAGAGTAAGCAAATTAAGTTAAATCTTGACTAACAAAATGTTTTTAGTTTTGTGAATATTCTACCTTCGTATTAATATAGTTAATTTAGTTTTTGTTTAAAATTTTACTTTGTTGTAATATATTATTACAAAATATATTTGTTGTAATACATATATATTAGGGGAGGCACAGTACACGTACCGAACCCTACGGTTCACGGGGCAAATTCCAAATGGAAGTGATCATCCCTATCCCCATGGAGTGGGGACTTTGGAGTGAACAGGGCACGTGAGTGTAATTATATTGTCATTAGAAATGCACTAGGCAAAGAGAGCGATCTAATTTCCGCATAATCTTCAACTGGGATGTTCCCGTGACAATGCAGCAGCAGCACGGTGTGCGTCAGCAGATTCGCTGACGGACACCGGCATAAAAAAATCGAAATTTTATATTTTAAAAAGTTTTATACATATTTGTTTTTTATATATTATATCTCAAAAACTTTAAAAACATTTTAAAATATCAAATGTATGTTCATTTGCAACAGTTATGATAACAACAATAAAAAGACATATGACATTAAAACCATGCTGTGTTTCCACGGGAACATCCCAGCTGAAGATTATGTGGAAATTAGATCACTCCCTTTGCCAAGTGCATTTCAAACGACAACATAATTGCACGCACGTGACCAGGGCGGTCACTCCAAAGTCCCCACTCCAAATGGATAGGGATGATCACTTTTATTTGGAATTTGCCCCGTGAACCGTACCGTGCCACCCCTAATATATATATATGTTTATATTAGGAATACTTCCAGAAACCACTGTTGGTAAACACAATCCGCCATGCCATCTGCAGATACCAACTAAAGCTCTATCATACAAAAAGGAAGCCACATGTGAACATGGTCCAGAAGACCCATCGTGTCCTGTGGGCCAAGGCTCATTTAAAATGGACTGTTTCAAAGTGAAAAAGTGTTCTATGGTCGGACGAGTCCAAATTTTACAATCTTGTTGGAAATCATGGATGTCTAGTCCTCCATGCTAAAGAAGATGTAGATCTTCCAGCATGTTATCAGCATCAAGTTCCAAAGTCAGCATGTCTTATGGTATGGGGGCGCATACGTGCATACGTTGTGTAAGGCACTATGAATGCTGAATGTATATAAAGGTTTTAGAGCAACATGCTCCCCTCCAGATGACGTCTATTTCAGGGAAGGCCTTGTGTATTTCAGCAGGACAATGCAAAACCACATACTGCAGCTATTACAACTACATGGCTTCGTAGTAGAAGAGTCCGGGTGCTGAATTGGCCTGCCTGCAGTCCAGATCTTTGACCTGTAGAGAACATTTGGCCCCATCATTAAACGAAAAATATGTCAAAGAAGACCACAAACTCTTCAGCAGCTGGAAACCTATATAAGGCAATAATGGGACCGAATTCCAAAACCAAAACTTCAGAAACTCATAACCTCGATGTCCAGATGTCTTCAAACTGTTTTGAAAAGAATAGGAGATGCTAAACCATGGTAAACATGCCCCGTCCCAACTATTTTGAGACCCGTAGCAGATATCAAATTAGAAATTAGCTTGTTTTTGCATAAAATGGTACAATTTCTCAGTTTAAACCAGGGGTGTCAAACTCAGTTCCTGGAGGGCGACGGCCATGCACAGTTTAGATTCAACCCTAATTAAACACACCTGATCCAACTCAACTAATCAAGTAATTTAGGCTTATTTGAAAACTACAAGGTGTGTGTGTGTGTTGGTGCAGGGTTGAAACTAAATTCTGCGGGGCTGCGGCCCTCCAGGGATTGAGTTTGACACCCTGTTTTAAATATGTGTTATGTTATCTATGTTCTATTGGCTCATGTGATTTTAAAGATATCTTTTAGTTTTCATTGAAGATCTTTATGAAGATGGGGGCCAGCTGGTCAGCACAGGATTTCAGACAGGCTGCTGTGACACCATCTGGGCCTGGTGCTTTTTCCCTTTTCTGCTTTTGGAAGACCTGGCACGCCTTGTCTTTGCTGATCTGAATTGCAGGTGTGGGGGAGATGGGGGATGCTGGAGGTTGTGTGAAGAGGTGTCCAGAGCAGGTGTGGGGTGTTTTTTCAAATCTGCAATAGAACTCATTCAGATTGTCTGCCTGTTGTTGATTCTCCACGGTGCTGGGGGATGGTGTCTTGTAGTTGGTCTCTTTCAGACATTTCCACACTGATGCTGAGTCACTGGAAGAGAATTGGATCCTTAGCTCATTGGAATAATTCTTCTTTGCTACTCTGATATCCTTTTCCAGTGTGTATTTGGCCTGTTTATACAAGACTTTATCCCCCTTGCTGTAAGCATCTTCTTTGGCCTGACGGAGCTGTCTGAGTTTTGCAGTGAACCATGGTTTTTCATTGTTGTAGGTTAAATGAGTCCTGGTTGAATGCACATATCCTCACAGAAACTGATATACGAAGTAACAGTCTCTGTGAGCTCGTCCAGATTGTTTGCAGCAGCCTCAAAAACACTCCAATCAGTAAGGTCGAGACAGGCTTGTAAAACCCGCTCTGTCTTGTTGGTCCAACTCTTTACAGTCTTTACCACAGGTTTAGCAGATTTCAGTTTCTGCCTGTAGGTTGGTATAAGATGAACCAGGCAGTGATCAGAGAACCCCAAAGCTGGCCGTGGAACAGAGTGATATGCATTCTTTATCGCTGTATAACAGTGATCCAATATATTACTGTCTCTGGTGGGACATGTAACATGCTGTCTGTATTTTGGCAGTTCACAGGAGATATTTGCTTTATTAAAGTCCCCAAGAATGATTAAAACCGAGTCTAGGTGTTGTTGTTCTGTGTCAGAGATCAGATCAGCGAGTTTCTGCTCACGTGCGCTTGCGGAGGAATGTAGACACTCACAAGAATGAAAGAACAGAACTTCCGCGGCGAGTATAATGGCTTGCAGTTGATGAAGAGCATTTCTAGTTCAGAACAGCACATCTTCTTTAACACTGTTACATCTGTACACCGCCTCTCGTTGATTTAAAAGCACGTCCCACCGCCATGCGATTTTCCCATTGATTCTGTGTCGCGATCAGATTTGTTCAGCTGAAAGTTCGGAAGATGAAGCGCGTTGTCTGGAATTGCGCCGTTTAGCCAGGTTTCCGTCAAACACAGAGCAACAGAGTTTGAGAAATCCTTGTTTAACCGGGAAAGCAGAATGAGTTCATCCATTTTGTTGTGTAGAGAGCGGAGATTTGCTAAATGGATGCTAGGCAACGGCGTTCTTAATCCCGCTGAAAGCTTCATGAGCGCACCGGTGTTGTGCCGAATTCTGCACCCCTGCCAGATTATGCAATACAAATGTCCAGCAAAACATCAGAATAGACGAAATCCAGTGAAATATCGGGTGGTGTGTACTTCCGAATGTCCAGCAATTCGTCTCTGGTGAAACTGATTGCAGGGATATGACTAAAGACAGGACAAACTAACAAAAACATAAAAACAACTGTGGATGACACCAAAAAAGGCTGCCATCTGCAGCACCAATTAACCATGGTTTGTATAAGTATGTATAAGTATATGGTCTTTATTAAAATTTATAATAATAATAATACTTTTATTTTATGTGGATGTCATTTTTTGTTTAATATTAAAAGGATAGTTCACAGAAATTCTAATTCGGTCATCATTATTCTCCCTCAAGTTGTTTCAAACCTGTATGAGTTTCTTTCCTCTGATGAAAAAGAAGACATTGTGAAGAATGTTGTAACCAAACAGGTGACCAGCATTCTTCAGAATATCTTCTTTTGTGTTAATCAGAAGTAATAAATTTAGACCGGTTTAGAACAAGTGGAACCAAACCATAAATTGAGAAATACTAACAAATTAGGCTTTTTTTTTTTAAGTTGTTTCAAAGTCAATAAGTTCCAAACTTCTGTATGTTGCATTCCACCCCACATCCTCCCATGGCAGGTGCTCTCACTTGGAATCACACCACGGAAACATCAGATCAACGTCGCCAGCGCTCTTGGAAGGGGAATTGATTTCAGCGCTTTGCCTTATCAAGTGGAAGATGGAATGTCAAATGCTATCAATGGAAGAATTATGACAAAAGAGCCTCTGGTTGTGTTGGAGATGGCAGAGCTTCCCATCAGTGCGGTCTCTGTGGTATTGGCTCTATATGTGTCAGGAAGGTCACAGATGTGGTGCGGCTGGATGCTTCTGAGAGCTTCCTCAAGCAAACACAATTTAGCATGGTGTCGGGGGCAGTGGCACAAAGCTGGCTGGATTAAGGGGCTGTCACACTCTGTCTCCCACAACAGGATAACAAGCAGTGCTCAAGCATCTCCCCCCCGGGAGGTAACGGTGACCTGCTTCATGGTGTGGGGGCCACAGATGTACGTGTGAACGCGAGCGCGCATGCAAGTACACATCAACTCTTTTTATATTACTCATTACACATGCACACTCCCAGGGAGAGAACATGCATCTTTATTTCTCTGCGATTCTCTGGTGTATTGTATGTGTGGAAATCATTATGTTGTGAACAGAGATGCAATTGCTCTCTTGTGGCTCTAATGAGTATTTAACACCAGTGGAGTTTATTTGACCTAACAATGCTATTATATGCCTGACATGCAATTATACACAGGGCCGCTCATCCTATGGGTGATATAAGCGGTTTATGACAGATATAGAGCAAGAAATACACTAAAACTGTATAAATGCAGCAAACCTGTATAATTTATTCATGCTGGTGTATTGCTGGAAACACATACAGACATTATAATAGTCTCAGGTTTTCATGAAAAAATATTTTATGAATTGACTCTGTAGTGTGCATGTTCTTAAAGAGATGGCAAAATAAAACTACATTGACTAAAATAAGTCAATTGATGAAAGACTAAATTATTTCATCAATTATTTATGTTTTTTCAAACCTGTATGACTTTCATAAAATTTTTTTTTTTTTTTTTAAATAGATCTGTTTTTATTGTCCAGACAGTGGAAGTTAGTGGGGTCCAGTGTTGTTTAGGCCGCCATATCACCCTGCAGCCCAAAACTGGTTGCCCACTGAAGCTAAGCAGGGTTGAGCCTGGTCAGTACCTGGATGGGAGACCTCCTGAGAAAACTAGGTTGCTGCTGGAAGAGGTGTTAGTGAGACCAGCAGGGGGTGCTCACCCTGTGGTCTGTGGGTCCTAACGCCACAGTATAGTGATGGGGACACTATATAGTAAAAAAGCACTGTCTTTCGGATGAGACGTTAAACCAAGGTCCTGACTCGCTGTGGTCATTAAAAATCTCATGGCACTTCTCGTAAAGAGTAGGGGTGTAACCCCGGTGTCCTGGCAAAATTCCCACCACTGGCCCTTGTCAATCATGGCCTCCTAATAATCCCAATACACTTGCTTGACTCCATGACTTGCTGACCTCTCCACCTGTAGCTGGTGAGCTTGTTGTCCTGTGGCAGCCGTCGCCGTCACCCAGCCCCACCCCACCCACCCCACATGATTGTAAAGCGCTTTGGGTGCATAACAATACACAATAAATGCATCATTCATTCTTTCATTCATTCATTCATTCCCTATAATGGAGAAAAACAGCCGAATCGTTTTTTTGCAATATATTTGTGGTGTGTTCTGCACACAAAAAATAAAGTCATACAGGTTTGGAATGATTAGTGTTGTTATCGTTGACTAAATTATTCATTGTTGTACCATGTATATCGGATTAAATATAATTTAGAAACCTTTTTACTTTCTTGCCTTGAAATACTAAAATTACTATAACTTGAACTGAAATTAACATGAAAAGTGTAAAAATATAAGCACAGAAAAAGGTCTGTGTATATATATATATATATATATATATATATATATATATATATATATATGTATAGGCTTGTTATTATGATTGTATTTTTTTTATTTTTAACGTTTTAATCTTTGAAAATATTATAGTATATTAAAGTGTTCTGTTTCTATGTATAGGCTCTGTTTATTTTATTTAGTTTCGGTTTGTAATTAAATAAAGTATTTCACATTGACTGCACACTTTTTTTATTTGCAAGTAGCTTATGGTCACTTATGCAAACAAATCAGCATTTCTTTTTGTTTTTTTTACATCTTCTGTCAATTTACACCGTTTATATGAAACATTTAATTTATTAATTTAGCTATTTTAACCACATACAAATGTGAAACATTAAAAGCATCATTCAAATAATTTATGTTTAATCCTATATATTTTATAAGCACAGTATTGCACAGCATGTGAACACTGTATAAGTGCTGAAAGTCTTGAAAACTTGTAACATTGTAGTGTTTCTAGGACGTTTTTATGTTATTATACACAAGTTGGGTCTGTTTTCATATTCTGGCCTTGAGCCTCACAAACCCACAGGCCGGCTCGGTGTATACAGCAGTTGTAAAAGAACAACAAAGTTTCAGACTCGGAGGAAGAGACTTTCAACAGCTACAAACATTTATTCCAACATTAATTCAAAGTCTTGGAATAACCTTCAGTGGATTGCAACTTGTTTGGTACAAACGCCTCTTTTTTAAAACAAGGACAGACGGGGAGTCATTAATGTGAACCCACATCCATTAGGCATCATATGCCGCTGAGCACAGTTCATGTGTGTGCGGTGAAGCCGTCTGCCCCTCCGCATTTGCCCTCTGTGACACCTTGTCAGGTTACAATGTGCTTAAAATGAATTTTTGCGGCAAAACGAAGAAACCAGGCTCCTGTTTGCAAAGAAACTTTCTCCAGAGACGTAGGCAGAGGTGAAGAGGTTAATGAGATTTATTTGTACAACAGTTTTTTTTAGCCGAATGTCTCCATGGAAACTACCTCAGTGTCACGCACCCATGGAGATAAAGACGTGTTTACATGTTGTAAATTATGAGACAAGACACGCCTCACCTAACTTAAAAAAATGTGCGAGAAAGTGTTTGTGGAACATGTTGTTAAATTCATAATTTTGTCTTTAGTACAGAGATCACAAAGGCACGGCTAACACAATATGTACTATATACCATATATATACCATAAAGAAGCAATCCTTGGCGATTTAAAATGTATTTTTAAAAGGCATCAGTCATATAAATTATTATGTCATGATGATATGACAGTGTGTGGGTCTTACGGATAAATGGTTCTGATATTTTCATATTTCTGCATGTAGCTGGAAAGAGATCCATCTCGGACTTTGATGTCTCGAACTTAGTGCAAGTTTGAAGGTGTTTGTTTAAAATCTCACATTTACTGTTGTTTATTGTACATTACTAATTAATTCATATCTGAAATCTGACGTGATTTTTCAAAACTTCAAAATATATTTTAAATTGCCGCTACAGTACATTTATGCACTGGTATATGCTTTAATCCAAAGTGACTTATATTTCCATGTAAGACGGTCATAAAAAGGAGAAAAAAAATCTGTCATCATTTTCTCCCCCTCATGACATTCCAAACCTGTATGAATTTCTTTCTTCTGCAGAAGACAAACGATGATATTTTTTTAGAATGTTTGGGTAAAAACACATTATTGACTTCAACTGTATAGGCGTATAGACACCGATAGATTACCTTACAAAAAGTTGGAAAGATTAATTTAAATGATTTGCTCACCAAGGCTGCATTTAGTTGAGCAAAAATACAGTGAAAACAGTGATACTGTGAAATATCATTCCAGTTTTAAATAGCAGTTGTTGATCTTAATATATACCTATTATAAATATAGCATATTCCTATCATTACAAAGCTGTAATTTCAGCAGTCATTACTCCAGTCTTAAGTGTAGTAAAAATACCAGTTTAATATGGAGCTATTGTTTCAGCTCCGGGAATTAGTTATTAAATATTTAATATGCTCGATTAAGCCCTATTAATATTTCTTTACAGTTTACACCTTATTAAGTGCTTGTCCAGCAATCACTAAAAGTACATTCTGTTAATCTCAATTAAAATCTCGCTTACATTCCCCGTGGCCCCAGGTAACGATACACGAGATTAATAATTTCTAGTTTAGAGCTAGGCTGCGTTATCTTTAGGGCAAATAAGGATAAAAACACTTAAAATCACATTCCAGAGACACTTGTTTATAAAATGGAATAGGTTTATTCGTGATATTGCTATTCTAACATAAATGGATTAACTGATAAGACATAGACATACACACACATAGGCATACGAAAGTTTTGAGGTTAACTGTGTGTGAAAGAACACCATTCTTTCTACTTCATAGCTTAACTAGCCAGAAAATGATCACGAACAAATCTTTTTGCTTTGTTACTGCATTCAGATCGAATTTACCAGTTTAGTCAGGATAAAAATTCAGTTTGTACTTGCTTGGATGGGTTTTAAAGCAGGCTCGACGTTGGTTCGTTTTCCCGCGTGAGTTCAGTTCTTTGTTTCGGGTGTCACGTGTTCAGCTCGGGCTCCTTCGTTTGTTCTCGTGTGGAGACTTGAGATGGCTGCGTGACGTCACCGGGGAAAGCTCTCCTCCGCAATCGTTGACTTCGTGGCTCCGTTACGGCTTTGGCACGGTCTTAGACCCCTCCGATGGTTGGTTTCGTTGGGAGAGTCCAGCAGGCCGGCTTCCAGGCGCAGCAGGAGTAGCTTCAGAGATGTTCAAGCCATGTTCAAGAGAGTCAGAGCGCCAGAAGAGAGAGCGCGCCGCTGGCCGTCTTTTCAACTGTCCGGTTTGGACGCCGCCCACGGCGGCTGGATCCAATCAGATTGTCCGTATGGGCGGAGCTCCACCCGTCCATGGTTTTCTTGCAAGGCATAATCACTTCCATTTGTAAGATAGCACAAGAAACCATACAAACACTACCAACACTGCCCGTTCACTTCACTTGTCTGATGATATAGAAATATTATATAAATTACCCCAAAGTACAGCATTTGTCTTGTGCCAAGAAAAAATAACTTTTCTTCATCTGCTGTCTTTTACTGTTTGTTAAAGCTCATCCATCAGGCAGGGTCAGGAGCGCAGTGAACACAGCCCATTATAGCAGAGCAGTGCATGGCAGGCAAGCGGAGGACATCTCAACACTACTGTCCTGTCTGCGAGATGAGGTGGTGGCCGGCTGAAGGAAGCAGGGCGGAAATGTGAAGTGCCCTGACATTTCAACAGACACATCCGAAATCACAAGCCGTCACTCCCAAAGGCCACTCGGCTCAACAAGACTGTGAGTGTAATATCTGTGTAATCACCTGGTGATGGCACTTCCTTTTCCTTTACATCAACTGATGTTTTCTTAAAAGAGAAGGGGAAGGTCTGTGTCAGAAGTTGTTAACCATAAACACCTGTGTGTTTTTACCGCAAAATCAGCACATTGCTGGTGATAAACCACTGCTGGTGGGTTGTTGTATTGGAGTTCACTCGGATAATGCTACACCACAGGCCACAAAGGACGACAGAGAATAAGAGAACAAACGCTGGAGCATCTAATTGGAATAAAGAATTGATTAATTTAACCAGCATTGAGAGAACCTATTCAATATGAGCCAGAGAAGAATGACGGCACATAATCTAACTTAATCTTTAAAGGGAACTATTAAGCTTTTATTGAGCATTCTAATGAGATCTCTAATTAACATCTATAAGTAATTTCCAGGCTTGATATAATTTGATTCACAAGTGAAAAGTAATCACAAATTGCTCGGTAGAGTACTAAGTCCTTGTCAAGTTTCCAAACAGTAAAAAAATCAATGTCATCATTTACCAGTTATGTTATTGCTAATAATCTAAAACTATTAAAAATAAAAAAATTATGGATAAA
The DNA here is from genome assembly GCA_027564155.1 of Gymnocypris eckloni scoliostomus. Taxonomy (NCBI): domain Eukaryota; kingdom Metazoa; phylum Chordata; class Actinopteri; order Cypriniformes; family Cyprinidae; genus Gymnocypris; species Gymnocypris eckloni. The sequence continues at coordinate 19,464,798 of CM050422.1, read as the reverse complement.
AATAAAATCTTGGCCTTGCCAACTAACTGAAATGATTATGTTTAAGATTAAATACTAAAATAAGTCAAATTAAAACTGAACTAAAAAATAAAGGTAGAGTCAAATTTGTAATATTTTTAAATATAAAGAAAATGCAAAATCTGAACAAAGCATGACTACATACTAATTACTAATGAAAAATATAAATGAAAGCTATTTCAAATGATTGAATACAGCAATAGGTGTAAAACAATACTAAAATTATGCTGTCATTTACTCACCATCAAACCCTTATGACTTTCTTTCATCTGTAGAAAACTAAAGATGTGTTAAAAATGTCTTTTCCAAAAGACCTAAAGCAAACTTTATTGGCATGCACTGATACAACTCCTGGATCGCATGCTATTTTCACAACACACAATTTTTGAAACTGTTTTGTACAGCTTTTGTCTATACTGAACATTTTATTAGAGAGATGTTTTGTGAGCTGAACAATTGTCATGTTGTTAAACTACAGTCTAATCGGTTGAAAACTTCTATCCCACACAGTCTCATTTTCATTCTGTCATTAATGAAATATGGAACTACCCATAAGGTCTACATTGATTTGAGTCCCAATTTTCATCAAAACATCTTCTTTTGCATAATTTTGTGTACATTTTGTGTAATTTATCACCTTATTTAGTAATAAAATTACATATTAATTTTGTAATAATTGCACAGATAATATATTTTATACTCAGCTAATGCTTTCAAAAATCTGATGCACTAATAATAACATGACTTGTATTGACCAAATTAGATTGAAAACAGCTAACATAGGGGTTTGAATTAAAAACTGATACAAACTCAAGGAGGACTAAAAGTTATATTAAAAAAGGACATCAGATTCAAGGTCACAGGCAAAGATATGAACTATTAAGAAAGGAGAAAAAGCATTCACTATTTAACATGAAATGACTATTGACAAAAGGGACTGTAACACAAAGACTCGGCTTGAAAATGCTCCTGTTTATGGTCCTGTTTGTGTCGTTATTACCCTTCCCAGTCCTCTGGGTGCATGCAGGCCTTCTGAGAATGTTGTAAAAGGCTTTAATCAACAGAGGCAAACAGATTGTAGTGATTACAGAGGGGTCAGCGGGTTCACCGTATCGAACAGTTCACCTGAGTTCAAGCTAAATGAGATGCACAGCGCTGTTTGAATAATTAAGGAAAGGCTATATCAGGTAACCATGGCAGATCGAGCCCTGCAGCAAACCTTACGGTAACCACATGTATATTCACACTGTGACCTCTTAACAAAGCATTAGCTCTGCTTAGTTTCTGCAAGGTTCACAGAAATAGTGGACACCCGCAAGGACTGGCAGTTTTCCACAGACGGCCGAACTGGTGTTGGACAAGCGGAGGAGGGTTAGGTAAAGGTTATATGAAACACTATAGCCAGAAGGCCCACTTCTCTCATCAATAATCTGATTCAGTGACAAATGACTGCAAGCTCCCAATTCACTTGGTGGCCAAGGCACCAGAGGCAACAGTCACATGTGCTGGCTATTGGAAATCAATACGGGGTATATAATGATGCTCAGGCCAAGCTGTTACATTTGGTGCAGAAAGGTGTAGTAAACATCTTTTCATCTGTGGTCAGTTGAAGCCGATTTGCCCCCTCCATCCAGAGTATGATTGCATTTTCCCTGTGGGCTCTCAGAACAGTGAAGTGTGATGATCTCTCATTGTTTAAAGGGTCACTGAGCTGCTACTGTTGAGCTGAACAGAAAGGGTCGCTCAAGTTGATATTTGAGCACTGAGGTGTCCACGTTTTTTTCATTTGTTTTAAAACAGTCTCCCCTCCCCTCCCCTCTTAGAAAATGTAAATTAGCTGAAAATGTACTCACCTTCAGGCTATCCAAGATGTATATGAGATTGTTTCTTCTTTGGAACAGATTTGAAGAAATGTAGGATTATATTGCTTGTTAAAAAATGGATCCTCTGCAGTGAATGGGTGCCGTCAGAATTAGAGTTCAAACAGCTGAGAAAAACCTCCCAATAATCCACAAGGTATTGATTCGACTCCAGTCGAACCAGAACGCATATTTCGGTGCCTCATTTCGGTGCCATGCCTGAGCGATCGGTTGAAATATTTGTCCTTTGTTTCTCCGAAAGGGATGAAAGAAGAATTATCACCGGCACCGCAAGTGAAAAATTATTTCCTGACTGAGAAAATGCACGTGAACTAAATTCGGAAAGCTCTATTCAGGGCGGACTTACCCATTAGACAAAGGTAGATGATTGCCTTGGGCCCCCAAACATGCTTTTCATATATATTTAGTACAAGTTTACATCTTGTATTATTCAGTTGTGTTTGTGTGCATATTCTGTTGCACTTACCTCTCTTTTATTTTGTGCAATATCATGCAGCTCTTTTCTGCCCATCGTGCAATTTTCTGTGCAATATCTGACTGATTGTTCGTTTTGCTGTTACTGTTTATTATTTAAATTAGATGTTTAGCTTGCACTAATTTGTGTGTGATTGCACTGTATGGATTGGTCTAATTTCGTTGTTCTTTAGTATAGTGACAATACAAATAATCTTGAATCTTGAATCTTGAATATTCAAAGTAATGAAGAAAATAAATTCCAAAGAGTTCAAAATTATATTCAATGAAATGCAATAAACTCAGAGCTGAAACTGAAAAATTATTGTCTTATTGTCTTGATTTAAATATTTCAAAATCATGATGCAAGATGTGATGCAACCTCCAAAGACTTCAGTGCATGTTTACATAAACTTGAAAATATAGACAAAATACAACCCGAATTCCGGAAATGTTGGGACGTTATTTAAATTTGAATAAAATTAAAACTAAAAGACTTTCAAATCACATGAGCCAATACTTTGTTCACAATAGAACATAGATAACATAGCAAATGTTTCAACTGAGACATTTTTAAAATTTTCTGCACAAAATTAGCTCATTTCAAATGTGATGCCTGCTACAGGTCTCAAAATAGTTGGGACGGGAGCATGACCATGGTGTAGCACAGGCATCCTCAAATCTGGCCCACTCCTGCAGAGTTTAGCTCTAACCCTAACCAAACACACCTGAGCATGCTAATCAGAGTCTTCAAGATCATTAGAAAATCACAGGTAGATGAGTTTGATCAGGGTTGGAGCTAAACTCTGCGACAGATTGGCCCTCCAGGGAAAGATTTGAGGAGCACTGGTGTAGCATCTCCTCTTCTTTTCAAAACAGTTTGAAGACGTCTGGGCATCGAGGTTATGAGTTTCTAAAGTTTTGGTGTTGAAATTTGGTCGTACTCTTGCCTGATATAGGTTTCCAGCTGCTGAAGAGTTCATGGTCGTCTTTGACGTATTTTTCATTTAATGATGTGCAAAATGTTCTCTTTCTGGACTGCAGGCAGGCCAATCCAGCACCCGGACTCTTCTTAGTATACTACGAAGCCATGCTGTTGTCATAGCTGCAGTATGTGGTTTTGCATTGTCCTGCTGAAATACATGTCATCTGGAGGGGAGCATATGTTGCTCTAAAACCTTTATATACCTTTTGGCATTCATAGTGCCTTCCAAAACATGCAAGCTACCCATACCGCATGCACTTATGCACCCCCATACATCAGGGATGCTGGCTTTTGAACTGAACACTGATAACATGCTGGAAGGTCTCCCTCCTCTTTAGCCTGGAGGACACAGCATCCGTGATTTCCAACAAGAATGTCAAATTTGGAGTCGTCTGACCATTGGAATCGTCTGCCCAGTACTTACATTTCACTGCTGGTTGTATTCTGTATAATTGTGTATGTGACGAATGAAAATCTTGAATCTTGAGAACACTTTTCCACTTTGAAACAGTCCATTTTAAATGAGCCTTGGCCTAGAGGACACGGTGGTGCTTCTGGACCATGTTCACATATGGCTTCCTTTTTGCATGATTAGTTGGCATCTGCAGATGGCATGGCAGATTGTGTTTACCGACAGTAGTTTCTGGAAGTATTCATAGGCCCATTTAGTAATGTCAATGACAGAATCATGCCGATGAGTGATGCAGTATCTTCTGAGGGCCCGAAGACCACGGGCATCCAACAAAGGTCTTCGGACTTGTCCCTTACACACAGAGATTTCTCCAGTTTCTTTGAATCTTTTGATGATGTTATTCACTGTAGATTATGAGATCCTTTGCCCATCTTTAGTTCTGAGAGACTCTGCCTTTCTAAATAATTTTGGGTTATTTACTGTACCCAATATCTGGGTTAAACATGTTGGGTCGCTTTGTTGGGTTATTCCTATGTTTATTGGGATATTTCAACAACAACGCAACCAGTTGGGTTAAATTCCAACGGTCGATTGGTGCAACTGCGACAGATGATACAATGGTAAATTAATATGCGTGCGTAATAACATTTTTCATTACAAAGTGTCTTCATACCCTCCATACAATAATATTTCTGTTTTTCCTACGAGTCTGTTTACATCTCCCCTGTCGACTGAAACGTTAATCCGTTTTATCTGCACTCTTGACTAACGACACGAGCGCTTGTAGCCGATCAATTTCAAACGTATAAAAAACGGGTTCCTTTCTTTTTCTGTTCGTCTCGACAATTTTGGGGGATTTTTTTTTTACATACATTTCAGATAAGTTAACGTTATTAGGCAGAAGCGCTCACCTTGAAGACCATCGATGAGCCTCTTTCGCGGTGTCGCGTCCACTCTGAGTGAAGGTTTGTAGTCTTTTTATTCAAATTTCATGTCCTTTCCCCAGGAAACTAAAGTATAAAATTAAAACACTACGAAACACGCAGAAATTAAGCATTTTATTATCTTTAAGTTGCTGTTACCAGAGCAATCATGTAGTGGTTATTTTCACCAACAGAGGGCGCTGCGAGCTACACTGATTACACGCGTCGCTTCTTCAGCCACGAAGAACTAAACATGGAAGAGGGTGGTGCATTATTATCATCAATTGTCAAAAGACACCATTATTGGTTTCAAGGTATAGTCACATATAAACTGTTCATGTTAAATCAAATTTAATACTGATTGTTTGTACTATATTAGGGTCTGAACAGGATGCTGGAGTTTACACAATTCGAAATGTTACTGAAATGACCACCGTCAAAACCCCATACACGTCTTAACTATACCACTTGGATGAAAGTGACGTTACACCCTGATGTGGATAAATGAAAAACCAACTAAATAATTGGACATGCAACTATTACATTTTCAGAATGTAATTACATATTATGCTCAAAAAGAGGCATAAATACAAAATAATAGAGCTAAATAAAGATTCATTTAAAAAAGCACAAACAATCACATTTGAAAAGTTCAAAAAGTTTGTATTATATAAGTACTGCATGTAACAGTTTGTGAAAATTAAAATGTGAAGTACACTAGAACTTGTTTAAAATATTTGTTAAGTAGTTTATATTTGTTTTATTTATCATGTTCTCATATTTTATTTTTGTAATGTGTTGGTGTGAAGTCATAACCTTGTAATAATGTGGTACTGTTTTAATTTGCTATTTGGAATGATTTTTGTTTAATATTTTTATCGTGTGATTTTTGGTGTACTGTATTAAAACCAGTTAGTTAATTAGAATAATATATGGAACCCACAAAACCATAAAAATGCATGTCTCTGTTTTTCAATTGATAGATAATAACAGGTGATATTTTAATTATGTTTTGAACACTGAAATAGGAAATGTAGTCTTCTTATGTTAATGTTTGATTTTAACTGTTCATTTTCTTTGTTAATTTTAGATTACGCTGGACTAAGATATATTATACCCACATGTCAGAGATAGATAGACTTTGAGCTCTAAAGGGCATGGAGAGATGAAGAGAGCCTTGGTTGGATCTTCCGGATATTTCTTCTTGTGAGAAAACCCTACCCTGTATTTCATGCCAGATTGTAATATTTTACATAATGGTTTGACAAGCACACCGACACACCACTTAAAGGGTTATTTCACCCAAAAATAAAATGTTTGTTATGATTTATTCATCCTCATGTTATTCCACATCTCTGAGTTTCATTTTTCTGCTGAACACAAAATACATTTTACATTCATAGTATTAATAAAAACACATGGCCAATGGTTTGAAGGTCCAAACTTCAGTTTAAGTGCAGCTTCAAAGGGCTCTACATGACCCCAGCCAAGGAATAAGGGTCTTGTCTAGTGAAATGATCAGTCACTTTCTTAAAACAATAAGCATTTATATACTTTTTAACCTTTTATATACTTTTGCTCATCTTGAACTAGCTTAACCTCACACATTACACAATCACGCATGCATGACGTTGTTTAAAGTACCGAGTACTACTGACCCAGTGTTTACAAAGCAAGCGTGCAAAGAAAATCAAATGCCCTTTACAAAAAAGGTAAAACAACAATGTTGGATGATTTTTAAGTTGGAGGAGAAAATGAGATGGAGTTTTTCGCCCTACCCTAACTGTGAACCGGAGTACACAAATGAAGAACTAACCACGCGTGACCTTTTTTCAACATGATTACGTTCATTTCATGATTAATGTATGAAGACGCACATGCGTCACAGAGCTAGTGTAAGATGAGCATTTGTGGTTAAAAAGTAGATACATTTAAATTTTGTTAAAAATATGACAGATCGTTTTGCTAGACAAAACTCTTATTTTTCGGCTGGAATTGTGTAGAGCCCTTTTAAGCTGCATTAAACTGCAATTTGGACCTTCAACCTGTTGGCCACCATAGAAGTCCACTTTATGGAGAAAAATCCTGGATTGTTTTCCTCAATAAACTTAATTTCTTTGCGACTGAAGAAAGAAAGTCATGAACATCTTGGATGACATGGCGGTGAGTAAATTATCAGGAAATTTGTATTCTGGAAGTGGACTTCTCCTTTAAGGCTGTTTGTGCCAGCTCAAAATTATCTGTATAGATGCAATGCAGCATAAAAGTAAATCAAATTCCAGTTCTTACCCGTTTCAGAATCTGAGTATGCACTTGTAATTGTTCTGTAAATGCATTTATGCCCTTAAATCGTATTGTAAAGACACATAAACGCCACTTTAAGAGGTGCTTTTGTGCCATCTTTGTAGTGTGCATTTGGCATTATACTCTAGTTCATGTATGAGGCCACAGATAGCCACAGTCTGCTGATATAGTCTACAGCTGATGAGTCTAACAGCACGATTACGAGTGTGATAGCTTTTACATAACTTAAATTTAATTCAGTATGTCATTGGTACACACATTACCACCCACTAGCATAACAATGTAACATGCAGAAAGAGTTCCCACAAAGAAAAATTCCCACACCTGTCTACAATGAAGTTGTGGGGAATTCGTGGCCTAATGGTTAGAGAGTCGGACTCATAATCGAAAGGTTGCAAGTTCGAGTGTCGGTCCGGCAGGGATTTTTGGTGGGGGGAGTGAATGTCCAGTGCTCTCTCCACCTTCAATACCACGACTGAGGTGCTCTTGAGCAAGGCACCGAACCCCCAACCGCTCCCCGGGTGCCGCAGCATAAATAGTTGCCCACTTCTCCGGGTGTGTGTTCACGGTGTATGTGTGTGTTCACTGCTGTGTGTGTGCACTTGGATGGGTAAATGCAGAGCACGAATTCCGAGTATTGGTCACCATACTTGTCTGTATGTCACGTCACTTTCTTTCTTCAATGAAACAAACACAACTCTTGTAACACTCGGCTAATCAAATTTATATATAACAGACATTAATCCATTATTACAACAGTAAATCAAATGAAAAACTGCTACAATGGCTTAGAAAAGTGCTTTGCAGACCCCCCCCCCCCCCATTCTTGTTTGGAGATTAATCCATTGTTTTTCTATTTTAAGTTGGTCTTGGAGATTGCATAAAAGTTGCAGTAAAACCCTGCCAGATATCCTCCTTCATCGCCATACAAAGTGCATCATTTATAACAATACATTTTTGGGTATTATTTGATCCGATGTATGTGTGCAATGCATATTTACCATTTTAAATTTCTGTTTAATATAAAAAATAAAATTTCATCATTATTTGAATTAAATTTCAAATTTAATTCGGTATTTGGAGGAGGAGGAAGAGGAGCAACCAAGGCAATTCCCTCATGTCCTGTAATTCTGGGATAAAATTAAGCCTTCGTTATTGTGGGAGAAATGGCACTGAAGCAAGACCATCTTTTTACAAGCAGTTGATACATGCTTTAAATTATTTTACATTTTGAACATTGATTAATCCAAACCTGTTGCAGCTGTAATTGCATTGTCTACTAGCTTTGTTCTGCTTGTTTGTGAATTTATATTTATCTTGTACACTGAAACAATTGCATATAACCTAATGTGATAAAGAAATAACTAATAACACAATTTCAGCCAGTCATTTAATTTAATTAAATATTTGCACATTTAAATGTAATGGAAATAAAGCATTTCCATTATTTATTTATTTAGTCATTTAGCAGACGCTTTTATCCAAAGCGACTTACAAATGAGGACATTATAGAAACAATCAAAACCAACAAAAGAGCAACACATGCAAGTGCTATTACAAGTCCTGGTTAGCCTAACGCAGTACACGTAGGAAGGTTTTTTTAATGAAAACGAGTATATAGAATATAGAGAAAAATAAACAGTGTTAGTTTTACAAGAAAAGCTAGCAGTTAGAGAATAAATATGCAATTGATAGAGGGTCAAATGTGTCTGTGTTTGTTTAAATAAAAAGAAGAGAGATTAGATCAAATAAAATTAGAATAGAGAGTGCTAGATATATATTTGTATACCATATATTTGTATGCTGTACATTATTATTTATTTACATAGCAATAATAATAATAATGATGATGATAAGGATGATGCTCTTGATAATAATAATAATACCAGCATGGTTAAGGCATTTTAAAACATTTTGACTAAATAACCCAAAAAATGTGTTATTTTATAACCGAATGCATTGGGTAAAACTTATTACAACATTAGGTAGGTGCTATAGTAACCCACCATTGGGTTATCTGTTGGGTCATTTTTAACCCAACTATTTTTAGTGAGAAGACATCCCTTTTATAGCTAATCATGTTACAGACCTGATGTCAATTAACTTAATTAGTTGCTAGATGTTCTCCCAGCTGAATCTTTTCCAAATGTATTGCTTTTTCAGCCCTTTGACAACTTTTTGAGACCTGTAGCAGGCATCAAATTTAAAATGAGCTCATTTAGTGGATAAAAGTGTACAATTACTCAGTTTAAACATTCGTTATGTTCTCTATCTTCTACTGTGAATAAAATATTGGCCCATGTGATTTGAAAGTCTTTTAGTTTTCATTTTATTAATTTCAATTCATTTTAAACGCTGCAACATTTCCGGAATTCGGGTTGTACAAAAACAAATAAATATTGCGCGGACTGAACTGCTGTGGACCGTAGGTCAGTGACAGGCTTGTGTTCAATAATATGAAAATCGGTGTATCAAGTCAGCCCCCATATTAAACAACATTAAACTGAATTTTTATTCTGAAAATATTATGGCACTAAAATGCTGCCATATAATGCAAACACACTCTTGGCACAACATCCCAAAACACAAAAGGACAAAAAGAAAGTTAAAACAACAACAACACAAATCGACTCACTCACTAGTTGTAATTAGCTAATTTTCTAATTCAAATTTAATTAGAGTTAAATCTTGAATCTTGGCCTTTCTTTTGGCAAATTCATCCATGTATTTGATGTTTAATTTAAGGCTTTGTGTATTCTCATTGGAAAGAATGACTACTTTCAATAAAAGAGAATTAAAAGAAAGAGAATCAAAATGTGCAGGTGTCACTGAAGCTAGACGTGATAGAGATGTGATACATCTTTTCAACTTGCTAGCTATACCAACCTCAAAACCTCACAATATTGTGGCCACAAATTATTAGAATACGAATTCCCACATTTTAATTAAAAGGTCCCCCTCGGCAGGCCCCCAATCAGGCTGGGCCCATATGCACGTGCATGTCAAATTCTAGGCCCCTGTATCCATATTTCCAAGCATGGAAATCAGTTTTAATAATCGTTTATTGTTTCCATGATTTTCATAACGGTGGTGGTCCTTGCTTATAGTGATAATGATGCTGTCTATGCTGCAGAAAATTATGATTTTGTTCTTATTGTTTTTGATGAACTTTTAATATCAGTCACTCAGGTAGCTCTGAGTATGCTCGTCGGTTCGGCGGTGTCTCGGCTGTGTTCGGGTGACTCCGTGAATAACAGACTCTCCTCCATTTTGCATAGTTACGCGTGTGTATTGAAGGCTCCTCTAATCCTGCGATCGGTATCACGCCGCGAAGAACGGTTTCCCTGCAATGGACGGGTAAGACTGCGTTGTTTACAGAATAAGAGGACGCAAATTCAATTTTTCAGAGTAGCTTAAGTTCATTCTGAAACGAATTCAATCACAATCTTAAGCGTTCTGACAAGGCCGCTCGCGCAGGCTGTTGATGCATAAACCAATTCTGCCTAATGATAACAAACGCATTCGAGCTCCGCAGATCATATTTTACCGCGAAATAGACGCGTTGTGTATTCAGAATATCAAATAGCAGCGTTCTGAATAATTTAATATCAGTCTGTGATTTGTTTCGTATTATGTGAATAACAGGGACGTGTAATGTGGTGTAGCTCCAGGGCTAACGTTAACGGTAACGTTACTGTTGCAGCGCGTCCGATTTCCTTTGTTTGAAATGTAACGGTCACTCGCTCCATCCATCCATCCACGAGCTGAATATTAATCTGTAGTTACTGAATACGACTTTATTATGCATAATTTGCTTTTCAACTCAGTTTTGTACAAACATTATTAAGACTCATAAAAACTGCTGGCAATACTGTCCACACTTGTGGGATCCTTAATATTACATTTTGTCTTGTTGTACTATTATACTGTAATATGTGTAACGTAAATTGAGAAATTAGTGTTAATGACATTCTGTTCAGTCGTGACATCGATGCGTATGTTATTTCAACAGTGTAACAAAACAAACAGCCCAGAATTTATCGGCATTTTTCATTTTCTCTTTACAGCATTGCAAGTGATGTTGCAGTTGGTGTGAAGGTAACGTTAAGTTTTTTTGTCTTTGTTTTTACTTGTCTTAACGTAATTTTAAGGTATTTTATCAAAATATATTAAATAAGTCTGAGAGCTTAGTCCACACATGTCTGTATTACTTTGGAGGAATGTGAATAATGGAATGATGTAAAGTTCTGACTTATACAACATTTTAATCATTTGAATGATTTACTGAATTTGCAGTGTACATCTGTGTCTTTCTAGAGAAGCTCAGATGAATTGCTGTCTGTCAGTCTGTACAACAGTCCAAACGCTTCAGTCACTGGTAAGAGGGGGGGAATAAAACTGTAAATTGGTTGCAATCAGTATCGATTTTTTGTGTTAAATTGATAACCGAAAACTAGGCCCACATGAACACAAAAAAAGACAACGCCACACAAAGGCCAGAGATCTACATGCCCCTATTGCTTATAAGTGTCTAGAATGTAGTACCATTTTAAAGCAATAAGCCCTAGAAGCTGTGCCTTACAACTATTTTAGAACAGCTAAACCCCCATAAGCTGCTCTTAAATCACTACAATCCTTGGCTTTATGGGGCGTATTGCTTTTATAAAATGGTCGCATGTACCTGGCAAGGTTTCATAAAATATACACACAGCAACAAAAATATAAAGATGTATTTCTAAAAAAGAATAATTATTCTGCCAACAAATGTAGTTCTTCAGAAAATATTTATCAACACAGCAAACACTCAGATGTAGTGGCACAGTAATACTCATGTAATAAGGTCATGTGTGTATTTAAAGAGCATTTTGTTACAGTTTCAAATGTGGCTCATCCAATCATAATCAAGGACAGGAACTATCTGTCTATTAACGCACATTTTATCTAATCTAAATCCATTCTATATAATTCCATTTAGGGGTGTCCCCGATTAAGGATTTACATGGTGAATCAGAATTTTTGAATCTTGCTGATAGTTGTCTGATATTCAAATCATGTTTGGGGGCAAAATACATTACATTCGACAGTCATAAGTACTGACGTTAACACCCAGGGAAAATGTGTAACGGATGCCTCGCAGACGCGAACGGGGCTAATAATGTTTTATGTTTTAAAACATTAATAGATAGTTAACATTGCACACATATCATGTTGTTTATTACTTATCAGTGCTGATGTAACTGAAGATTTGCACCAAATAATCCACACATAAGTTTACAGCAACAGATGCAAGAAGTAGTCGATGAAGCCCGTGTGTATGTTTACTCTAACTATAAAGATTTTCACAGAGGAAATTAACAAATCCCGCTAATTTCCCGGCTTTTGAAGCTTTGAAGCATAGCCTACTGCCACGTAAAACTCCATGCGATTGCATAAATATGAAAAATATGAATATAAAAAATATGAAAACTGCTCAAACACAGCTAATTTTATCCAGGCTTGGTTCCAGAATTTAATAACTGGAATGCTTTAGAAAGTTCTCTAGCTTTAATGCTTGTACATTTTCACATATATTTTTGTCCCGTCCATTGCTCTTTTGAGTTTGAATCCCGCGTAAATGTTGCATGTCATTACTGAAACTTTGCAGCCTGTATGTGGCTGAAAAATAAAATGTGTATAAAAATTCTGAATGGATTATACATTGCCTAGAGAGCACACAAAGAGCACTCCATTTAAAATCACTAAAAGCTGTCCCTCGTCATTGCGCAATACAGTTTTGCTTTTAAAGAGAGGATTTGCAAGCTTGCACTGGACAAAAATAAACCTTTTCATTTTCTCCAGAATGCAAACAAAGATATGCTTTGGATAGTTTGCCAGATTTGTTTCACCAATATTATAGTGAATAGATAATATCTCAATTTTTTCTGTGCCTATGTTCACAGCATCCAAAAATCTAATTAGAAATTTTGTACCCTACCTGATTGAAAGAATCCAGTCAATTTGAGTCTTGTTTAAGATTTCAATCCCTGCCGCTCCTCTGTCGGTCTCGGATCACGGAAAGTGAAAAGCTTAATAATCTTATAATCATTTCATTTTATAATCTGTATATTATAGTGTTGTCAAAAATATCGATATTTCGATAAATATCGATACTGAAATATCTGAACGGTACCAATACTAATTTCCCGAAGTATCGATACACCGATCCTAGCCGAGCTGTCACTTTCACTTCTCTCCAAAGGCGCGTTGACAAACACCACACGTGACCGCAGTGCCTGTCTCGTGTCTCATCTCATTCGCTCTGGTTAAGTAGCAAAAGTGAAGTGAATATAAATATGGCGAGTGCGGCGCCTCCGCAACCGGCTTTGGTTGATAAAGAACACAGCAGGAGTGCTATCTGGAAATATTTTGGATATGAAGCAAATGAACATGGAAAGCAAGCCAATATGCAAGAGTTGCAACAGAGCAGTGCTAACAAAAGGCGCTAACACCTCTAATATAGACGGTTTCAACGGCAACAACATAAACAAACGGTACTGCGCATGCGCGTGTTTGTGGCCCAAACTTAACTTCCGGTAGACGTCCAAATAGAATCAATAACAACAGCTAAGTCCCTCTGGAGTAGATTATTTTTTTATAACAAGCAAAATATGTTTGCTTCGTAAATCAGACGTAAATGAGATGCAGCAATAACTACTTGGACGGACTTTAAAAAATGCAAATTAACTCTCTGCCAGCAGGAGACGTTTAAAAGCGGGAGAAATAACGTTAACGTTAGAGGTTTGGTAACTTCTTATTTTAACATTACTCAAACATTAACCAAGATGGCCTAGTATTGTTGCTGATATGAGTGTTGTCTCGTTTTTTCACCGTAATTCTTAAAGTTAATATAATCTGACTGAGGAATCTTTAACTGTGAATCTTTAAATACTTTAACTGTGGTCAAATGTAAATTAACTTATACTATTAACTTATATGTAAAAAAAATTATTACATAAATTCTGCAATTTGTCTTCATGTCGATCCAGTGAGCATTGTTTTGGCGTGATGATGCGCGTTTGCGGTGTGGATCGGTGATATGTGAATCCGGCATTAAAATCTGTTCATCAAATAATGTTATGTATTAACCAGCATTTATGAACGATGAGCAATGCATTTGCTACAGTATATTTTAATCTTTGATAACAGTAGGTAATAAAAATACAACGGATCATATTAGCTCTGGTCCAATGAAAAAAAATATTAACAGATAGAACTTTGGATTTTAATTAGTACATGTATTAGTAAATGTTAGTTTAAATTAACTTTTAACTAAGATTAATAAATATTTTGGAAGTATTTTTCATTGTTTATTCATGTTAACTAATGTTAACAAATATCTATTACCATTAACTTAAGTTCTAAGATTAGTTAGATAGTTCAGTTCATTTTAAAAGTGTGGTCTAAAAAAAAAAAAAAAATGTTTATTAAAGTTTGGCATAATCTTGTAGCACCAGAAAGAATATGAGACTCAACCTGCAACAAAAACAACACACTCACAACCTACACTAGACACTAAACCTTGAACAAGTGCACTACCTCAAGACATTTTTGTTCATGTAAAATATACCTCATTGTCATGTTCTAGACTTGTTATATTTATCTTTAAATAAAAAATTTAAAAAATCCCCTTAATGCTGTGGCAGTTTTTTTCTCCGTGGTATCGAAAATGGTATCGAATATCGATATTTTTCAAGGTATCGTATCGAAGTTAGAAATTCCAGTATCGTGACAACACTAGTATATTAACTTATTGTGAGAAAACCTATAGTTGAAATCAGACATTGAGCACCCCCTTATAACCAAAATGGCATGATCCTCGTTTCATAACACCTCTGCGAACATAAAGACTGTGAGATTGTTAGTCGAATCAGGCTCATCCTTTTGAAACATCAAATCTTCGACTATTCGGGGTCACCCTTAATTCCATTGATTTTGATTTTTTTTAGGAAAATCAACATAGGGAATGTGGAATATGTGTGTTTGTGTATATATATATATATTTATGCCATGGTCTGTCTGAATACTCTATTCTGACTGGCTGGCAGGTGTTGATTAAATTAGTTTAACTGCACAGGTAGTTCCAGGTCATTTTAATCACGTTCCATATTAATGCGATGCTTTAATTGATGCACACTAACCAACACGCATCACTCGCTCTCGCACACACACACACACACACACACACACACAGAGAGCGAAAGAGAGAGAGAGGTCAAAGATCGCAGATTATGCTGCACACAGACACACAAACTTGTTAATGCTTCCCCGCAATTTTTATTACTAAAATAAAAGATAGATACTAGATCGCTGCATTATATTTCCCAGCAAGGAGGTGATCAAATCGCTGTTTTTGAATGAATTGTTTGTAGAGAGAGACGTGCAGACTCAGCAAGCAGGTACACACAACTGTCATCTCTCTCTCTCTCTCTCTCTCTCTCTCTCAATTAACAATTAATTGAAATACATGCTATAATTCATACAAATAAATTGAATCTCTGTGTCTGATTTGAAGCTGGCAGAATGCTAACGAGCCATAACTGACGAAAATAACCGTAATTTTTACCCTTCTGGTCAAATATTGCACTGCACAGAACAATACTAGTTTTTACTTGTCTATTACTTGGCAAATGAACATGAAATAAGCCAGCAAATATTATTGACATCTTTAATATGTGAATTCTGGCAAATGACCATGGCATAAGGGGGATAGTCAATGGCTAGCTGTGCATTGAACGATTTGAATGCACCTCACGCTTCCGGCGTCGGGTGGTTCTTCGCCTCCACGTCGTGCATTCAAATCGTTTAATGCACAGCTAGCCGTTGATTATCCCATACATATATATGTATGTGTATATATATATATATATATAAATGTCTCATCCTCCAATTAATTTTATTATCGTTCACTTAAATGAAAGATTTTGTGGCCATGAATTAAGAATTCGTTCCTATAACTTAATTCATTCCCTTATTTTAGTTAAATCATGGGTTTTCTAGGGAACAAATGAATGAAACCTATACAGTGCCCACAAATGATTAAGTCTAATGTAGAAACTAATTAAATTACGAATTATATGCTACCTGCCCTGCTTGTGTCCTGCAGCCCTGTCGAAGTATCGGATATTATAATTAAACATGACTTAGTTACTACATTTCAATACAAAATTAATTAATTTCATTTCTGTTTTAATGTACTTTTAAAGTTTGGATCATATAAAAAGTGTAATTTGTACGTTATTGTACGTTGTATTATTTTCACCAAAGATCCAGCCCGTCACAGCCACTAGCACGCATTTTGTGCATGAGCCGCACGCACCCCAAAATTAAACTGCTTAATCGACCATCGATAGGTTTAATCGAGTGCATCTCGTATCGTCAATTAGTCGATCGTCGATTAATCGTTGACATCCCTAAAATATACCCAAGAACAGTTTAAGTATTTCTGTTTCCTTTTTATTCGATCACAGCGATAGCTAGATACCTTTGTCCCCAGGGCCATCACTAGAAATTCTGGTCCCCGTGCACTAATGGCGCTTTTCCACTGCATGGTACGGCACGGTACGGTACGGTATGGTTCACTTTTGGGGGGTTTTCCACTGGGTACTGTACCTGGTACCTGATACATTTTTACCAAAACGTGACGCGTGTAAACTCTGCTGATCACTGATTGGCCTGGGAAAATGATCATTACTGCGCCACTGAACTTGCCACACGAGACCCTCCTCTACAGTCATACCCGCTAGATTTAAATCAGCACAGCCAGCGAAGGATCGGACGCAACTTCTGTTTAAACAAACGCACATTTTGCATCAACCACAAAATAGCAGTGTCGTTGTCTGTTGAGGAAGTACAGATGTTTTTCTCGTTGATAGACGAGGCGGATCCAGTGAGAGCTTGATGGCGCTGACGTCAAGGAAAAAGCCTTATGTATAACGTTACTTTTGAACTTGCTATATTTAACGTTACAGAGTATGTTTTCTGTTTATATTTTTACCTCTGTATCTGTGTTTTGCTTCAATTAAAACAATCTGATCGAATAAGTGTACCTCCAGACTATATTAAATATGTATCATTGTATGAGCACGTAATTAACCTCTTGAAAAGACAAATGATTAATGCCGCGATTATAAAACCATCACATAAATAAAAAACAAGGGATACATTGTACATTTTGAAATATTCAAAGTTTATTGATAATTCACTTTACAGAACACGCTGCATGAATAGTTCACCTGCACGAACATCCCTGCTCTCCTCCTCTACAACCCGTGTCACTGCCACAGTCTCTGCTGCTGGGGTAAATCACAAGCATTCTCATAGACCTCTCCATTGCTGTTAAAAACATCCACATGCCGAGAATGACACTATTCCGTCTCCTTTCTTTGTTGTGAGTTTGTTTGTTTTACGATGATGTCACGGCAGTAGAGCGGGCGCAATTATAACGACGCGTGAATAATCCCCACTCTATAGACCCCTTCACGGTATCGTCACAGAAGTTCGCGGTGCGCATGAGGGGTCAGCAACGTTCATTCCATCCCATTGTGTTAACCAGAGAATTTCTCGTCAAGACAAAACTTAGGGCTGTGACGGTGGCAGATTTTACCACCGGTGGTAATGGACCAACTACTACAGGTGGCGGTGTTGTGATATATATATATAATTCTGAAACGCAAAAATAAATAAATGAGGCTCAATCATCTATTAACAAACATACGTGTTTATTTTAGCACTTACGCCAGTCAACACTCAGCCTGCAAAACACTAAAATAAATATCAAATAAATAATACAGTTAAATAGTAAAGTAGCCTTAAATGAGAAAGTTAAATACACCCGTGTGTGAGTGCACTTTGTCATGGCCACCATCACAGCCCTAGACAAAATGCCTACTTGTTGTGGACTGTGAAAATCGCACCAGTTCTGGAGTCAAGTTTTTCAGGATTCCTGCAGGATCTCATCCGCTTAAAAAATAGACGACATCTGTGACTGCAAGCTATTAAACGGGCAGACTGGGACAATACTACGATCAAAGAGGCTCGTGTTGGTAGCGCCACTTCATATCAGGAAACGTTAAAGTCATCCTTTATCATCCCTTTCTGTTTGCTTAAACTCGAAAGCCTGGATTGCATGAACAGTTTTCTGTACGTTAAGCTATGCAAGTTAATAGTGTTGTAAATGTCATGGACCTGTGTCATGCTACAGACGTAGCCAGCTGCTAGTAGTTAGCCGCAGGCTAGCGCCAACATTGTGCCAGCAACGGTAGAGTTAAGCCATGATAAGTAAACAAATGTTTTCTGTAAACTGTAGACTGATTTAATAGTTAGGTGAAGTTTGATATCTGGCATAAATTGTGACCTGTGGCATGCTACAGACTTAGCAGATCGCAGACTAGCTTTACATTAGCGTTTTCACTATGACAACAGTAGATCGTGTTGTAATCAATGTGTGCAATTATTTTTTGTAGGAGAGGCATAACTTGACTCAGTAGTCCTGAATTTGTGCCCTCCTTGTTTGTGTACACAAAACAAAGCCAGACACCTAAGACAAAAATGGAAAGGTACAAATAATAATAAAAAAGTATCTTATCTATCTATAAGGCTTGTCTGTTTCTCCTTGACACAATATGCCGGTCTATTAGCCGCGCCATTTTTCTGACCCCAAGCTGCGCGCGCACCCAACCTAGGCTTTCGATGTTTACAAACATTGAAGGGGTCTATAGCGGTACTAAACTGCGGTGGAAATGCAACCGACCCGAAGTGAGCCGTACCGTACCGTACCGAGCCGTGCCGAACCGTACCGTACCATGCAGTGGAAAAGCGCCATTATGGTAAAATAAATTTGCTATGGGGCCCATCAAAATCACATCTCCCTTTAAGTACTTTATTATTTGAAAATAAGAAACACCTCATTTATATAAGACACTGATATTTATCTTTAATCAGGCCCTTATTGAATTAACATTTTACTTCAATTAAAATGTATTAGAGCTAACCATCTAAAAAGAAAGAAGCTCTTGCTTAGAATCCAGAGTTTACCTGACTTGTATATGTAGGATGGTGGTCACAAGAAGTAAAACCATGGTCCTCATTACCGTGGTTTAGGGGTGTGCGATATAACGATTTTTGATCGTGGACAATAAAAATGTCTCCACGATCTGCTTTTGAAGAAATATAGTATCGTGCTACAGTGCACATTCTTTCAGTTGCAGTTCTTGCGCCTCAGCCTCAATATACAACGCCACTTACATTCACATCAGTGCTGTTAACTCAGCGGTAGAGTTACTCTCACAGGACACTGCACTTATTCGCAGTCACAAAAGTACATAATTCACGCGTGTTTTAAAGCCTTGCCGGTTAAGCTTTTCATTCACGCGCTGGTCTGACGTGCGCTTTTTTTTTGAGCCCGTACACCTGAAGCGCGCGCACTAAAAAGCCTGTCTAACAGTGCCTGATTTCTCAACTAAGTTATCTTATGGGCAGATATAGTCAAAACGCACAAGGTTTACATATAGACACAGTTGGTTATGTCTAAAATGAAAGTGAACAGTAGAGAGAGAAACGGATGCGTGTCTGTATTTTAGATGCATTCAGCTCTTAAAGGGACAGTACTAAACATGCAGCCGACTGTCATTAAAGAGATAGTTCACCCAAAAATGTAATTTCTGTCATTATTTACTCACTCACGTTGCCCCAAACTTGTATTAATTAAAAAAATTAAATAGTATTCAAGTCACTGAGGACCAGCAACTGTTTGGTTTTCCACCTTTTTCAAAATAGCATTTATGTTCAGCAGAAGAAAGAAACAAATTCAGGTTTAAAACTAACTTTGAGTAAATGATGGTATATATAATATACATTCTATGACAGAATCGACAGACAGATGATAGAATTGTTATTCTTAATGTTAAAACAACAACACAAAAAGAGAAAAGAACTCCCTACCCTTGACAAAAAAAAAATACAGTTGCTTTAATAGGAGTCAATCTATAGTGTTTTATTTTTATATTTGTTCATTTAATTTCTTGAATTCTCCTTCTAAATATGCCTATTGTACCTGAAAATAAAGCACTGTTTGTTTTATTTGTATATTATCTGTATTTGTAATGTGTATCTTTGTTCTTATTTTTTTTAACAAATATAAAATAATGAAAAAGATTTTCATCTTCGCCCACTTTGGCCTAAATATCCACCATTCTTTTTTATATTTTATATTGCAAAATCATTTGACACATACATACGCCATTTAGTAAAACAAGTGCTAGGAGAATGCAAAATCACATCCAATGTGAAAAGACACCAAGTCATTTTTGCTTATTCATGAAATATTAACTAAATATGGAAAATTCAAACACTGTACATCTGCATTGATGATCATTTCCCCAGTTACTGGCAAATAATATATAGTTGGTCCAATTTATTCAATTTAATATCATATAAATCATTTGAAGTTTTGAAGTATTTCTGAATTATTTGACAGCTAATGGAAGTGACAGTAAGAAACTGAGGGTGGAGGACAGCATGGACAGCCCCCCATCCAGAGTCATTCATATCCGGAAACTCCCCAATGAGGTTTCCGAGACTGAGGTCATCGCCCTGGGTTTGCCCTTTGGAAAGGTCACTAATATCCTGATGCTTAAAGGCAAAAATCAGGTATGTGATGGAGTATGGTGGTGAGGAACGTTCAACCAAGCTCCTTTTGTGATAGCAAAGAGATAGATCTTCTGAATTCCAATTTAGTGTTAAAAATGTCTTGTTAAAGCTGTTTTTCAAATTGTGTGAAGAAAGTTTTTACACATTAATTTGGAAAAAAGAGCCTCTTTCTTCATTTTGAACACTTTCTCTCAATTAGGCATTTTTGGAGCTAGGAACAGAGGAAGCAGCTGTTACCATGGTGAACTACTATACAGCTGTTACACCTCAAGTGCGTAATGTCCCAGTGTTCATTCAGTACTCCAACCACAAAGAGCTCAAGACTGACAGTGCGCTCAACCAGGTTAGAAAATGCACTCCTCCTTATTTGAAATTTTCAGAACTAAAATGATATCAGCAACGGAAGTGTGTCATTAGTGTAGTTATATTCCTAATCGGTCCGCTTGCTTTCCTTCCAAAGCGAGCTCAGGCTGTGCTACAGGCGGTGTCCGCAGTCCAGGAGGGTGGCTCTCCTAGCTCGGCGGCCAGCGAGACTATGTTAACGCCTGCCCCCAGCCCAGTACTGCGAATAATCATCGACAACATGTTCTACCCAGTCACCCTGGATGTCCTCCAACAGGTCACTGGCCACAGCAGGCATCCATCTGGAATAAACTGCAGTTAAAAAACAGCCAAATGTATTTTTACACTCTCATGCCTCTGAATTAACAGGACTTTGCACTGATCTCTCTCTTAGATCTTCTCCAAGTTTGGGACCGTCATGAAGATAATCACATTTACCAAAAATAATCAGTTCCAGGCTCTTCTGCAGTTCAGTGACCCAGTAAATGCCCAGCAGGCCAAACTGGTGAGTGAACGTAGAGGAGGATTGAAACCTCCTCTCTATAAATGTGTAATGATGTGCCAAAGCACTGTTATGATATTTTTCATATGATGGTTATGGCCAAAGGCAAATTATGATCCAGTCATATGTTGGTTTAGTACCTTTCTTTCATTTATGTGATGAAATGACTGCAGTTGTCATTACTTGTAGAGGAGAGCTTTTATTTATTTGAGCCAGGGCCCTAAATTATGCGCTGGCTGTAATTATTCTTATTCATATTCACCCATGTCATAGAATAACAAATGTCATGCTCTCATCCTCCGTCTCTCTTTTTCGCTTCCTTTCTTTAAAGTCCTTGGATGGCCAGAACATATACAACTCCTGCTGCACTTTGCGTATCGACTTCTCCAAGCTGGTCAACCTGAACGTAAAATACAACAACGACAAAAGCCGGGATTACACCCGGCCTGAGCTGCCCGCAGGAGACGGTCAACAGCCTGTGGACCCGTCTGTGGCAACCACTCTCAGCAAAGATTCCACCTCCCTGCTCGGTAAGTTATAAAACACTCTCTCATGTGCTTCAAACGCAGACGTTGCTCAATCACTCCTTTAAGACCATCTTCCCTGTCATTCTCTGACAAGCATCATCATCTCTTGTCTGCATAGCTTCAGTTTCAGAGCAGGGTAGAGGTGTGAATGCTTCCCCTCTTTTGTGATTCATGAGTTTTCTAGTTCTTAGTGGAAAATGGGTCAATGGTGCCTCAAATGCAATCCCGTCTAATTGATGTGACATTCAAACACGTTTTTGCCGCTTCCACAGCCCCCAGTCTGTGTTTGATCCCGTAAGACTTTGACTGTACACGTTCTCCTTAGGTACTCCCTCTGGAATGGTAACTTCCTACTCTAGTGGTGGAGGGTTTCCATCTTCTCTAGGTACCTATGCTTCCATTTACTTTCCTTTTTCCTTTTGATTTTCTAACCCTACTTGAATGCGCTCTTCCTTCTGAAGGACAGGGACTTTTCCAGTGCTGTCAGAATTGGCAGGGCTTTCATGTTGAAACCACCCCAACCATTTGTCCTGACTTGACATGCAGGATTCATAAACAGTGTCGCTATTTGTCAAAGCATAAATCTGAAGCTGCAACAATAAGCCCTTCCATTCTGCATTATGGGCCTGACACAATAGATTGACACGCACACTAATTAGGGACCCGTATTTCAGACAGACTGGCAATCCAAACTGCCAAACACTAGTTCCCTTTAGCTAAAGCAAAGCGGCCTATTGAGCGGCTAACTACAGCGAGCAGAGAGGGCCCAAAAAGCAATTGGGTTCGGATATTGCTGTAGAATGCCAGTCTGTGTGAAATCGATTCAGATAGCGATCAACCTAGCGGCAGATATTGACTCTGGGATGTGGGTTTGCCCGAGGTGTGTGGTGTTGGCTGCATAACTGGATGTGCTTGGTGTGGTGGGTGCAGACAGGTAGAATGCATGGCCACAGGGCCAGATCCGCCTGAGATGCTGAGCTGTAGGTTCTTCTCGGCTGTGTGAGCTGACACGGTCCTTCCTCTCTCCTCCTCTCTCTTTAGGGGCCATCAGCCCTCTGAGTGCAGCAGCAGCGGCGGCGGCAGCAGCAGGAAGGGTGGCATTGTCTGGACATTCAGGACCTGGCGGAGTGCTCCTGGTCAGCAACCTCAACGAAGAGGTCAGTACACACCCACAACACACACACACACACACACACACAAACATATCCCTGCTCTCTCTTTTCATTCATGTCAATCAGGTCACCAGTACACTGTATGTCTCAGATTTTATATGTTCAGTCCTCATCGGTTAAAGATTTTTGAGTTTGAGGGTCCTTAACATTACCTTCATGACATTTAGCAGCAGAGCAGTGTTAACATACATGAAACAGTGTTGTGTTGTGAGAGTACAGCATAAAGAAGGATTCTTGGTGATGTCATACGCCTTTTCATATTTAAAAAAAAAAAATACTAGAGCTGTATAAAACACAACATTTTTTAATGTATCTTTCTTCAATTGCAAGAAATAATATAATTTTTTAAACCACAAGAGTATTTAATGCATTAATTTAAAAAAATTAACCTCAACAGTTGCCCCACATATGTGCTTTCATTATTTAAATGTATGTCATTTCAAAGCTTGCAATTGCATTATATTTGCTTTATTAAGCTGTAATGGCTCAAAATATTACATAATATTCAAGTGTGAAAATGAAAGTGTTCGTTCACCAAGAAATGGAAATTCTGTCATTGTTTACTCACCCTAATGTCAGTCCAAAACCGAAAACCAAAAAAGACTTGTTTTCAGCCCACAAATGAAGATATTTTTAATTATTCTCTCTTCATTTTTGTCCATCCATTGAAAGTCAAAATAGCCAAAACATTCACTTGTCAAAATGCAATATAATGCAAGTCTTCTGAATAGGGCTGCACGATTAATCGAATGCAATAGTCATGCACATCTTGTCAGTATAGCCGGTTCTGTGATTAGTAGTAAATCAAGCTACACAAAATCGCGTTCATAATCACAGACGATTTAATTGCGCGATAATTAAATCGAAGATATCGTTCTGCGATTATGAAAGCTGTTTGCATAGCTTCTCAGTGAACTACGGCTCTGTGTACTAATTGCTGCTCCATCTGAAAGCATGTGAAAATACGACATTTAATATCACGTTTTTACTCCAAACTCACTTCATAACGTCAGTCGAGTGTTTGAAATAAATACTTCTGTGAGATGATGTGGCTTCTTAAACAAAATAAGGCATGCAATATTTCATAATATTGATGATATTCATAATTTAATGATTATAAAGCAATAATAAAAGCTGTGTCGATTAGCATTGCATTATTATATATTTCAGTATAATAAAATGTATAATTAGACGAACTCAGACAAACCATGTATTGTCATTGTCCTGTGTTTATTAGTCACGTTGAATCAATGAAAGCAGTTAAATCTTCTGTTTATTCAGCTGCAGCGATATGCATTTCCGATTG
The DNA here is from genome assembly GCA_027564155.1 of Gymnocypris eckloni scoliostomus. Classification (NCBI taxonomy): domain Eukaryota; kingdom Metazoa; phylum Chordata; class Actinopteri; order Cypriniformes; family Cyprinidae; genus Gymnocypris; species Gymnocypris eckloni. The sequence continues at coordinate 19,440,288 of CM050422.1, read as the reverse complement.
ATCGTGCAGCCCTACTTCTGAAGGTGCAAGATCAAGTTTAAGTCAAGTTTTTGTCCAGATTTTTGACCCAATTTATACCCTGGATGCTCCAACACTAGTTGTGGAAAGTCAGAACCAATGTGCTGATTTTAGGCAGTCAGATTTCACAGAAACCACAGTGTATGATGGGCACAGACACTGTCTGTTTTTGCTTTAGAATGTCTTGAACGGTTGGCAGTGTATGATCCTCAGTCATTTTGTGTATGGTGCTCAATATTTACTGTAACCACTGAAAATGTCGGCAGGTGTGTGATGTCTAGGATTTTGTATATTTTTTTTTTCCAGATTTCAAGATTCTTGTAGTGAACTCCAGCTGTATATGATTTACAGATTCCATTTAGACCTTTTTTTTCTATCTTTAGTCAGCTTAGCTACACGTAAAAACTCAACCTTGCTTGCTTCATGTGCCAGAACAAACCTCATTGGTTCTTACTTGTCAAGCAGGCATGGTTTGTTTATATGCGAATAAAATACTAAATTTAATCTGAAATAAAAACAACACACGAGTAAATGATGACAATTTTTCGGGTGAACCCGGTGTGTGTTTGTCACAGTACACTTTATATTAAAAAAAGCAGTACCCAGCCCTACTAAATAGCCTACATCATCAGAGCTTTCTTCATCCCAAAACCATGTTTGAATCACATTCCCATGTTAACTTTGCTCTTTTGCTGGATGTTTTGAAGTTGATATCAAAGTCATTTCAGTCACTTTTCGAATGTACATTAGATTGAGAATGATGTATTCAGTCACACACAATGAACACTGAGCAGGTGACTTGTCTTGACATGACTTCAAGGTTGACCTGTGTCTCATTTCCATCTTCAGTGTATTTCATATATTATGTTCAATGTTATTTCAGTATATTTGTAGTTAGTAGTGAATTGATAGTGACTAGTCAAGAATTAAAACCTGTAGCTCTTTGTTCTCTATTGTGACATTTATACTTACAGAAATATACTGAAAGCATTCTCAGTAAGGTTTTCGTCAAAATGGAGGGTCTCTCTGCAGTCTCTCCGCTGTGCAAATTTTGATCACTGTCTCTCCTCTCTCTTTATCTCTCCCCTCCTCTCTCTCTCTCTCTCTCTCTCTCTCTTTCTCTCGCACCTATTCACAAGCGCTCTGTCTGAAAGTAATATCTAACTGTCTTTTCTGTCTAAGCTGTATCTCTCTCTTCCTCTCCTGATGCTCCACCGCCTCTCTCTAAGCTATTCAAAGTTGGTATGAAACATGGTAGCCCCACCCGCCTCTCTCATGTCTCTCACACTCTCTCTCGCTTTGATTTCTCTGTCTTTTTGAAGTGTCCCAGTAATTTCCCCATCATGGTTTTTTATTTTCCCAAACACTTGTGAGTTTGTGGAGTTTTCGACATGACGTGCTCTCTTATTGATGCCATAACTCTGCAAGGTGGTTTTCGTGCCTACCCGCTGCATGGCCCCGCCCCTTTACAGCTATAGGCTGCGCGCTCTGCATGCTTTGTCCTTCTCACGGCGTTTCTGTGCTGCAGTTAGTCTGAGTAAATGTGCCCTGCCCACACTCGGTCTCGGGTGACTACGTTTGGCACTGTTAAACATAGTCGGGGGCAGCAAAATAAAAAGAGAACCCTGCCATTTTCTGACCGAACTCCTGCATTTCCTATGTACTGACCTGCATATTATTTTTGTCCCCCCTTCCAACTTTTTTTTGTTTTATCCCACGCTGCTTCCAACCCCTCTTCTTCCCTCTCCTCTCCTTTTCTCTCCTCTTCTGACTCCTCTGTGATTGGTTGGCCCTTTCTCTCCTGCAATCCTGTCTCCCCACCCTCCACCCATTCATGCTTTGTGCCTGACCCAAAACAAATGTTCCTCCTCGGACTGAATTGCCCCAATTAACTGCCTTGACCCATGCTCCATGACCACCTCACCATTCTACGGGAAACCACCCTCCGTTATGGATGATCTGTTCATCTCCGCTCTACCTCGACTCTTCTCTCTTCCTGTCTTACGCTGCTTGCTCTTCTCTCCTTCTAAAGATGGTTGCGCCCCAAAGTCTGTTTACCCTCTTCGGTATGTTATTGTTAGCAATCTCTCTTTTTTGTTTAAATATTGTTAATTTCATTTCAGTTGTTTTATTTTCTCTTTCATTTATCATTTTAAGGGTTAGTTATTAATCTGGCACTAGTGTAACACCAGTTTCTTAGTTAATTTGTTTAGTTCTACTATGCCAAATTTCAAATTAAATAGTTTTTTGTTTGTTTGTTTTTCCTTGGCTTTCGAAGCCTCCGTCTCTATCTTGCTCTATCTGTCTCTCTTCATGTACAGCTTATATTAATGCATGGTTGATTATTTTGCATGTAGGCTTTTGATTTTAACTTTGCCATATCACATGAGCTTGTTTTTGGAGGGTGTATCAAATAAGTTGTCTGTTAGAAACACAGTTTTTGACTCTTTGGTATAGATAATTTGGAAGATTTGTACCATCATCTTCACCTTTCATGTCAGAACCGGAGCTTCTGAGGCACTAACTTGTCCTTCCTGGTTCACTCCTCCCCTCCTCCTTCTTCCCTCCCTCTTCCATCTGCCTCTTGCATAACCGAAGGTGTCTACGGTGACGTGCAGCGCGTGAAGATCCTTTACAATAAGAAGGACAGTGCTCTAATCCAGATGTCTGATGGAAACCAAGCTCAGTTAGGTAAGCTGACACGCTGCCGTTTTGTAATTAACATGTACTGTTTTGTATCGCATTAAAAGATTAGTTCACCCAAAAATGAAAATTAGCCTGTGTTTTACCCTCGAGATATCCTAGTTGTATATGACTTTCTTCTTTCAGATGAATCCAATTGGAGTTATATTAAAAATGGTCCTGGCACTTCTAAGCTCTATCATTGCAATGGATGGGTGTTTCTGTTCAACAGTCCAAAAGCCGTCAAATAAAGTGCACGCATCCATAATATGAATAAAGGGGTATAAATAAAGGCCTCCTGTAGCGAATTCATGCATTTTTGTACGAAAAATATCCATATTTTATACATAATAAACACTTTTCTCACACTTCCGCTATCTGTCGTACACAGAAGCCATTAAGGCATGTCCTACGTCGCACGCCTGAGATATGATAGTCTCGCGAGTTTGTTTACAGGAGCAAAGGAAGCAAAGTTTCCTTACTTAAGCAAAAGAAAACCAGTCTCCTCTTGGCTTATATCATACTTATATATATTTGTACTTCTTGTTTGTGATGGCGATGTCCTACATCATCCGTCTGAACGACTTCTGCTTATGACATTTAGATGAAGTGTTTATTACATTTGAAATATGGATATTATTCTTACAAAAAAGCATGGATTCGCTACAGGAGGCCTTTATTCACCTGACTTGTGTGAGGCACATTTTATAGTGGATGCGGATGCTTTATTTGAGGTCTTTTGGACTGTTCAACAGAAACACCCACCCACTGCAATGATAACGCTTGGAATAGCTACGACAATTTTTCATATAACTCAGATTGGATTAGTCTAAAATGCCTAGGAGTAAAACATAGGTTAATTTTCATTTTTGGGTGAACTAACCCTTTAAGACAAAGAAAGAGCTCTCTGTGTCTTTATTATCTAGCCATGAGCCATCTGAACGGGCAGAAGATGTATGGCAAGATCATTCGTGTGACCCTCTCCAAGCACCAGACAGTACAGCTGCCCAGGGAGGGTTTAGATGATCAGGGCCTGACCAAGGACTTCACCAGTTCTCCTCTGCATCGCTTCAAGAAGCCTGGGTCCAAGAACTTCCAGAACATCTTCCCCCCTTCAGCTACTCTCCATCTCTCTAACATACCGTGAGTATGCATCAGTCCTAATGAATACTAGTGGTGATTTTTCTATAGGTTTTGCCATTTTATTAATACATGTTGTGTCTTGTTCTGGAATAATAAATCTTGGACCAACTGCTGACCATCGTTTTAAATGAATTGTCATTTTTTTTCCCTCGCAGTGTCTTTCAGTTCATGTCTGAGATTAAAATGTGGCTACCAAGGAAAATTTGTTTACCTTTTTTATTGGTTCATGCTTCATGATATCATTTGATAATTTACTCTGAGGAAATGCTAATAACTGCTTGTTTTCTCCTCCAGTGAGAATGTGACAGAGGAGGATTTACGACTGCGCTTCTCAAATTCTGGCGGTACAGTGAAAGCGTTCAAGTTTTTCCAGTAAGAATCCATTGCATTCCGTTTTTGTCAATTTTGTCTACGTTCACAGTCCTCAGTATGACCATCACTTATTTCATTATTTATTTACATTTTTTTATTATTATTTCTAGAGATCGCAAAATGGCTCTGCTGCAGTTGTCCACGGCAGAGGAGGCGATTCAGTCACTCATTGACCTCCACAACTATGACATGGGCCGTGGCCACCGCCTGAGAGTGTCCTTCTCAAAGTCCACCATCTGAGGATCCCCTGGTGCTATGCCACCTTTCCTCTCTCTCCCCCAGGAGCCTCAAGTCGAATTCATTTTTACCAGTCATTCCTTAACACCATATCAAAAACTTCAATGAGAATGGCCCTTAAAGGAACACTCGCTTTGTATCTGCTCCTACTATTGTTTGTGTATGGCCAGCTGTTATTCTGTTTTAGGATGGATTGACAAAAATGTGCCTTACTTAGCAAAATAGCATCATCCCTTTGCTCCCGTTGTTACACATTATAGAGGTTTAGGCACATTATGTGTGATGATACAGAAAATGTAACCTTGCTTTGTTTTAATGGGTTTTGAAAATTGTAGTTTTCACTATTGCTCAATGTGGCCTCACCTTGTCATTGTTCAAAACCAATTCAATTCAAGCTTTGAAAGCTAGTCGGCTTGCTTTGATTCAAAGGCAAAACAATTGTTTTTATGATCTATTGAATCTGAACACACATAACTGAATTTGATGGAACGTACTCCAAGTTGTATATTAGCTTGTGCATTTGTTTTATTTTGGGCTGTAGTGTTTTTAAATTTTCTTTGATCAGGAACCCAAGGTACTTTTTGTGATTTAAACCTGTGGTAAAACAAAACACTGACAGTGGGAAGCACAGTGTGTGACGTTTAGTACCTGCTTTGATATTTCTCATTCACTTATGCTTCAGTGAATTCTGTTACCCATTTTTTTTTATGGAAATCAGAGCATGTGCTGATGGATCTCGGCAGTTGCATGTGTCAGATTGACCATGTTAGATGTTGTGATGTCACATTAATGTAGGGACTGTTGGGACCAAAGTAAATGTGCCTTTAGTCTTACTTTATTCTGCATTGTACAAAATGTTTTATTCAACCTCTGGAATATTTTTATCAATGGAGAAAAAGAAAAATCAGACTTTCCAGCTGCCATCACTCATATAAATGATCCTTAATTGTCCTTAATCGTGGTTGTATGAGAATCGCTCACTGATTCTACTGAAAAATGACATTTGTTTTGTGATCTAGGCCTGGGAAACAAAGGGGAGGTGGGTGTTCTGTACATTTTCTACATGAATTGAGTTTTTACATCTTTGGGAATGTAAAGTTCAGTATAGAAGCGGCACAATTAAAGGTTCTTTTTTCTACCAAGCTCGTGCTTGATGGTCCCTGTGTGGTGTAGTGCATTTATCCTGTAGCATGCTGAATAAACTCTTCTCGCTCTGCATTCACCTCTGCCTCTCTGCTGTCTCTTTCTCTTCCTATACTGTCCTTTGTATCTCACTTAGCTCTTTTTCTCTGATGGACTCTTTCCAGGATGGAGAAATACTCACTTGACTTGGTATAAAAATACACCCTGGAAGTAAAACATAAAAAACAATGTAATCTTTGACTTTATTTGCAGTGATAATCTGTAACTTTCCCATCCTGTTGTCATGTTTCTTCTCTATTCTCTCTTGCTTATTCCCAGATCTCTCTGTCTACATCAATGTGCATGCCATTTTCCCATAATGTCCCATAATCTTTCTCCTGAAGTATGTTGTTTGGGCAACAGATTGGTACCTGTGTTTAGTTGCATGTGGTACAATGGAGAAAAGGTACTTTACGGCCATTCAGCATGCCGCTGATTGTGTGTTGAAGCAATTGATTTTCTGGTGGAGAAAGGACAATCAACTGGCACCGATTTGAGCAAAGATGCAAGGTACAAAAATTGCAGCTTGCACCATTTTTGTGAACTGGTATAAACATAGTAACAGTGCAGTGCAAGAATCCTTCTGGGAGAGTGTTTCTTTTTTGTTAAGCATGCTATCTTTTTATAGAAAGAAAGCTTTTACAGAGTACAATGCCTTTGTTATAGAAAAACATGAAGGATATTCAGCATTTTTGGGTTGTGTTGCCTTTAGGGTTGGGTGCTTGGGATAAAAAAAGAAAGTATTTTGCAACCTAGAACAGTGTGATACGGCTGTTTCCACCAAATTTCATAGCACATGAAACCGATCAGAAAAGTAACTGAAAATGTGTCTCTATAGGTGAATACATTGGTGGTATTTTTGCTGCAATTATGACAAAGCTGCCTGTTTTCATGTTATATTAACATACGCTGGGAATATTGATATATTAAATTAATCACGATACATTGTGATTCAAGAAGTTTCAAGAACGGCATTTTCTTCAGTAAAACAATTATTGTGTGGGAAAAATATTTTTTTTTTTTTCAGATTAGAGCTCAATTCATGTATTACTTGTATTAATAAGCTATGTACTGATGTGCCCCCTAATATGCATCTGCAATTCCCCTTTGTTTACTAGTTTAAAAGCCTTCTAAATTAAAAATCAAAACGTTTTTTATATTAAAATATTGGCTGAAGACTACGTTTTAATTTCAGCATTTTTGCAATAGTAAATAGTTCCTTGTTAAAGTGCAAGGATGCCAATATTGTTGGCTTCCACTGCAGTTACTTCAGCTGATTCAAATTTCTGAGCTTTTTTGAATGTGCTAATTGAACTTAAGCAGTCTACTCTAAATATCTGCCTTTTTCCTAAAGCTTTGGGATCTTGTTATTGTGCTGCTAATATTCTGGATGTCAAAGCTCCCTTGAGCAATCCAAGCCCACTCTGCTCGTTGTGTTGTTGCAAGGCCATCTGTAACTCGCCACGTAGCCTTTAATACTGTCATGCCTGGAGAAAACAACAACAACAAAAAACCTGCTGCTTCTCTCTGCTTTGAGAAAAGACTGCCAGAGAACAAGCTGTAGGCACAATACAGGTCAGTTCAGAGATCAGCAGGGCACAAACAACTACTAGCATTGTTTGACTTGGCAGCTGATATGTTTTCCTTCAACAACTGATATAATTGTAGCACAGTTGTGGATGGTTATCGTGAGACTTCATGCAGTGCTAAATAAGAGCCTTCAGTTGTACTGTGACAGTTCGCATTTCCACGTGGCCCGTCTGGTTCAGAGCAGTTTCTCCACTGTAAGTACAGAAATAGTGTCATTGTCTTGCCCTTCCTTAGTCTTTGTAGGTCAAAATGATTTCCCAAGGAGAATTAAATATTTAGGAGAGACAAGTATTATCATCCCACTGTCTTTACTTTGGGAAATTGGCATTGGTATTAGAGGTTTCACTGGGTTTGAATTATTAAACAGCTCTCTGATACTCAGCAGATTTAATTAGCATAGCGTAATTATGACCCAAATGTCAACAGACTCCATGGTTCTCCATATATTAAATATATCTCCAACCGATCTCCATATATTACTCTATTTTTTCCTTTAATCACTTCCTGTTATGTGTCAGTTTGACAGTTTAGCTTTTTGTACTCCTAACGTGAATTGGAAAACAGCATTGGGCCATACACTAGCTATGAAGTTCAGGATGTAGAATAACCTTGAGGAAAACCTACAGCTCCGGTTCTTAAAGGGATAGTTCACTCAAAATGGACAGATATGTCATTAATGCCCCATGTCGTTCCAAGCCTGTTTGGTTTTCTTTCGTCAATGGAACACAATACTTTATTTTTATTTGTTAAGAATATCATGGCCACTATTTTCAATATCTGGTGAAACTGTATGTGGATTGGGGATAACACCCAGCTACCTAGGAACATTCTCAGAACTTTGGCTAATGTTCTTTCAGCAATTTTAAATAGAATGGAATAGAATTAAAACAAAATGTTTGCACAAAAATATTATGTATGCATTGTTCATTGAACATTTCTTTTGTTAAAAAAACATGTTTTTTCATTGTCCAGAGAACATTCACATTCACAACTCATATGCTATATTACTAGCATATGAGCATTACTATTGAAGTCTTCTAAACTCTAGCTTTTTATAAGAAACAATTTAACTTGCAATCAACTATGCTGATTTTCAAATAGTTTTCAATGTAAACATGCACTATAGACTTGATGGACTTCTTGTCAATCACGCCTCTTGTCTACGGTTTAGACCCCCCAAACAGTATGAGTTATTAATCGATACCTTAGCGTCCTTTTTTGAAGCTCGAAAGCTTTCGTCTCAGTTTATTGAAATTGCATGGAAAAATATGGTGGCCGAGAGAGCTCAACGCGCTTCAACTTCAGAAGACACACGCAAATAGAAAAAGCACCGGCAAATCAAGAAAACATCTTCATCAGTTTGACAGCAGGTGCAGCAAACGCTCACACCACAAACAAATAACCCATTTTATTTGCTTCATTGTTTGGTTGTATTGTGAGCATTTGCAGCGCGTGTGTTGTCAAATTGATGAAGTTGCTTTCTTAATTTGCTGGCTTTTTTTATTTGCAGTGCGTTGAGCTCCCTCGGCCAAAAAATTCAAAGGTCTCAGAATGGCTTAAGTAAAAATTTACATAATTTATTTAATTAATTAATGTCAGGGTTCTGTCTCTTCGGTCTAGTGTTATTTATGGTTTTGTGACAGAGCCCTGATACTCCCGTCATGTCATGTTTTCACGTGAGCGTGCGGCTTCGAGCATGCTCTAGCCGCGTGCTCTCACCTGCGTGCCTTGTTTAATTTTGGAGCGTGGTGTTCGGATCCCGGCACTCGTGTCTTGGGTTTTGGTTTCGTGTTGGGGTTCGGACACTCGCGCTCCACGTTCTGTCTCTTTGTGTGAGTGTGTGGTCTCGAGTTCGCTCGGCCGTGCGCTCTTCTGTCCACGTGTTTTGTTGTGTTGCACGCAGTTCGTGTTTTGATCGGCTGCGTGCATTCATGTTATGTCTTGTGCTGTGTGGCACGCAGCTTGTGTATCGTTGGCTGCGTGCTTTCATGTTGTAATGTCTTGTGTGAACACATGGATTATGAGTTTCCTCAGTAGCTGTGTGTTCTTGTCCTGTTTTGCACATGGCTGGTGATTTGTTTGCTGGCCATGTGCTTCTGTCTTAGTTTTCTTTGTGCCATGTGCTCTCATGTCAATTGTCTTGACCCCCACACATCTTGTTTCCTGATTATTGGTTAATTTGCCCCACCTGTCTTCCCTTGTTACCCTCCTCATTTGCTCACTTTATAATTTCCTTGTGTTTGCAGTCCTGTGCCAGTTCGTCATCAAATGTTTCCTGCCTTGTCTTGTCGTGCCCTGCCCTGCCCTGCCAAGCCTTGCCAGGCCTTGCCAGCTGTCCTGTTTTTCCCCTACGGGGTAGTTTTTATTTTATTTTATTAATAAAAGCCCATCTCCTGATCTTTTGAGTCCTCGCCTCATCCCTTCATCCCCAACCCTGACAATTAATTAATTAAATAATTGTTTATTTATTTATTTATTTAGTGTGAACTAACACTTTAGAGCAGCTGTTCCTGTGGCTCAGTGGTAGAGCATTGCATTAGCAGCGCAAACGGTTGTTGGTTCAATTCCCATGGAACATTCATACTGATAAAAAACAAAAACAAAACATGTATAGCCTGAATACACTGTCAGTTGCTTTTAAGCATCTGCTAAATATGTAAATCTTAACATGTTGTTGTATAGATACAATATCATTTACACAGCAAAGCGAACGCGTATGTCCCATTTTTCAACGGTTCATGGCAGCAGCAGCACAGTTTGTTTATTACAGAACAGCTCTGTCAGCGAGGACAGAACATATCTTAGCTTCTGCTCAGCGTCTTCAGCAGAAACCTGAACATCAGGCCTCTAAAATGACATCTTTTTTTTACCAACGCTGACATAGTGCTGTAAAAATAAGTAGTGGGGGAAATGTGCACTGGGCATTATCCACAGATTAAAGCAGAATCTCTTAAATCACGGAATGAGGTAGTGATTTCCCAAATCAAATGAGCTTTTATCTAAATGCAAATGACATGATGGCCTTCTTGCATTTAATTTTAATGACTCAATGGAGGATGGCTCTAAGCTGCAGAGCATTCATAGTGGATGGGAGCTCACCACTGTCAATGTTTCAATTCCACTATTCAGATCACTGAATTATACCATAGAGATTGAAATAGTGTTGTATGCTTATTGAAACAAAGACTGACTTTATTGGCTAGAACCTTCCTTTTGTAGGTCACTCTGAACTTTGGATAACTTTAAAACTAATTTAAGAATAGGTTAGTCAGATTTGGTCTGTGAGATATGATAGAAATGATATACAGACATCTCAACCCACCTTCACTGATGCATAGAGAAAAAGAAAAATGTTTTGGTGGGCAATTATTCATTCTAAGTGACTTCAGCTAATACTCAAGCGGTGGATAGTATTGTTATGCTGTGTACGCAGAACAGCAGACTTTGTTTATCATCTTTTTTTTTATTTTATCTTTTGTAGAGAAATAGTTTCTTGTGAAAGAATTATGCTAAAGGGAATAACCAGAACACCTGTCATGTCTCACAAACAGCTTTAATAACAGTAACTGGCAACTAGTACGCATGTTTAAGGACATATGGTATTCTATATTTAGAGGTACATTTGACATCAACCAAACATAACATTAACTCTAAAAACATTAAGTATTTCTTCAGTGTACAGTTTTCACTTATTGCAATTAAATGAATGGTTCACCCAAAATGTTCAGTCAATTACTCACCCTTAAGCTGTTCCAAACCTTGTATACATTTCTTCCTCCTGCTCAACACAAAATAAGATATTTTGAAGAATGTTGGTAACCAAAGTTGCTGGTCCCCACACCATTGACTTCCATAGTATGGAAGAGTCAGTAACTGTTTGATAACCAACATTATTAAAAATGACTTACAGGATGCTTTAGTTGAGTAAATTATGACAAAAAATATTGTTTTGCATTGTGGATCATTTTAGTATTTTCATGTGGAATTCTGACCTGTGTACACAGACAATACAGCCTACGTAATAGGTCAGAAACATCTCTTTGCGTTGTTTCAGAATACTGACAAGAAAACAACTAAAAATACACTTTTAAGTGCTTATTTTATTGCACACATTTTGTTGATTAATGTCTGTAGATTTCAATTACAATACATATTTTAAAATGCTGTTTTCTCAAAATGATTTCCCATGCACTGAGCCAGAAATGAGCTAGTTTGTTTGTTTATTTTATTTGTTTGTTTATTGTGTATCTGTTATTTTTTTCTGGCTTGTGACCGTATTATCTGATATATTGAGTGATACAAAGATACCAAAAATCCCCTTTGTAAAAAAACAAAACAAACTTTGCCTCTATTAGGCCTATAAACAAAATGAAACAATAACTTTAAATCTGGTTTTATCCAGTGTTTAAATTTCTATTCTGGAAATTGATGCAAATTAGTGCAATACTGTTTTCAACATATTTTGATATTAATAAGAAATGCAGTAAATCAGCATTTAAGAATTCTGAAGGATTGTGTGACTCTGAATACTGGAAAATGGCTGCTAAAAATTCAGCTGTGCCATCATACGAATAAATTACATTTTAAAATATATTCAAATAGAAAACATTTGTTTTAAATTTAAATATTTCACAATATTACTGTTTTTACAGTATTTTTGACCAGCCATAATTAAACGTTTTATTTGATCAAATATCTGTTACATTGAATGAATTACACATAATTGATCATAAAATGATATACTATGTAACACAGTTGACATTTTCATATATTTTGACCTGTAACGGGAGCATTAGGCCCACCACATTTGTGTAACAGTACAATCACATGTCTGAATATATTTGACTCATTTAAGACTCATAACCCATAACAATTTAAATAGAGTTGATGGTCAATTAATATACTATCAGAGTATGTGCTCTTGCCAATTAAGTACTGTGAAAAAAATCAGAGGTCATGTCCCTCATCAGTTTGTCTGCCTCTTATGGTAATGAAATGTGATCCAGTTATGGGAGTGCTGGAGTCTTTCCAGAGAAAACACCCTGCACACGTGGCTAGTCCAGTCCAGAAAGCCTTTGTGATATTAAAGAATCTCCTCTGTTCTTATATTTTGGCAAAACATTATTTGAACGAATGAGTAAATGAATGAATCAGTCAGTGGACAAATTCTTTTAACACATTCCCCCTTTATGAACACACAAAGAGAATTACATGGCCAGTTTTTTTTGTCCTCAACGTCTTACAAGATTTAAATTTTACAAGTGCCTTCAAAATCAGATTGGCAAAAAGAGAAAAAGAGAAAAATGTAAGATGAGCTCCAAAAGTATGGAGGAAAGGACAGGCAGGGGGTTATTGGCGTGAATGCTAGAAAATTGAACTGGGATTGTTTGCACCTCAATAATGCTCGAGATGGAAAATTGAACATAATTTAGACTCACTGATTCTGAAGAAGGGCAGAGAGTTAAAAACACTGCAAGTCGTGCGCTAGACTGAGCTTTTGTGCATCATACAAACCAATTTGTGCTTCTCCTTTCTGTGTAGGCTTCATTTATGTTTGATGATAATAAAAATAATAAGCAGATAACTCCACGAGTCGATGCAGATTAGATTAAAGACCTACTTATTTTTTTGACAATAAACTTTTAGCGCTGTAGCTCGCCGGTGACACTGACTGCGAAAGAAAATCAAGTTTAACCCGATCAACAGATGATTTTCCCTATCCCTCATTTCGGGCTCATTTTGACAATGTTGTAAAAGCTATTTCATAGCCATTGTAAAAGTAGAGATCGATGGTGAGGGAGGATTGCCATCGGATCATATCTCCTTTGGCCAACTCAAAAATCCAATTGATCTGCTGAAATCTGGGCTCAAAGAGAAGCACGAAAGCCTGCTTGCTCGCTCGTTTCTTTGCACCGGTCGCCACTGCTGATAGGCTGCAGCTTAGAGACTATTGTATTCCCTTTTAAAGCAATCACCCCCATTACCATCTATCATTGCATTTGTCAGGGGAGCATCATTTAACATCTGCTTTCATTCACGCTCTGTGCAGGGAGACGGTTCTCCTGTGTAGAAGGCCTACATGTGTCTGGCCCAGTCGGTCAGTTGGTCAGTCGGTCAGGACTGGAGGGAGAGAGACTGTTTCACTGACAGCCTGCTGCTTTCGGTGTCTTAGTCGGAAAGATTAACTGATGAGACGACCTGCAGCGCAAGCTCTTACCATCAGGGAAGAAAAACAAGAGGTCTGAAGGTAGCCAGGCTCACGGTGGCTTTCACAGAGGTTGTGAAGCTGTAAGGATGTGCCAAGGCTTGGCAGGAAGGTGCATTCATGGGGAGAGCAGGCCAGGACCGGCTCTGGCGTAATGGCTGATGAAATGAGATTAGCATTGGCCAGTGTTCCACAGACATCCTACCTCCACCAGTCTAATCGAATTAAAGCAGCAAACAAGAGTTTATATCTTTATGACTGGGAGGGAGCCACAGTATTGAAAACACTGACAAGGGCCATTGTTGCATTCTGAATAGGATTGTTTGTGCTCGTGCAGCTGTGTGCATGTCGTGTACCATCCTGTTGTGCACCGTTTTCTCTCTTTTTTTAAATACACCTTCCCCACTGTGAGAATTGATAGGTATTCAAATCTACACGAACAATTCAAAATGTACATTCTCAAAAATTCTCATTTGAAAGAAACATTTTTTATTAAGTTACGAACTGCAGTTGTGTGAATAAAGAACTGCTAATTAAAAACAAGACAATACAGACAATAATTAAATGAAGAAGCAATGTAAATACCAAGAATAGCTTTTGTTTCATTTTTATCTACTATAAGCATCCAAACAAAAACAAATAACTTTATTGAAAAGGACAACTTTTAAAGACTATTTATAAAAACTCAGAAAATATCTTATTTTAAAGATTTATTTCAGACTTAAAGGGATAGTTCACCCATAAATACAAATTCTGTCATCATTCACCAGTGTTGTCGTTGTTGTTGTTGTTTTTGTCAATTAAAACTAAAAATAAGTTTTGTAATTTAAGTATAGCTAAAATAAATATAAATATTAGATAAAAAAACTTAGCAACTAACAGAAATAAGTTGGAAGTATACTAAATTACACTAAAATCTGTCAAAAAATACATATAAATCTATATATAAATATACAAATATATACACACTTTATTTTTAAAATGTGTATTTTAAACTCAAAATATAAAAATAAACAATCATTTAAAATGTTATACATTTTTATTTATTTAATAACACTAATTATAAATTAATGTAAAACATTACATTAATTAAATAGATAATACTAAAATAACACTGTGATACTGCACATTAAGGTTTTTTTTTTTCTTCTTTTATAAAAATACACCTTTGCCACTGTGAGGCATTATAGAATCAATACAACCTATTAAAATTTTACATGTGAAACTTTTTTTGTAACATTATGAAGTTCGAATAAACAACGGCCTATGAGAAACAAGACAATACAGACAATAATTAAATAGAAAAAGCAAAATAAATAGACAATAATGGCTTTTGTTAAACACTTTTTATAACTACACGCATCCCGGCCCGGCAGTGAAGCACCTAATCATTGGTGGCCGTGGCTCAGTGCTGTTGTCTCTCACCTCTTCAGTCTTTCATAGTGGAGAGAAATGAAAGGCTCTCTGCCAGCCTCCTGCCAATGCCAATTAGCCCAGGTCAGAGGTCACGAGTCTATACACCACTAACCAGTGGCTGCCATTCGCTCCATGCTAATAGCTTTAATGATTTTTGTCACATTCACGTCCAACTTTGCAGGTAACAGCGGTTGAGGATGGTCAAATTAGATTTGTCAAGGAGCAGGTCAAACCCATAGACAATAGGACCGTCATAAGAGGAAAACATATTCATTCTATTGCAATCAAAGCTAGTGAAAAGTTAGCAGCACTTGGGAAAATGCTGGAAGATTGCCCTCAGAACAACATTGTGAACGTAAACAGACTTTAGGTAGATGATCAGACGAACTTGGCCCTATTGGGTTTAATAATAAGTTGTTGTGGGGTTACTCAATGTTTCTAATGTAACATTCATAGCATGGTACCCTCTACTGGTTAGCTCATGACATTTTTTCTTGAATTGCTAGGTCTAATGTTGGATAGCGAAGGTGTTATTGGAATATTAATGTTTATATGGAGAAATCAGATTGTGGGGAGTTTTAAAATGTTTTCTGTAAGATATTTATTAAAAAGGAAATTTGAAAGGACATTCGTTGTTGATACCAGAAAGAACAAAAGAGTATTTGAGCAAAAATAAATAGTTCTGCACATTTTGGTGATTGAAATAAAGTAAACTATAAATATTAGATGAAAACCTGGATATTGGAAATGTTGCCTTGGCAACTAACTTGACTTTAGGAGTAAAGTTTAATAAAATAGAAAATAAAAAAGTTATATATACATATTTTAAAAACTAAATCTAATAAAAAATTAGCAATAGCACATACAATGACTAAATCTAAATCTAAATCAAACAAACAAATACAGCTGAAAACGAAAATAAAATACATATAAATCTGTAAATAAATTCAGTATTAATAAATGTTATAGTATTATATGAATACTCAGATATGAAACAATCAGACAATGTATGATTGTCTTTCTTCTGTGGAACAAAATAAGATATTTGGGAAATGCTTCTTAGTGTTTTATTCTCTCCATGCAATAGAAGCCAAAACCTTTGGTTCCCCAAATTCTTCAAAAAATAGATAAATAAAATATTAGATATGTTACACTCCACAAAAGAAAGAAAATCATACAGGTTTGGAATGACATGAGGGTAAGTAAATGATTACAGAATTACAGAAGCTATTAGAAAACCCAATGTTTGTAGAATTATGACAATATGATCACACCCTTGCTTTTTATTAGAGATTTATACATATATAAATATATTTATAGATTTTTGTTTTATTTGCGTGTTCTCAATGTAAATACCCCCCTGAGTACATCACACTCATGCAGATCTATATATGTCAGAGAGGTAGAGCCTGTCCCTGTGTGCTTTTCAAAAAGACATGGACATTATGAGAGAGCGGCAGCTTCCCGATGTCACATGTGGGCGTTACGGCGAGAAAGGTCAATATTATTTTTCTAATAAGGCACTTAGAAAAGGGAGCAGGAAGAGGAAAAGAGAGAGTGCTCTCGCTTGTCTTATTAACATTTATGAATAATTTAACCTGGCATGCCTGGCCAGGGTCCAGACACATCATTTCTTAATTGCAATCAGAGGGAGGAAGTAGGTTGATGCACAGTGATGTATGAATGACAGGCGCAGGAAAAGATGCTGAGGAGGATTCAGCTTCAGCGCACGGCTTGCTGTAATAACTATCACACTTATATACTCGTTATTGACCTGATGCCGTGCATATGGAAACATGATTTTGTCCTGATATAAGAAGAAGAATATATAAAAAAAATTAGGAGTAGTGCAAGTAAAGGTATCTTTATTCTTTCTGGCGGCTAATAATGAGCATGCTTAAGGGACTTCAGTAAATTTGCTGAACCTTCTCATCGTGCCTGGCATGGCTGCTAATTTTTCAAAGGCAAACATTTTTACAAAGCAAGTTAAGTCGTGGCCAAACTAATGGAGCTCCATGACAAACTTTAGATTTATGGCGGCCTGGTTTTCTTTCTAATCCCTTGTTATTGTGCGGTTATAATAAACGATGAAAGAACTCTGACATGTCTGGCTGCTGTTTTTCAAAAGCAGCGTTTTCCTGCATTTCAAACACGGAACCACTCAAACAATGAGCGGCCTGCATCTCGGAGATGAAAACGATAGCGTTTTAATTAACTCCGTCTACCGTCTTGTCCACCGCTCCCAATCGGATGTTTGTTCGCAGATGTAACAATTATAGGAAGATCATATTAACACAACAGAGACACAGCATAGACCTCTCAGACTCGTGTTTGTATCAGCTCCAATGAATGCTTTGTTTTGCAAAACAAATCAATTGGGACTTTAGAGGAAGCGTTCTAAACATCATTAGAACGATTTGTTCTGTCTGTGTCTAAACCTAAAGCTGCTCTTCAAGAAGCCCAAACAGTCTGCGAGTGAAACTGTTCAAACTCACAATAAGTCTAGTGATATTGTTTTTCAAATTAATTATGGCTTGTACCTTATAAAAACCATGTTTTTGGAACTAATTGGCTTATCATTAGAAATCTTGTGATTTAATTACTAACAAACATTAAACAAAGCAAATCTGCTTTATAAATAATTATGCTTATTATTAATCACCCTTACCAATCTCATAATTAATTTCCCCGTGTTTCAAAATAATACTGTGAAAATGAGACTTCAATACTGTCAATTGCTTTATTATTGTATTTATTGCTATTCATTTTTACCACCGTAAACAACAGCACTTCACCATCTTTCTCAATCAATCCTCCCTCTCACTTTTGATAGTGAAAGGGACTAAACAAAATGACATTGCACTGTGTTGTTTTGAAATAATGCAACTCTTTTGTGCCAGCACAATTATTCTAGCATAACTGGCTTGGGAATATAAGGCAATTATTTCTGCTGGCTAATTATCCGTTTTCATAATAAAGGTAATTTTTCACACAGCAATTAGAAGTGGAATCGATGCTTTGAATGAGACGTGGCTCCTTGGTGTTCTTTCTCTCCGGTCAGGTGGAGCGACGGTGCGCTTTAGCAAACGGGATTAACAGGCAGGCCCCTCTTGGGCACGTACGGTGTTGTCCTGGTAACCATTTTGATGCAGTCGATGATGGGGCACACGCTCAGGCAGAGAGTGCAGCCGGTGCAGCTGTCTGTGATTACAGGAAGATGGGTCTCAGGGTCAAACTTAATAGCCTGCAAAAGAAGAGGAAGGGAAGGGAAAAAAAGCTATTACATTAGAGCAATTATCGACTCTCCATGGGAGGATTTCCCCACTCCTGGGAGAGCTTTTCATGGACAGAAAAAAGCAACAACAATGACAGCAGCTAGCACAACAGTGTCATTCTCGAAGGTAAATAGCTGGCCTCATTCGTCGCACACCAGCCTTATTCATTTTAGACTCTGCGTTTGTCTCTTTATGTTTTCAATATGCAAGGCCAATGGCGGTGAATAAACTCTATAATCGGGTGACCTCCAAAGACAACATATAATCTGAAAACATTCACTAGCTACTGCATTTTAGCAAACGAAATCCACTAGTAATTGCTTTTCGGTAAATATCACCGTATCGTGTAATAATCTAATGTGTGCATCTGTACCTGGTAGCCCGAGTCGTTGCAGGTCATGTAGCATTTGCCACAGTTGATACACATCTCTGGATCGACGAGGGCCTGCACTTGTTCCGTGTTGTCCAGCTCTTGGTAGGCGCCAATATGTTTCAGCGCTCTGGCAATCACATCCTTTACAGAGAGGAGAGGAAAGGATTAAACGGCAAGAAAAACAACCGTGGCATCTCAAAGAAACCGTTTGAAAGGCAGCGTTCCGTTCTTAAGTTAGCTTAATTAAATCAGCGCTGGAAAGAACCGATCGGTTTTGATGTCTGACTGGTAGTTTGTGATCTCCATTTCCTCCTAGAGATGCCTCACAGCATAATCACCTCGAGGAATAAAGCCTTTTAATGTTATGAGCAGGAAAACTGCATGTGCTACAAGACAGCCTCACAGATTACACGAGGACAAGATGTAGAGGACGTGTTGGTGAATTTCTGTATGTTTGCGTAATGTATGTCTTACAAATTGTCAAACTAATGAGATGATTTATTACTAAAAAAGAATGTGATTTAAAAAAGAACAATTCATTATATGACACCTGTGCTGTACGTAAATATATATTTTTTTAACAAGTTGAACATGAAATTTCTTACAAAAACGTGGTGTTCATGGCGTAAGATACTGAAAAACGGTGGTATACCATCCAGCAGGCATCTGTGTGTACCTAAAATAACGTGCACTTATAATAACAACTTAATAAATAAGCTCATTAATATATGTAGACTACCATTCAAAACTTTTGCTCACTACAGTTGTTTTTTACAGTACAAATAATAATATTATATGTTATTTCAACTTGTAAGAGTTTACTATTTTATTATATTTTAAAATGTAATTTATTCCATTACAGCCATTACTTTAATACTAGGCTACTTTAGTCTTTAGTGTCACATGATCCTGCAGAACATATTCTAATATGCTAATTATTTCTTATTATCTTCAATGCTGAAAACAGCGCTACCTAATATTTTTTTGTGGACATAGTGAAACATCTTTTGAATTTTTGTCTAATAGTTTTTTTGTGTGTGTGTATATATATATATATATATATATATATATAGCGAGAGAGAGAGAGAGAGAGAGAGAGATTAATTAGCATATCGTGCAATTAATTTGAATATAATCTCTAACTGACTGACATCCCTAGTATCACTTGAAAAAAAATGTAATGCCTCCGATAATAAAAGGTGATATAACACTTCAAGATATTACTTACTTTCACATTAGGGGTGGGTTCTTTGGGGATGTTTTTTTGGGAAACTCTAGAATCACTGGTGTCTGTGATCACATTGCCTCTAGCATCTTTAAGGATCTTCTTGTACCTCGCCAGGGCGTCAGACTTCGCATCTTTAAGTACGGTCCAAAGCTAGGCAGACTCTTTTGGAGAGAAGGATTGGAGATACAACAAGTTAAATTTATTCAAACAAAGTTTTAAAATATTTGTCTGATCAGTGGTTAATGTACTTTCAGATAGTTTGAAACATTAAACTTTGATTTATTCATTTCTATATTTGTCTAAGGATGTGCACAAATCTGTTCTGTTCGACATCATATAATATGTGTTAATGACTTTTAATGAAAGCTATTTAAAAACTATACCAAGACACGATTGAGAAAGCATGTCAGGTATGGGCGTCATGTGAATTCATATCCATATTAAATCAACCTTTTTACACCAATCTAATGGAAAGTGTGCTAAAACATCCTTGCTATCAATTCCCACATCCATTTAGAACAAAAGTGGTTGTAGTGCTGTCTTCGCCTCAGAGTCTCGCACACATGCCTGACCCTCCAGAGCAGCAGAGCTAAAGAGGCGATTCGTATTCACAGTCACACTCTCATACCGACGCACCGAGCCTAAGAGGTGGCCATAAAAGAGCCTTGAGGCTTCGCTCTCCAAAGGCCATTCGACAGGAAACGCTGGCTCCACTGACGAGAAATCAAGTTTGCCACAAAATTAGCCATCCTTTTAATGGAGCCATAAAGAGAATCTGCAATGAATTGTTAGGAAATCGTATAATACTACCGGTAATTGCAAGGATTAGCTGGTCAAACTAATGGTTTGACACTAAAATGGTAATGAATGGTAATTTGAGGGAAATGGACTTATGGGTTGCTGATGGGCACCGCTTCCAATAACTGATATTTTCAGTTTTCTAAATGCTCTTTCATGAAGAAGTCTTTTTTGGAGTTTTTTTGGGGGAGGCTAATTATCATATTTATAATTTGAAACGATCGAGGAAACACTGAATTTTCTTAATGACGGTTTCGTTCTGCATCTCTCCTTTTGACCTGTCTCCAAAAGAACGCTTCGGTTATTCAAGCCTTTTAACAACACCCTATTCCACATTTCCTGCAACAAGTATTCCTTACAACGCCTGCCGCAAATCCATTCGTCCCAACGATAGGACATTTAAATTGGTCTAGCATTTTCCCAGACACACAATCTCCTCAAAGCTGTCATCCACAACCACATGTAACCCTTCATTTCCACCATGGCCAGATGGAAGTGTCTCCGTTGCAAAGCAAAAAGAATCAAAACACGACAGGAAAGGACTCAGTTATTAGCCGCCCACGTCAAACTTCTCACAAGTCTTTTTTTTTTAAAGTAACAGCCCAACAGAGATCGTAGGCCTTTGGTAAAGCAGGATGTATCCAAGGAATCAGAAAAAACAAATCTACGGTGGCGGTGTTGACTGCAGGACTAATGGCTAGCTTAGGGGGGGCGCATCCTCCATGTATTTATTTCCCTGTAGAGCTAACACTGGTGGCCCTGTTCTAATCCTGCATAAAAGCATTACTCTCTCAGGCGCAGGCTGACAGTCTAATGAATCAAGCGCTCCAGCCCTGCAGCAGACAGTCTGAGGAACCCATCGGTGGCTGGGGAGATAATCGTACACACACTACGGACTACACACACGGACCCGTTCTTGTGCACACAAAAACACACAGGCTAGACAGAGATATGTCATTAAGAGTGCATCAGTCAAAATAAACACAGAGATGACTGGCTTGCTTGCAAAACCTTGATTACATGGCAACTTTGAACACTACTTTATTTCTAACGTGCTGACAGCTTACTATTGAAATAAATAGCCTAAGGGTGTGCCGTAAAATATAAATTATATATATTATTTTAGTTTTTTGTTTCATTTTCTGACAGTGACAGTCAGGAGCAGACAGGAAATGATGTGTGCGGAGGGGGTCACAAACACAAGCTGAATATAAACTTGAATGATCATCACAGCTTAACACCTAATTCTAACCAATAGGTCACATCTGAAAAATGTGCATCAAAAGCACAATATATCAGTACCATATCGGTTATCGACTGATAAATCAGATCAGCCGATATTGGATATTTAATTGGGCGTGTGTAGCTGCTATTTTTACTTTAAATCCATTCTTTAAATCTTATTTTTTTATTTCATTTTGAAAAAATTATAGTTTAAAGATGTCATGACATGAGAAATACAATTTTCTTTGAGCTTTTGACATGACTTTTGTTAAAAGATGAAGCCGCTGACTGTATCGGATATGACAGCAGCTGCATCACAAACCATAAGTAAACAATTTCATAATGCTTTGTCTGCAAATTATGTTTTATACGTGCAATAGCAAGCAGGTGTTAACGTTCTCCTCAAATGATGTTAGCAAATCAAAACTGTGGCCGTTTACTGACAAGCCTTAAAGGAGCCGCCCTTTAAAAACTTCAGACAGAACCCTTTAGTAACACTCTTAAATGCAAAATGTAATCTTATAAAAATCAACATCCATTATTATAATTTTTAAACAAATACAGAACAAGATAACGATTCCTAATATCAACTTATAAACATAACAGACATATACATACAAACGGTCACCAAATACAACTTGTACTGTATTCATGAATATTTAGATTTCGATCAGATTTTGCCATACAAAGTTATGTTAAGAGTTACATATCTGACACAGTTTATTGATTAGGGTTCAAAATGATTTAGATTCATATAAAATGAACAGAGAGAGACAAGAGGAGAGTAATAATACTAATAAAAAAATAAAAACCTTCATAGGGACCCAATTAAATATTTTATTTTACCATTTCCCACAGCATGATGGAATTTTTGTAGATTGTTGTCTTAAGGAAAGGGTCAGCACTTCCATATTGTACACATCATTTACAATTTCCTGCCATTCACATACAGCTGGGGGATCTTCTTTGAGGCATTTCCTTGTAATGGCCTGCTAATAATATATTAAAGAGGTATATATATATCAGTGGCGGCTGCTGATCTTTTAAAGAGGGGAAGCTCATTTTCGGCCTAAATCATAAAAATTGTCCATTTATTTATATGTAAATTCTGCCCTAAGTTCCTTTTCAAGAAAATGCTCTGTAACCCTGTCGCACCAACTAGGCGCCTTTTTCCAGTGACTTGACCAGTGTCCTCTCAATGGCCAGCAGAGCTAGGCTGCTTAAACGGCCTTGGCCCATTGTGTTACGGGTGTAGGACTTGAGCCGCTTTAAACAGGAGAAGCTCTTTCTACACCTGCTGTGCAGTTTGCTAGCTGGCTAGTTCAGACTATATGAATTAATGAACAAACGATCTAATATATATATATATATTTAACTCAACGGGAGGAAATGTGGGAATTATGTTAAACTGAAACAATGAATGTGGTGTGAAATTGTGTGAAATATACGATGAAGGTTGCAGCAGTTTGTCTTCGACTACACATGCAAAATCCACGATGGGACTGAGTTGGAAATGGAGACACAGAGTGATACGCGTCATAATCTGAAGACCACGCCCACGCCCACACCAACTGTCTCTTTGCATTGCGAGAAGCTGCCGCCTCCTTGTCATTTATTTATAACAAAAAAAAATAAATAGGTTTTATAAGCTGTCAAAAAACGAGCGTTTTAGGACATAAAAGTGGATTAAAAGAGATGACAGACCCTCCAATCATCACGCAGACGCCGGAGTCCGGGCCAGCCCACTCTCCATTCATCCCAGAGACGCTGAGCGTCCGTGGGGGACATAATCACAGCATTATCCAATGACCGCCTTGTTTCTAAAGCACTGAAAAAAACTGTTTAAAACAGCCCCATTGAAGTCAATGGACGCTAGCTTCAACAGAGTAATGCACTGTACGCTACGGGAATGAATGAGAGGGAAATCGAGTCAGCCGACCTAAGTAGCTGATTCTGAACGAAATTGTTTTACCATTCGAGATGAACGTGTTTAACGATTTTTAGTCAATAAAATGTTAACATAATAGTACATATATTTGACCATTCATTTTGACAATTATAGGGGAAGCTGAGCTTCCCTTGCAGTCTTAAAGAAATCGCGGCTGATATATATCCTTCTTTGTTATTTTTGAAGAAGAAATTCCCAAGTCCATTGTTTTAAAATTAAACTCAAGGTTCAATCCCATTATTGCATTTATCTCTCCATTCAGCTCTTGCCAGTAAGTACGGATACTATTACAGTCCCAAAAGATGTGAAAATGGTCAGCCATTACATTTCCACATTTTCTCCAGCATTCACCAACTTTTTGATTTCCAGTTTGGAAATGTTTTATTCTTGGAGTTATGAAAAACCTTATTATATTCTTCCAAGTAAATTCCCTCCATGAATCTGAATTAGTTGTGGTCATCTGTGTTCTCCACAGTTAACCATGCTTCTTCTGTTATAGATATATTGGCTTCCTTTTCCCATTTTTGTTTCACATACATTGTTGAATGTTTTTTTGTTGACATTAAACAGGAATAAATTCTTGATATAAGTTTCTTATTCACCTTCTTTTTATAAGTGTCTACAAATATCTGTACTATTGTTGATCCCGCATCCTCTGGGTCTCTTATATTTTTATTAAAATAATGTCTAACTTGAAGGTAACGGAAAAAGTCTTGTTTTTCCAAGTTATATTTATGAGAAAGTTGTTGGAAACTCTCTAGTTCATTCTCGGTAGAGATAAGGCAGAAGGATGTTATACCCTGTAAACTCCATTGCTTAAATCGAAGATCAAGTCTTGCTGGTTTAAACTGTAGGTCATGTTCCACCCATCTTAGTATCCTTCCTTGTCTTTCAATTTTAGAATTCCTTTATTCTTTATACTAAATTTCCAATGGAATCTTTGTCAAAAAGTTACATTTATGCAACTGTGTCTTCTGAAAATGTCTATCCCCTAGTAGTACTTGAAGGGGTAATTCAAGTTGTGACTGTTCAAAATCTTTCCATTTTGCAGAGTATTCATCGTTACACCAGCAAACCATGTTTCTTAGTTGTGCTGCTTTATAATAATCGTCTAATGATGGTAGACCTCTCCCACCCTGATCTTTAGGAAGTTGTAGTGTGTTAAAACATACTCTATGTCGCCCATTATTCTAGATGAAACGGGATATTAGTTTTTCCATTCATCAAATTGTCTTTTTGGTATTTCTATTAGTAAAGCTTGAAAAAGAAAAAGTAATCGTGGCAATAGAACATCAATTTTTTAAATGCTGTGCTGCCTAATAGTTAATTAATTATTCAGTGAATACATTTGTATTTAAAATTATTGATTTTAGTATTTTTTTTAATTTTAATTGCAAATAAAATATTGGAGAATTTATAATATCAGATAGTTACAGGTCATTTACGGGCCATAACATTAAAATTATTGGTAATGCTTTACAATAGGGAACACATATTCACTATTAACTAGGAGTTTTGCCTGAACTAATTCCTAATTTGCTGCTAATTAATAGTTAGTAAGGTAGTTAATACTAGCACTCTCTATTCTATTTCTATTTTATCTGCTTGTTTTATTTTTTATTTATTTAAAAAAGGCCCTCTAACACTAGCATTCTTGTTTTTATTTATTTAAAAAAATGGACCTTCTATCACTAGCATTTTCTAATCTTTTTCGATTCTATCTGCTTGTTTTCTTTTTATTTATTAAGAGAGTTTCAAATAGTTTTTTTCTTACATATTGCTCTTTTGTTGGTTTTGATTGCTTCTATTGTTCTCATTTGTAATCACTTTGGATAAAAGCGTCTGCTAAATTACTAATATAATGTAGTAAACCTAAAAATACATGTTTTTAATTATGATGGTTTCATTCTAAATATGGTGATTATCTCTAATATGGACACCCAACATAATATATGATATTTACCATCTGAATTTAACCATGTCATGTCAACAAATGGAAAATCATCTATTAATTATCATGTTAATTACTGTGCATTTATCCCCAAAAGCAGGGGCGCTCTTTACACCAAATACCATGTTTTTACATATTATTTTGTTCAAGATCAAAGGTGCCTTTTACCTCAAGGGGCCTTTATCCCCATTGTACCCTACTAATAAACACCCAATATGCTAATGCTAATAAACAACTAGTTAATAGTGAGATTGTTTCTTAAAATAAAGTGCTACCAAATTATTAATTAATATTCAATGACCATCAAATAATAATTTGTTGGGTTACAACATATAATTGTATTACGATAAACAACTAACGAGAGCTAAACAGATGATTTTAACATGAACACCAAATTCCCACTGTCTATCACTCAATCTGTTCAGAAAGATTGGAAAATATGAAGAGTTTATTTGCAAAAACCGATAAACGCAAATAAAAAAAGAGGGGATTACCATGCATTATTCTCCACATATAACACAATCTGAACCCTAAACCCATTTTGTCAAAAAAACCTGTATTGTCCACTTTCAAGGAAACGCGAGTTTACGCTTTACTGCAGAAGCTGACAAGCGCTCTTGTTGTTTTTAAACAGAAACCGTTAAGTCCATTTTAGCGAATCAGCACGCTGTATTCAGGTCAGGTGACAGGGCTACTCTCATTTTGAAAAGACGTGCTAGTTGAGAGGAGTTTCGTCAAAGCTGACTAAAAGTGATCGAGGGTGGATAATTTTAATGAACTTGAACCTGTGATATCTTCTTCAGGGCATAAAGTAAAATAAAGGCTGAAATGTTTTCATGGAGCCTTGCAAATGCAGCACGTTACATGGTGAAGGAAAAGCTCTGTGTAAGTGTGTAACCACATCCATACAGTCTATGATCACAACAACAACAACAACAACAACAACAACAACTTTGTCAGGCATCGACATTGTCATCTGAGGAGATTACAAAGATTAAACGAGTGTTTTTTAAACTCTAAATTATGAAATGTGGAGTTATCTGCTTTTGCCAAAAAACGACTGTTTAAATTATCTGCTTTTGCTATAAACTTTGAATATGTAAAAAAACATACTTTAAATTAACTTTAATTTTGTAAATGACCTGTATTTGTTTAAGTTATTGTCACTTAATCAAAACAACCTAACTGTATTTTGATTGATATTACCTGGAATGTGCAACAAAAATAAAAATCATGATTTCTGAAAATAAAAATAGTTATTGTTTTTTGTTGCAAATGAACTCTTCATATATAGCTTGGCGGTTAGGGTAGCCAATAATGGTTGGTTATTGGCTGAATTAAAGTTTACATTGTAAATCCATGAGTTAAACATAATGTGCCCCACATACTTACAAAGACTATTTCTGTGAGTATTTTTCATTTGGTTTTACAAACTGATTTTTTTTTGTGTGTGTGCTAATCAACATGCAACATATGTTGTCCATTCACCTTTGAACACATTTATTCAATGGCACTATATAAAATATTCAGTTTCCGCTTGTTTGCCTAAAAACATGAGCTAATCTGCTGTTCCAAAACTGCACAAGAACTTCCAGCAGGACAAACATCTATTTTAATATGCATCCCACACAGACACAGGTGCCATGAAACAGAACCAAAACCACTCAATCACGCCTCACTGGCTTACACGTCCTTCTCAAATCTCACCAAAACCCCACACAAAGCAACTGACCACCATTTTGCCTCCTGCAGTCTTGTGAGTAGCCTAAGTGCCAATCGAGTACTTAAATGGAAACCGGCGGAAATCCCTGAAGCCTATTATAACTTCATGTCTTCCAGATACACAAACTGCAGTATGCACGACTCGCAGCAACCCCATTCAGCCCTATTAGATGAGCTCTTCCTTTCTCTTTCTCTGTTTTCTGTTTAGCGACGAGCCACGGCGTATCTGCTTTATGCTAATTCGCTCTAAGATCATTCAAATGATTCAAAGAACAGTCTACAAAGCAATACAGTTAACAATGGAAAATAAAAATATAATGATGGGAGTTTTCACAAAGAATGTTTTTCTTTCACAAAGAAACACTGAAAGAAAAAGAAAATGCCATTTGCTTTGGACGTCTGCTAAGCAGACAGGTTGAATTATTGTGTATAAAAGCGAGCGCGCTAAATAACAGTTACACAAATGTGTTGGTGGAAAAGGAATCTTTTTCTTTCTTTCTATTGAGAGGGAGGCTTTTTTTTGCGTGTCCACTCCATGAGGAGTGCTGTTTTAATGAGAGAAGCTACACGCACTGCCAAATCTCATGTCCCGGGCAACCAGAAAGCCTCTGCTAATTAGATGCAGAGCTTTCCAAAACACAGGGCTTGTCAGTTCTCCCATCTCCCCTCTGGATTGTAAATCAAGAGTGCAGTGGAGGAAGGAGCACACATTATGTCAGTGTGGGCTGAGTGATTTAAATTATACGAGAATTAGAATTGAAGCCCGGCCTCCTATGTTCTGTAGCATCGCACCGATCGCCGAGGGATTCAACGAGAGAAGCGTTAATCTTTATCTTTGCCTTGTAATGGCCACTAATCGCACTTTAAGAGCTAAACAGACCCCCCTTGACAAACGTTGCATTCTATGGAAAGCAGATGCAGAGGAACATCAGCTGAAACATTATTGTTGTCCTGATGTGACTGAAAGTGAGGAACCGGTTGGGTCCGAATGGGGCATCATCAGATGATTTCATTACCTGAAGGATCTGACCTCAGTGTCTCCTTGTCATGCTTAACCATACAAAGCCTACTGTCTCATATTTTATATGGCCTCTAAATTATCAACATGATCAAACTTTGCTGAAAAACCTGTTGTACACCATCTTCTACATGCATTTTGTTGTGTAATATTTCTACATGAACACTTACTGGACAGAAGCAACTTAGGTTTACTTGATAATGGCTTTTTTATTTTCTTTTCCTTTTTTTTAAGAAAAATCATGTTAAATTTACAATTTTGTGGAATGTTTATTTGTTTTTACTTTGATCATAAAACTATTCATTTAAATATCTTATTGATTTAAGCTACCAGAATTTCATCTTACTTTTTGGCTATATAAATTTCAGCAAATGCATGAAATTGCATAATTTTGCTTAGTTTCATGCTTTCTATAGAATATCAGATATAAAAAGTTATGAAAACTTTTTTTTTAATTTATATATATATATATATATATATATAGCCTGAAGTTTCAGTTAAAAAGTTCTATTTCAAAAACTGATTTTTCTGAATATTATTTCTTATGTTACAACAACATAATGGGTAAAAAGCTCTTATAAAATTTCCAACTATTTTTAAACACCAAATACAGTAGCTTATAAGAAGTGAAATTTAATTAGTTAAAGTTTAGCTTATTTTTTTCCAGTAGCATATTTTCAATTTACAGGATCCTCTTATGTAATGGCACTAAATAATACAGAATAAAAAGAACAAAACATTAATCCCCCAAGCTCATGTTAATGTAAGGAGCTCATGCTGGTAGCATGGTGGGCATTGATCTCTGCACTTTAATTGGCTCCAGGCAGTGAATTTGCTCTTGTTTGCCAGAGAAAGAAATCTTGTATTAGCCAAGACCACACATCTCTTTTTGTGTCTCGTCTCATCAGGGTGCAAAGATAATGGAAACCTTTTGCCAGTGTCCTCACTCCATTTCTGAACAGCAGCAAACATTCAGATAACAGTGAGAGTGCATGTTTGGGTGCTGGGACCTGCTCGGCATGCAGTTTTTTTGTTTTGTGTGTGCTGCTTAAGGAATACAGAGTTCCTTGAAATTCAACATGCAGAAACTCTCTAAAGCTCCTCGGAAGCTTGCACTTGTGTGACCAGCATGATTTGGACAATAAAAAGCATAGAAGGCATTACAATAATGGTGACTGTATACCACAAAACACACACACACACACACACACACACACACACACACACACACACACACACACACACATTGGTGTGTATGGTTTACAGGGACTCTCCATGGGTGTAATGTGTTTAATACTGTACAAACTGTATGTGCTATTTTAAATTTTTCTCAGTGCTTGGATTATAAATTGCACAAAAAGCTATTTTTTGTCTTGCTTTCCTGTAAAAATATCTAAACATCATTAAAACTAGTATATTTAAGTATACTTAAGCAGAACAGCAAAAAATATTAAGACTTTATATACAAATGTATTACATATAATATAATATTATATAATATGAGTATAAACAACAAAATGTCTAAAATTGAAATGAAAATAAATAAAAATTCATATAAGTAATGTAAACATTTTCATATTAAATAATTCGTTTGTTTAAAACCACTTTCTTTCCAATAATTCTGAAAAACAATAACACTTACATTCAAAATGTATTTTTAAGACTTGTTCAGATATAATATGTATTACATCTAAAGAATATATTATAACATGATATGCATACATTATATAATGTATAATTGTAAAATCAATATTTATTTAAAGGGGTCCTATTATGCCCTTTTTTCAAAGTCTTGATTTGTTTTATGGGGTGTGCTATATGTCTTCATGCTTGATTGTTAAAAACAACCAATATTTTTCCACATATTTACATTATTGTTGCACCTCTCTTTCCAGTTTGTCTCAAATGCCCTGTTTGCATCCCGTTTAAATTAAACCCCTCCTTTTGAAACAACTGGACCACTCTGTTGTGATTGGCGAATCACTTTGAGCATGTTCCGGAAATGTTATGCCCCTCACCATAACTGTGAGTTTCATCTGCTCAGCTTTAAATATTTTGCTATATACCAAGCACAAATTCAGACTCTGAGAATGTTAATGAACAAGAAGATCATGCTGCACCTTTGCAAGCACAAATAAAGGGGTTTTGGAAATGGGGTGGAAGAAACAACGTCTCTTGGTGACATAGCAGCAACATGCTACTAAATCAACTCTTCTTCATCTTGTATAGCACAGCTCAACCAGGCCTCTCCCCATTTTTTGTGTATTCCATGGGCCAGAATTATTTCAATTAACAACATTGTGACTTCCCAATATCCAGAAGAAGCATGTTAATATCTACTTTGAGCTTTCTAACCTTGCAGATCATTTTATGCTAAAGTTACAAAAAGTGAAAAGCATAAAAGGACCCCCACCCCTTACAGTATATCTTGTGAAATTACAAAATGTATCATCCCCATCTTCAAGGATGTTTAGAAACCTTTACTAGACAAGATCTAAATTATGATTTAGAAAATGTCTTTGTGGTGTATTTGCATATATTGACAATAATATGATCTTCCAATGTTTTATAATAGAAGCAAATGAAAGTGTCTAAACACCCTCCTCCCACTCCTAGTTTTCCAAAATTGTGTGCTTGTTTCTGGACAGGGCTCTACAGAGAGCACGAGAGAGAGAGAGAGAGAGAGAGAGAGAGAGAGAGAGAGAGAGAGAGAGAGAGAGAGAGAGAGAGAGAGAGAGAGAGAGAGAGAGAGAGAGAGAGAGAGAGAGAGAGAGAGAGAGAGAGAGAGAGAGAGAGAGAGAGAGAGAGAGAGAGAGAGAGAGAGAGAGAGAGAGAGAGAGAGAGAGAGAGAGAGAGAGAGAGGAGATTTCGCCCCTCATGTTTTTCAAAATCATATCGTAGTCGAGGAATAGCACTTATCAGTTCACAGTGTTTTTTCCCCCTCCATCACTTTTAACAAAAGCACAAAGCTGTTTTTGGAGAGAGAAACATTTGCATATATTTGTGTGCTTTCGTTTTTATGCTGCGTGAATATGGTGTAGTGATGGGGAAAATATCTCTTTGTGCAACTGTGAAATTTCAATAGAGGGTTGAGTTTGGCTGCGACCAAGAGAGAGAGACAAACATAATCACAATTCAAATTATTTAGTGATATTATAAATAAATATATGGTAACTCCAGTCGAAAAACACGCCAGCTTTGATTATCTAACACTTCAGCACGCTCACATTTTGTGCTTTCTGCATGTAATGTAATTCACAACTAAAACCCAAAATGGAAAAGAAGAATAATAATATATATTTTTTCTTTGATATCGATCACAGAATATTTTGTTAGATTTGTGCAAAACTAGATGCGTTTCACACCACATTTTTACAGTACAACGTAACTGAGAGCCACCATTGGTCAAATGGTCACAGGGGTCAGTAACAGGTCTGAAGAAGCCTGGGGCTTCTTTCACTCCAAGCAGAGGAAAGTAAATTACTCTCACGCCTTTTAGCATCAACCTCGCGGCTATGTTAGTAACACTCACAACCTTAAACATCCTTCATGACTCAATAAAGCATTATCTCCACACTAGGCGGATTTTGCCTCTTTAATTGCAACACAAATCACTAAAGGTTAACTAGAAAAAATACCACAGAGGGTTTCGTTTTTTTTAAACGAGCCCGAGGCGACCAGCCACAGAGATGCTCACCTTTCCGACGAGCTCTTCCACGCGGGGGACGGGTTTGCCCTTCTGGTGGCGTATGGTGGGAGGAGACTGGCCATCCCAATCATGCAGCTCCTCTATGCTTTTCAGATACAGCAGCGCCTTCAGGCCTAAACAGTAGTCCTCAATCACTGTGAAGTCCTGGTTCTGCACAGCACTGCACACCTGTTAAATATGCACAGATAAACAGACCTCAGGGCCCAGACTTTGTGAAAGACTAGTGATTACACTATCCACATAATCTTTTTAGTCTGTGTGAGTCTTCTTAAAAGCAGAGTGTATTCAGTAGCTCAATGCAGCATAATAGAAAGAAAGCTGATTGTGTGCTTGCAGAGCAATATAACTGAGTTTAATTTCATTTAAGTTGTTGATTACTGATAATCTTCCTCTCTGCTGAGGCTCTGAAAACTCAGTTTGCATAAAAATATTCAGCAGCACAACTGTTGTCAACAATGATAATAAGAATTTTTCTTGAACACCAAATCTGCATATTAGATGCTTTCTGAAAGATAATGTGACACTGAAGACTGGAGTAATGGCTGCTGAAAATTCAGCTTTGGCATCATAAATTACACTTTAAAATAATAAAACAGAAAACAGTCATTTTAAATTGTAATAACAATGTCAATGTTGTTACTTGTATTCTAATCAAGTAAATGTAACATTGGTGAGCATAAGAGACTTTCAAAAACATTACATTTTACCAACCCCAATTTTTATCTCCCTGACATCAGTTTAGAATGAGTCAATTGTGCAGCTTATAGATTCAATAAACGGTCTTTTTGGACTTGGACTAAGTTTTGAAAGTCACAGTGTTTTCATAGTACATTTTTTCTCTCAAAAGATCAAGCAAGATTTATTCCTCATGGTATGACCCTTTCAATAATGAGATGAAGTCTGCCAGACAATCTCAAGTTTAACAGACATAGAGACTTTCCTTGATTCATCTTCACCACCATAGAGAGGCTGTTTAACCCCTCACCTCAAATATCATCTAACCGTTTCCCAATGGAAAAGTGCAGTATGCAGTATTCTTCACTGATAAAATCTGCTACCATCAGAGAAACCATAGCTGGCACTTCTCCTTTTGGAGTGGTTTCGAGCTCTCCAGCTACTGCTATAGAAAGTAATATGTCCATTTTCCTAGTCATCAGCCTTAATAAACTCACCCAGGTCACATAAGTTATGAATTAATGAAACCCATTACACGCTAACTTGCTCAAAACAGTTTTAAACTCTTAATTACTGGACATCCTGAACATTGCTAATCAGTTCCTCCAGCAAGTACTTTACCACATAGTTTAAAGACAGTAATTGTTAGGCCTCTGGTGAAGCAAAGTGATCCTGATTCTTCTCCAATCTTCCATTTCAAAATAATTGAAAACATAATATTCTTACAGCCTAATAACTGTCTCAACATTAATAATCCTAATGAGATATTCCAGTCTGGCCTTACATAGCACTAAAATTGCTCTTTTAACAGATATGCAAGTTAATAAGGTAATCTGTCAATCCCAGATCTGTCTGATCTCAGTGCTGTCTTTAAAACTGTTGATCGTAAGATTGTACTTGACTGACCAAACTATTAGTCTCAGTTCTAGATTAGTTTAGATTTTACTTAAGTGACAATAAATACTATGCTGCACTGGGTGCACACAACACAAGACAACTTGTGGTATTCCCCATGGCTCAGTTACAAGTCCTTTATTATTTAAACATTATGTTCATCTATTAGCTGGTGTAATTAATCAATATACATCATAAGTATGTAAATGATTACAACATTTTCTTTCTTTTTTTTAAAAACTTGCACCAGATGCCCACAAACCAATTATCAGACTTCTGGACTACATCTAAAGATTGCAACTAGAGACTCTTTAAAAGTAAATACAGTTTTATTGTGCAATATATAAACTAATTGTCTCTGAATGTAAAAAAAATCATGAATCGTGATTGTTAGTATAGTTTAAAAAAAAACATATTTGTCAATGTTTTTAAAATAGCATATTATCACTTCCACAACATCTCTAAGCCATGTTAATTATTTTCCCTACTGATGGCTAGAATCTCATTCAAGCCTTTGTCAAATCAAGACTTCACTATTGCAGTAGTGTTTTGGCTGCCCTGCTAAGAGCTGTCAAACAAATAATGTGCATAGATTAATTTGATTTAATTAATTGTATAATAAACAGTGCAATATTCCATGAAGAATATTGTCCATCACTCCACATCACTCATGCATCTATTTAAAACTACTTCAGTTAATTTCAAGATATTTTAATTTTGACTTTACCGGTAAGCTCCAAAACTGGAATATAAAACCTTACATGCAGTTTCAAGTTTCACATTACTCTTGGTGTTTGCAATCAATTTCCTTATATTTCTATCTGCACATTCTATGTTCTCATATTTTTTTTCATTAATACGTGAATGTGTTTATGTACACATTCAAAAGTTTGGGGTCTGTAAGATTTTTTTTCTGTTTTTAAATATGTCTCTTTTGCTCACCAACGTTGCATTTATTTGATCAAATTACAGTAAAAAACATATATTGTGAAATATTATTACAATTCAGATTAAGTGTTTTATTTTTTCATATATTTTCAAATGTAATTTCTTTCTGTGTTGGCAAAGTTTAATTTTTGGCAGGCATTATGTCTTCAGTGTCACATGATTCTTCAAAAATCATTAAAGTCAGCATGAAGCGGAAGTTGCGGTAGTTTTTTCTTCCCTATTGTGGTGTATATCCAAATGAAATGGCTTCTGGAATAAGAAGAAATGTAGGGAGAGATTTCACCCTTCACTGAGAGTTTAATTGACAAGCTTTTTGACCAATCATAATGCTGAATCCGCCATTTTGTCTGACAAACAAACCAAACAGGATTAACATCAGTGGAATATGGTATATTGATATCTTTTCACGGTTGAGGAACCATAACTCTGATTTTCATTTATGTAAATTTTGTGCTATATAGAGTAGTAAAGAGTAAGAAGAGATGATCGGTTTACATGCTGCTTGAACTGAGGCAATTGAGTTCCGACACCACACATCATCACGCAGTGACAATACATCAAATAGCAAATAAGACACTGACAATGTGCCGTCAGACAAAAGAGCAGGATACTTTTGGCATGAAACAGTCTTAGCTTCCTAATTTTGTATTTTAAAAAATTAATTCAACCAATAAATAAAATTTTGGGCCTCTTTAATGTGACAGATCACTGTAGCACCTCAGTTTTAGCGGTTTAAACGTGAATGGAACACATCCTGCTAGTTATAGAATAAAATAAACATGAATGCACTTTAAAATGTATGTTGTCTCATCCATTTCCAAGTTCGACTGTACTCTCCTATATGGTGTGTTTGTCGGACAAAATGGCAGATTTGGCATTATGATTGGTCAGATCGCTTGTCAATCAAACTCCCTGTAATTGCGTCATAAAGAGAAGAGATGTTGTTGAGAGGGGAAGGGAAGGTTAATGTTCTTGATTAAAGATTACCCGTGCAGATGAATAATAATAAAAAAAGATGTGCAGGGATACATCATTTATAATAAATACTGCAACACTGTAAAAAAAATAGAATTGTCATTTTTTATTTCATGATGACTCTAGAATATGTTGATTTAGTGCTCAGTAAACATTTGCTATTAATATCAATGTTAAAAAACAGTTGTGCTCCTTAATATTTTTGTGGAAATCTTATTTAGGATTATTTGATGGATAGAGAAAAGCATTTGTATGAAATATAAATCTTTTTTGACAGTGACTTTACTGTCACTTTACTGTTCATCAATTTAATGCCTTCTTGCTCAATAAAGGTAATAATTTATTTCAAAATTAAATCTTACTGACCTAAACTTTGAACAGCAGTGTACATATTCAATTGCGTTTAAAGGGGCATTTAAAAAGGCAGTGAATATGCTGTTTTTAGGCAACATCCTTTTGATATTTTCATCTTTTATTCATTAGATTTTTATTGTGCATGATTCGAAACAGAAAAGTGGCTTTTGTTTTAAAAGAGCAGCTCTGTTTTCAGTTGTCAGTAGGCAGGTAAATCAATAATTAATCTTTTCTGGAGTCACCCTGGAAAACACATGCTGAAGTGCACCTCAAATTACTATATTAAACACACATTACTGCCTAATCTGGATTTTAGTGAATTGTTGATAGGTTTAACATAGTTTTAGAGTACAGATTAAGTAAAAAAAAATGCCATAACAATTCTCTACAAATATAATTGCAGCAATGCTTAACATATCTTTATAGATAATTTTATCAATTATTTCATTGTAGTTATTTTATTTAATTATTTTTTTGAAAGTGTATTGTAATATATTAACACAGTGATGGTGATACTCAAAACCACAGCATTAACCTGACAACACAAGTGCAAATGAAGTGGCAACCTGCATGAATTATTCATGACTTGGTCCCTACAGTGAACATGACATCTATGTAACATGTTTATCTGGGGGGCAGGGTTATTAATTTGAATTATTAGTAAAAATTACTAAATGCCATTTTATGTTAAAAAGGATAAAAAGCAAGACTTTTTCAATCGGAAACTTAAAGTGCAGTATGTTCAGAAAGTGAGATGATAAAATTCAATTTTGTTTTGATTGTCACGAGTACCGAAGAGGAATATATGTGTATCAAGCATCATATTAAACACTGTTTGCAGAAGTGTCCAATAAATAACACTCTTATTTTACTATCACATGTTGTTTGTCTTGAGTCTGTGAGAAGTTAACATTGTTCGCCAGAGCAGCTCATTGGACTAATCTAATTCAAGCAGGAGATGGAGCTATGATGTGTTCCTGTAACCCGCTGGTGAAACTGATTCAACTGTAGTGTAGGGAGGAGTTGGCTAGTTTACAATTTCTACTATTACTACAAGCCAGCACTCTTGCTATTACATGTGGGTGTGATTAAAATGTTTTAATTCCAGTCTTTCCCCCAGAACTCTCAGGCACTTGTGAAATGTTATTTCTGCACATAATGAGAGTGTTTTGATTTATTTATTTAAAAAGAGATTTCGGAGGCTGTGGCATCATGTTGAGAGAATGGGTTTATTTGCACTAACAACTTGTTCAGAGCCATGTTGTAAATTGCAATTTGCTCTGAGATTGTTGTTGCTCCTTGGTTGTAGCAGTTCTGTGTGAGTGTAGCCATTAGTAGACTCCTTATTTAGGATTAATTAGAACAGACTACTTAATATATATGTTTAAACCCAGACTTTAAGCTTACATATTGTATAAAAACTAAATTAATATATTTTTTTCTAAGCTGTGGTCCTACAAATGGGGATGTTGTTAGGCTGAGGGGTGGTGTGATTAAAGGTCTAGACTAGTAAACAAAAGGTTGTCTGTTCAAATCCAACAGTCACTGGTGAAGTGGTTACCTGCAGAACAGATGCTCCAGCATGGAGAAACTGTAATCCAGACTCTGCCGAGTCAATACCACCGGTAGCCAAGATCGGGAAGCCAGGAAGAGCTTTCGCTATAGCTGACACCGCGCGCAGAGCTATAGGGCGGATTGCATTACCTATCCAAATACAGGAGGGAAAACATTATTACATGTAAAGCAATAGTTATATAAAATCAGTTCATGCAGATTACAGATCCAACTTGTGATCAGAGAGCATGAACATAAGCATTAACAGAGAACATAGACTACTATTCAAATATTTGGGTTCATTATGAAATTAATACTTTTATTCGGCAGGGATACATTAAATTGTTTAAAAGGGACAGTGAAGACATTTCTATCACGACAACTCTCAGAGGGTTTAGCATGGTAATGTACAGACAATATTAATGTGTTTGGTCTTGGCAGAATAGATCTGGTAACATGCGCTGCTGCTGAGCATGTAAGAAACACTGCTGCTGCACATATGACTTATATGAAATAACCCCCATTTATAGCATACATGAATCACCCCATAGCAGATCTATACAGGTGGAGCTGGGGAAGGTGTAGGGTTTGTATTTGAATGTTGAGCAGCAAGCTCACTGGCTGCTTATACAGAAGAATCAAACAGCTATGCCATGTGATAATGATGCCATTATGTCAGACTGGAGTATAGAGTTTTATGACAGAACTTTGGATTTATAACTTCTCAAAATATTTTTTTCAAATGCTGTTTTTTTTTATCCCTCAATTAATCCTAAAAAAATATTTCCACCAAAATATTAAGGAGCTGTTCAACATTTATCATGATAAAATATGCTTCTTAAGCAACAAAATGAAAGCATTTTACGACATCATAAGCATACTAATAATGCAAAAGCTGTTTAGAAGGTAGACATCTTCATTTTGTTGCCTCATTAGACACCTGTTTTTTTTCTTCTAAATTCTAATTAAATCTTTTTGACCAGATACGGGAGCTCTGTGAAGAAAATAAATGAAAATGGCAAACTATTATTTTATTACTGAAAAGCCTCAATAAATTGTTTACTATAATTAAAATTGTCTATATTACTCAATGTTTTAATGTATTTTTTATGCATAATAGAGTATTGGTTAGCAACATGCTAATGTCAGCATCTTCTGAGATCAACAGAGCGATGTATTTTTGTAATTCAACCTAAAAGTTAGCATCACCTTGGTTCCCTCTGCAAAAAGACAACACGATTTTTCCCTTCTTGCACGTTTTGTTTATTAAGATAATATTCACAAATTATCACACATTTTATAAATAGTAAATCCTACATACAATCGTCAAAAAAGAAAAACTAAATTTAAAGACTATGAACAAACTACACCACAACTTTAACATCACCGCTTTTGACAACTGTTTTGATCTTTATCTAATATGTAAACATTGGTAAGTTTTAGTTAAAATAGTTTTCATAAGAGCGAGTGTAAAGGCAACGAGGCTGTAAAAGTGGATTAGTACATATACCTAAAGAGATATTGTGATGGTGAAAAAATATGAGATGGGAGTAAAAATTATATTTCATTGCTTTTGCTTTCACTCACAAAACCTTGTAAAAGTCTTGCAAAAGTATCGTGTTTCCCTGAAGAACTTTGCGTTCATTCGAAAAAAACATTTGTGTTCTCTTGCAAAACTGTTGCGAAAGTTTCTTGGGGGAACAAAACTAAGTTTTTCTGTGAGGCTCTGTAAATTATTTAATAGTTTACCTGTTTGATGTCCCAGACAACCAGTCTCATTTAGCCAAACATACTTTTTAAAACACCCGAAAGCTTAAAAAATCTTGTGTGTGGAATTACAGATTCATTTTTGTTGTAAAATTAAAACAACAATATCATGAGCTTGTGTTAACCACAGACCTTATTTCAGGCATTTAACCAAAAACACTATTGACTTCGGAATGATGGAATTGGTACTGCAAAAATGCTTGTTTTGGGGGTTTTAGTACTCATTCCTGCATTGCTCTATTGTAAGGTGAGTCTCCAGAGTGCTGGTTGTGTAGCAGAGCTATGTAGAGTGTTTCATAACAGTCACTTACAATGTTCCTTATCAGTTAGGATGCTGCCTTATAAGCAATCAGCGGACAGCGAGGCTGCTCACTGGGTTTGGGATCAGAGCGACTGTGTCTACAGGTGTCTGGTTTCACCTATGGAGCAGTACAACCCTCCTGTGCTTTTCTCTCTTCATCTTTCAGGATGGCAGGATTCCCTAATGAAAGCCGAGCAGCTTTCTGATCAGCCAGACAGATGGAAGTGTTTATCACATTACATTTAACCTCATTTTCCCAGCAGGTTCCCATTCATTGATCACAGCCGTACGTTTGTCCACATTCATTTCACCGGCGCTGCTCAGAACTCCACTTCCACCGTTTGATGGATCGAGACAGCTTCTTTTTTAGCCCCACTCCGGCGTGCTAAACGATCTTCATCACCCACACCATTCTCAAATTGGGGAGATAAATTCAATCACGGCACATTTTTTGCATCCCCATGCTGCATGGTTAATTATGTACATATGGGCGCTTCCCTAAGCCTCTGGCATTTCCTACCACCATCACTTTTTTCTGCTCTTCCACCTGTTGGCTGAATGGATGGCACATCAGGTAGAATTTGTCATCTCTGCTCTGTTCTGACAACTTAATATCATAAGAAGACATCACTCGGCTCGCAATGAAAGCCATTTGGGTGTGATTTAGAGATGGGGGTTCGGCTCAGTACAAGTCGAGAGGCTATAGAGCTCTGAACACATAATTCTTAAATGTCTGAGCGAGTCAAATGCGTACGGAGGTAATAATGTTCCAGTAAGACATCTGCTACAACTCATCCGGCAATGGGCTATTGTACTGTGAGTGATGTCACAATCGCATTAATATGGACACGACTTGTGCAACAAAGGTTGAGAGCCATCAAAGCACTTGTCAGCCAAAGGCAGCCGACACAGATAATGTTGTCAGGCAGCACACTTCCACTCAAGAAAAGCTTCAGTCCTGTGATATTGTTGTGATGTTATTGTGACACTGGCTCTGTCCTTCCCTGCGCTTTGTTCTTGTTTTTCACGCCGGCCGTGCTGACAGCTCCTGTTGCTCTGACAACCCCAACATGTCCTTGTCAAACAGGGTCGCTCACGCCTGTTTGTCACCAGTACCTGTGGTGAAGTTTTCGGCACAAGTTCACTGCATGTCAACAGCAGCACAGCCAGGCAAATGCTAATCTTAGCTCGGACGATCTAATATTGTCTCTTGAGCAGGGAT
Source organism: Gymnocypris eckloni scoliostomus (assembly GCA_027564155.1). Lineage (NCBI taxonomy): Eukaryota > Metazoa > Chordata > Actinopteri > Cypriniformes > Cyprinidae > Gymnocypris > Gymnocypris eckloni. The sequence goes on along the minus strand of CM050422.1, from coordinate 19,399,507 downwards.
TTTAAGTACTTGAAGAACTGTACTACATTGGTACTTTACTCACACAACACTGCAACAGAATACCTGTAGTTTTATTTAATTACATTCTTAATGAAACATTTCATTTAGTTTACTGTGTACTGTATTTCACTGGTCATGACAAATTTATAGTCTGTATGTTTGTCGTATTGAGCTAACCAGTCAAATCAACTTTTCCTGTGAATTTTACTTAAAACCGCTAATTAAATGTATTTCATTGTGAAAAATAACTAGGAACATCCTGATTCACAACTACTCAGAGTATTTTATGTAAAGATTTTTTTTAAACTGTAACCATGTTGAAAACAAACTTGACTGGTAAGTTTCTAAACTATATTCAAGAGTTACACTATATACAATCTAATATCAAAGTGACTTATAGATAAAATATAGATTTTACTCTATTTTCTAAATACATGTTGTTTATGTGCTTTTTTGTGTAATTTTGTCATAATAATCTTTGTTTATTGTTTATTACAAATTTTAAGTGTCATATCTTAATATCTTAATCTTCCAGTGAAACAAAATATTTTGTGAGTGTGCTAGACTGTCCAATCTTTCCATAAACAGGGTTCAAAATAGGGTCATAAAACGGTTGACCCCCCCCAATGGTTAGCAAAAACATAGACTGTTATCCGGAGGACATCGAAATGTTTAGGACAGTCTAAACCCTAATTATGTGCTTCTGTAGCAATTTCAAAGTTATGATTTCCAATAAAAAAACTAATCTAATTTATGAAAAAGAAAAGAATATATATACACATAATCACAACTGAACATAAATCACAACTTTGAAATTGCTAAATCACATAAATTAGGGTTTAGACTGTCCTAAAACATTTAGACTGTCCTAAATGTTGGAAGAAATTTTTTGATGTCCTCAATATAACAGTCTATGTTTGCTAAAACTTTGAAGTTAGACTAAATTAAGCAACCACTCCACCGTGGCTAGTTTGGAATTTGGTCTGTAGGTAGTGATATATTTCCGAGAAAATAAGACAAGCAACAGTGTTGAAGGTTGAACTAAATGACATTTACAGACACGAAATGAGCTACTTTTTATTCTAGGTTAGCTTTTTTCCATAATGTTTATTTAAATAAACAATAAAAAACCACAAGAAGAGAACATGCTTAAATGTTTTACATTAAATGGGTGATAAATCCACTTATAATTGTAATAAAGTACCCATAGTTCATATAATTTCTCTGCACTTTTTAAGCGCTTGCTATAGTGAGTGCCACTGTGACAGCACAAAAACCTACAGTTACTGAGTTACTTTTCCTAGTTCTTTTCCTTTTCCCTTTTTTTCTGCTTGTGTACAGCGGTATCACATTTGTGCTTTACAGACAGCACAGTCTGTGCTTCGAACAGAGACAGTCCTGGACTCACTAGCGCTCTGTATCTTTCATCAATACCTCATTAATCTAAGCACAGCTCCGGACGAGCGCCATCCTTAGTCTGGTCCCGTGCTGAGGTGATTGACAGCTCAGTGAGGCCATCGGTGGCATCTGTTAGTGCGAGGCGTCCGCTCCCGATGCCAGACTCTCTGATTAATAATTCCAAACACAGCGCAAGACGGAGCGTGGGGTCTCTGCATCCTCTACGATTTCTATCTTCACCCGAATATGTTGTGCCTCAAAAACGACCCAGCCAGATAACAAAAGCAAATAAGAGATGGGAATGACGGTGCAGCTCTGTTAATTACGCCTGCTGATGCTGCCAGGGTGTCTGGGGAACATGGTTTTCCATGCACAATGAAAGAGATGCAATAATATATCTGTGACAGCAGACTAGCCGGTCGGCATGACCAATCATTAAAACACACATCAAATGAGGAGCACGCTGCCAGCTAAATGAAATCACAGTGGGAGGCCCAACCAGGGGAAAAATAAAGTAACCATATGATCTAGACTAGAGGTCAGCAATTACCGGACCGCGGACTGGATCCGTACCCCATATTGGCTCCATCCGGACTGCAAATCATTTCTCATAAATTAATATAATCGTAAACATAGCAGTGTTTTTCTCTACACACAAACATTTTCAGTCACCACTACACGGCAAAGATGACACAGAAGCTGCATCTGAAGCAAAATACACAGATGATACAATGGCAAATGTATATATGCAAAAATTACAATGGCAGAAAAAAATCATAATAATAAATAAAAAAATGGCAATCTTTGAAACATTACAAATATATTACTGTTTTTTTCACATAGTGTGTCAAACCATCAAGAAATGGATAGTGTGCCCAAAAACGAAAATTGTCATCAATTACTGACCCTCATGTTGTTCTAAATCATAAGATTTTCGTATATCTTTGGAACACAAATCAAGATTTTTTTATTAAACCTGAGAGATTTCTTACTCTATTGAAACATGTCATGTCAAAAAGTTTATAAAGAGGTCAAAAAGAGAGTCTTCTGAAGAGATACACTTGCTTTGTGATGAACATATTTAATTTAGGCTTTTACTCACATATATACTTTGATCAGTTCACACACATAGAGCTCATCAAATATGGTAAACAGAAACGTAAATGTGCTTGCTTAATACACAAGAACCAATGAGATTTGTTCTCACATGTCAACTTTATATGGTTGATCTGCTTGACATTTTTGGTGTAATGGAATTTTAATGGAGAAAATCGCTCAGGTTTAATACAAAATATATTCAGTTGTGTCTGAACATAAGTGTTTAGGTATGGAACAACAAGAGGTTAAATAAATATTGACAACATTTTCATTTCTAACTGAATGATCTCTTTAATATGCTATATATGTTTTAGATTTATATTTCTTAAAACTGTCATATCCTCCTCGTGACCCAGTGTCACATTATTATATTTGTATACTAACAAAAATGCAAACGCTTTGTGCAAAAGTGCTTTGTATTCGCGCCATATTATAATCAAACCACACCATAAATGTGATAAAACTCGAAACACCACTAGAGACGGAGTTTGTGTGAAGTGTACATATACAGACAACACAACAGAGCACTGAAGCACCCAACACAGACAAACTTGAATATTTATCCAATTATTTCAGTCTTCTGCATTACTGTAACATCACAAGAAAGACTATCATAATACTGACTAATTGTGCAGTGCTAACTTTTTTATTCAACCTGCAGAACACTAGGAACTTTCGTGGACCATAGCTTGAGAAGCTCTGCTATACTGTACAGCTTGTAAAGCAGCTGTCTTGAGAGACAATCGAGGGTTTATGACCTCTAAATTTTACAAGGTATTTTTAATGCCAACCAGATAATTTACAATGAATTATTATATGCGATACTAGACCATCTTTGGTCTTTCATCCCAATCCCCTAGAAATCAGTGATTAGCTTTCAAATATGTTCAGCTCACTCACACTCCACTGCCCTATCGCTCATCGACAGCCCTCTGTTATAGTGAAATCACAAAATATAATGCTTCTTTGTAAATTCAATCCTACATAACCCGATATTCAGTTGAAGTTTTAAAATGTCCCTAATATGGATTTTTAATTTACCTTTCATGCAGTGTTTAACACAGCTCTAAATAAATGAAAACATCCTGCAAAGTTTGAAATCTGAAAGTGCACCTTGTATAAAGTTATTGTCTCTAAAAAGAAAGAGTCGACTCTGAATCATTGAAACAAGCCATTTTAAAACGAATCCAAAGCCATTTCATGTTGATGTCCACATGAAACATTAGCATATCGCCCACCCACTTGTTGGTCTTTTCGGTTGGTCTGAATGAAAATGCTAATTCATTCTTTGGCACTATTTGATGCTTGATAACTTTACTGAGGTAATTGAAACATTGAAACGTTCTGTCATTGAAACAATTGAGTGGTTACATGATCCATTTCAGTGAGCTCTGTATACAGAACTTACCTTCTGATGTTCAGTCATATTATTTTTCACTATAAGATGTATTAAAAGGGAAGATATGACTTGTGTTTCTGCTTGAACTGAGGTGGCTAAAGCAATCTGTGTGGCCTCATTTAAAAGTGTCAAAGAACATTTATTGTTTGAATTTTGTGAGGAAGTGGGCATTATTTGTGAGCTGAGACTTTGTTTTTAATCAGCAGTAACAAAGCACAAAGCAATTATTGGATAGGATTGGTGCGCTACAAAAATGTTTGGTAAAGGGAAAAATTGTGGACTTGGAAACCTTGTCTTGAACTACAGGTGACTCATAGGGTCAAACCGAACCAGCGGTAACTGCTCTATTTTTGTGCAGTGAGATTGATATTAATGCATTATTGCATTAATTCAACAGCCCTAAATTCTACACAAGGGACGTTTTCTTCACACATAAGTTGCAGTTTCTTCACACATGTTTTTCTGCCTCCTTTTGATTGACATAATGTAATCGGCCCTAGTCACTGACTGTTGAACAACTGGCCGATGGCCGATATCATTTATTGGATGATACATAGGTGCATCCTTAACTTGACCTAGGGTGGGTTTCCCCTATAAACGGGAAACGCGCCCCTATATAAGTCATTATTTGGACCTTTGAATGGACGGAAACCTCTTCAATCTTACATCAATGGAAAATCCCTGATCTAGACTATAGATCAAATCTGAACACAGAAATGGGAGTAACAAAAGAGTAACAAAACAACTTTTTATTAATCAACTAATGAGTTGAATTATTCATATTAATTAATAAAATTCTCTCTTTATCCCTATACTAAACATTAGTGGCTAATGCAAGAATATAGTACAAAAAAATGTGATTAAAAAGTTTTGGGAAAAAGAAAAAACATCACAGAAAAGATTGATTTCCTCCACACTTAGAATGTATGCCACTTGCCACATAAATCAAAGCACCTTAAACCTGGCCACTGCTGCTGAGTTAAACATTAAATTACTGAATACATTAGAGAAACAAGCCAGCTCCACCGAGAGCTCAGCACGGCACACATTTATGTGCCCCAGGATGCTCTGCACATGGTTTTATGCTCTGGATATGGGCTTCTGAAACAAAAAGTCTGAAGAGAGCTACAGTACTGGGAGCAGATAAAATATGTGGGGCCACATGTGCCCTTTAGGGCCCCGCTGATCAATAGGTTGGTCTCGGGCAGAGTCTTAGACCATTGCTGAAAGGCTGGGTCCCATGGGAGAGCTGCACGGTGAGGCCCATAAGACTTTAAAAGTGAAAAATATGACAGCCAGTCAGTTTTGCTTGCATAAAATAGAACCTCAATAGTATGAGTATTCATTTTTAATGCGGGCCGTGTTTCTGACCCTGTCCTGTACAGACATTGTGGCAGCTCAGCTGAAGGGAGAAGTGTGCTGAGGTGAAGCTTTAGCACACTCAACAGTACACTGCTCAAACTATAAAGCACATACATAAACCGTTTGCTCTTTAAAAGTTGTTTAATGTGTGACCACAGAATTTGTTTTTATTAGCGGTTAGCACGCAGACGCATATTGACATGTTCTTTCCGAACACTAATAAAAGCAATTTGTAAAATGCGTACATTGTGATTGTATAACCTGGGAGTTTAAAATGTGTGTGACAATACACACATTTGCAGTAATAAATCTTACATAAACGCTTTTTCTTAATTAGCATATATCTTGTTTACGAGGAAAAACTTTGCTAAATTTACTTGTGGAAGATATTAAAACATGTTTTGAGAGAATATATCTTCAATTACGTTCGTTTCTCTTACTTGTTTAGCACATGTTTTTCTTGTTTTTAATGCTTAAAGCAAGGGGAAAAAATAACATAAATGTATGAAAAATAAAAATAGTAATATTACGATGTGATGAACTGAAGAAAATGTATGGATAGATTTTGGATTGATTTATGGATTTTTATGGATATAAAACACACACACACACACACACACACACACACACACACACACACACACACACATTTTTTATGGAAAATATTCTAAAAAATACTAACTTACAATAAAAATATGTTTTGAAGTAAGATAATAATTTGAATCTTGAATTCAAGTTAATTTAAATAATAAAACAATGACATACATTTTATTTACATTTTTTATTTTATTTATGTATTGCTTTAAGCGTAAGTCTCATTTATAAAACAAAACCTAAATTTAGTTGGATTTATGCTTAAAACAAGAAAGAAAAAACTATTTACCAGTAATGTATGAAAAACAATCTTATTAATTAAAATAATATTTAATTGTATTTAATTTATGTCTTAATATATATATTTTTTTCTCGAGTAAGTATCTTCCTTTTAAGGATACTTGATTTTATTGGATAATAACCTAAAAATATATTTTCGTAGATCATTTTTGCAGTGTACTTCAAGCTGGATTTATGTATTTTCACTATAAGCCACACAGAAGCTCCATTTCTAGAGAGCAGAGAGCATGCCCAGTACTTTCACACCTGATCTAGTCCATCTGTCTGTGCAGGCAGGACCTGACCAGTGCAAGCCCAGACATCTCAGCAGCCAGTGCGCCAGCCAACACCACACACACACTCCACACACACTCCCTCTCTTACCAGAAATGCCGCCGTATGTAGTTCTGGCGCCTCTGCCAATCCCAGGCCAGGGTGTGGCGTCGGCTTTGAGAGCCATTAGTCCAGATACAGTGTTGGTGGCTGTGACTCCATCTGCTCCGCCTACAAACAACCACAGAGGTTCTAACAAAAGCCTGAACCAGCCACACTGTGTTCATGAAATTACATTGAGATGCTGTTCCAGTAATATCAGAACATATAAATACAGTGCTACTGTTAATCCTGCCAAAAAGATAACTTCTTTACCAGGTTCTTATTTATAAAATGCATGAATAATTACATTTTGATGCTAATTTGTATAGAGGTGATCCTATGTTAAGCAGGAACAAGTCAAGATTTATAAAAGTGCTAAGTGACTTGAAAATGTTCTTATGCCAAGTGACAAGCACTGCTATGCCAGTACATGATAATTTCATTTGTAAATCATGTTTAGTTATCCATGTGTGAAAGAAATGACTAAATGAACAAATAACTGTTCAACTGTATGATAATACTTCAGATTTGCTATTTAAAATGTAGTTTTGATCAATGTGTGTGCATGTAAAGTATGTGTCAGAATATAAACTTTTTATTCACATTTATTTTTTAATATCTATATGTGTCTGTCCATGAGGGTACAGATATAAAAAACATGTAGTTGTAATGTAATGTAATTTAAGACATCAAACACAAATTTGGAGCCAGGAGGAGGCTTGTAACAAAATAACATAAATCAATACTCAGCAAATCTTGTATATAAAAAAGGTTACTGGCTTATATTGTACAATTTATCCTTCATCTTCTTGACTTCTATTGTAAAGAACACGAATGAGAATAAATTATGGGGTTAAATGACTTAAAGTGCAGTGTAATAAATGGCATGAGTGAGCAGAACCGAAAATCAGTAAAAATTAGCATGAAGAATATACTGATTACCACGTAGATGCATATACAATAGTTGTACATTGAAATGGCTAAAAAAACATATCTTCCATCTATTCCTACACTTGACCCTCTTACACTAGCGCTCTATATTCTATTTCTATTTTATCTACTTGTTTACTTTTTATTTATTAAAAAAAACCTTGACCATCTAACCCTTGCACTCTTGCAAATTTCAAAGATTTATATTTCAAATAAATGCTGTTATTTTGAACATTCTATTCATCCAAAAGCACTGAAAAAAGATATAACGGTTTACACAAAAATATTAAGAGATAGGTAGTATACAGTAGTGAGTACACCCCTCACATTTTTGTAAATATTTGGTTATATCTTTTCATGTGACAACACTGAAGAAATGACACTTTGTTATAATGTAAAGTACAAAATATTTCAACACACATATCAAAATATCTCAACACACAGTTGTACACCCCTAAGTGAAAATGTCCAAATTGGGCCCAATTAGCCATTTTCTCTCCCTGGTGTCATGTGACTCGTTAGTGTTACAAGGTCTCAGGTGTGAATGGGTAACAGGTGTGTTAAATTTGGTGTTATCGCTCTCACTCTCTCATACTGGTCACTGAAAGTTCAACATGGCACCTCATGGCAAAGAACTCTCTGAGGATCTGAAAAAAATGATTGTTGCTCTACATAAAGATGGCATAGGCCAGGGGTTCCCAAACTCGTTCCTGGAGCCTCCTCAACACTGCACATTTTGCATGTATCCTTTATCAATCACACCTGATTCAACTCATCAGCTCATTAGTAGCAACTCCAAGACATGAAAGGGCTGTGTCAGACAAAGAAGTCATGCAAAATGTGCAGTGTTTGGGAGGCTCCAGGAACGTGTTTGGGAAACCCTGGCGTAGGCTATAAGAAGATTGCCAAGACCCTGAAACTGAGATGCAGCATGTTGGCCAAGACAATATGGCGGTTTAACAGGACAGGTTCCACTCAGAACAGGCCTCGCCATGGTCGACCAAAGAAGTTGAGTGCATGTGCTCAGCATCATATCCAGAGGTTGTGTTTGGGAAATAGACAAATGAGTGCTTCCAGCACTCCTGCAGAGGTTGAAGCGGTGGGGGGTCATCCTGTCAGTGCTCAGACCATACGCTGCCCACTGCATCAAATTGTTCTGCATGGCTGTCATCCCAGAATGAAGCTTCTTCTAAAGATGATGCACAAGAAAGCCCGCAAACAGTTTGCAGAAGACAAGCAGACTAAGGACATGGATTACTGGAACCATGTCCTGTGGTCTGATGAGACCAAGATAAATGTATTTGGTTCAGACGGTGTCAAGCTTGTGTGGCGGCAACCAGGTGAGGAGTACAAAGACAAGTGTGTCTTGCCTACAGTCAAGCATGGTGGTGGGAGTGTTTTGGTCTGGGGCTGCATAAGTGCTGCCGGCACTGAGGAGCTACAGTTCATTGAGGGAACCATGAATGTCAACATGTACTGTGACATACTGAAGCAGAGCATGATCCCCTCCCTTCGGAGACTGGGCCGCAGGGCAGTATTCCAACATGATAATGACCACAGCCATGCTAAAGAAGCTGAGAGTAAAGGTGATGAACTGGCCAAGCATGTCTCGAAACCTAAACCCTATTGAGCATCTGTGGGGCATTTCCAATGGAAGGCGGAGGAGCGCAAGGTCTCTAACATCCACCAGCTCGGTGATGTCGTCATGGAGGAGTGGAAGAGGACTCCAGTGGCAACCTGTGAAGCTCTGGTGAACTCCATGCCCAAGAGGGTTAAGGCAATGCTGGGAAATAATGGTGGCCACACAAAATATTGACACTTTGGGCCCAATTTTGACATTTTCACTTAGGGGTGTACTCACATTTGTGGCCAGCGCTTTAGACATTAATGGCTGTGTGTTGAGTCATTTTGAGGGGACAGCAAAATTACACTGTTATACAAACAGAGCAAAGTGTAATTTCTTCAGTGTTGTCACATGAAAGGATATAATCAAATATTTACAAAAATGTGAGGGGTGTACTCACTTCTATGAGATACTGTACATATCATTTTATTTATTTTATTTTGAATTGTAAAATATTACTGTATTTTTGTATGTATTGTTTTGTAATATACTGTATTTATAATTGTATTTTTGATTAAATAAATAAAGCCTTGGTGAGCATGAGACTTTTTCAAAGATATAAATAAAACATCTTACAGACCCCAAACTTTTATACATGCACTCCTGTTTTAGAAGACCTCCCCATCATACGTAACATATTTAAAAATCCACGTCACCCATAAATGCACTCAGAATGACTGTCTACTGTTATGTTTGTTTGTAGATGAGGCTGCTCATACCCTCATATGCGGCACTGGCGATGTCAACGATGTTGGTGACGTTGGGTGTGAGCTTGGCAAAGAAGGGGATGGTGGTGGCCTTTCTGACCCAGCGGCAGATGTTCCTAACCATCTCAGGGTCCTAGAGTAATGGGGAATGTAAGTTAAGACTTAGTACATGCTTCTGTGGATCACAGAAAGAAACAACTACTTAAGACTTGTTCTGACATTTGTTTCAGACATCCAGGAAATTCAAGTGGTTAATTCAGGTTCTCAGAGGCCAAACGGAAATGACAAAGAGCTAAAACTGGGACATTTGAGGTGCATTTCTCATTCATTCACATTCATCTTCCGGTCCATTTTAAAACAGCAAGGCTGGCCTAAATATTCACCTAATACTGGCCACAGAGCACAGAGGCAATGTTCAAAATGTGTTTTCTCTCAATCTCTCTTCTTTTTCCTCACTCACATAGAGTCTCTCTCTTTGTACCCCCTACACACACACACACACACACACACACACACACACACAGGACTCCAAATGGTTTAGCGATCCGCTCATGAACTCTCTCTCAAATGTGGCCAGGGAGAAAAACGCTGTTGTGTCTGAACATGTCGTCTGAAACACATCGCTGCCTTCATGTTGCTTTTCACATTTGCTTGCTGCCTTTTCCCGCTCCCTTCCCCCAGTCTTCTCTTAGTGTCGCTCGTTCTGCCTCTCATCTCCCTCTCATTCAGTATGCAACACCAACAAAAATATCTATATTGCGTGTGCACCTTTCTGATAGGAATGCAGTCATTGTATGCATGTATTCTCCAATGTTTAAATTATAACAAAGCTTCAGGGGACTCAGTGCTCAAAGATCTGCTTTCCAGACCAGGGCTAGTTGTCCCACGAGGAGAAGTGCTATATCTCAGTAACGAGAAGGTTTTGATTCAAAAGTCCAGTTACACCAGTGTGTGTCTCTAGCAGTAATTTTGTATGCTGAATCCAATTTTTATTACCCTTTACTATTTCTTTTTTCATAATTGAAGAGACTAGTAACCCCAGTCTCCCCAATAACTTTTATATCCAGTATATACACTACCATTCAAATGTTTGGTGTCAGTAAGACTTTTGTATGCTTTTATTTTAGTAGAAAAACTGGACTGTATTTATTTGATAAAAAATACAGTTGAAAAACAGTATTGTGAATCATATTGTGAAATATGTTTTTAAATGTATAATAATTTTGTATTTGAATATATATTAAAATGTAATTTATTCCTATAATGGCAAAGCCAAATTTTGTGTAGTGTGTGACACAGTATTTTTGTGTCACACACAGTAAATTTTGACACAGTCTACACAGTGTCAGAAATCATTCTAATATGATTTGCTGCTCAATAAACATTTCTAATGTTAAAAACAGTCGAGCTGCTTAATGTTTTTTTTTTGTGGAAACAGTGTTGATTTTTTTGTGATTCTTTTATAAATAGAGATTACAAAAACTATGGTAAACAAGATCTGTTTTTACTCCACACTATACTACACATATCTGCCACAGATATACAGCACTGCATCTGGCTATTGTCATTGTTGTTATTTTTACTGTTTGAAATATTTATTTTAAATCCATATCAATCTGACATTATGGAGGTGATGACCTGACACTTCGAGGGATGGTTGGGTTGCCATCCTCTCAGCCTGATTGTAGCGATAACTAGAGGGGTCATGGCTGAAAATAAGGAGTCTTGGCCTCTTCTAAACTCCTTGTAATTCAAACAATGTGAGAGCAACATGTCAGATCTGCCCAAAACATCCTGCATTTTAATCACAAGAAAGACAAAAATAAAACATTGAATGGGATACAGCTTGAGTCCCTAGGAACTTTTAAACGAAAGAAAAGAACCCATCTCTCGCAACATCTGGAGCAGAATAAAGTGTGTTTTATAGTGAAGCTGTATCTCCTCTGTTGGTGCTGTGGTTCTGGAGAGCAACGTGATGGCAGCTCTCCAAATTACTGGCATTTATAATGAATGAGATTTGAATGGCGCACATCTTGAGAGTAGCGCAAACTGTCATAACTCAGAGATACGGCTGAGATGTGCCAAATGGAAATGTGATGTGCCTCTGTCGTACCAGGCTCTGGGCTCCTCAGACATCTGTTGGAAATGCGATGCTTCGGGGCATTTCTGTTTTCCTCTGAATATGAGCGTGTTTGTTCATAGCATGTGTGGGCCCATAAAACATCTCTTTTTTATATTTTTTTCTTTCCTTTTTTCAGTGTAAAAGTGTCAGAGTGAATGAAAGGAAAGGGATGAGCACAAAGCAGCAAACAAAGAGATAGAAATGAGGCGCTTTTGAGGAAAAGCCCTATTGTCTAACTTGTTGCAGCCCATCACGTTTGATTGAAACGCAGCCTCTGTGCCATGCTCTGTAATCGCTGTGCGAGAAACTTTACATGGATCTCACTCTCAAGCTATTGTTTCTGTCTTGATATTTTGCCGCCTAAACACAGAAAACCGGTGGACGCTGACACGACACGAGCAACTCCAGTGTTTTCAAGGTGGAGATCTTCAGTCTGAACGAGTTTATTTTGTGCTGAGGAACATGAGGGGATGATATGTGGTGCATTGGAGGAAAATAGCCACCAGTATGGGCCGTGGGAGGGATGTGGGCAGCGAGCATTTATAACAAGTCTGGCAAACCACACACACATGCATGCACACACACACTAAATCTTGTCAGAGGGTAGCAACCAGAATGTTCTACGGTCTACAGAGAGAAGCTAGAAAAACCCAAAAGACAGAGGGAAAACTGTGCAAGCTGTCGTTGGAGATGGGACCCGGGCGCCCCCAGGAATGAAATGCTTGAGCGAAGAGAATAAAATCCAACTGTAGGCTCGCGGAAGAGATTGAGAGCACATTAAGATTTCCAGGAGCATAATGGAGGCTGGCCAGCAGATGTCTGCGAGCGCAAGTGTGTGTGTGTGCATGTCCATCTGTGCGTAGGTCACTGGTGGCAAGGCTAAAACATAGTGGCTAACAGCAGGGAGCGTGGTCAAGGGAAGGTAGAAAAGCATTAGCGGAGCGCTAGGGCCAGAGGCAGGTGCCTGGCCCTGAAACAGATGCTGCTTGTAAGAACTTAATGTCCTCACAGAGGGAAGCTCAGCGGCACTGGGAAGGCCTATGACAGCTTATTAAAGGCCTCTGGCTGACAAGTGTTTGTAAGCTTGGCTTTCAAGGCTCTGAGCTCAGGGCTCGTGCTTCGCCGGTGCTTTGAATGCAGGAAGAGAGGCACCTCTGGCAAGATGTGTCTGAAACCCTTTCCCTCGAAATCTGGGAAGAACAGGTTCCGGCGAGGCTCGGGATACTTATGAGACGTATCAATCTCATGTAGAGGGCATTGAGTCCGAGTATGAGATCGCTCACTGCGCACACACACTCTGGTCAGACTCTAAAACAAGGGCTTATACACATGAAGGCGCAGTGGAAGATCAATGAATATGTTACACTTCTAAGGTAGTAATATATGAAGCTGAGGACTCAAACACATCTGAAACACAGGCGGTGTAAAGTAAGCCTTGGGTGCAGTATCTCATTCACCGCAGACAATATCACACATAAGGAGGATCTATAAATATAAATCAAGCTAGGAGGGAAAGTACTTTGTCCTGCAAATTGTGGGATGTCTGTTTTCAGAACCACGGACAGCAGTTGCTTTAGCTCCGGATGCTGTGGTGATTTTCATATCACTGATTCATAACAGGCTACAGAACTGAAAAAGTAGAAGTATGACTATCAATGTATAATTTTGGACTCATAAATGCTTTTCCTGCCCCTTTCCTTCCTTTTACTTCCTTTTCCTTTTTTGTCCTTTACTTTTTATTTCAGCCCCATCTATTACATCACTGCAACGATTGAGAAATGTTATGTCATTGACAAAATAATGATATTTTGCAGTATCAATTTTGTTTTTCTGGTGTTGCTACTAGTAATGCAAAATCATCAAAAATCCAAAACAAATTTGTAAAAAACTAATTGTCATCATCATTTCATCATTCTCTCATCATAATCATCATTATGAGAGGAAATATAAGCTACTTACATCTTATGAAGTCAACACAGTTATACTGAATATGTGTGTGTGTATATATATATATATATATGCAGTGCCTTGCGAAAGTATTTATACCCCATCATCTTTTTCCTATTTTGTTATGTTTCTGCCTTATGTTAAACCACTTTAAATTACTTTTTTCCCACATCAATCTACACTCCATACACCATATTGACAAAGCAAAAACAGAATTGTCACAACTTTGTAAATGTATTAAAAATAAAAAACTGAAATAAGTGCACTGCATAAGTATTCATACCTAACTAAATATTTAGCTGAAGCACCTTTACAGCTTCAAGTCTTTTTTGTTTGATGCGACAAGCTTTTCAGCATTTGGCAATTATCTGCCATTCTTCTCCTCACATCTTCACCTGTCAAGCTCTGACAGGTTGGATGGGGGCAGATGCACATTTTCAGGTTTCTCCAGAAATATTTGACTGGGTTTAAACCCAGACTGTGGCTGGGGCCGCTGGGCCACTCAAGGACATTCACAGAGTTGCCTTTAGGTCACTCTTGCTGTGTGTTTAGGTTAATTGTCCTGTTGGAAGGTAAACATTCTGCCCAGTCTGGGGTTCTGAATGCTCTGGACTGGGTTTTCATGAAGGCTATCTCAATATTTTGGTGCATTGAGCTTTTTGTCTACTCTGACGAGCTCCTCAGACCTTGCCGCTGAAAAACAGCCCCACAGGAGGATAGGATTAAAGTGTGCTTCTACAGCACACTTTACGTTTGGGATGGTACTCTGCAGGTGATGAGCAGAGCTGGTTTCCTTCAAACATGATGCTTAGAATTGAGGTTCATCAGACCAGAGAATCTTGTTTCTCACAGTCTGAGGATCCTTTAGGTGCTTTTCTGCTAATTCCAAGTGTGTTTAATGTGTCTTCACTGAGGAGAGGATTGAGTTTGGCCACACCGCCATAAAGCCCAGATTGGTGGAGTGTTGCAGTGATGTTTGGCCTTCTGTAAGTTTCTCTGGTCTGCATATATGATCATGGAGCTCAACTAGAGTGACCATCGGGTTCTTGGTCACCACACTAACCAAAGCCCTTCTCCATCAATTGCTCAGTTTGGCCAGGAGGACAGCTCTAGTAAGAGTCTTGGTTGTTTCAAACTTCTTCTATTAAGGTAACAGAGACTACATGCATCTGTGACCCTTCAAGACCCTTTTAAAAATAAAATTAAAAGGAACTAAAATATGGGTTAATATCTTAATATAGAATGTTCTGGTGATAATCTCTGATTAATTTGTGCAAATGTTGCTATTTTAAAACAAATAGCAGGAAAATTTGAGCGTGTTTTGCCCTGTGTATGACAAATCTGTGATACACACATCACAAACACAGTAACTCAAAGCTGTAGCATAAACATTTGGCATTAATCATAAACAGACTCTAGTACAGAACTAAATGTAGTTCAGATAAAAAAGCGAAATCCAGCTACGTCTGAACTGAAACAATGCCTCGCTTAAGATTCCTGAAGTTCTCTTGCATTGGCGCTCAGAGAAAGAAACTGTTTAACATTAGCATATTTACATCTTTGCGAGTTGATTTCTGTCTTTGTAAAATGTAAATGAGTTTTCCCTCCGACAGCGCTGTGTCCAGATAGAGCTGCATTAGCCCAGTGTGCCAAACGCTCCAGGGTTCAAAGAGAGGGCCACGTTCCCTGATTAAATACCCAACAGTATGAGGCTGCAATCATACATTTTTGTACCGGTGCACAATTTCCTACTTATTCTCATACAATCAATGAGACCTCCCCCTGTTCCCTACAGTCAAAGGGGGAGAGGCAGAAACATACAGATGGGGGGAGCGGAGGGGGTGAACCAGACTGAAAAATAAATAGGAAGCAAAGACAGACAGAGACAGACAGACGGAGAAAGCCAGCCACAGAGAGAGCACAAGAGAGCGTGTGGCAAACAGTGTGATTAAATGATATTGCCTTGCGTTAGTTCACACAGAGGTTAGCTGCCAGGAGGCAGCAGGCTGTGATTAGCTTCATATGTGTGTGTGTGTGTGTAAGTGTGTGTGAGAGAGAGAGAGAGAGAGAGAGAGAGAGAGGTAGCGCAGGGCTCGTTTGGAGCCTCTGCAGGAGCACAATGGCTTTGTGTCTTGTTTGAGGGGGGAAAGAGCTCCGCCCCTCACAACAACCATAACGAAGCTGAAGGGAGATGGAGAGGAATAGGATACCATTAGATGCCTCCTGACCTGCTCTGTCCATTTATTCTGCATTAGAATGTCTTGTGAGGCTTATCGGATCTCCCGGCAGAAAACAAACACAGCTTGGGAGCGGAGCTGTGGTGGGGTGGGTGATGTGCAGGTGACCAGAGTCTGAGTCTAACTTAATGCCCTTTGCAGATTCACCTTCTGTCCCGTATTCTGAAATATGACTTTCTTGCTTACTTGGAATACAAAAGGTGAAATTATTCTGAGGACTATGCTGCTCTTTCTTGTCTATATAGGTATGATGAAGTGTAAACTAAGCTTTTAAAGCAAAAGGTTGAAGCAAAATGTATCAAAATATACATTTGTGACGTGACTTTATTTTTGTGAATTTAAGTTGTTATTAACTGACAATCTTACCTTCCATTGACCTTTAACCACTGTGGCCAAAGACTAAGAACCAGATCATTTTGAACAAATAATTCAGGCTAGTTGTGTGAACCAAATCAACTGGGGCAGCATGATTAAAGTAAAGAAAACACAATAAGCCTGCAATTAAATAAATATGTTCTGCATGTTTCAGAGTCCGGCGCGGTGTTCTTTTACACGCAAGCAGCTTGTGTTTTTTTTTATTTAATTTTAATAATGATTAATATTAGAATATTTTTTTATTAAAAATGTATTTTAATATTAAAATTAAAATTAATTTTATTTTATTATTAAAAATTGTTACGTATTTATTTATTTATGTTGAGTGAAACTCATGTATGTTCTAGGTTTTATTTATGTGTTTACTTTGTTTTCATTGCTTTGTCTTGTCAGGTGTTTCTCGGTTCTGTCTTGTCATTGGTTCATTATCTTGACCATTTTCAGGAATATCTATATATAGCCCTCATGTTTCTATAGTCTCTTAGCTTTGTTATTGTAACCTTCTGTTGGTGAATATTGTTAAGCCTGTTTATAGTCAAAATCTAGCGCTCCAGTTTGTCATGTTTTAGTTTTGTTTGTATTTTGTTCAATATATTGACTCTCTATCGTTGGACTTAACATTACAGAAATATTACATTGGCAATATTTCTTATTTTATATCTTTATTTAATAATATCAATAACAGCTGCAACAACAATTATAATGATCCATATTGTGCAGCCCTAATATCAACTTTCAGCTTTGAGTTTTTAAAAAGGTAAAAATAGGGGTTTATTCACAAACAGGACATTACTACATTTCTCATGAACGCTCCAAGGAGATCTAGGACAGGCATCAAGATAGTTAGAGAATAATGACTTAAATTTCTGTCTTTTTTGCACTTTCATGGTCTTTACTGAAGCTTAAAAGCTTTGGTCCCCATTCAGGGTACTTGCATAGAAAAAGCATGAATAACAGGCTTCAATTTTTCTCGTTTTGTGTTTTGCAGAGGAAAGAAAATCACATGGGTTTGAAACAACATAAGGGTCTGCAAATTATGACTTTTGAAATCAGAAGTGAGTTTTTTTAGCAGTGCTTTTTAAATGATGTCTTACCTGTCCACAGGCTAGTCCCATACCTCTCTCTCCCATGCCATGAGGACAGGACAGGTTCAGCTCTAGAGCATCAGCTTTAGAGTCCTGTTAAGAAAAATAACGAGGTAAAACATCATCAACATATAGTCACTTGTGTAATTAAATATGTGCAAGAATAGTTGCGCTGCAAAATTACATTTACAGACAAACAAATCCAAAGCAGAAATATCGATAACAATTTATTTTAAGTCATAATACAGAGTAATTACCTAATTAAGTACTTAGTAGTAGCCGTTGTATTACATGAAACAAAATATACTTACCATGTAACTAAGTTATGGAACAGCCTGTGATTACAGTTTATAATTATGTAGATGTAATAGGCAGCTACACATATGTAACTGGTACACTTAGGTACAATCTTGATACACTTTATTTTAAGTAGCTTATGCATGTGTAATATTCTGTAATTGTGATGTAATTAGAAATGTATTACATTTATTTAAGCTGTGTACTAGTGGGTTAAATCAAACGAAGGTGCAGCTAGATAAGGTGGACAGTATAGATACACATGAAGTACACTTAAGTACAATCTTGACTATCTTGTACTTGACTATCTTTATTTTAAGTAGCTTATGTCTGTGTACTGAAACAATTTATAATTGCATTCTATAAAGTCTGCAACACATATGTAACAATCTTTTAGTTACATAAGTAGCTGTGTTACAGACTCGTCTGTTACATATGTGTAACAGTATCTGCCTATTACATCTACATAATTATAAACTGTAAGTACAGGCTGTTCCATAACTTAGTTACATGGTAAGTACATTTTGTTTCATGTAAGTACAACGGCTACTACTAAGTACTTAACTAGGTAATTACTCTGTATGGACACCTTACAATAAAGTGTTACTGAAATATCTAATACAAAAGAGACATGGTCACTTCATGCATTTTTACACATCAGATTGGTTTTTGACCATGACAAGACCAGGTGGAACTGCCCTACAAGATGCATTTGAGACTGATAATGCTCAGATCACTCAAACAAGCTCAGGAGGTGGTTTGAGAAGCATGCAAGATGAGATTCAGCAAAATATGTAAGCATCATGCAATCATGGATGAGACACAGATGCAGAAATCCTAAAACTCAAATAAAATTACCATATTAGGTGAAGAGAGCTCTTATTATAGCTGCATATTTCTATAGAACTCAGGAATAGTAGATTAATTTATATACATTTTGCATTTATGTGGCCAAGTTTAAATGTAATATGCACATCCAATCAAATGGCAATTCAGTCGTGAGTCATAAACGATTTCACATTTTACATTTATAAAATGTATCTCTAAAAATATAAACAAACATGTAATTAAAATCAAGACGTAAAAAGTAATCGAGCAAAAAGTAAAAAACGGCATTTCTTTTTTTTTACAAATATCACTTGGTTTGTTATTTTGTACTGCAATAAATAGATCTTTAATATATTAAGATGTCCAAATAGTTTTTGGGGCCAGTGTATGTAAAACAGCCTCCTAGAAGCTGCACAAAAAATAAAGTCAAATCTGTAACAAAGAAAAAAAACACTCTGAGCACTTCCCAGCATTCAAAAAGCATAAAATGGTGTTCTTAAAATAGACCCAGAAGAACTCTTTGACATGTCAAACTGCCACAGAGTCGTCTTATAAAAAAAGGGAAGCAGAAAAAAGGCAGCACAGGTGGATGGGGAGCGGGTGAGTGAGCGCGGGTGCTGGAAGTGGGAAAGCATTCAACAGGCAATTACGCTCTGGCGGCCGTTCTGAATCGCACTGAAATGGGGAGAGCCAGAACGATTTCTCCGCTACACACCCTACAAACCTGCTGCTTCAGACACACAGCTATGGCTTTCCTAAAGCCTGACAGCCATTAGAGAGGAGAGAAAAAAAGAAAGAGAGAGAGGGATAGTAAGTGAGCGAGAGAGAGAGAGAGAGAGAGAGAGAGAGAGAGAGAGAGTGATTTGGCTGGGTTTGAGAGACACAAAATGACAGACAAGGCAGGCAGGAGACAGAACTGTGCAAATCTACTCCAAGGTGTGCTGGTATAAGGTGCACAATACTTTATATGCCCAAAATATGAGGACATCTGCTTTGTGAACATTTCACTCCACAAATGATGGAGAATAATAGGAGGTTGGTCCGTACTGCAATAACACACTCTTCTGGGAAGGGTTTTCAGTAAATGCTGGAATTTGTCAGTGGCTGTTTCCATCCTGCATCCACATGAGCATTACTGGGGTCAGATCTGATGTTGGGCGATAAGAATTTTGAATGAAGAAAAAAAAAAGTATACATTTAATCTGCGGCCATTAAATGTAACACTTTATTTTACAGTATGTTACACGTTACATGTACTTACTATAGTAATAACAGTACATTATGCATTATTGCATGCAAAAACCTTTAAGCAAACCTTAATTAAATAATATTACTTGTTACTTGATTATATAATTACACTGTATCAAGTACACAAAATAAATTGTAACCATTTTTTTATGTAATTATATATTGTAAAATTACACAATTTAACATTTTATATGTAAGGAATAATAAAAACCAGTCATAAGGGTAATTTTTTAAATTGAGATTTATACATAATCTGAAAGCTGAATAAATAAGCTTTTTTCCCCTTAACTTAAGCCTTTTTCAATCACGCAGTTATAACTGCACATGATTGTTTCGTGTAAGGTGAAAGAAACGAACCAATCCACGGCAGTGGCGAGCGAGCCTATGGCTATATGCAGCCCGCCATAGCCCGCCAAAATGGGAGGGGCATCTGGCTATATAACTCGCCGCCTGCCACTGCATGTCAGATTTCTTTGAAGGAAGCAACCGAGCATGCAGTTCACAGCACGGCCAGGAACAGTACTCGTTCCCATATCTCAGGGAACCGAGGTTACGAAAGTAACCGAGTATGTTCCCTTTCGATATTTCACTCATACTGTAAGTATAGGAACCAGTTCAATCACGCCGTGCTATGATGTGGAAGGACTCGAAACCAAGGCTCACGTGGGATTAGACTCAGGGGAGTCAATAGAGTACATCAAGCACAGGGTGAACCTTGAGGGTCACCCGTGGCCTGGGTGTCGTCCCGAAAGTGATACCTGGCATCCATACAGCTATGGACAGACCAAGCAAAGAGGGGCTTGAACAATATTGGTCAAGGACCAGCCAAGACCAGCCAGCCACCTCACAAATCTGAATAATTAATAATATTATTAATTAGTATGAAATGGACACCCTGCTGGACCATGCCCAAGACGAGGCGATGCCTCTGGTGGAATGGGCTCTGACTCCGATGGGGCACTGCAACCCCGAGGAGGAGTGATAGCATCCACAAACCACCTAGAAATGATCTGCTTCGTAACAGGGCCACCTTTAGCGTGGTTACCGAAGCCAACAAAAAGCTGTTCTGACTTTCTATACGAGGCAGAACGTTCAATGAATATTCTCAGGGCCCTGACGGGGCAGAGCAGGTACCCTTGGCTGCCCGTCGGGGGGGGAAACGTGGAAAGCATCATAACCTGGGCTCTGAACGGCGTGGAGAGCACCTTAGGTACATAACTCAGCCTTGGTTTCCGGATGACCTAGGAGTCGTTGGACCCGAATTCCAGGCAAACAGGGTTGATGGAAAGGGCCCGCAGGTCTCGCTTGACCGACGCCAGTGCTAACAAGTTCATTCTCCTGACACCTCGTAAAAATTGAGTTACCGCTCTATCTCTGCCCACCGATCGGCCAGCAATAGGGGCATGGAAATCTGCTATGGCTGCTGCGTAAACCTTGATGGTGGATGAGGAACGCTGTTTATCCAGCATCTCCAGCAGAAATGAAAAAAAACACTGACACATTGGAGGTGACCAGGTATAAGTAACGGTCTTGACACCAAGTTGAGAAAATGGCCCATTTCAGAGCATAGAAGCATCTGGTAGACGGGGCTCTAGCTCCTGCCATAGTGTTTAGGACATGCTCTGGGAGGATGAAAGGCTCCCGTAGAGCGGCAACACATGCAGGACCCATAACTCGGGTAGTGGATGCCATATCATGCCGTTTGCTTGAGAGAGGAGGCCCCATCTCAAGGGGATCGGCCATGGAGCTGCTTTCAGCTTTCAGCAGCTGGAATAACTCTGAAACCCACTGTTGGTTCTATTAGAATCAGCTTGGGCCGTTGTTCCCTGACTCGCCTGAGTACCTGCGGTAGCAAAGCGACTGGGGGGAAAGCACAGAGCGGAAGGCTGGGCCATTCGTGGGCCAGGGCATCCGTGCTCCTTGTAAAAAAGATTGGGCAGTGAGAGTCGTCTTTGGAGGCGAAGAGGTCTACTCGAACCTTGCCAAAGGTTTCCCAAATTCTCTGAACCGTGAGCGGGTGGAGCGTCCATTCCTCTGAAGAGATATTCTTCCTTGACAACATGTCTGCTCCTTGGTTCATTTTGCCCGGCACATGCGTCGCCTTTAGTGAGCGCAGATTGTTTTGAGCCCACACAAGAAGGTAGTTCACCAGTGTGCAGAGTCTCTTCGAGACAAAGCCGCCCTGGTGATTTATGTATGACACAATGGATCTGCTGTCTGACCGTATTAGCATGTGGTGTCCCCGAATGTCCGGCAGGAAGAATTGACAGGCCTGACACACTGCTTGCATTTCTAGGTAGTTGATGTGCAGGCCCGACTCCTCTTCGGACCATAGGCCGAAGGTCGGTTTGCCCTCGCACAGCCCAACCCTAGTTCTAAGCGTTTGTCGTGACAACCTTCCTTCTGTGCGCTGTGTCTGAGATCACACCTTGCTTTAGCCAGAAGGGGTCCCTCCAACAGACCAGGGCTGATACACAGGCCCGAGTCACCTTTACGTGGTGGCGTCCGTGATGCCAGGCCGCCGATGGAACCCTCTGCTTCAGCCAGAACTGGATGGGTCGCATGTGAAGCAGACCCAACTGAAGTACCGGCGAAGCCACTGCCATAATGCCCAGCATTCTCTGGAAAGCTTTGAGTGGACGGGCGGTACCTTCCTTGAAGGAGGCCGCGTGGCGCTGAATTGTCATGGCTCGCTCCGCTGAGACAGATAACTGTACCTAGGAACGCATTGGCCCATTGGCTGGGTGACAGTATGCTCTTGGCAAAGTTGACCCTGAGCCCCAGGCAATCTAAGTGGCTGAGGAGGAGGGTCTTGTGCGATGTAAAAACCGCCTGCGACTGGGCCAGAATGAGCCAGTCGTCAAGGTAGTTGAGTATGCGGATTCCCATCTGTTGCAGAGGGGAAAGCATCGCGTATCGCGTAAATCCATGCATCGCGTAAAAGTGCGGGGAGCCAGGGATAGCCCAAACGGCAGGACCTTGTATTGATATGCCACCCCTTCCGGACACCTGGGCTCTATAGTGGGCCCGTGAGGATCCATTAACACATTTTCCTCTGCATCCAGCGCTAAGCGGGGGTGACGAGAGACACAATAGAAGCTGCTTGTGGGGTGGTCCAGCGGTAGTGAGACTTGGGCCCCTCCTCTTTCTGCCTGGCTGTTCAGGATGATTTCTGAGGCGCCGGATCCAAGGCGATCTTCGGCCGGGGTCCTTGGCACTTCGGGAAAGGGTAGCGTTGTGCTGAGCATGAGCGCCCTCTAGCAGAAGCAGAAGAAGAGCTTGTGCATTTAGGGAGGTAGTGTCGCATCGCCTGAGACGACTTCTGAGCCTCCGTGAATCATTCAGCAAAGCCCTCCATAGCTGGTCCAAACAGGCTGCCTGACGAGATTGGAGCGTCGAGGAAGGGAAATTTGTCCTCTTCTTTCATCTCCGTCATTGTGAGCCAGAGGTGGCGCTCCAACACTGTAAGGCTGGACATCGAATGCCCGATGGCTTGGGTGGTGTCTTTGGTGGCGCTTAGAGCCAGGTATGTTGCGCTCCTCAAGTCCCTGAGAGAGGCTGAATCCAGACCGGTTTCTCACGGTGGAGGGACGCTGATCATGTTGAGTGAAAAGGATGGATGAATGCTCTCTCTCTCTGCGGTGACGGTGAGGCACGCGGGCATTGAGCCGACGTGAGCTCGCTTGTCACCGGCCGCTAAAATCCTCTGCCCGCTGTTTTTTCTCATAGATCCCTGGGACAAAGAAAACGAGATGGCGCGAGTGGCGGAGTCGCTCTCTGAAAAGAAAGCTGACCGCGAGCGCAGAGAGGCAAGACTCAAACGCTCGCAGTTCGAGCAATCAGCCCCGCTGAGCGCAGCGTCAGCGTGGGATTTCCCCAAACGTGACACATACTCAGCGTGAGTGTCATCAGCGTGCAGGGGACGCTGCTCTGAAATTTGCTCTTCTAGTAAGGCTTTCTTAGATCTTACTGTATAGCCGTAGGGGATGACCGAGTCTGAAAGCTGGTCCTAATTCGGCTGCTGAGGCGTTTCAACGGCAGATTTCGGCATCAGCGAAGAGTCAGAAGGGTCTTCGTCGCTAAAGAGAAGAAATCTGAGATGCGGTGGCAGGCGGCAAGTTATATAGGCAGATGCTGTCTCGTTTCTTTCACCTTACACGAACCAATCACGTGCAGTTATAACTGCGTGATTGAAAAAGGCTTCAGTGAAGGGGAAAAAAGGGATTTTCCCATATTTACAGTACGAGTGAAATATCGAAAGGGAACTAACATGACCGTGATAATAACAGCCCTACACTATTCTTATTCCACCTCCATCAAAATTTATAACTGGCAATATGCATGCGTGGAAGTTTGGGAATGTGGGTAGCCCTCTCTGTCAGATTCAAATTCTCATGTCAGTCCAAGATCCGTTTGTCAGACTGCCAGATGGTGAAGAGTGAGTGATTAATCAGAGAATGTATTTCCACCACTCCTGAGCCCGATAGTGACGAGCTCTTCACCACTCCAGCTGATGCTTGCCATTGCTCAGTGGTGATCTTAGATTTGTATGCAGCTACATGGTCACTGAAACCAAATTTATAAAGCCCCTGATGAACCGTTCTTGTGTTTCCAGAGGCTGGTGGACTCAACAAGGAGAGTCGCAACAAAGGAAAGATGATATTTACACACAATGCAACTTAACATCCAGCCCCTTTCTGTGTTTTCCACCTGCGACTTACGGAAATATTGGACAGAATTTAAGTAATTCTATTTGTGAATCCTAACAATGGTGAAACGAAAACAAGAGCATCACCTGTGTGTTATAAGAAAGAGCTTTCATGTACCTCATACAAGAGAAAACTTCAAAGCTGATGAACTCTTATCCAGAAATAGTAAAAGTGCATCACATCAAAGCTCCCCACTTTAACAGGAAACAAAAGCCAACTGTTGCGCTCGTCGACACAAAGATAAGTACTTGCATGTATAGTATATTTCCATTTGTAAGCCTAGATAATTTCGGTCTTTACATATGGCCCAGGCTTTGAGCGGTGACTTAAATTATGTTTGTGTGTGTGTGAGTGAGACAGAGTGAGTGGAAGATGTTTGGATACGCTCCATTAGACAGCCAGAGGCCTCAACACAAACACTGATCAGACCTGACACTAACTTTGACAAGAACTAACCACTCCAGTGTGATCAAAGCCGCGCTGCCCAGCTTAATCCAGCTCATAGCTACATCAAGGCACCTTTGATAGACAATTATGTTGGGCCCTTTAACACTGTGCACTTCTTTAATGAATGAATTAATGGTATTAAGACATTTCTCGGACCCTTCTCTCAGCAAAAGCAAGAATATACGAGGCTTCCTCGCCACAGAAAGGCTACTCTCATATTTTCTGTCTTTGAAAGATTCATAAAAGCAAAGCATGTTTTGAAAAGTGAGCATGACACATCAAAATTCTGATTCAAATGCCTAAAAGCATGAGTTCATTGAAAATCACAGTAAAATACCCCATTTACTCCTGGTATTAAGATCAGTTTCAAGTGGTTGCAAGCGGACAATGCTCATGCTCATGGAGTAATACACTGATGTAGAAAGTGACATACAATATCAAAAAAGGGGGTTGGTGAGATTTGTTATGTTTTAGCAAAAAAGACTCTTACCAAGACTGCATTTTTTATTTTAGTAAAAGCAGTAATATTCTGAAAATTATATTAAATCTCAAAATAACCATTTTTTATTTTCAGCTTGCCTGCAGTCATCAGTATTACTTGATTTTTCAGAAATAATTCAAATATCCGATTTTCTGCTCAAAACATATTTTATTATTAATCATGTTAAAACCCATTATGCTACTTAATATTTTTGTGGAAACATTTTTTTTTTCCAGAATTCTTTGATGAATAGAAAGTTCAAACAGCATGTATTTGACATTGAATATTTTTATCAGTGTAAATATTTACTGTTATTTTTTATCAATGTAGTGCATCCTTATAATTAAAAAATTATAATTTCTTTAAAAAAAAATGTAAATGGTAATGCATATGGTCATAAAATCAGAGATGCTACATTCATACAGATTAGTGTTTCACTATACTGTTTGCACTGAACCATATGTGTTTGACTCAATAAAAAGAATCAGTTAATAAAAGACATTCTTTTTGGTAATCGAATTCTACTGATCGTAGATCAGATGATGATACATAGATGTATGCTCTTGATTCGAAAAAAATTATCGATTCATAACAGTCTTTTATTTGATAAGTACTTTAAAAAGAAAGACGTTTAGTATCATTATTTTATGGAATACTGTATTATTATTACATCATTATACATTATTCAATAGACAGCCCTTAATATCCTATGTAAACAGGGCCATAGTGTGGGTTGTTTTGTAATGTGTATTATATCACAGGCATGTTGAGGAGGAAGAAGATTGTTATAACGATTCTAGAGTAGAAGGACTTGACATGATTGTACACGAAACTTCCCACTAAACTCCCTCAAAAACATGTCTTCTTCATTGGTCTTGAAGCTTACTGTCAGACCAGCCTCCTCGCTGCAAGAGCCAAATCTTCTCTTGGGTTTTCTCAATGTAAACGTACATGTGTGTGAGTTCGCTGAGCACATTTGTGTGTGTGAGTGTGAGGGTGTCGAGGAGATAAACTCGAAGGTACGAGAGCGTACAACATCTCAATTAGAGCACCAGCAGCAGTAAGTGTTACTGATGGCAGGGTCCTGTCCGCATTTACATACGTACGTCCTGTCTAAATCAGCACCGGTTGTTTACATACAGAACGAAACAGCTCCAGCGGGAATTATAACACCTCAGAGAACACACACACACTTACGTCGAATGCAATAACGTCAGTCTGCAGAAACCCTCAAGTATACATTAAACAAGCAGCTCCCTGCATTTGTGAATTTTAGGAAGAGGTGCTTCAGTCTTACCTTGTCATTTACTCATCCTATTTGAAACCTGTATGGTTTCTCTTCATTCGTCTTCATTGATATTTAGGGAAAAACGTATAATAAAAGTAGTTAATACAAGTGGTTTTGAATGGGAGGTGCAGACTGTAGGTCTATTCAGTTAAAGGTGAAGAAAGACATACATATTGTATGTTCTATTCTGTTCGATTTTATTTTTATTCAAAATTTGTATAACATTTTTGGAAGAAATTAATGATTTTATTGAACAAGGATGCATTAAGTTGATCAAAAATTGGCAATAAAACAGTGTATCACAGTTTCCACAACAACAATAAGCAAATGTTTTTAACATAAGGATTTCTAATGAATTAGGTGACCATGAAGAGTGAAAATTCAACATTAAAAATCGTAACTGGTATATTATATACAGAGTTCTGTCATGAAACTCTAGATGGCACAGGTTGATAAGTTCTAACTCAATCTAATATAATCACATCATTATTCACATCTTCAGAAAACCTCCTCCTTCCCTTGCTCCACCTGTATAGATGTACTATGGGGTAATGTAATGTATGATATATACGAGGGTTATTTCATGTTATATGTGCATTAGCAGTATTTCCTACATGCTCATAGCAGCATATCTCTAGATGTATTGGCAATAGAAAGTCTCTGTACTTGCTCTGCCGCAGCAGCATAGCAGATCTATTCCACCAAGACCAAACACATTAACATTGCCATGTATACTACTATAAACTCTCCAAGAGATGACATGACAGAAATTATATTATGGTCAATTTGCAAAGCCTAGATTCTCACTTACTTTCATGTGTGGAAAAGAGTGGCAAGTACATTCTTCAACATTTTTCCTTTTGTGTTCCACAGAAGCAAGAAACGCCAATATGAAATTGGTACTTGATAAACAATTTTCATATTTGGCTGAATTATCAAGCCTTTGTTTGGCCATTTGACAAAGAAAAGCACACTTAGTCAGTCAGGGTCAGTCTGGTTATGATAGAGGTTCCGGCTATGGCAAACATTCATTATATAAAGTTTTACAACTTTTCATTCACAGTTTGTGAGCACAGTTGGCTTCTGTCACCCAAAATGCTGAAATCCAATGATACAGTATCTAATTCAAATTTAATGTAAAAGCCTCTTTCCACAGAACCAATGAGGCTTTACACTATGAATATGGATGTGACTATGTTTGTCGCTGTGTTGAGAATGCATGTGATAAATGCTTCTTTTTGTGATATGCAGAGAATTTGTTTTTCACATTAACAGACTTTCAAACATGTAAATGAAATGGATATCTTGAAGAACAAGATCTTCAGAATATTAACTCATTTCATGGATTCATGTTTCATTTACTTTTCATGCTTCCAATAAGCCTGATTAATCTCTGAAGTTGGGAGATATGTAAGAGCAAACAGAGCAAACTTGCCAAACACAAACACACACAAGGAATGGCAGCTTACCTCAGCCATCTTTGCCAGCACAGTCCAGTCAGCTTGGTTGTACCCGCACATAATACTGGAAATGATAATCTAGACAAAGAAGAAAAGAGTCTGAGGAATAGAAAAAACCTTAGGGGGAATGAAAATGACTGATGAAGTGCGATTTCACCTGATGCGCTTGCACTAAACCCACCACTTTTTCAATCTGCTTTTATTTAATTTTTTTAACAGCCCGGCTCCCAGCAAAAGCTATTACCCCACCTTAAACTGTGCTGCTTTATAATTCAGTGCGTTTGTAGACGCCCGGTGGCATGCACGTATTATTAAAACAATAAAAACATCACGCTGACAGCATTATTCAGCTCCTCTGTGGCAAGGCAGGATTTAGCTGTATTACTCTCACTGTATGCGGAGACACTATAATCGCACCATAAAGCGGAGAGATATATGCCACGTGTCTCCTCCTCGCTGGCGCTTTTAAGGGAAACAAATCGGCACGGAGGGCACTGGGAGAAATGCTTGGCGGCCAAAGCATGTGTTGAAGTTTATGAGTCCATTTATCCTGGATCTCGCCGGGACCTGGGGGACCTGCAGTGCCTCTAACCCCACCTCCTCTCATCCGCTCACCCCTGGGAGCTCCGGTCAACCACACATACTGAAAGCGGCGTCAATGTTTTATTGGTGTCAGGAGAATAACTGAGAATCGGGTCTCTGTATATACATGTATATCTGTAATATACTGTAAGAGCAAGTCAGCTCTTTTTGCTGATAAAACGTGAAGCATGAATGGATTTTTCCTTTGAAACCTTTACAAACACATTATTATAATGTCAGATTCCACAAATGCATGGCTAGAAAAGCGTTGATGTTATATTGGTGTCAAGAGGACATTTGAGGGCCGGATCTCGGTCTACACATGCCTATCTGTTATATACTGTAACATTAAGTCAGTTCTTTTAGCTATCCAGAAACACAAGTTTGAGATGAAATAAGTCTGTGAATGTGCATGCATGGCATTGCTTTCCCTTGTTTAATCAGACAGAAAAAAGGGAGTGAGAGAGACAGGCGGTGTCTCTAAGAAGCAGGAATCACCCTGTTATCGCTTTAATAACACAGTGCTGAGGAAACCGAGCCAACACTAGCAACACTGGCCCTCTAGGGACCCCCATTGCTGTGGAAACTGTCAATCATGCGGTGATATGAGGAAATTACAAAAAGAAAAGGGGGCGGGGTCGCAAGGTTCTTCTATGCGCCACCTTTATTCTTCAGTCGCAGACTTGTTCCTCTCGTGAGCCTCGCAGAGAGTGTGTTTGTGGGGCTGAAATGTGTGAGCCGGTATAATTTGACATTATTGCGGTGGTTTTGTTATTCATTATGCTTCTGTGAGTATTCATTTCATCTAGTGGCGTGCGCCCATCACCCTTGACCACGAACCAGTCACACGCTGTGATGAGCTCCGACGAACACACACTTCAACGTTCCCTGGAGTGTGGCCTGCGTGGGTCATGACATGCTGACGAGGAGCATTGGGGGAAAATGGAAATTGTAAATAGTAAATGGAGATAATGGGTGTGTTGAATAGCTGAAACCTGCTCAAAATCGATGAGCATTATCAATGAGAGTCTTACTGAACTATTCGGTGTGTAGATTATCTCACTGGATATATGAAACATGTTCTATTACAAAACTGAGTGTGCTGTCTACAGAGGAAATATTTTAAGGGAGCATAGCTAAATGTAGGCATTTTAATTATGATTCCTCATGAGATGCCTTTTTTGCCTCTAATATATTCTCTTTGGAGAAGGCTTTTCTGGGATGCACTGCAGAGAGAATGGAAAAACACAAATCCAAGATGATGGACGAGGTGAAGTGAGAGAAGTGTTGACCATAAATAAACTTATTTCATTCACAAAGTAGTTCAGTGTAAAAAAAATTATTAATTTACACACAGTAAAAAGAATTCTTCATGCTATTGAATGCTATTTCTAAATTAACTGGTTTGACAAAATGTGGATAAGATTTAATAAGACTGAATCAAATTCACTGACTTAAACCAACAAAAATATTTAGGGTTAGATGAAGTAAAATTAACTCCTTAAAGGGATAGTTCACCCAAAAATGAAAATGCTGTCATTAATTACTCACCTTCATGTCGTCCCAAACTCATAAGACCTTTGTTCATCTTCGAAACACAAATTAAGATATTTTGAATGAAATCTGAGAGCTTTCTAACCCTTTATAGATAGCAGTGTAGTATCTTCATAACATTTTGGTTGAACCGTTTATGACAGATGGACTATTTTAACGATGTCCTTACTACCTTTGTGGGCCTTGAACATGTCAGTTGCATTGCTGTCTATGCATGGTCAGAAATATCTTGGATTTCATAAAAATATCTTAATTTGTGTTCCAAAGATAAACAAAGGTCTTACAGGTTTGGAGCAACATGAGGGTGAGTAATTAATTAAATAATTAAAATTTTGGGTGAACTGTCTCTTTAAGGTAAAAGCTATGCTGTGCACTATTTGTGAGTGCTGTGTATTGTAATGTTTACCAAAGTAAACATGTTGTTAGCTTAGCAACATGCTAATGTCAAATAGTGCGTTCATGCCTTGTCATAATTATTGATGACAAGCTGGGCTGTTCTACTTGGAGCTGTCTTTGGACTTTACACGTTATGCAAATGCCTTATTTATAAACATTTAAAGCTATTTAATGCGACATTGGATGTTAGTTATACAACTAGTGCTAGATAGCAATACCTAAACGGTATTGTATGAGTTTCATCTATTTTCAGATTAATCTTGCATTAACATTAACAAAAGTCAACAATAGAAATTATTAAACATAAACATTTGACTGCTGAAGCTGCCAACATTTGTATTGTTACTGCATGATTGTAAAGGTATTCTACTGAAATAAATCAGTCACATAGGTTACTTTGGATATTTAATTCAGTACTGAAAAGCATGTAATTAAAATTAACTATTTTAACAAAAAATATTTGTGAAATGTATTTTTATTTTACTTTATTCCACTGTAATCTAACAACATGCTAACTTCAATCTCTAACTTCAAAAAAATTAAAATAAGCTAATTTGTGTGGCATGCAGTTACTACCTAAATACGGCATTATGACGTTCAATTTAGGTTTGGGTGTTGCCTAAGAATATAGCTGCCTATGCAGACACTGAGGTAAATGACAGTCTGAAAAAAATAAACCCAGAGACACATCTGTGTGAAGGAGGGATTCAAGGGGTTAGTGTGAAAAGTGGCGTTGTGCTTCATAATTACACCCTGTAATTCAAAATTAATCTCACCCTTGAGTGAAGCAGGCAGACAACAAAAGTTGAGGAAGTTATTTTGTGCTCAAACGGGCTGTCTCATTGCAAATGATTAGAGAGAAAAGAGATGGCTGATTGCAATGAAAAGAACACTACAAAAAGCTATTGTCATCTGCCTGCAGAGCGACAGAGGAGGCAGGAGAAGAGAATGAAGGCCTTGGAAAATCTCCTATTAGTGAGATTCTATTACACAATTACTTGTGAAGCAGTTAACATGCACAGAGCAAAAGCGACTCAAATTACTGAGGGACAGAAAACGAGGGAAAAAGATGGCACCTCTATTATGGAGAATTATGGCTGTTGATAAAACACTGACAGGCTCTAGTCCCCAGCCACAAAAAGTGAGAAACAAAGTAATGAATATGAGAAAACTTCTGTAGGAATAAGAGTAAAAGAGAGGGAGAAATAGAGATGCGATAAAGACAAACTGAAAGTCAACTCACATTTTTTGGGAAGTCGGCTTTGAGTTCGGCCACGCTCTTGCACCAGTAGGCAGCTGTTTTTTCACTAATGAGCTCAATGTTGAGGAACGAGCCCTGGCCAGGACCGAAAATGTGACCTGAGGTAGTCCCACGCACGATTCGTGGTGACACATTGGTCACCAAATCCTGCAGGAGAGAGAAACTTTGTCACTGTTCGCTAAACTGCAATTAGTACCGAGAGCACACAAACGGCATTCGCTAGGCTGAAAGTGATCAAACTTGGAGCCTCAATGCATTTTTTTCTTTGGAACCTTTACACACACATCTGTACTTTCTTTATTAAAATGTCAAATTCCACAAATTCTTGCTATATGTTCATGATATAAGCATCAATCAAGCACATTTCAGCTTTTTTCACAATTAAGAGAAAACTATGATAAATGAATTGATAAGAGCAGGGCCCATTAGTAAGAGCAATTAGAATTAATTTGCATGTGTTAATTAGGAGCCACACAATTTTAAACAATTAAGATAACCAGAGCTGACACCTGCAATATTTTATATGGGGACCAGTGGCAAGATAACACATGACCAAACAAAACATAATTTTGCTTTACATTAGGGTCAGATAGTATAGACGAGTACAGGCATTTTCAAACATTTCAATACGCGGGACCCTCAAATATTATTATTTCAATTATTTTTTTTATATACTGTGGTATCGTTAAAGGTTGTAAACGGCACTTTACAAAAACAGAAAAATATAAAGGCAGCTATATAATGTCATGTATAAAGACCCACTGTGTGTATATATATATATATATTCTAATTGCAGAATGAATTAATTATGAAGTATTAATATGAAATTTGGTATATATTCTTTTATTATTCTCTTAACCATATTTAATTAATATCTCAAGTTAACTATGACAGCCCTAGAAAATGCATTGTGTAATTATTTTTCTCTGTAAATATTCTGTGGACCCCTGTGACTGATTGATTGTAAATTCATATCTGTCACAATGATTTATACAAATATATTTTCTGCCTCCAAACTAGAACCTTAATAAAAAAAATCTGTAGCCGCATGTGAGCTTCTGAAAATAACTACAGTACAATCTGTTACTGTACCTCCTTTTGAAGCATAGGAAGAGAAAATCATCTTTATTACAATGAAACACATGTGATAGTGAAACTGGAGCATCTTCCGATCACAAACGCCTACGTGAAACGCCTCCAAACCTGAGAGCGTTAAACCTACCAGTGATTTTGTTGCCTGTGGTTTGTAGCTTCCATTTCAACACAACATCTGCCTTCAAAGCTAATACCCCGAGTGTCTTCACAGGAATGATATACATTGCTTAAGTTAGAAACTAAGCGTAGCTGCATTTCTGATAAAGGAGACGTGTGGACAAATTGTCTGGAGGTGTTTGAGATGTATGGAGGTAATAATAGAGTAGAAAACGCTACGATTACCACGTACATATACTTACATTATCCACATCTCCACCTACATTTACACTTTAAGCATGAGTACCCTCTTTAAGGTAATGCGTGTGAAGGATATCCAGTGGTAAGTAAATAATCTCTGGTTCTCTGAGCCCATTAGCATGCGTTAACCTGTCAAACATTAGCCTGGGTTGAATTCACACACTTCTTTAGTCAGAGATGAGGTCAGTGGTTAGCCGTGGCCACGTGTATGGCGTTAGACAAACTGTGGGGGTCATCAGACCAGCGCAGCCCAGTAACCCCCACCCCCCCCTCCCTTAAGCCAGCACCTCCCCCAAAAAGAACACACATGATAAAAGTGTGATCAAATGTCATGCCATTGACCACACTCGAGGGTCTGAGGAAGCCCTCTGATAGGCCAGCCTGGAGGCATATTCAGGGTAATTACAGCCGCGGTTACGCCGTCCCGACGAGCTGCCAACCCCCGCTTCCACTTTCTCGTTCTCCTCAGAGAAAATCTCTGGTTAAATATTAGTCTGCCTGCCATTTAAACAGTCCAGCTATTTTTTAAGCTGACACAGGAAAGCATTCAGCCACAATTATCTCTACGGCCATAGCCGTCATTATGTTGACACTTCTGTGAGGGAGTCCGTACCTGCTGCTATTATTTTTGCTGTGTCCTTGCGTTTGAGCTCAGGTCCGCCACAGACCAAGGGACGCGTGAATGTGACTGGAGAATGCAAAACAATTGCACCTTACACAACCGCTGGCTGCTGGTTTATGTAAGCAAATTCTTAAATTCTTGGAAGTACAAGTTGGAGATCGCGGTTGTTGACAGCAGATTAGATGTATAGCTAAAGCAACCTGATTTACCTCAGGATCTGGCATGGCAAACAGCTAAATGGCCTTGATGGCAATGACGTGCGTAACTGCCTTTCCATCTGCTTGTACAGCTTATGTTTTTAAACCTTAATAGCAATGAATGGACAAAATAAAGCTATAATTTAATGTTTGTCTATGTTATTTACTTTTTTGTGGTTATGCTTTTATAAATCGATCCATTCATGTTGCATGGATGTTCCAGAAAGTCAAAAATATTTTAACTTTACTTTCAAGTCCTTTTTTTTATTATTGAAAAAGTCTATAATTCTAGTATACTGGCTGTGGCCTTAAATCACCATCTTTCAAAACTTTCAGCAGTCATGGCCACTTTACTAATTGATATATTCACATTTTACAAAGCAGCTCCTCTCTGCTTTTCACTGAGAGCAGCTGTCTGGGCTTTTGGTTCTGTAAAGTGAAGGGAATTTGAGTTTAGTGAGGATAAATGTCCCTTTGTAATTTTACATCAACAAATACTGTAAAGATCAAGCTTTCTGAGGAGCTTTTTCAATAGCTGAAAAACATACATGGCCACACTCATACTGACATATACTGACTATATAATCAGATACTCATCTTAGGTGCTGTCACATGTTATATTGTGCATATGAGTTTCTTACAACAACCATTACATTGTTTTTGATTCATGGACTACCTGAAAATCACACATAAATATGAATTGCTTCATGAAAGTAGTACAGTATCTGAATATCACAGATGGCATGTCACAAATCACTAATGAAAAGATATACACTCATTAAACATTTCAGAGCAGATTTCAATGGTATAACCGAGTGTCATTAATGTAGGAACTCACTGAACAGCACTAAGGACACAATGATGAGAACGAACAACAACAAGGAAAGATCTCAGTCATTAAAACCCTTTAAGAAAAAGATGAATGCTGCTTGTTTGAGACATTTTCCAAGGCCTGTATAAAATCTACATTTAGCAGAGAAAAACAGTGTAAAGATGTTTTGTGTACTCTTATTAAAGTAGTTATTGATTTCATTAAGGACATCTAAATATTTGTACTATTACCCATATTAGAGGAATACTTCACCGAAAAATGAAATTCTTCTTTTACTCACACTCACTGTTTTTGGAAACCCAGAAATGTCTTTTTATTTCAGGAAAAAAACTATTTGGAGTTATTTAGCTGAATGTCCAAGCTGCTTTGTTCCATACAACAACAATATTTTGTATTTTAATATTAGTGCATCTCAGTGTGGTATGGAAACTCTCCAGTCAGGACTGCAAAGGACTGCAGAGAGTTGTGCGCTTAGCTGAGCGCATCTCAGGGTCTGCTCTCCCCTCTCTGCAGGACATCTACCTCAAACGCTGCATAAGCAGAGCTGTCAAAATCATCAAGGACTCAAGCTACCCTGGTAACCTTCTTTTCTTTTTACTGCCATCTGGCAAGCGCTTCCGGAACATGATGGCAAAAACTGAGACTTAGGAGGAGCTTCTTCCCTCAGGCCATAAGGCTCCTAAACTCAAACTTATAACATCAAAATGTCTCAATTTAACAAACAGTAAGATACCCACTATTCTCCATCATTGCTGCTATACATATCTCTTGCACATCCCTGCTTATATTATTATTTATTAAGTCCATAGTATACTGTCCAGCACATTGTATTTTATTGCACATCTTATTCTCCTTATTTTTTATAGTTTTTTCACCTATATTGATGTATATTTTGTTGAGTTGTGTTACATATTTTGCACTGTCCACTGAGCGGACCTGACCTGATTTACATTTCACTACTGATTATATTCTGTATAATTTAGTATGTGACAAATAAAACCTTGAACCTTGATTTAAAAATATTATGCATTATCATAATTTTTCACTTAAATACATTTACTTGTCATAAAAATTTTAAGTTAATCAATAATTAAAATTTGCAAGCTCATTGTCAGCCTCATTGTTTAGCCCTGAATGGAGACTACAGCTGTCAAGGAAGGGTTTAAGGTAAAATTCTCACCTTATTCCTCATAAAACTATCATTCAAAACGGTTGTGTTACACGGAAGAAAGAAACTCACAAACGTTAGAAATGACATTAGTGTGAGAAAGCGTGATAGAATTTTCACCTTTTTCCTTTAAGAAATCAAGGAAAAAACATTTTGAGCTTCAAATTGTTTATTTTTTACAATTAAACAGATTTAAAACTTTCTTTTTATGTATCGTTTGAAAAAAAAATTGGTGCTTATTTTCATCTGTTAATAATTGTAAAATGAACTCTCTTAAGTGAGTGAACGTGATTTACATCTCATAAAAATATCTTTGCAACAAAGTAAGGAATGAAAAGTTAGGCTTAAAACTCCCACTCGTCACTTAGACTGATTAAAAAGTCACTACAAAGCGTTCTCTTCTGTCATGAAACTCAAACTTCCCACACACAACACCTGCATTTAACAAACATAAAATTAACTGTCACATGCTAACATCCCCACGCAGGTTTCACTCTTGCACCAAACTGTTACTCGCACACACCTCTGCCATCTCAGTGTGAATATTTTCCTTTC
This sequence comes from Gymnocypris eckloni scoliostomus, assembly GCA_027564155.1. NCBI lineage: Eukaryota > Metazoa > Chordata > Actinopteri > Cypriniformes > Cyprinidae > Gymnocypris > Gymnocypris eckloni. The sequence goes on along the minus strand of CM050422.1, from coordinate 19,362,598 downwards.
CATGCTATATATTCTTTAATGAGGGCCTTGGCACTGTTACACCCATTCAGCGCCACCGAATGCTGTTCCAGCATCTGATACACATGTTTTAGGCCGTCATATACCATGCCTTGGGCAATAATGAATTAAAAAGCACACTCAAGGACACTTCAGCAGTATGTAGAGGAGGATAGTGCATATTGATATACATGTACTGCATTAATGAATGAAAAAAAAAATCCCTCTAGATACCTTCTCGCTTTTGTTTTATGCCATGTCTTTTATTTCTACATGTACAAATATCACAGTCTAGTGTGAAGGATTTTTGCCTTTTGCCTTTAGATAGTGATGATCAAAGAAAAGACAGGAAACAGTGGGTAAAACAGGGGATGGGAACAAAAAATGAAACAAGCTCAGTTTGTGAGCTTAAAACATGTAGGAGCATGCGCACATCTCCAAATTGAGTTGTTTTGTTGATGTTTAATGTGCTAATTTAATATACACTATTAGTCAAAAGGTTGGAATAATATATATATTTTTTAATGTTTTTGAAAGAAGTCTCTTATGCTCACCAAAGCTGCATTTTTGATTAAAAATACAATAAATCTCTCAGTGTCACATGATCCATCAGAAACCATTCAAATATGCTGATTGGCTTGTCAGTTATTATTGGTGCTCAATTATCAGTAATGGTGTTATGCTGCTGAATATTTTTGTGGAAATTGCAATATATATATATATATATTTGTCAGGATTCTTTGATGAACAGAAGGTTCACTTTTAATCAACGTAATGCACCCTTGCTGAATAAAGTATGTATGTATATATATATATATATATATTTTTTTTTTTATCTTACTTAAACCACACTTTTGAAGGGTAGTGTGTCATGGCCCAGCAACAGCAACATCATGTGTTCAGTTCCCATATACTGCATGAAATTAAATAATGAAACCTTTACATTTTAAACATTTCCATCATCCAATTATGAAAATGCCACTTAGTTAAATGTAGACCGTCGCCAAGATTTATAATCCCTATACAAAGAAACACTTATAGCTCTGTAACTTACAATCCATTGAATACAGTGTATGTTAATAACAGTACAGAATCACAAAACATGCCAAGACATCTGAATAATTCATTGCAATCATTCATATTCCTGCAAACATCGATGAATGTAAAGCCATCTAAATTCACCTCTGGGAACAGACTCTTTATCTAGCACTCTCTCTAGAGTTGTGTACTCAAGGTGGCTGAATCAGTGCGGGAAAGTTCCGCCCACACCATGTCTCCCTGCAGAGATACGTGCACATAACAAATTGGCATTAATTGCGTGACGGCAGCCATCAGTCCCCAGCCACCATTGATTTCCTGCCTGCACCGGCTGGCCCACATGACCATGAGGGACTGAGTAGGCTGCCTGTTTTTTTAAGGGCCTTAGCAGAGCGGAAGTGGAACAGGTGTCCTATCTAACTATGCAACAATACCTGGTGCTCATAGTGGGGTTACAGCCTGTCTATAACATTTTCTATGGATTGGCAATGCAGACATACTGTAGCTCTAACTCTACTACTAACTAAATCAAAACAGGTTTGTATGTTCCAGGGAAAACTAGTCTTAATTCTGCAGCATACAATTCTAGAGAAATGTGTGCTTTCAGTTTGGTTGCAGCAGTGCCATAAATAAATATTTTATTGACTCTGGTGTGGAAAAGAAAAATAATCTTGACAAACCTGCTCAAAGCACATCCACAGCTGAACCCTACTAAACACCTTTGAGATAAATTGGAACAGGATTCCAGGCACCATCACCCCATCAAGCAATGTCAGTACCTGACCTCAATAATGGCCATATGTCAGACAAGTGTATGCCATAATGGCTATGTTCACACAGCAACAGACCATGGTTGTCAGTCCTGGTTGGAGTGCTAAATATGGTTATGCTCACACAACGTCTGGCTATGAAAGAGACTGATAACGGCATTCTATAACCAAATTGACAGTCTTTAAAATATTGCCTGAATTTTGAGATTAAATTATATATTTGTTGTATAAATGGAACCGCAGTGGACAACTAGGTGCCGGTGATGTTATTGACATATAGGTACGGCATGAGTTGTGGTTTGTTCTTTGCTGTCAGTAACTAATGTTAGGGCTGTCAAATACTTTCAGGTTATAAAAATGCCAGAAGACAGACGTATTGTGTCAGCAATTTCTCACTCCCAACTCGTCACATATTGAAGCTTAGTCAGGACCACTTGGCATCACTTTTTGGTACCCCTTTAGCGTCATTTTTGACTTGCAGGGTCCTCCGTTGTTTCAGTTGTTTGTCTTAATTTAATTGTTTGTATGCATTTGTAAAAAATAGACATAATCTTATATAAATGTATACTTTCATTGGGCGCCTAACCCCACCGCCAACCCTAAAGCCTACCCACTTCTGAACAATATAATACACGTAACAGGCAAATATAAGTGCAGTCACAAGTATTTATTGCTAGAAGTGACCATAAACAAGCAGTATAAAAGCATTGCAAACATGTCGTGTTGCATTCCAAGTCTTCTGAAGACATACGATGTCTTGATGGGAAGAAGAGAGTAAAACATAAGGTTTTAATCGCAGAAAATGATCCCACGCTTTACTTATATCTCATTTAAAAGCACTCCCGTCCCGTGGCATGAGGTAATCGTTCACGAGACACACAAGAGCCAATAGCTTTTCACAACTAAGGCTGACATAAGGCTTCTTTAATTCATTTTTTTAATTCGCATACAGAGACTGTACACAGGAAGAGCTTTACGGCGGACGGAGATGGTGATCGTGTCTATTCCTCTCACAAATCAATCGTTTTGCCTCGGAAGACTTGGAATATTAATACTTTTTGAGTAAATTATGACGGTAGTTGTATCTGCCTGTTATATCTTGTGTTTTATTGACAAATGGTAGGTTTAGGGGCAGGGGTTGGGTTACGTGCTCATAAATGTGTAAATATTGTAACATAAATAAAACTGTTGTGACTGTTTACATTGAAAAATCACACCCCAACATATATGCAATAATGGCAATATTATTACCCAATATATAATTTAATCATGACGATAAAATTGCCAGTACCTTTCACGTTGGCATTATGACGTCAACAATTTCTTATTTAAAGCAACATTAAAGCTTATTTAAAGGACCATTCAAGTCGAAAATTAAGCTAAAGGGGTACCTTGAGCATCAAAAAGTAACGCCAAGTGGTCCTGACCAAGCTTCATTATGTGACGAGTTGGGAGTGAGAACGTGTTGTATTGTGTGGTTGCCCTGTTGAAAACATTTTAACTAGTCTTAAAATGCAGGTCCTCGGTGGTCTCCTGGCCTGGACAGCCTGGTATGCTTTGCTGGGTTTAGTGTTCCATGATTCAGGAGAAATTATGGAAATCATAAACTATTAAACAAAGTGTGAATTGTACTTAGTCCTTCTGATTTCATCAGTCGCCATCTTTAGTATTTACTCACGGTGGTTACAGTTGTTATTCACAACTATAATGAAAATAGAAGTGCATGTTTACTTTGGTTATTCGCTCATACAGATGATATTCATAATTTTTTAGGGTTTAGTAAATAAAGTTCTCAATCCCAAATACTGACTGTGAACACAGCTTTTAAGAGTAAAACCTGTTAACAAATACAGATGTTAATCCCAAACACTATGGGAATGCAGCAACTGAGAGTAAAATCTGTTAATAAATATGACTGTCAATCTCAAATACTGTGGGGAAGCTACATTTAAGAGTAAAATTAAAACCGTTGTCAGTCCCAAACACTGTGTGAATACAGCTCTTGATAGTGAAACCTGTTATTAAATACAGTTTTCAATCCCAAATACTAACTATGAACATAGCGTTTGAGAGTGGAACCTCTAAATAAATAAGATTGCCAATTCAGAACACCATGTGAACACAGCTCTTGAAAGTGAAACCTGTTAGTAAATATGGTTTTCAATACCAAATACTGACTAAACACAGCATTTTAGAGTGCAACTTGTCAATAAATAAAATTGTCAATCCAAACACTGTGAACACAGTTTTTGAGAGTAAAGCCTATTAGTAAATATGGTTGTCAATCCCAAACACTGACTGTGTGAACGCAGCTTTTGAGAGTTGTCCATCAATGAATGAATGAATGAACATATTCATTTTTTTCTCGAGTCAAACATGTTGATAAATGCAGTTGTCAGTCTCAAATACTGCTTGTATGAATATAGTGTAGCCACTGAATTACATGTTTTATGAAACTTTGCATGTCAATATCTGTCAAGTAGATTAGATCAATGAGTCAAATAGCTTTGAGAGTGGACTAGAAAGAACACAATGTGCACACCCACCATTATAAATACTAACTTAATTGGACAAAGCACTGTGCAATTGCAGGCTAATTTGGAGATGTGATTATCCTCTTCTCTTCCATTGCAGTTTTATACTGCAGATATTAAGTCTCATAGCCTGAAGTGGTGTGTTTTAAAGATTAGGTGTGATAAGCTCCTGTCTGAGCTATGACAATGATTGAATGTGTTTTAAACAGCAGGGGATGGGCTTATTTCTCATGCAGGAAGCGAACGAGTTCTGTCTCTGCACTGCACTTCAATCCATAACCAACCGGCTAAATCAGTAGAGGGGAAAGTGGGTATAGCTGCGGAGCTTTGTCAGGAGCGGCCCAGACAATGTTATGATGAATGTGTCAGCGAGAGGGAGATGTATTTTTCCGCACCCGAAAATCTGGCTCACCTCCTTTCTCGCTAACTTTAAAATTCATCATGACTCTGCAGGGGCATAATGAACTCCATCAAAAATCAGCCGGCATTAACATCATCTCCAACCAGCTGATCCGTCGGCTCAGGATACCGCTAGTGTGAGCTCAAGAACACGAGTAATAGGCAATCAACCTCGCATAAAAGAACAATAGCAGCCATCATTCATTCTCATGTACAATTAGCGCAGCGCTGACTGAGTTATGGCCCCTTAGCCCTCCGGCGCTCTGACATGCCACTTCCTGGCTGCCTGCCTGCGACGGCACCACTGAGGAAAAGCGTGACACTGTGCGAAGTCTCTCACACAGAGACGACTTAAAAGGCTAATTGGGCCTGGAGGTTCTGGTCCATCTGAAATATCAGCACCCATCAGCTCTACAAGTCACCGTTTGATGGCTAAGATCTGACCACATGACCTTCTCATGTGGATCTGAAGACCAATGGACTCTTAGATCATCAGAGGCGAGAAATAACAGAGAAGTGCCACTAACTGTCATGCAAAACCATTCCTGGAGCCCGTTCTAAGCCATTGTGGTTCCAATTCCTGAGGGACTCGCATCTTGAGACAGAAGGGAAAATAAAACATTTACATATGCAATGCATCTCATTAATTATAATTAATGAAAGTGTCGCCTGCTTGCTGGGTGCCCCTGTTAGTACTAGGTAAATTAGCTATTCGGTGCACATATACACAGGCGGCTATTTTCATATCCAGCATAACAATTGCAGGGCTTTCCGAATGCTATTGATGCAGTGCGGCCTCGACGGACGACACATCTTAGCACAGCTCAGGAGAACAGGATATTAAACAAAGTCCCCTATGTTCTAATGACAGCACTGTGCGGAGACACAGAGAGCATGTTGACACTGAGGGGTATTCTTTATCCTGTCTGCAAGAGAGAATGAAAGGAACAGAGTACTTCAGTGCAGTCTTTCTAGACTATGTCTTCATCTCGCCGCTGCAGCGTAAGATTTGAAGAATTATTAGCTGGGGTTTGTTGTTGACATTGGTCATGAACTGAGGTCCACTTATAACGTTATCAAGATTTTTAACATCAAAAGACATCCTAATTTAGAAGTAATAGACTATTTTCTGTCCCCTCATCTGAACGCTCTGTTTGAATAGGTGTGGCGGATTTAGACTCAGAAGTAAACGCCCACTTCTATGATTGGCTAATAGTTGTGTATGTTTGACAGCATACATCCTTCCTAGATGGACGCTGCTATGTTTTAGGTTAAAAACACATACACACTCAGTAAATATCAAACGATTTATAATATATCGATAGTGACCACATAATGTAAACTGTTACTCACACCAATATAGTCGGCGCAACATCTTTTAATTTCAATCGCTCTGAAAATCCTTCGTCGAATTGTGCCTTCTTTGTAAATGAATCCGCAGTAAAATTAAGTGAACAAAGTGGTCTGGCATTCATTAAAAATAAAGTTAATCAAATAAAGCTGATCATTTGGTTTCTGCATAGACCCGCGTTTGCGTCTCTTGGTAATTACACTACATGCACGAATCGGTAGGCGGGACTAAACAGGCAGCGATGTAGAAGCAGGCATTGATCTTCTTCTGCGGAGGTGGTGTTTAGCCACATTATTACATCATAAAGTGGCACATTCCACATCCTGTCGTTTTGGCAGATTGACTTAAATATAATTTGTTTTTAGACTAACAAGGTTTGAGTTTTGAAACTTATATAAAGTTTTTTATAGCACAATGACCTATTAAATAGCAAAAGATCAAGGGAATTATGATTTCTCAGTTCATGACTGCTTTAAAACAGACTAGAAAGAGTTTCAGCTTTAGAGTAGAGTTGCAAAAATTGGGGTTTGGGTGGTTGGTACATTTGATATACCAGCCAATAGTGGGTGAATTTTAAACAATATCAAATTATTTAGTACTCTGTCTATGCTTTTATTGCTATTTGATTGCTGAGTCTTGAGAAAAAAGTAAACAGCAAAGACACAGAATGCAAACGGTGAACACAAAATAATTAGATATTAATTAATTAATATCTTTACTGCATTCAACCCAGACTAATAATTTTTTACTAAATATTTTTCTCCTTTCTTCAGACTTGATAAAACTAGTTAGGCTCCTCCTATGAAACTGTACTCTTTGAAAATGTTTGCTCTTGTATTCTTTTTTCCACAACTTTTTTCCACTACCACTACTTTTTTCCTTTGAAGTCCCTTAAACGCTTTCTTAAATTCTTTGTGAAATTGACTCTCTGATCGAAGAGCTGCGCAGATGCCTCTTGCCGTTGTCGTGGCGACGTCTGATACGACTCAAACCCTGCGCTCTGCCTCTCTTCTCCTTTCTTTTTTAATTCTATTTCCATTTCTAGCTCCACTAATCAAGGACTGCCAGTAAGCCCAGAACAAACAGATGTTACAGATTAATTTTCCCATCACTTGAATTAGAAAGTAAATTAAAACAAAAAAGATTTTCTGCTGGAGTGCAATAAACAACTCATGTCTGTTTCTTTTTCTTTTTTTTACCTCCTGTCAAGAACAAATGTTACATTGCTAACAAGGCAGATGCATGGCTGCCTAATGGGAGGGTTGTTGGTTTAGATTTTATTTTTTAAGAAAGACACCAGAATGTGGCTCATTATGCTGGTGTTAGTGTGTGCATACGTGTGTATGAGTGTGTGTCTGTGAGCAGTTTTACAAGCTGGAAAGGCTTGCATTATTGTTAGCAGTGCCCAGTGCTGGTGCTTTCATATGCTTATGACCTTTCAGGGATTTTTGCCAAGGTTTCGGTTTCTGTGATGTTGTACAAAAGACTTTGCTCTGCTGATACTTTGCAATGCAGTGCACTTCCCACACGAACACACCATCCAAATCCAAGCACGAGTGCATGTAGAGCCTATGGCATACTGCATGCTGATTTTTTTCTGTGTTCTGTGTATATACCTTGTCCAGGCCAAAGGTCTTGGTGAGGGCAAAGCCCCAGCCCTGCTCGAAGGCTCTGCGGATCATGGCTGCGCTGGTTGTGGGTGGAGCGCTGGCCAGCCCAAACGGGTTAGGAAACTTAATCCCGCACATCTCCACGCTGATGTCCACTGTATCGATGGTGCAGTGGAACAGAGGCAGTTTGGGAGTGGTGCTTACTGTGTTACCATGAAGGGACTGCAGAGAAAACACACACGTATAAACAATTACCTCTTGTGCCTGCATTGACATCACAAATAAAAATAAATGAATACACACCAAAAAAATTATATAAAATACATCTCAAAGGAAATAATAATGCTGAATTGCTTTCCAATTGATTTGTTTTTAGCAGATAAGTGTTTAAAGGAATGGTCTAGGTTGAACCTTAATTACAATTATATTTGATTGTAAATATTTATATTACATAGTTACTACTGTATATATCCTGCAATGAATGAAAAACAGGCTTCAAACAGTTACTTTAGCTCAATAATGTTCATTAAAGAATGCTTATTATTATTATTATTATTATTATGTGTTTAAGATGTGTTATTTATTTTATATAATTATAGATAATTATCATTATATACACTCACAGGTCACATTGATAGATACACCTGTTCAACTGCTCATTAACGCAAATATCTAATCAGCCAATCACATGGCATTTAGGCATGTTGACATGGTCAAAGCGATCTGCTGAAGTTCAAACTCAGCATCAGAATGGGTTAAGAAAGAACACTCCTGTCAGCTAACAACAGCAAAACCAAGCCTACAATCGCACAGGCTCACCAAACTGAACAATAGAAGATTGTAAAATGTTGCCTGGTCTGATTACTCTCGATTTCTGCTGCAACATTTAGATGATGTAGTCAGAATCTGACGTAAACAACATGAAGGCATGGATCCATCCTGCCTTCTATCAATGGTTCAGGCTGGTGGTGTAATGGTGTGGGGGATATTTATTGGCACACTTTGGGCCCCTAATACCAGCTAAGCATTGATTAATCACCTCAGCCTACCTGAGTGTTGTTGCCGACCATAGTCCAATCCTTTATGACCACAGTGGCTACTTCAAGCAGGATAACATGCCATGTCACAAAGCTTAAATCACCTCAAGCTTGTTTCTTGAACATGACAATGAGTTCACTATACTCAAATAGACTCCACACTCACCAGATCCCAATCAAATAGAGCACATTTGGAATATGAGAGATTTGCATCACGGAAGTACAGCTGACAAATCTGCAGCAACTGTATGATGCTATCGTGTCAATAAGGGCCAAAATCTCTGTGAAATGTTTCCAGCACCTTGTTGAATATATTATATGAAATATTAAATCAGGTCTAAAGGCAAAAGAGAGCCAAACCCAGTACTAGCAAAGTGCACATCATAAAGTGGCCAGTGAGTGTATTATCTTTTATATACTAAAGCTATTTAATGAACAAACATGTATTATACATGCACATACAATTATATATAAAAATATGATTTATATATTATTAAATTCAAATAATATATTTTTCATAATTTGGTACACATGACCCTTAAAGAACATCCCCTACTCTGAAGCTACACTGAGTTAAAGTTATCAAATTTGCTTACACAGTTTAATTTTTACACACTAGATAAAATAAATTTAGCAAAATAATAATTTTGTACATCCAAAAACTACACAAAAAAAACCTCACACCACAAAACATTTTGTTGACAACTTATTTTTCTCAGGCAGAGAGGGAGACTGTACTGAGCATGTGCTGAGTAAGTGTCATCACTGTTTGTGACTGAGGAAATGTATTGTGTTACAACTGTCTCCAAAACCATTTTTTTTGCAAGCTAAAAAAGGAAGAAAAATGCTGAAAATCCATACACAAAGCCCAATAACCAAAATGTAAACAGAACACTCACAACCAAATGTGATCTTATCTTCCAATCATTTATGTGATCTTGAACCGCTGAACCCATTAGCAAATATTTGTACAGCTCTTTCTCTGTAGTCCAAAATTACAGAATTTATTTTTTGGGGGGAAATGGATTTGCCGAACAAACACTTCAGCGTGACTTCCTCTGGCCACAGTTACATTAGCGATTAACCTCTGCATGAACCTTCTCTTTATGCTGCCGCTTAGATCTGTGTGCGAAATCACAGAAAATAGTCTTCTGCTAGGAAAACCTAGGAAGAAACTTCTACTGTTTGAGTGTCGAAGCCAAAAAGCACTCAAGATGTCACCCTGAGAAAAAAAAGTCCCGGTGGAATAATGCCCTCGCTATAAAAACTGTGAGCGTAAAACTTTGAGTGCTACACTAATGCTGAAAATTGCTGGCACTGACACATAATGTGAAGCAGGCTCTCAGAGCTACACAACTGTGGCCAAACACTAAGTATGTTGTTTAAGACGTCCAAATGCACAATGAGATGGATTGGCTTATTGAGTGGAGAGCCCACCTGGATGTACTTGTGGATGTGCCAGGAAGCTTGTTTGCCATCGTTGACAGACTCTACGGTTGTGTTGGCCAAGCCGGCGATGTCTCCGCCGGCAAACACCCAGGGTTCACTGGTCTGCGTGGTTTCGCTGTTCACCTCAGGTGTCCCCCATCCGTTCAGCTGTACTGGTTCCAGGGCCTTCTTCACTGTTCCAGCACATAATATTAAAGAGATTGGAGTGGTTAGAGTGTATAAAAGACTAAAACAACTTTTTGTACAACTATGTCAGGACACCCTGGGCCATCTGCACAATTAAAGTGCATTAAGTACAAAATTAGTTGTTCCAATTTAGCACCAGTTTAGTCAACTAAAAGTACAATGGCAGGGTATTTTTTATTAAGTACATAAATATGTAAATGTATTTATAATATACTTAACATGAAATGTATTTCAAATACATTTATTTTTCACTAGGGTGATTTCAAGATAACATATCAAGATAATTCAAAATAAAGTGAACACATTTTTATTTCTGTTACCAAATCCGGAGGCTACTGACTCGTGTTTTTGTAGGCAGTGTTCTCGTATAAGGGTAGTTCTTAAAGAAACTGAATGATTTCAAGTGACCTTTAGACTTAAACAAGCAAATATTTAATCTTTACAATATAATTTCCTAGAATTGGAGAGGGGGAAAAAATACATTTATAGACATTTATAAATACATTCGCTCTATTTATTCATTCACAAACTACCAAACCACTTGCACAGTATTGTGGGATATCATGGGCAGCTCTGTGCTGCCTTTAAAAGTCAAGCAGATGACGGCACTTTAGTAGACAGGATGTTGCACAAACACTGAATTCAGACTTGTCTTGATGCTTTCTAACCTATACAGACAGATTTTTTTTCAGCTTTCAGACACATCCAAGGACTTTTTAAGGAATGTATGTAGTTATTTCCCTTCACGTTCACACAGGTGTCCTGGCAGAGTAACCATTCACTGTGAACATGTTCCACTAAGTTACGGTCGACAACCCAACTAAACATTTGTTTTGTTAAATGACTTGCTAGGAAAATGTGGCTGTTGTCTTTCAAATAAATGCCACTTGTTTTTGTCATCAAATGCAATGGCATTCGTAAAGCTTCTTTTGTTCGTTGATGTACATTCTCCTTCTATTGAGACTTTGATTGGACAAATATCTGTAAATAAGAAATAAATTTTTTCAATTTTCCCACATAACAATTATATACACTAGCACTGCTGGATGTTGTTTAAGCTGAAAAATGAAGACATGTCTTTGATGGAGGAAGAAATGACAGTCCCTCTGGATTCCTGCCTGAGACAAGCAGAGGAATTTGTAACCCTGACGGCCCTGTTGATGCTTTTGTTTTGGCTGTTATTGTTGAGTATATTTTCCCTTTCCTTTTTTTCCTAGACCAATCCCCTGGTCCCTCCGTCAGCTCTCCTCGCCTGATGCTCCAGTGATCATGAAGACTGCCGGCCTCATCACTTTCAGCAAAAGAAAAAAAAAACACATCCTCACACCGTCCTGTTTGTTTCCCTCCTCCCTCCACCTCTCTCTCTCTCCGCACACACTCGCGAGCTGTGGAGTGTGACAAATCTAAGGGACTCCTGAGATCTTCCCCTTAAATGAAATGGCCTCCTCTCAAAATCCAGTAGTAGTCTCCAGAGTAACTTCTCATACAACTGCTCATTGCCAAGCTCCATTAGAAGATGGAATGCACACCGCTGTGTGAAATACAAGCATGAAGACACTGGCATGTAGAAATACAACAGCTTACAGGAGATAAAGCCACTTTGGATGGATGAAAGTGAGAATGCATTGCTGAAAATGTATATATATGATTTAATTTATTGTTATGATGCTGAAAGAGCAATGTGAAAACATCACACTGCTTCAGAAAATGACAGTTTTTATATTTCTAACTGTCATATCAAATCTAAATATATACACTATTTTTCATCATTTTAATACTTCAAACTTTTATATTAGTTGCAGAGTCAACATTTCAAATTTTTGTTAGAGTTGCATTTATTTAAACTTACATTCTTCATCAAATATTTGTATTTTATTTTAATATATATTTATTTCAATTCACTTAAAGGTGGGGTAAGCGATTTCTGGAAGCCAATGTTGATATTTGAAATCACCAAAAAATACACGCCCCTACCCCAAAAGGGTCTTGCCCCTACGCAACCCAGGCAATGATTAGTTCTGTGAAACAAAGCAAAACCAATGTTACACCAGATGCGAGCAGCACCACTAACCGGTGACAAGAGGGGTATTCGCTGACCAAGCCCCCCCCCAAACAAGTTGCTGCGAGTAACTTTCCATCCTCTCCCCTCCTTGCTGAACATAATCGATTTCGAAAGCCAAAGTGAAACCGACAAAACAGCGCACATAAGAAATAGATTGCACGCTTCAGGAAATGCACGCGATCACAGATTGCATGCTTCCCACAAAATGATTTGTGCCCTCCCTAGAAATTCAAATGCCCCCCTGATGGAGGTGCCTCATGACAAAATACTATAGAAGTCATTATAATCAGTGATGGTGTCTACACTGGATGTTAAAAATCCCTGACAGTAAACTGCTGCCGTGTTCTATTTATGACGTGCTGAAACAAATTTCAAATTATTTTCAATGGCCGCTTTATCGCGTCCAGTGTAGGCAGACTTTAGCTGTTGCGGCACGCCACGTCCGGTGTAGACACGGTGTTACTCACCTATCGAGAAGAACCAAAGCAAACCTCGGCGTCCGATTGCAGGCCTTCCTCCTTGAGTTCTCTTCAGTGCTGGAAAACTGATCCAATATTTACACGGGTACTACTTCTTGCCTTATCGTTCCGCAGATGTTTTCCTCTTTAGCTTTTTATCCGCCATCTCTATCTTTCTGTCTCTCGGCTCGGCTAATATCCGACCTGTGCACTGAACGCTCTCTCCTCCATATCATGAATAGACACGCCCCTTACAGCTGATTGGCTACAAGTTTGTTTTGGTACTCGGCCCTGACTCAGTTTTATAAAGTGTTTTTGAAAAATTACATATCCCACCTTTAATTTTTTTTTTTTTATAATTTTAGTTGTGGTTAAAGACACTGGTCTTGATTCTTTAAAATGTCACTTTTTGTCTTTCACAAAACAAAATCAGAAATTTATCAGAATGACTTGAGAGGGACAAAATTATGACTTCTTTTTTTTCTTTTTTCTTTTTGGTGGACTACTTATTTAACTGTCTAAAAAAAACTGTCTGCATTGCTTTGATGCCTAGGGGCCTGAATACAGACAACTTCATGCTTCATGGGGTTCAGCAAAGGGTCCCCACAGTGGTAAAAGTAGCCAGTCAGCTGCTCATCCCGCTGGCCAGTGGTGATATAATCACAGACCAGCCTGCCCACCCAAGATTGCAGGGGGAGAATTTCTCACTATCTCAGCTTTTCTCTTCTCTAACGCTGCAACACAACCCTCTTCTGTCGGCTCTGCTGGCCAATGGAGTGGATAAGTAATTCATATCTTGGGCAAGGTGAGTGGCATTTATAAGCTTGCTATCTCTGAGCTTCAAGCCTGTGATGAAACGACTCTCTGCTCAGAGACATTACAGTGTTTAGGATGGATGACATGTCCACTAGAGAGCAACAACACTGGGACAACAAAACGCTAAGTAAAGAAAAAAATATCATGAGGAGGTGAAAAATTGCTGGGAGAATGTGTACCGACAAAAAGACAAAGAAATGCTGCGAGGTACAAAAGTCTGAGGCCACATCTGGGATTTAAAATCTAATTTAAACCTGGAAATAAAACGTTTTGTGATCTAAACATATAAAACAAATGAACATTAAATATTTAATACTGTATCTCTTTGATCATTAAAGTAAATCATACGAATCAAATACTAAGAAATAAAAACAAATACTAAGACATTTTTCAAACTGTTAGAGTTAAATTTAGTTACATTCTTCATCAAATATAACATTTTATTTGAATATTTATTTATATTCACTTAAACAAATTTTTTCAATAGTTTTAGGTTTGGTTAACGATAAAAAACACTGGTCTTGAGTCTTTAAAATCTCACTTTTGGTATTTGGTTTGTATGATTTGAGGATATGGTTCATGTTTTAAGCTTTTAATAGCCTTTTTTTTACAAATTATATATAAATACATAAATATGAAAACATATAATAATAAAGATTAAACAAAAATACCTTGGTTAATATATATATATATATAGTGAAGGAGCACAGACTATATGATCCAGACATAATGTGTGGTTGATGTTTTTGGTTAATCTGTTGAAATAAGGTTGTATTTGTGATGGTGGATTGATAAAGGATTCCCATAATGAAACAAGGCACTCGTTGTGAGGGTCTTATCATCTCCTGCCTCTCCCTCAGAGTGATGGTTATCACGCTGTGGCTACTAAAATCTGCTAAGGAAAGATAAGTGGGGCTGTGCTGAATGCTTATTGATGAGAGAACAGTCTGGATTCTGTGATGGCTCGCTGGGGAAATCTTTCACATGGACCATGGGTATGTCAACATGTGCTCCTTTAAACTACATTAGAACCAGTTTTTAACTAGCCCAGTGTGCAACACAAAACAATACGTACTGGAATCATTCAATCATTCATTTGGGCACCTTCAAACTACCTTAAAACTACATTGCCCAGGAAACAAATACAGTTAGAGCATGATGAGAATTTAATTCTCATTACATACTACATATGCAGCTTCAAAAAGGAGTACAAATGTTTAAAAATAAACCCTAGCTACTTAATACTAGCTATAGCTAGTGTCCTTTCTGAGTCAACAGGCTCAACCCCGACCTTACCTTCTGGATCGTTCAACATGGAGCCAAAGGCACTGATGATAAAGTCGGCTTTCAGGTGGACAATTTGCTCTTCATCAACAATCCAGGTCCCATCATCCTGCTGCTCTGTGCGACAAAAACGCAGGCCTACGACACGTCCATCTTTCTTGATTACTTCACTAGGGAACAGGAAGGGCAGGAACTCACACTTTTCCTCTTTGGCCACCTCCATCTTAAAAACAGAAATAAAAAAAGAAGCATGTGATCCTAATTGTTAACATCGGAACTTATTACATTCATCTTTTGAAGGTGGTCATGACACTAAAATGTAAGCATTGGCTATGCTTCGAAAACTTCACAAACACCTGACCACCTTCCTGAGCCTGCTTACAGACAGCATCAGCCGTACCATTTATTTGCAGACCCAAATCATCCCAGTGAAAATCTCCTAAATGTTTTCACATCCCAGAAAAGTTTCACATCCCAGAAAGCATTTTTGTATATTCTACTCTCTAATTAACCCTCCAGCTTATCCTACTCATTCCACTGAATCTCCTGATAACTTTTCCAGTGCATTGCTTCTTTCCCCTTAAGAATCTCCAATAAAACACTCCAGTATAAACCAATTGACCAGGTTCACAAGCACAAGAGTCCAAAAACACTTCCACATGCACTTTTGACCTCCTATTCAACCCTTTTTTACTCTATCTTAGATTATTTTTCATCACCCCCATCATCACTTGACCTTCATAACTTCAGGTCCTCTTCACATTGGTTTGTAGTCATGGACATCTGACAGGTTATAGGAATCTTTACTGCCCTCTTTCAACAGTAAAGAGCAGTATTTCTCAACTGGTGACCCCAAAATGGGTGACAAGTCTGTTCTGATAGGATCATGGACGGAAGGGTTAAAATAAAATACAATTTTATGTCCATTGTGAAGCAAGACAATTGTAGAACCACACATAATTTGGTGTGTTTAACCATATCCCAGACAACACCTGCAAGAACAATTTCATTGATGAAAATTTGTTTCGAAATGGCACACTCCTCAAAAACAGCCCTAATAAAAGTGATTGAATTGCAAGGTCTGCACTCATATGTTTTTCATCATACCTTCAGAAATGAACCCACTAGTTATAATGTAAAGGACCCACTTCATCTCCAAACCCACTGGACTTCCACAGAGTTCAGTACTCACACCAGTTATGTTCTTCCTTTACACCTCTCATGGCTTCATCTATCATTCTCATTGAGCTGATTATCAATTAAATCTCACTTTCCAACCCTCTGACAACCACGTTTCTCACAAATCACCTCATGTCTAGCTAGCATTTCTACCTAGAGGAACAGCTGTCTTCTGACGCTAAATATATCACAAAAAACAAGCTTCTGTGCATCTCATCTAAAACCCACCCTTGCCAAGACCTTGCCATTTCAATAAACAACTCAACCACCTCACCCACACAGAAAGCCAAGAAACCTGATGCCACACTGGACAACAACCTATCATTTGCACCACATAAACTAATCACAGTCAAGACACACAGGTTGCTCATGCTGAATATCCAGAGTCAGCCCTTTCTTTACCAGGGAACAGTGCTGTAGGTTTTATTCGTACACTGGCCACACGTCAACCCCTATGATCTAAATCTCCACCCTTCAGCAATTTACTCCATTACACACTGACATTTGAAATTGCAAATAAAGTTTCAAATATATTATATTATTTCAAAAGAAACCAAATAGTGTCTTGTTTATTTGCACTAGGTTTTATTGTATTATATATCAGCTTTATTTGTACTAGCAAGCACTTGTTTGTGTTTGTACACAAATAATTTATTTTCCTAGCTAATGTGCTAGAATGTTTGCTTACCATCTGTTGATCACAATGGTCTCATGCGACAAGCTAAAGAGCTTTTTGTAAGTCGTTCTGGATAAAAGAGTCTGCTAAATTCATTAAACGTACATGAAATGAGAGTAGAAATAAAACTAACACCTTTCATAAAAAAATCTCTCCATTATGAAGAGGCTTAATTTACGGCCATGGTGCTTTAGCACACCCCTGTTTGAACATTCACAGAGGAAAGGCAGAGCTAATAGTTGCTGTAGTTACACATTTCTAAGTTTAACTTTCTTGTCACTGTTGCCATGGCAGCATTGCAACAGTTGTCATTGAGAAAAGAATATGTCTTAATTACTTTGTTAAAAAGCTCCACAGAAAAATAAATTGTATTATATAAAGCTCAACATGGTCACATTTACAGAAACTTCTCTAAAAAAATTCTTTTTCAACTGCTTTTACTCCAAGGTTTTTTTCTCTGAGTTGGGAAAAGTACAATTGAAATGAATTAAATTGCTATTTAGAAACTTTGCATAGCATAAAGTGGAAGACAATATAAAGTGAAGTGACCCATACTCGGAATTTGTACACTGCATTTACCCAGCCAAAGTGCACACACAGTAGTGAACACACACACAGAGCAGTGGGCAGCCATTTATGCTTCAGCACCCAGGGAGCAGTTGGGGATTCGGTGCCTTACTCAAGGTCACCTCAGTCGTGGTATTGAGGTGGAGAGAGCGCTGGATATTCACTCCCCCTACCTACAATCCCTGCCGGCCTGAGACTCGAACTCACAACCTTTTGATTATGAGCCCGACTCTTTAACCATTAGGCCACAATTTCCCGTATAGCAAACATGTAAACATTTTCACAGATGAATCGACTGACTGACCTCTGTTCAAGTCTTAACAGTGCACACACATACAGTACTGTGAAGGTTCATAAACTTTCCCCTGAAAAAAAAAAAAAAAAATTCTATCACCATTTAAAGGTATAGTTCACCCAAAAATACAAATTGTGTCATTATTTACTCACCCTTAAGTAGTTTCAAACCTGTATGCATTTATTTGTTCTGCTGAACACAAAATAAGATATTTTGAAGAAAGTTTGTAACCAGGCAGTTTTGGGGCATCGTTGACTTCTATAGTAGGAAAAAAAATACTATGAAGGCCCCAGAACGTCTCGGTTACGTATGTAACCCTCGTTCCCTGAGGGAGGGAACGGAGACGTCACGCCGGAGGACCGACTTGGGATATCGCTTAGAGAGACCAATCCACCGAGTGTAAACTAAACGAGCCAATGCACATTGGCATGCGATTATTGCATCCAGCTGCCGCTGATCACAGCGTGAGCATAAATAGGCAGCAGGTGCAGCGCATATTCAGGTTTTCGCTGAGGAGCCGAGCCGGGAACCGGCCGCTCAGCGGTGGTACAGGAGCCGTGGCGACGGGACGTGACGCCTCCGTTCCTCCCTCAGGGAACGAGGGTTACATACGTAACCGAGACGCCCCTATCAGTCGGTCACTCTCGACGTCCACGCCGGAGGACCGACGAATTGGGATCCCTACCAAAGGCCACGGATACTGCCCTTCCAGTGTCCCGTGGAGGCCTCCTGTGCCGTTATTTTCTGGCGCAGGTTAGGGCCCCCATAGGAAGATCCGTTACTGTTGCTATGGCACTACCCACTCAGTAGGACTGGATAACACTGGGAAAACGTACTGTTCAGCTCAGAACAGAGGCGCTGCGGAAGCCCTTACCTTCCCGAGGGAGGTTCAGAGGCAGTTACACATATGGACAATAGTCAGATGCATATGGAAGATTGGAGGTGATTGTAACCTCTTGGAGTAGCAGGAAGTCTGCCGGAAACACGGGCTCTAAGGCTAACCGTGGAAATACACATATGGGATCCGAACGGTCTCTACATATGGAACCCAGCCCTCTACCGGTTCTCAAGGATTCATCGAGTGAGGGCCTGGCGCCGGACGCCCGCCACGTCCAGCTGCCGAGGGATGGAGGAGCTCGACAGGGTCTACAGTGGACTCTCTGGAGCAGTTTTTAGCAAGCCGACCCGAAACCGGGGCCCCTCTGTGCTTCTACCCGCTTGAGGTGAGAACACAGGAGGAAACCGGTTCCACGAAGGCTATAGAATCTAGCGAATGTGTTAGGGGTCGCCCAGCCCGCAGCTCTACAAATATCTGTCAGTGAGGCGCCACGAGCCAGCGCCCAGGAGGACGCTACACTTCTGTGAGAGTGAGCTCTCAACCTGAACGGGCAAGGCACACCCTGTGCCTGATAAGTCAGGGTGATGGCATCCACTATCCAGTGGGCCATCCTCTGCTTGGAGACGGCATTCCCTTTCTGCCGGCCTCCGTGACAGACAAAGAGCTGGTCTGAGGTCCTGAAGCTTTGCGTCCTGTCAACGTAATGTCTTAATGCTCGGACGGGACAAAGCAAAGCCAGGGCTGGGTCTGCCTCCTCCGGGGGCAGCGCTTGCAGGCTCACCACTTGGTCTCTAAATGGAGTAGTGGGAACCTTGGGCACATAGCCGGGCCGGGGCCTCAGGATTATCTGGGAATCCGGGTCCAAACTGTAGGCACGAATCGTCGACCGAAAATGCGTGCAGGTCCCCAACCCTCTTGATGGAGGCCAGTGCAAGCAGGAGCAGAGTTTTCATTGAAAGAAACTTGGGCTCGACTGTCTGCAGGGCTCAAACGGGCCCTGTTGTAGTGCTCTAAGCACTAAGGACAGGTCCCAAGAGGGTATAGAGGGGGCGTGGAGGATTCAGCCTTCTAGCCCCTAAGGAACCTGACGACCAGTCATGCTTCCCCACCGACTTCCCTTCCACAGGGTCGTGGTTGGCAGCAATCGCGCCACGTAGACCTTGAGGGTGGAGGGAGACAGCCTTCGCTCCAACCCTTGCTGCAAGAAGGATAGCACGACTCTGATCGGGCATCTCCGGGGTCTTCTCTGTGAGAAGAGCACCATTCGACGAACAGGTTCCACTTCAAGGCGTAAGCGTGTCTCAGACGGTGCTCTCGCCAAGTGATGGTGTCAACTACCTCTTGGGGTAGGTCACCTAGAACCTCCAGCGTCCGTCTAGGGACCAGACATGAAGTTTCCAGAGGTCTGGACGCGGGTGCCATAAGGTGCCCGTCTCTGAGTCAGTAGATCCTTCCTCAGAGGAATCTGCCAGGAGGGGCTGTCACGAGGAGCATCAGCTCTGGGAACCAAGTCCTGGTAGGCCAGTATGGTGCCACGAGCAGGATCTGCTCCTCTTCCTCTCTGACCTTGCACAGAGTCTGTGCGAGAAGGCTCACTGGGGGAAATGCATATTTGCGAAGGCCCCGCGGCCAGCTGTGTGCCAGTGCGTCCGTGCCGAGTGTTCCATCGGTCAGGGAGTAGAACAACTGGCAATGCGACGTCTCTAGGGACGCGAACAGGTCTACCTGTGCGAGTCCAAAACGTCGCCAAATCAGCTGGACCGTCTGGGGATGGAGTCTCCATTCTCCGGGGAGCGCAGCTCGTGACAGCTCGTCGGCTGTCCGGTTGAGCAAGCCCGGGATATGAATGGCGCGAAGCGACCTCAGATGCTTCCGACTCCAGAGGAGGAGGAGGTGGCGGGCGAGTTGTGACATGCGACGGGAGCGTAGACCACCTTGTCGGTTGATGTACGCAACGGTCGCCGTGTTGTCCGTACGGACTAGTACATGCTCGCCTCGTAAGCGTCTCTTGAGACGGTTCAAGGCCAGGTGTACTGCCAGCAACTCTAGGCAGTTGATGTGCCAGTGCAGTTGGGGACCCGTCAAACCCCTGACACTGCATGCCCGTGAAGCGTGGCCCCCAGCCCTTGGCGGAGGCGTCTGTGTAAACCACAGCGTGCCTGGAGACCTGTTCCAGGGGCACTCCTGCCCGAAGGAATGAAAGGTCTGACCACGGGTGAAGGTTTGGCGGCATGCTGGAGTGACTTGGACCTCAGCGTCGCCTGCCACGCCCACCTCGGGACTCGGCCATGGAGCCAGTGTTGAAGCGGTCTCATATGGAGCAGCCCCAGCGGCGTGACCGCCGCCGCAGCCGCCATATGCCCCAGGAGCCTCTGAAACTGTTTCAGTGGTGCCGTCCTGTTCTTGAATGTATTCAAGCAGTTCAACACCGACTGAGCGTTCCTGCGTGAGGCGCGCTGTCTGATTGACCGAATCCAAACTCCATACCGAGAAAAGAGATCCTCTGCATCGGCAAGAGTTTGTTTTTCCCAGTTGACCCGAAGGCCCAACTGGCTGAGGTGCGAGAGCACCAATCCCTGTGTTCGCATAACTGATCCTGAGACTGAGCCAGTATGAGCCAGTCGTCGAGGTAGTTGAGAATGCGCACGCCCTGATCTCTCAAGGGAACAAGGGCTGCCTCCGCTGCTTCGTGAAGACACGGGCGATAGGGACAGCCCGAAGGGCAGGACCTGTACTGATATGCTCGTCCTTCGAACGCAAACCGCAGGAATGGCCTGTGGCACGGAAGGATCGACACATGGAAGTACGGGTCTTCAGGTCAATGCTGCAGACCGAACTTGGGGACGGATGCATCCGAAGACGCTGGTTCTGCATGAGCATCTTGAGCATCAAGATGCGCAGACCCAAGATTGGTCGTAACCCACCGCTTTTCTTGGGCACAATGAAGTAAGGGCTGAAAACCCTGCCTTCATATCGGCTGGAGGGACCGGTACCATCACGCCCTTCGCCAGTAGGACAGAGATTCCTCTCACAAGTCATGGGCATCGGCTGCCTTCACTGCTGTGAGGTGGATGCCCTGAACTTGGGAGGACACCGGCGAACTGAATCGCATAGCCGAGTCAGATGGTCCTCAGGAGCCAGCGAGACGGCTGGGCAGCTCGGCACCCAGACACCGTACAAAGCGGGACCATCGGGACCACCGGCGTACCCGCAGTAGGGCAGCGAGGTGGAATGCAGGGACCTGGCCCGTGGCGGACCGTGGAGGGTCTGAGTGTGCGGTGCACGTTTACCTGCTTCCATAATTTGGCAGAGGGTGCGTGAGTAGCCTTTGATGATGCTCTCGAACCGCCCACTGCTGCCTGCTGGCGAGAGGAGGATGAGTGTGGTTCAAGTTGATTCGTCCATGACTCTCCAAGCCCTCTTGGGACCCAGAGACAGAAACAACCGCTTCCTGTCGAGATTTTTGAAAAAACTGATTATCCACCGGCCCTCCTCCGGGAGGGAGAGATGCACTTACCCTCTCCGAAGCAGTTCCTCTCTCTCTGGGTCGCCCGTCCCGAGGCCTCTTGCTCCTCTGCTTACCGCCAGTAGACGGGGGCCAGGACGGGCGGGCGGCCTGCCTACACCTAGCTCCCACGGCACCGCTTTTGGAGGCTGCTGCGGATGCGGTGCGGGAGCAGGGTGGATGCAGGGGCCGCCTCGGCGACGAGCAGGCTGGGCGCTGCAACCGGCGGACGGGTGGAGGCAGCAGCTGCCCGCCGAGGCAGGAAGTGTTAGATCGCCTCAGTCTGCGCAGCCGGGAACTGCTGGGCCAGGTTACCGGCTGCGTCGCCGAAAGGCCAGTCTGGGATACAGGAACCTTGAGGAACCGACTTTGTCGGCGTCCCTATGTCAACCAGACACAGCCAGAGGTGGCGCTCCTGGACCACAAGTGTGGACATCGACGACCCAGAGACCGTGCCATAACCTTCGCCGCCGTGGGCGCGAGGTCAGGTGCGGCACGGAGCTCTTCTCAGAACTTCCGGATCGTAACCACCCCGTGCATGTCCCTCAGTGCCTTTAGCCTGAAAAGAACCTGCAACGCCGTAGCATTAGGTGGAGGCAGCCTCCACAGGCCACATAAGCCTCGCCGGATGAGACCAGACGAGTACCTACAGGCCCGGAAGAGGAGGCACGGTTTGCCCTGCCGGGTGGAGACAGTATAGGGACACACTTGCATCGCAACTGACCGCTCCACCGGGGACCCCGAACCCTAGCTGCACCACCGAGGGTGGTGAGGGAGGAGGAGTTAGCAGGTCGGTTTCTGGCAGTAAAGGTGCCGTCCACGACCTGTAAGCCCCTCATGCACGTCCGGGAGAGGCACCGGGGCAGGCGCTGAGAACCAGCACACGCTACCCCGAGAAACCAGTCGTCCAACCTCGAGGGTTCGGGACACGGTGGCTTTCCACTCGAGCCCTACCCTTCCGGTGGCCCGGGAAAGCATAGCCGTCACTTCCAGATCCGACTCAGGCATTGCTACCGCCGGGCGGCAACGCAGCGAATCTTCCTCTCCAGAAGCTCCGGCTCACCCTCCGATGCAGCGATCGACATCTGGTCGTCGGGAGGAGCACCAAGGATACTGCTGGTACGCCCTTTTAGAGGGCCCAGCACGCTCCATTGGCAGCTCAACTGGTTGCGGAGCGCAAGAGGAGCGATGGTCCCCTGAGGGTTTGCCACCACTGTAGTCCTCAGACCAGCCGTGCTACCGCCTGAAGTAGACCTCGCCTGTCTGCAGCCAGGACGAGAACTAGATCGAGACGGAGGCAACAGCTCCGCCTTTGTCGAGGTAACGGAGCCTGGCCGCAACTCCGAGATGAGCATCCACAGTGAGAAGATGACTCATCCACGAACGCCACCTCAGCGTGCTGCCCCAGGCACGTGAGGCAGCAACGTGACCATTCACCCAGCGCCAGGCAACGCGACCGCATCCAGAAACGCACGGGTGACACGTTGTCTGAAGCAAAACCCAACTCGTCTTTATAAAGACGCAACGTCAAGTTTGCCAGATGCAACATCGTCTTTAAAAAGACGCACCCGTGAATGCTCTTTAGGGAAAAAACTCTTTTAGCATGCTGAAGCAAACAGGGAGATGGTCATTTGCAACACAAACAGGGGTAGTGCAGCCTGATGTGTGCAGTCCACTCGACATGGGAAGAACCACCACCGCTGTAGGGCCGTACCACCAGCACGAGAGTCTTCGAAGAGCGTGCTCAACTCGTTGAATTCACTCGTTCAGCAGAAGTCAGGAGCAGAACGATGTAACCGCCGGCTCGCGAAAAGCTTGAATATGCGCTGCACCTGCTGCCTATTTATGCTCACGCTGTGATCAGCGGCAGCTGGATGCACAATCGCATGCCAATGTGCATTGGCTCGTTTAGTTTACACTGAAGTGGATTGGTCTCTAAGCGATATCCCAATTCGTCGGTCCTCCGACGTGGCGTCGAGTGACCGACTGATAGGGAACTGCTCTGTTTCCCACATTCTTCAGAATATCTTCCTTTGTGTTCACCAGAACAAAGACATTCGTACAGGATTGGAACTACCTGGAACATTTACTCACTTGAGGGTGAGTAAATGATGACAGTATTTAAATGTTTGGGTCCCTTTAACTACATTATAGATTTTCTAAATGTAAATAATACTGTATATGTGTAATACATAAAATTGTCTTATATGTCTCAAAATATGTATACTAAACAATACGTATGTTCAGTTCTATGTATTAAAGTATAACCATTGTATATAATGTTTATGTGTGTGTAATTGAAAAAAATATAGTATAGGAAAGAGGCAGAATTAATCATTTTAAAAAACATAAGCCTTCTTTTTTCACATATATTTGTTTTTTAACCTTAGTGTTTCACTTTTTTTATCTCAGATGTCCAATTCACGGAGAAAGGTCCACTTTTAAGCTCACTCCACTCTAGAGCTTACACTTGATTTCAGATAATTTATCATAGATATTTTACTCAGAATAGTTTTTACTGTCAGCTTACTCCAATAAGTAAGCCATTCAGTTTTTCTCAGCTGACTTTTATCACTTTTATTCTGAATGTCTGTTCTGTAATCTACGGCTAGCTATGTTAAGTTTGATACGTTTCCATTTGAAACGATTAATATTTAATGTAACTATTCCACATTACAGACAGAATTTTGTAAAATATCAGTAATAACTGAGACAATGGCTTTCGAAACTAGGCTACGTTCTCAATTGAGCAGGTTCTAGAGAAAAGGTGGATAATGGATATAACTTCCTTCTTTTATTATTATTTTGTTTTACATTCCCTTGAATGCATTATGTTCATTAGGGAATAATTTTCATTATTTTAGAGGTTTATGCAACAGTCTGCCAGGTGCCAGGGAAGATGATTTTAAAGGTGAACTGTTTTATTTCTGTGCAACTGAGCAAATAATTATAACAGTAATATTAATAATAACAATAATACACTTTCAAACACTGCAAACAAACATGAAGCTCAGCCACAACACTGTGGTTAAGCCATTTTTTACCACTGACCCATTCTGATCAAAAATAAATAAAAACACATACAAAACAAATATTACATACTGTACTTCACCTATAAAGAGATAATAAAAAGATTGGAATTGTCTTCATTTATGCAAAATAAATTAAGAGAAACTCAAGACAGAATACCGCAGAATACTTTGAGTAAACGAGTTTGTAGATGTACACCATACTCTGTCTATCTACTTGTCATTTGAGTGAGCAGCAGAGATAGAGTTAGAGTTTGCCAGAATTCTAACAAACATACAAATAATAAAATAATTCCATGTCAAAATTAACACAAAATGTAATTTAAGAGGACAAAAAGAGAAAATGTCTTCTTAAGGACATGGAGTATACAGCTGTTCTTTCAATAGGAATGTATCACTGGGTGCAGGTGCTGCTGAACTGATTTTTTTGTACCTCTTCTGGAACAGCGCGAATGTTGGTGAAGCCCTTTCTAAAGACCACAAAGACTCGTCGAGCTCCACAGCGGAGAGCAGAGGTGGCACAGTCAAACGCTGTGTCTCCTGCGCCTAGGACGATCACATTCCCATGCAGCTTTGGCAGCTGCGAACGGCAATTACACATGCCTGCAAAAGACATGTGCCACAGAAAAACCACAACAAATAACACAAATTGTAAGTAAAATTCAGTGTATTGAGATTTTTTACAGTCAGTGTAATAGTGTTACAAGAGAACACAACAGGAAATAAGTAAAGTAAAATGACTGTGAAGCGATAGCAGCTGGTATCCAAAGGTATACTGTAAATTCTCACTAAATCTTTAAAAAAATGTACGTCATACCGTGTTGAAAGGAATATAAACTGGAATCTCTTTCAGTACCTATTTTACTGGCCTTTGCAACCAAGGGAAGGAAATCCTTTGATGTGAAGAATCCCTGTTCTGTGGTCAAGCCCTCAAATATCTTGTCCCTGTTGGCTTGTGGAAGACCTGTTCAGCATGAAAAAATAATAATTACATTGTGTGTAATAATGTACATTGTGTATTAGGATAAATACACCTGGAGGCAATGCGTGACCAGGTGCATAAAACAACATTGGAAACATTGAGTCCTTTCATATTGTGAGCCAACTGGATTCAGAATGCAACTTTTTTTTTAAATAATAAAAATAAGAAATTACGGTATGAAGACATTTATTTCTATGAAAAAACATCAAATCTTAAGTGTCACACAGGCAATTTACATTTGTCAATTTACTTTTTTTTTCATTGTAAATAATATGCCTGATTCTTTTTACTTCCAATACAGTATATTCAACATTATTTTAATATAAAATTACATGAAATGTCCCAGTATATCGATACAAGTTTTCTCTGTATATCGTAAGGGAACATAGTGTTAACCAATTAACAGGTTTTTAAGGTAGCATTTTTACATTTACATTTAAGCATTTAGCAGACGCTTTTATCCAAAGCGACTTACAGAGCATTCAGGCTATACATTTCTTACATTTTGTCAGTATATGTGTTCCCTGGGAAACGAACCCACAACCTTTGCGCTCAGTAACCACTGAGCCACAGGAACACTTTTTACAGTGTTTTCTTTTAAAATTACAATTTTTTTTACAGTGATTAAGCACTGAAAGAATAATGGTCTAAATTGCCTATTCTAAACATGTCTCAATTTCATTTCTGTTCATCATTTGCTTCAAATGTAATTTATTATCTACCCACCTTCATGTCACTTTTAACTTGAAAATGAGTTCAAGTATAATGAGTTAATAGAGCAAAAAATACAAATAAATAAAAATGCATGGTGATCACATGCTGTCAAGCTCAGTGGCAATTTAGCACACTAAATAATAAATAAACTACAATTTAATTAATTATATGAATTCATCCATCTGTTCATGTATATTATCTAGTGGTGGGCCGTTATCGGCGTTAACGTGCTGCGTTAACGTGAGACTCTTATCGGCGATAAAAAAAATATCGCCGTTAATCTATTCTCAAAGTTGGGTTGGGAGCTGGGTCTATACTACGCAAGCTATGATGACTTTCACCCTGATATTTTAGCGCGGATGTATACCTAGCCGAATTGCACTGTAGGGGGCGAGAACGAGTCTTCGAACTAGAGGCTCGCAGTCCGTAATGGATAGATTGTTAACGGCTGGTCTGTGTGGTAATACAATCGAGCAGGACATCCAAACCAGAGGCGATTCTAGGGTGAGTGGATATCCGGGGCTAAGCCCAAAGATCCAAGATCTGCTATTACTTCATATCGATGATTGGCCAGTTTATATGAAGTTTATTATCAAGTGTAGCCTATATGTCAGTCAGAAGTACGAGCTTCCGTGGGCGGTTCCTGACGGGAGTAAACTGCGGTTCATCATTTTAATGCGCATGAAAACTCAGTGATGATGATGCGTACAGGGCATGGTCATAAAAACATTCGGGGCTTTTCTGAAAACATTTCAGAATGTTTCAGCCCCCTTAGCCCACCCCTAGCGCCGCTCCTGATCCAAACGCTCATTCATCATTCATCAACCTCAAATATGGCTTTTCATCTGAAAGATGTATGTAGTAGCAACTTTACATGGCCGCTCAATATGATGTTAACCTAGAGAAATGTGCTGTTGAAGTGTTTGTGTGAAGCGCGTTTGCTGCAAGACAGGCTCGGTGCGCTCACTTGCTCTTAAAATTTTTTGTCTCCGTATTTTTGGTCATACAGATAAAAGTAGCCTAATACATCTTTCGAATCTGTAAAGACTCTACGCTATTTGTGTGCACTCAGAATAACAACGAAACGTTGCGCTTTTAAGCAAACAGGATGCGCTTTAGGTCTCATGTGAACTTGAGCGAGAAACTTGAAGCTCGAATATATCTAAAAATACAGTACATAGAAAATATATCTATAGAGAGTGAAATGTCAAAAAACAAATAGAAGACGTGTGTGTTAGCATGGATGATTTACATGAAATTTAATCTGTGCAACACTGTGCATAATAAGATGGCTTTCAGTTCAATATAATAACAAAACGACATTTTGGGTTTTATTCAACTAATAAGGTGGGCACGCCAGATCTGTACTATATTTTTACTGTAATTGACAGTTATCGGCAAAAAAAAAAAAAAACAACAACACGGGAGTGGGAGGGAATGGGAGTCATTCTTCCGGGAGTGGTACAGGATTTTCCTCCAGTTTTTTCGTGGGATTGGGACGGAAGAGATTAAAGTTTGTGATGCATTTTTGGAAACAGGAGATGAGCCCCTGGTCTAATGCGCCACCTGGCTTGAGAAACCCGTTCTCAAAGACTTACCTTCAGTCATTATTTGGGTAGCACATATTCTGAATGCCTTCGCAGAATTCAAATGAGCCATTTTAATCTAGATTAATCTTAATTATATGAATTCATCCATCTGTTCATGTATATTATCCAACACTATTATAATATATTATACTAGTTACTTGCATGCAATTATGCATAATTTATTGTTATTGTAATAGTAAGTACATGTAACGTGTAATGATGACACCTTAAAGTTAATTGTTATATATGACCCTGGACCACACAAGCAGTCTTAAGTCGCTGGCGTAGATTTGTAGCAAAAGCCAAAAATACATTGTAGTCAAAATTATCGATTTTTCTTTTATGCCAAAAATCATTAGGACATTAAGTAAAGATCATGTTCCATGAAGATATTTTTTAAAGTTCTTACCATAAATATATCAAAACATGTATATTATATTATATTATATTATATTATACATGCTTAACAAAAACAGAACCACAAATCCACCAAGTGAGTTGCAACTGTTACTTGTGCTCCCTCAAAATAAAATGAGGTGCATGACGTCCCTGAACACTAATATTCACAGAGCAGCTGGCATATTGTAGTAGGGCAAATGACCCATGTTAAAACCCCAGCGAAGTCATAATAGCAGCTGATATATTAGCTGGATATATTATATCATAATATTATGAGTACAAACATTAACAGTAACTACACAGCATAAACACACTTCAGCAATTGGATATAAATCAATGATCTAATAGTTTGTTTGGAATTATGTCCTCCGCAGACATGTAACGTATAATAATGAACTAGAGCAATGGCAGGCGGCTTGCTTAAGAAGTATGTCGATAAGACAAAGGGCAAACAGAAATGGATCTAAGGGATACTTAACCCCCTGTCACTTCAAATCTGTCTATTATGGCTGGCACGCACCCCAAGGATGTACTGCATGATAGAGGCTATCAATCTCTATCTCATTATGCCCATCATCACTGTTTGAGCGATGAACACGAAGGCCTCGAGTGTGATGGGAGGGAAAAGCCATTGTGTGCCTTGAAGCAACAGAAGAAAACTTTGTACGCCGAAGCAACAAAGAACAGATTAACAAGTACGACATGCAGAAGGTTAACTGGAAGTTCACAGATGCTCCAGGTACAAACTAAATATTGTCTGTACTTCTTTCCCATCATTGTAGGCTATTTAAAGTCTGTTCTGAACAGTGTAGGCGCTTCATATGAGGCAACATAAGGATAACGGTTAAATTCATAAAATTGTGCAGCTGAGAGATGTCTAAAAATGTAATTTTGCCTTGAACAGGCTAAGAGCAGTTGCTTCGTAGCACCATTTGACACTTCTCAGATCAAATCCATGCACAAATTAAATACTAGTCTTTTTCCCGTATGCCTATAATGCATTAAGCAACTGCAAAAGCTGAAGAAAAATACTGTGATTCACAGACTGGTAATGGTTTTATGGGAAAGTTATAGAGAAGTAGATGTGGTTTTAGAAATGAAATCTTATGAGGAACCCTGAAGGTGTTTTGCGTGTTCCTCTTCTATCTATTTAAAAACAGTTTTAAAAAAGCCCATATTTGGTTTTAAAAATAGCAACTACTTTAAAGTTCTCCAGCATGATTTTAGATGATCCAAAGAACAAGAACATGACAGTCTATACACACTATGTGTCATAAATTTAGCAGAATTTAAGTATACCAGTTTAGTATACCAAAAGTACAATTGCAGGGTATTTTTATTAAGTACATAAATGCGTACACGTATTTGTAGTATACTTTGCATAAAATAAATGTATTTCACATACATTTTAGTATATGTATTTGTCACTATTGTGACCATGAAATAGTGCAGAATCTAAAATATTGCCTCTTTTGTTTTTACATTGTACTGTTCCTTTTTTTTTACATATTTAAATGAAATATTTCTGGGATTCTAAATTTAATTTAAACCTGAAAACAAAACAAAGTGTTAGGATTTTGAAAATTCTAAAACAAAAGTAAGGTCTCAGAACCCTGTATATCTATATGGTAGACATTTTACAGGAGATGTTTTCGTCTTGTTTAACCCTGAGGCGAGTGTTACAAACATTAGGATTTTGCATTAGGAACAAGACATTTGTTTCCATATTTTATACTTGAGTAATAAGGAAAAACACTTTGTTTTCTGTTCTGTGTCCTGTTGTGATCTTATTCTGTAACTAGTTAGCCTAGAAAAATAAAATAATTTTAGTTTTTAAGTAATAATTTCGATGGATTTTGGTTTGTACTGTTCCTGGATAAGCACCACAGCGAGGACATAAATCGAAGTTTGTGTGACTAACAGCAAAACCAAGTAATATACTACAATAAAAAGTAACCAGCTCAATTTTTGGAGTTCTGATATAAATGTAAAGCCCAACATATTGATATCCAATATACCATCTGCTGTTCAACTTCAGTTACAAAGTAGTTATTGGACTGCTTTCTTTAACAGCTTAAATGCCATATGCAGTAAAATGACGCAAAACAGTTAAAAAGACAGTTTTATCCTTCCCTGACAGTGATTGCATTAAATCCAGAGTTTTCCCCCAGGAGTCCCCTAAGGCACTCCAGGAAGTCCATGGAGAATATACAAAAACAAACTAAATATAGCATTTAAAATGTAAATGACATTTCTAACTATGAACTTATTTCTAGCTGTAAAACTAATGATTTGAAAGCATTACATAATGCAGTAAAATGTTAAAGTTTTTTAATTAAAGTTAAAGCAACACTGAGAAAATGTTTTTGAATCTAAGAAAATAGAATATTACAGGCAACTCCTGGCTTTTGTGTAGAAAACTCAGCTAATGCAACATTATGATATACACGCTGACCTCAGTAAGACCTCCTCAGAGTCATATTCATTAGAACTGAACATCTAGAACAATCTGCCTACCCATATGGTGTAGTTTATGGTGCATTCATCTTTTTCAATGCTTCAGATAAACCCACATGACTACTGCTAACCTTAAAGCATTCCGGCCTTAATTGCCTCCATTGTGAACGATTTTGTGGTGGGTGTACACAGAAAACAATATTTTCAAGGCAACGGTCCAAAAATGTATATTTTGATGATAGCCATTACTGAGCCTGGGAGCGTACCACATGGCAATCACATGATAAAATGACAAAAAAGAGTGTGCGTGGAACACATCGGTTATTTTTACAGGCCCCAGAGAAACATCCTTATCTGTGTTTTTCAACCATTTCTCTCTCTGTCAAAGGTACACATTTGCATGTCAATCACTGTAGAGGCTGACATTAGAGACAACATGAGAGAAGTGGTGAAAAATATCACAGAGGCGCAAATGTAATCATTTCCTTTATGATTCCCAGCTTATTGCCGTTGCTTTATGAGAAAAAAGAAATCCCAGAGCAGTTCTGAGACTCGCCCGTCTCAATAACAATGAAGCTTAGCTACCAAAAAGTATTGCTATTCAAACATAATAAATGATACGTATTCCTTTTAATTATAAGGAGAAGAAAGAAGCACAAAGTACACAGTCACCCTCAAGGAATGTTTGCATTTCTCAAATCAAATCAATACACCAATGCACACAATATTTCCTTACTTTAATAAAAATAGAAGGCTAAATGACTCAACAGACACATTTCTTTCTGCTCAAAGAAACCACAAAGGCCAAGCATTAAAGGATTAGTTGAAAAAGTTGAAATTCGGTCATCATTTACTTGAACTCATGTCCATATATACTGTACTTATATGACTTTTCTCAGTCACACTTTATTTTAAGGTCCAATCATCACCATTAACAAACGATTAACTATGAATATTTGCATCAATAAACGTCTAATATGCTGCTTATTAATAGTTAGTAAGGTAGTTGTTAAATTTAGGTATTGGGTCAGATTAGGGATGTAGATGCAGAATATGTGCTTTGTAAGAACTAATAAACAATTAATATGTTAATAACAGGCATGCTAATAAGCAACTAGTTAATAGTGAGAATTGGTCCCTATACTAAAGTGTGTCCTTTTTCTTCTGTGGAACACAAAAATAGATATTTTGAAGAATGTACTCGTCTATCTTTTTCGAATTAGAATGAATAAATATTGGAGTTTTCATGCTTAAAAAATGACCATAAAAAGCACAATGAAAGTTGTCCACACAACTCATGCACCAAAAATTAAGTCTTTAAATGATCTTTAAAATAATGTTCTTCCTCTCCAGTGAGGTGCTCTGTGGTTTGTGAACTGGATCAATTGATCATTGAAAAGATCTGATTCAAAAGAACAATTCCTTACGAATCAGACTTCACTACTTCTCACAAGAACTTTAAAGAGAGATAAAGATTATTTAAAAAAATTATACTTTGTTCTGTTCCTCACAAATACAGGTTCAAATGGAGTCGTATTATGAAGACCTTTTATGATATTGTGGTGGTGGCAGTAGATTGTAAGAAAGGGATGTGGATTAAATGATTACATGAAATGAGATCTGTCATTTAAATGGAATATCGAGTTATGAAATATAAATAAATAAATACAATTAAAGATGCATGGATTAATCGTTCACAGTAGTAAACATGCATTAAGAACATAGACGGGGTACATTTCTATTTAATTAAAAACATTTCCCTTATGTGTTCAATTGATGAAAAAGTAATATTATAATTTTTTTGTGACAAAAAAGAACAGAACTCTCATTTATTGGTAACTCTGAACCACTTTTCTCATTTATTGGTGATCTCTTTAAGGTTAAACATGGACATCATGTCTGGATAGAATAATGAATGTGCCATTTAACAAAGAGCGCAGATATGTGTGTGTGTGAGTTTGTGTGTGTGTGTGTGTGTGTGTGTGTGTGTGTGTGTGTGTGTGTGTGTGTGTGTGTGTGTGTGTGTGTGTGTGTGTGTGTGTGTGTGTGTGTGTGTGTTCAAAAAGGAATGACAGATTGAAGGACACAGAATATATGGAGTGATGGAGAGCAAGGCAGAATACAAGACATGCAGGAAGACACACAAAAAAGAGACAATGAAACAGGGAGCATTACACAGACAGGCCAGTTAGATATCAAGTGAAATGAGGACAGGGGTTATGTGTTTCCCTTGAGAGCAAAAAAAGAGCTTTAACTTCACAGAGTGACCTCCAATGGAAGAGAACACTGAATTTTTTAATGCAGGGACAAATTAGTTTATAGGCACAGTATGTCAGCAAGCACGTGACAGTTTTATTCAAATAAAGAAAAGAAGACATGCACAAAATAGACTGACCGATGCCAACAAAGACCACTTGGAAGCCCTCTTCCTTCAGCGAGGTCAGAGTCATCCCATTCTGCCCCAGTCCCTTCTCAAGGACAACCTGTCAAGAACAAAAAACAACACATCCATACTGCATCTGTCTCAGCTTCCTCCATCTGTCTGTATTATTCACATAAAGAGGATGTTAGCGTCAATTATTCTACACTGCTGTGAATTCCAGGAAATAATTACATCAATCATCCCGCAACCTTTGTGACGGCAGTATACAGACGAGTATAGTTATGATACATTAGTGCAAACAGAGTGATTCTATGGTCACATGTGCCGCTATGTGTCGGGGTACAAATAAAAAATAGACCTGTGGTTCACAAGCAGTGGATCACAGGTCTATTCTTAAAGGGTCGCGGGCCGCAGGGGAAAATAATGCCAAATGCAAATAATAAAGCACGTCTACCGATATAAATCAGACTGTACAATATTGTGCAGCAATTGATTTGTCACCTGGCAGAAGCCAGTTAAATTAGAAAGATGCCAACATAGAGAGCTTACGTGACATTAATCAAAAAAATGAACCTTTGCAAGGTAAAGGAAAATGAATGGACTGATACTGAACTTTTGACTGATACTCATAAGTTGATCATTTCATGTGCCAATATATACAAAGAAAATATTAAAACAAAATTAAATTTTAGTTGTTTTGAATCACTACATTATAATGTACAGATTGAAATATTTGTTTATTTTGAGATTTGCTAAATATTAAATTTGACAGTGTTATTAAATTATTAGTGCATATTGTTAAGCCTATGTAATTAATGTTAATTTTCGTAAATTTCCATGCTTGATTGTAAAGATGACATTTGTAAAGTTATATGTAGTTCTAAGTCTATTTAGGACCAAGATAACTTTATTTTATTTTTATTTTTTATACATTTTTGTTTTTGAGTAATAATTATTTGAGTAAGATTAAGTGTTTTTGTTCACAGAATATGCTGGAATCCTCATCAGCACACATTTCCTTTGCTGCAAATGAATAAAGTGTTGATGTAAATGTCAGCTCATGGGAGTCAGTGTCCCCCTTACTTAACATTAACCAACTTCCACTGAGTTTGAGAAACCCTTTCCTCACCCCTTCTGTCTCTCTCCAGCTCTCTCAAGACTAAAATCAAATGAATCATGGTCAGGTGATCTGGATGAGGACTATCGATTGCCATTTCTCACCATCACAGCTCTCAGGCAATGGACAGATGGATGTCTTTGCCACTTGCCTCACTAATGTGGCTTTTAATTGTGTTTTGTTAGCTTGCTTTATTCCCTGCATGGTTATTAATGTCAGTGACATTTGGCTGTTGATGGTTTGGAAGGATCTGACATCCCCCATCTCTCTTTCACTGGTACCTTTACGCCAAGATCCTTCATCAGATCAATCTCAAACTGCACCACCTCATAGGGCAAACGGAACTGAGGAATTTCAGCAGCGCTGCAAACAAAGACAAGGAGACACACAAACACAACTTTAATATTTGCTATTGTTTCTTTGTGGCATTATATTGATTAGTCATGATCAGGATGCCCTGACCAAACAGTCTGTTCAACTGTGTCTCTCTAACTCATGCTTGTGCCACCTCTCAATGAATATGAATGACGTCCAGTTGCTTTGATGCTGTACAAATCGTGAACAACCCCATGACGCATGTGAAAGATATTCAGTAGTGCATTTGACAAGATCGGCGACATCTCATTCTCCATCGGGCGTGAGTCAAATAATAATAATGGGAATTACAAGATGGTGTAATTCAGACTTCTTCAGTAAATAACTTCTGAGGCAAACGGCACCTGTTCAAATCGCACATGTGATCTCTCTGCACTCAAGTACGTGTTCTGCTCATTAAAGATCCAGGAGGAACATATCACAGAGAATCTAATAGTACCAACACAAAACCAAATAAATAAATAAATACATAAGCAAGCAAGCAGTATTCTGACATACACTTCTGTTCAAAAGTTTGGGTTCAGTATGTTTTAAAAAAAAGTTTTTTAATGTTTTTAGAAGACGACTATTATGCACACGTCACAGAGGCTGGATTTATTTGATCAAGAATACAGTAAAACAGTAATATTGTGAACTATTATTACAACTATTATTACAAATAACTGTAACTGTAAAATATAACTGTATAAAATGTAATATAAAAATGTTTTAATGCATCATTGCTGAATAAATGTATGAACTTTCTGACCCTAAACTTTGAACAGTATTATAAATACCTAATATTCAGAAACAAAATTAGTAAAAGGTCCATTGAATGATAATAACGAATAAATAAATGAGTAATATAATAAACTGTCACATTTAATTACATTTGTGTTATATTTAAAATCAGTTGGGCTATTCTTAATATACTATTAATAAAATAAATTATATTCTAATAGCATATTAGTTATCCTAACAAAATATTTGCTAATATTGATCAAATAAGCCTGCTTGTTTTTAAAGGCCTATTAAATGACAATTGAATGCTTGTTTATTTGATTGACAATTAACCAACCTACAGTATTTTTGTCAACAAAAACTAGTCAGCTATGTCTACTGACAAGATGATAATGTTTTTCTGGATAACAACATGACGACAGTCCTCCACAAGCAAGACCAGCGTGGTCTTTTCAGGCTTACGTTAAGAGGATCACTGCAGAAAGAGTTTCAAAAATCATTTACTTTACCTGAGGCCACCGATGTATTTCTGTTTCTCAAAGATGGTGATGTTATCATAGCCCAGCCGAGCCAGGAAGGAGGCGCAGCTGATGCTGGCAGGGCCGCAGCCAATGAGAGCGATCCTTGTGTGGAAGCTCTCTGGCATTTCGTGTGCTGGAGGAAGCTCTGGATTCCTGATCTGAGGGATGCCCATCTTACTGAACACCTGAAGAGAGAAAACTTCACCTTTATTCTGGCTGCATTATTCACATTTGCACATAAATCCTATTTCCCTGGCACTGTAACCTCTGGAATATTTATAAGGAATCAGTGTGCAAATTACAGTTCAAAGTTGACCTCCCTGGAGCTTTTTACAGTAAAGGCACAGATCCACTGAGGCCTAATGAAACAACATTATGCTGTGATTGCCTTATTCTCTTTCCTCTCTTATTTAGCTCTAGAAAGCCTTTCAGGCCCGTTTGCATCATCTCAACTGACTGTTTACCAGAAGCCACCCAAGGCATATAATGTAATTTACTGTATGTGATGTACTGTACAGTTCCTGCTTTACACTAATGCAGGCACTGGTCTGTGTATGTCGGCAAGCTCATACTGAGGCGAGTAAGGGAGGAAAGTGGAAGCTGATGGCCCTGTCTATGGCTTATCTAATCAACAGGCTGATAAACAACCCTGGCCTTTCACATTTGAGAAGAGAGGAGCTGTCATCTCTGTGGTGAGAGGTGACGGGGGGGATGGTCTTCTCTTGCAGGACTCTTTGGACCTCTCAGGATTCTTTTTTTTAAAGAGGGGGGATGTGAAAATGGAGAGATTCGCTTAGGTCAGGTGAAGAGAAGATAAGCCAGGGGTGAAGACGGGACAGCTAGACATTTGACAGATGGACACACTAGCTTTAGAAATAAGGCAGAGCAGGCTATTGTAAAGCTGGGTTATACTACAGAAAGGCTGCCATGTGTGTGTGTGTGGGGGGGTCAGCGATAACCATGTTGTAATATAGACATTTTTAGTACACAAAGACATAATGTATTTTTAACAAGAAATGTATCACTATTTTACTGCCCAGAAATAACTTGCATTTTAAAATATAATAACATAAAATAATTTTTTATTGTAATAGTATTTCAAAATATTACTGTTTTAACAGTATTTTTTATCAAATAAATGCAGTTTTGGTGAGCATAAGAGACTTCTTTCAAAAACATTAACACAAATCTTACGGATCCCAAAATGTTGAATGGCAGTGTATAAATATGAGTACAGTATTTGTCTGATTTAATGTTAAAAATAAGAATTTGAAATCACACAGCTAACTCAATCACAGCCAGACAGCAATACACAATAAATATTTACCAACAAATAACCCAATAAACTAAATAAATAGGACAGTGCATAGTAGTAGGCTACTAGGTAGGCAACATGAAAAAAAATACAACTCTAAGGTCTTTGTTTTTTACTTTTTCTCAAAAAGATTAAAAACTAAAGAAAAATTCTAGAGAGCAAATGCTAACTTTTCTCTCCCTCCCTGAGCTTGTTCTTGATTTACACCTTTGAAGAAAAAACATTCCATCAGAGAAAAAGACTTTCCCACTGAGTTTTATCAGAGGAACTAAAAGGAGCCTGGTGATTGGTATAGGGATGTGAGTGAGGAAATGAACGTACAAGACCTCGTACAAGACAGCACAAAGTACAAGAGAGCAGAAAGAACAGAGGAGGGCGTCATCAGTAGACACTGATGGAACCATTTTTAAAGTACAAAAATAAGACTAGGAATTCAAACATACAATACTTTTTTCATAACTTTTCAGCTTCAATTTTATTTTAATCATTGACACACCAGACCTGTGACTTAAGGGTGAAAAATCTGCAATTTTAGCCATTGCATTGAAGAACACCATACCTCAGTAGCAAACTGCTGCAGCCCACCAATATTGATGGGGCCTTCCTCAGAGGCATAGAGGTTACAACCCCCCACACACAGATCAGAGGTGGGACACACCATGCCACAGGTCAAACCCAGAGGGTTATCAGACAGGATTGCCTTGGCAGCACCATAGTAGTTCTAGAAAACACACAATAGAGTCAACTATAAAACATGGACTCAAGCAGAGATTTGGAGATTTTACCAAGCCGAATAAAGCCACATATAAGTGCTTGTGCTTAACTAACTGAGAAATATAATACACAATGGATTATGAGATTATCACTTAAGCCAACATCAATAAACTGTGTTCGGTGTAGCTGCTGAGTGAGCAAGTTCTAGCATTGCAATAGGTGTTACCTTGTTGGAAATACTGGTGATGAAAGACTTGATATCCAAATTGGTGGGGCAGCTTTTCTGGCAAGGAGCATCTGCACATTTCAGGCATCTATGAAAAATCATTTTAATTTTGAAATCTCAGTTATATGCAAAATCGGTATACATTAAATAAAATGTTATTCCATTGCTTTAAAGGAATAGTCCACCCAAAAATTTACATTTACTGAAAATGTACTAACCCTCAAGCTATCCAAGATATAAACGAGTATGTTTCTTTATCGAAACATATTTGCAAAAATTTTGCATTACATCACTTGCTCACTAATGGATGCAGTGAATGGATGCCGTCAGAATGAGAGTTCAAACTGCTGATAAACATCACAATAACCCACACAAATTCAGTCCATCAATTAATATCTTGTGAAATTAAAAGCTGTGTGTTTGCAAGAAATAAATCCATTATTAAAGCGTTTTAACTTTAAAACCTCACTTCTGTCCAAAATACCAATCCATTATACATAATAACGCTTCCTCCAGTGGAAAAGTCCAACCCTGTTGTCCTCTCACATCAAAACCCTGCATTTTGAATGGTTTTCACTCAAAAATGGTGCTGGATCTGTGCATATGTCTCACCTGATTCAGATGAGACAACTTTTTTTTTTTTACTGAAGAGAACAATGGAGGTTAAATTGTTTACATTTAAAAACATCTTAATAATGAATTGTTTATTACAAACATGCAGCTTTTTGCTTCACAAGACATTAATAGATCCCCTGGAGTCATATGGATTACTTGTGGATTATTGTGATGTTTTTGTCAGCTGTTTGGACTCTCATTCTGGCAGCACCCATTCACTGCAGATAATCCACTGGTGAGCAAGTGATGTAATGCTACATCTGAAGGGGGAGTCGTGGCCTAATGGTAGAAAGTCGGAATCATAATCAAAAGGTTGCAAGTTCGAATCTCGGTCCAGCAGTAGGTGGGGGGAGGGAATGTACAGTGCTCTCTCCACCCTCAATAACACAATGAGGTGCCCTTGAGCAAAGCACTAAACCCCCAACTGCTCCCCGGGTGCCGCAGCATAAATGCTGCCCACTGCTCCGGGTGTGTGTTCACGATGTATGTGTGTTCACTGCTGTGTGTGTGCACTTGGATGGGTAAAATGCAGAGCACACAAATAAACTGATCTACATATGGAATGTCCTAAGTGTCAAATTTTCGTTTTTGGATGAACTATTCCTTTAAATCAAAACCCACACATTTATATACCAAAGAAAAGTAAAGCATACAATATCGTAAGTCAAATATACAACTGGCAATGCTAATTGTGTGCAGCAATGGTTTGCTCTTCTTTTTGTGGTTGGAAAAAGGAGAGCTAAGAACAAATGACTGAGCGATGCTTGTTTTATCCTAGACATGTCTCTGCACTGACTGTGGTGAAGACTGATACCTCTTATGAATACTGCTGACTTCATAATGACCAGGGACTCCATATTGGTAGACAACAACATGCCTGCTTTAAATTATACATGGGATAATTTGGCTCCAGCCAATTAAATATTCATGGAGGAACAAAATGCATGCGGCACATTCCATCAAAGAGAGCGAACAGAACTGCTTTGGATATAGGAAAGGACCCTGTGACCGTGACATTCCAGTTGAAATCTAAAGCGAAAATACCATGCGTTTGACACATGCAATAGTGGTGCAATAATCATAGGTCACTTTTCTGATTCTTGGTCAATGTCACATACAGTGCATCTTCTAAAATGGTTTGGCTCATGATGAACTGACACTTTTTCTGAGCGCACAATATCTGACTGACCGGGAGCAAACGCATTTAAGTAAATGTCAATGGAAATGACTGCATTCATTTACAAGTTTTGGGAGGCTGGATGAGGCTACACAACAAAACCCTGGCTTAAAACTGCAACTAATAAAACGAGCAGAGATGGGAATCATTAAAAATTACTGAAATTGCATGGGTCTAGTTCCTTAATGGTTTCATTAACGATTCTTTTAGAACTTGGTAAGGAATAAATATTTTCCAAAATAAATTCACATTTCATCACCAAATGATGGGTTGCGTTTTTAAATTTGGCAACATTTATTACATTTTAATATATGATTAGATTTTTTTTTATAAAATACTGTATTACACATTGTCATATGAACAACCAGTCAGTACATACACTGATTCAAATATCACTTTTCTGTATGTATTAAATTATCTAAAAAGAACAAACTCAGAGTCATTTGAGTCACACTGCTCACTAAGAAGATCTTGCTCATAATAATCATTTGTTTGCTAGTCAGACAAAACTGGTTGCACTGTAGGTTTTTTATTTATATAAAAAGTGGTTCAAAAGAATCATTTGTTCAGGAAACAGATTACACTGCTGCATTGTATGTTTTTTATTCATTCAAAATAATTTTGTTTCATAAAAGTATTTTGTTCAGGAATCAGACTATACTGGTTGCACTGTATTTCTGATTCTCTAAAAAGAATCGGTTCATAAGTATCATTTGTTTGTGACTCAGACTATACAGGCTGCACTGTAGGTTTTTATTAATTAAAAATAACTGGTTCATAATAATCAAACAACACTGTCTGTGATGTATGTTTTTGATAAAAAAAAAAACATTTCACTGATTGTGCTTGTGTTGTTGATTTCTACCTGGTCTCATGGCACCTGGTTGCACTTTTTACCGAGACGTGAAATCCGAACCAATAAGTATATATCACTGCTGTTTCCAAAAGAAATGAACACTAGAGGCAGTAAAACTCTGACGCCTTTTATTCCTTTTCACTCAAATGTACAGAGTTTTGATTAAAAAAGTGTAAATTTCGCACAAGTACTTGAAGAATATCATGTTATGACTTCAAAGCAATATTAATATACTGGGAGATTTGAAAACTGATGCTTTTGAACGTTAGTATTGTACATATCCAGTTTCATATCTATGGGTTTTCAGAGATGGTAGGTTTGTTCGTTAGGTCACGGAGTACGGAGACGTACTTGACAATCGAGGAGCTCCGGTTTGAAACCCGTGTAACTACTGAATGATGCATTTATTTGAATGAATGATGCAATTATAT
The DNA here is from genome assembly GCA_027564155.1 of Gymnocypris eckloni scoliostomus. Classification (NCBI taxonomy): domain Eukaryota; kingdom Metazoa; phylum Chordata; class Actinopteri; order Cypriniformes; family Cyprinidae; genus Gymnocypris; species Gymnocypris eckloni. The sequence continues at coordinate 19,320,927 of CM050422.1, read as the reverse complement.
AGCGCTTTTGTGTATTGTTGTACACCCAAAGCGCTTTAAAATCATGTGGGGGGGTCTCTCCTCAACCACCACCAGTGTGCAGCATCCACTTGGATGATGCGACGGCTGCCACAGGACAACGGCGCCAGTGCGCTCACCACACACCAGCTACAGGTGGAGAGGAGAGAGAGATAGAGCCAATCAAGTGGATGACTGATCGACAAAACAGTTCAAATCTGCATATAAGGAAGTTCAAATAGCACGGTTGTATCAACAAATTTGTTTTATATCAATTTTGCATTTGTCAACACTATCGGTTAGGTTTACGATTGGGTTTGGTGTAGGGCATATTTCCAACATGATAGAGCATTCATTTTTAGCAACGGTCCCTGAATATTTGAATTCTGAACCGTCGCAAACGTTCCTGAAGCAACTTAATATAAACACAGCATTACGTGCCTATATGAACATAATAAAAATGTGCCAGGGTTCACGTATTGAACCTGTGTTTTAGGCCCACTCAGTGGACATTTCTCTTTGAAACTGCGGCGAAATGTCCAGTAAGTTCTCGCTAAAAAGTGCAAAGAGGTACAAATTTTTATGAGACCAGGTTGATTGATTCTCTAAAAAGAGTCACCTCATAAAAGCCATTTGTTCTGTAATCTGACAACAATGTTGCATCTGTTTAACACTGTTCAGTAGTGGTGTTACAACACCGCAATTCTATCTTGTAAATGTGAGGCAAGCACATTTACAAGATAGAAAGGCACATTTCCAACGTCTCCCGTCTCACAAAATCATACTTAATTGACATAATGAAAGCAAACTTCCAGTGACAGTTTTATTTGTACCATGGGACACTGAAGACAAACATATAATGCTCAAAAAGACAATGCTACACTGCTTGAGAAATTATAAGTTTAAGCCTTACGTGTAACTCAGTCAAATGAATATGCATTTGAAGTTTCAAGGGCAGAATAATTGCAGTGTGGTCATTAAGGGAGTCAGCTTGCACTGTGGGCTGCGGCTGAGATCTCTGATAGATGCTGCACGCTGTTACTACTGGGATGTTTACATTATTTCAGAATGGAGGCCGTGGGGATTCTCAATGATATTAGTTATTATGACATTATCTCACAACATTTATGCCTTAAAATATTTGCTTATGCCTAACAATGGCACAATTCAGTTTGTTTTCGGCTGATGTAAAACGACTCATTTACGCATGTACAGTACATACCTCCTTAGCATTGCACAGTGCAGAGCTGGAGGCTGCGTTCACATTTTGAATTGGAAATTGGGCATTTTTCTCTTGTATGAACGCAGAAGAGGCGCTAAGCTCTGCCCCCTGCACTCTTAAATTCAGTACCTTGTTTCATTATTTATTTGCGTATTACCTGGTCTTTGCACCTGCCGGTAAATGAGCCACAATGGGAGGTCAGACTAAACATGACCTCTGCGATAAGCATTCTGCTCCAGCACTGTGTCAACGGTAATACTTCATGTCGCTATAGTGTCAAAGCGTTGTACGCTCGTTTCATCGGACATAGGTCGTATCTGACTGATGTTGAGGAAATATATGTTCTAGTCATCCTCGCATGTGGAGTGCAGTGCGGTCGGGGATTTTTCGCTGTTAATGATCCCCAACTGAGAATCCCATCTATAATCCTAATGAACCTGATTAAGTAGCGTTGTCTGCACTTAGCACAGCTTGAAGGAATATACAAGATACATAAAATGACAAAGGACTGTATTTATTTAATTTATCTCTGACTGAGCTGTGCTATATTACAGTCTTCAGAAATGCCCAGTTTCATCCTTTTAAGGTTAAACAAATAAACTCACTGAACAGGTAATTAGACCGAGCACACTACATGTGACCCTGGACCACAAAACCAATCTTAAGTCGATGGGGTATTAGCAATAGCCAACAATACGGGTCAAACTATCTATTTTTCTAGGACATTAAGTAAAGATCATGTTCCATGAATATATTTTGTACATTTCCTACTGTAAATATACCAAAACTTAACTTTAGATTAGTAATATGCATTGCTAAGAACATAATTTGAACAACTTTAGAGGTGATTTTCTCAATATTTCAATTTTTTTGCACCCTCAGATTCCAGATTTTCAAATAGTTATATATCGGTCAAATATGGTCCTATCCTAACAAACCATACATAAAATGTTTTTTTTTTAAACCAAAAGCTTATTTATTCCGAGAAATTGGGGTGGGGGGGGGGGGCAATAATTGTAAAAAAAATTATTTGGATGGATAGGGCTTGGGAACAGGGTTGCTCTTGTCAAATAAAACAAACACTATTAAATATTTAAATATTTAAAAAACTAATAAAAAGACAAAAACACATACAATTACTAAAATTAAACCAAAAAATGTAAACTGAAAAGTAGAAAATAAAATAAAATGTATTATATATATATATAATAAAATATATATTAATATTACTGCTAAAATAACATTGCTTGTGTAGCTTCTCAGCAAAATACACAGACAACCAGATCCTCTTTCTCTCAGACATATGCCTTTCTCATTTTAATTGCAAAATTAATTGTGAATCAATAGATCACCTTAAATTGCATAATAATGATAACAATAACAATAGCAACAATAACACCAATAAGTGCATGCTAATGGCAGAGTTGCAAGCAACACTGATCCTATCAAATTTTACAAATGAAATACAGTGTGGTCTGAGAACACAGGCGAAAATTGTTTTGTATTTTTTAAATTAAGTATTTTTTCCAAATTACATATTAGCATTACACTTTCTGAAAAGTTGAATTGGAAAATGTATTAAAAATGTCCCATTTTGAGCAATTGTCGCACCCCTTTTTGCCAGAAAAATAATTTGGTTCCCCAAATTAGTTTAAAACCCGATGATCATGTTCTCCTGCATGATCTGAGAATGATCCAAAGAGCATCCTGGAAGAACATCCGACCATCTGTACATGATCAGTGTCTCAAATTTACTCGAATAGTGACCTGGAAATAGTTTAGAATCTGAAATATTTCAAATTAATCTGAATTAAATGGAATGTTTGTCAATTTTTTTAATCCTTTGTAAACTCTAAAGTTTAAATTAGATTTTACAATCCAGATTTTCATTGTATTCTCTTTTGGATCACTCTAGAGCACTTGTTCTGGTGCAAAAGCAAGCAGCACGCGCATTACTCAGTGCAACAAAACATGACACAATATTAGCTCATTTCAAAACCAATGTGGGCATTAGTGAACGCTGTAAAATCACCTCCTGCCTCCCACCACTACCAACTTAATCTCAAATGCTCTTATGTAGAGATGATGCATTTATATGTATGTGTGGGAGGTCAACTTGGAGAGATACCTGGTAAAATCCTCACTTGTGAGGACATGTAACTTGTGGGGACCGAGTCATAATGAGGACCCTAGAGAGGTGCCAGACCTCTGCGAGAGGACACGAGGAAAGTGTCCTCTCACAGACCGGCTCTGTCATCTTAATTACTTAAACCATTTTAGATACGACCAATTAAGCCTGGCTCGAATCAAAGGCGCCTCCTTTCTGACTAGGTGCCGGGACAGCTGGGATGAGAGGATGGTTTTAATGATCAATCCACCTTTATAAACTGTGGCTCCTGTGTCAAAGAAAATACAGGGAAAGAAAAAGAGGGCTTCTGTCAGGGGTGTGGTGGATCTGAGAATAATAAGAGGAGTTACTTCTCATTAGAGCTCATCATTTAACAACGCAACATATCACTTGACTTCAGTCATCTGACATCTGTGAAATCGGTTTGACAATAGGCACTAAAGGCAGCTGTCAGCTTTGAGACCCTGGCTTTTATGCAGGAATGTATCATATAAAGCCAAACTTACCTTTCAGACTGTTAGTACAAGTGCAGTGAAACTTTTGTGACTAGAGATATACATGTTTAAAGGGATAGTTCAACCAAAAAGGAACATTGTGTCATTAATTACTCACCCTAATGTCGTTCCAAACCTGTTAATGTCGTTCCAAACCTTCGTTCATCTTCAGAATACAAATTAAGGTATTTTTGGTGAAATCTGAGAGCTTTCTGACCCTGCATAGACAGCAACACAACTACCACATTCAAAGGTAGTAAGAACATCGTTAAAATAGTCAATGTAAATTCAGTGGTTCCACCTTAATTTTCCGAGAATAGTTTTGTGCACAAAGAAAACAAAAATAACTTCAACAATTTCTTCTATTTCGTATCAGCCTTTGACGCATGTTCCCGACAGTACCACGACGCATGCATGTGCATTCCTCTGCTTGTAAACAAGGTGCAGTGGAGCCGGGTTCTTCGTCAGCAGCATCACACACATGTGTCATGGTACACTTGTGAATGTGTGGTGGAGACTGACATGGAAGAGAAGAAATTGTTAAATAAAGTCAATATTTTTGTGCACAAAAAGTATTCTTGTAGCTTCATGTCACATGGACTATTTTAACGATGTCCTTACTACCTTTCTGGGCCTTGAATATGGTAGTTGTGTTGCTGTCTATGGGAGGGTCAGAAAGCTCTCGGATAATTTGTGTTCAGAAGATAAACAAAGGTCCGGGTTTGGAACTACAAGAGGATGAGTAATTAATGACACAATTTTCATTTTTGGGTGAAATATCCCTAAAGAATTTAGTGATTCTGGTCCAGTTCCTTAAAGGGGTCATCGGATGCTAAATTCACTTCCAAGTTACATGTTGTTTGAACATAAATGTGTTTTGGCGGGGTGAGCAGAGCTCATTAGCATTTAAAGGGACATGCAATGAAATGGGTTGCTTTGAAAAGAGCTGTTTCTGACAAGGTAAAAAGGGTGTTGTTTTACCATTGAGGCATTTTAACCAAAGGATGTTATAGACTTTTCATTAAGACCCTAAAAAAATCATATCAACTTGTGGAAAATGGGCATCTGGGACATTTTACAAGATATTAAAATAGACTACAGTTATTTTAGATTGTAATAATATTTCACAATTACTTTGTTTTTGATTAAATAAATGCAGTGTTGGTGAGCATACGAGACTTCTTAAAAAAAAAAAATGACCTTAAACTTTTGAATTATCAATTTTAGTAAATTTTATACAATATCACTGACAAAATTTATAATGTGTATCTTCAACTACATGTAGTCATACTGTATGAACAAAAGTGTATGTATTGACTGGTTACGGCTCACAGTTGTGCACTATGTGAACTTGATTCACTAAAAAAGAACTTCCTCATTAGAGTGGTTCATTCAGTAGGTGGAATACACTAACTCTGCTGTGTGTTTCTGATTCATGCGAGGCATATTTAAAAACATATCTCAGTTCCCAACCCTACTGATGTGACCCCTAAGATGGGTTTGGACAGGCCAGTGTAGGATGTACCACAAGCAGTTAAAATTGATGATTATTTTAGAAGTGAGAACAAAATAAAGTTCCACCTCCCTCTATTAACTGAAGATATCAGAAGCATGTCAGGAACTAGCTTTTTCAACTAGAATTTTAATAGAAATGTCAAAGTAGGTCTTATATAAACAATTCAATACGACGACTAAACTGCCTTACCTCATAATCATCAAAAAAATACTTCCGGAAGAAACATTACAATTTTTCTTAGTGATTATCTGATTTACTCTGAAATCAAAGTGGATTCATGCTGTGAGAGCTAGAAGTGCTTGTGATTTTACTGACATGAAGATAAGCCATCAAAATACAGTTATTTGAGCTATAAGGCAGCATCTTTGATAAGAGTTTCGAGGTATGAAAGTAGTATTTTAATAACTTTGCTTCACTATGTGAACCAATCTGTGGTCTTTAATGAGGACTCAACTTTCTGGCTGTTTCGTGACACTGGGAATCCAGACCTGGGGCTTCCTCTGCGCCCAACAAACAGGCCAAATAAGCCAGCTGCCTCCTGTGATGAGCACCAGAACAGCGCGCCGCTCGGACTTTCATGTTCAGCATTATTAGCAGTTATAAAACCTAAATCTTTCATCAAATCTGCCGACCGGCACTGCAGGGGAGTCTCGTTTAGAGAAAGATTAAAATCAAACCTCTGCAGGACAAAAGTGTGCATTAATGTCTCCAATATCTCTCTAGCGCTCTTTCTTCTCCCAACTCTTGGTTTTCGCTGCTGTTTTGTTTTTTATTCATGATCAGCAGATGCAATGCTGTGCTCATGCATATTCGATGCCATGCAGAATTAAGACATATTATTCAAATGAACTCATTATGTGGTGCTATTTCAGTATACATTTGAATTGATCATTATGTTCAGGAAACAGATGTCCGAAAAGCAGATCAGATGTGATCAGAACAGGTACAGGGCAAACGATCTGACTAAACTTTACCCGTTGTGTAGTCAATGATAGTATTGCCTTTGGCTGACTGAGAAAAGCTCATCTAGAGTCAATGCACTAGCATATAAATAATCAACACATAAGTGTTGCTTCAACAGGCATGCGTTTTACAACTCACCAAAATGTGGCATTGTTCAGGGCTGGGAAATATTGGTACAAATATCTTTTTTGTAACACTTAACAATTAGGTCAGATGATATTAGTTATTGCATTAACATTATCTATCAATGAGCAATACATTTGTTACAGTATTTATTCATCTTTGTTATCATTCATAAACTGTTCATTGTAAGTTATTGTTAACTCGCTGCCATTAAATACTGTTAGCAGATACAACAATTTTAACCAATGTAACCTTATTGTAGTGTTAACCGAATTATTATTTTTTTCTTCAACAAGGATACATTTGAAAAGTGACGTAAAGACTTTTCAATTGTTACAAAAGATTTATATTTCAATTATATTATATTTCAATTAAAACCTTAAACAAATTGTATCATGGTTTTCTCAAAAGTATTAATTAGCACAAACTTATAATAATAAGAAATGTTTCTTGAGCAGCAAATCAGAATATTAGAAGGATTTCTGAGGGATCATGTGACTGAAGTAATGGCTGCCAAAAATTCAGCTTTGCAAAACAGTTGTTTTAATAGTAATATAATTGATATTAGTATGGTTTATATTGCATTTTTGAGCATAAGTGACTTCTTTCAAAAACATTGAAAAATCCTAATGAGCCCAAGATGATATTTAATCATTTAATTGATATGCACTAACATAACAATAAACAGCAATGTTTATCTACACAAATATTTAATAATATTAAAAATGCCTGACACTTTATTTTGATTGATGGCACAAATAGTTAAATTAATTTTGAACTGATGCAAGACAAGAGATGATTGTGAAAGTAATCTAATGAGACTAAAATAATTTTAGCAAAACCATCACAATTACATTGTGCATATTCATTATATCACTCAAAACCTAGTTTGTATGCAGAAAATAAAATGATATCTATCCCTTTATATATTCCCTTCAATATCAGCCATAATTTATCAAATTGTGCTTGGAGTGGGCCATTGAGAATCATCACAAAATATACCATCATGAAATCTAATTTACAGGAGGAGGAGATCACATTACACAGTAATTAACTGGCACAGAATGAAACCCAAAGGCCAAAATGCAGACTATATACAACTTAATCATTTTAGACAGAAAAGCCCAAAAGCTGTCTAATTTTAAAACAATGGATGAATAGTTCACTCTAGATAAACAGATCTCTATAGTGCAAAAATGACACCAATATATATATATATATATATAAATATTATCCTAGGATATCCGTAGGGAACAAGCCTAATAGCAAAACGTGTCATGTATATGAAGATCAATAGATTTTAGTTAGGAGCCTATTCAGCTTATTTGCAAAGAACAAATCTTTATTTATGACTAACATTGTGTTTTAAGACTGCACACTGAAAGCTACACCAGAACACCAGTGGTCCTCATGATCAAGTATTCTGATGTTGTCTTGGGATCCCCAAAAAGCATTTTCAACTAACAAATTAAACATTTACATTTTTCACTGTGCACTCAGCCTTAGCATCTCCTGCAGGGTTGAAGAGTCAAGGCAAAGCCCAGAGGGAGGCTTTCTTCCAACAAATTAATCCCTGAGAAAAGCAGAGCCGAGTGCTGCCTGTACACCCCTCTATTCCCTCAATAATAAAGAATGACTTACGCCGCTACTCGTCTTCACCTCGCTAAACGGCACACACATGCACACGCGTTCTTTCGGCTGCCCACCCGAAACTCCTCTTTGCGTTGACTGTGACTGTTGCCATGGAGACAGTGCTTACCTCAGCGCTTCCCGGAGTGCCCCACGCTCGCTCAAAGTCGTGTGCTTGATGTCATCGAAGTTGTTCTCCAAATTCACACAAGACTGTGGGAGGGAGACACACAGAGACAAGGGTGGGACAAAGCGGCACATTTATTGAACTTTTGGTGGTGGACTTTAACAAAAATAACAACATTTAAATTAGTGTGCTTGTTAAAGAATACATTTTATGAATGATCTGTGAATAAATAGGCTACTTTATTTCTGAATATATATCACAAATACCATCCTAATGCATGGTGAGGAGGAGAGTTTGTGTGGCTAAAGACTCTCCAAGGACCACAGCTGGAAAATAGTTGAGTCTCGGGTTTTAAATTCTTATTATCCAATGAAAGGTTAGATGTGTGTGATTTTTTTAAATGAATGATCAAAAGGATAAACAATGCAGATTCATTCTCACAGCCTAATTTGATCATATTTACCAAGGGTGCCGATAATTTTGGCCATTACTGTATTAATATATATATATATATATATATTATATATATTACAACCTGTGTGCAAACAGGTTGTACAGGGTATAAACATAGCAGCAATATGAATGATGGAGAATAGTGAATATCTTACTGATTATTAAATGGAGTCAGTCATGTTGATGTTATGAGACCGGGTTTAAGTTTAATAGATTAAAAAATGACTAATTAATCACACGTTTTATTGCAATTAATCAATTCCATATTAATATTATATATTTGTATTGGTATAATTGCAATCGCCAAATTTAGAAACAATATAAAGAAGGTATATTTTAAATATGTGTTTAATGGCATCTTGTTTACTAAGTCGCCTGTTATTAATGAAGGCCAGTATCATTGATACAAACACTGCTACTGCTGTCTCTATTTAAGGCATTTCCCCCTCAGTTTTAGCCATTACTCATAGCCATTTAACATTACAGTATAATTAAAAGCTATTATTTTTAACAATTAATAGGCTTTGAAAATTATAGTAACATATATAAAATATAACAACTTTGCAGCAACATGTTTTGTGAAGCATGCGTCTTTCTATTTTGTGCCAGGTGAAATATGCATTATGACCCTAATTAGACATTCTCCCATGTAATATGAAGAATTAAAACTGCTTTTACTGTTTTACAATCACTCCAACCTTTTGTCTTTTTTGGTGTGTTTAATCTGTAAACCATACATTTATGGCATAGAACCTATTTATTCTGTAAATAAGAACGCTGTTGAGAAAAACAGCAATCCTTAACCTACAAATAAAACCAAACATCCTCTAATGGTTCTAAATTGTGAGGAACATAAGAAATATTCTGTAGTCTGTAGATTTGAATATAACCGCACTGAAGGATTATGCCATCGAGTAGACTGTTCAGAGATTATCCTGCTTTTAAAGATTTACGAGTTTCTACTTTAAAACGGAAGGATTAATTGGTGCCATTTAACACTGTAACATGACACGGCTGACATTATCAGAGAGGCATTAAATAGATTCCCCAGCCCCTCCCTTTTTAGGAGGCAAAGTTCAAGCCGCTTAAGCTGTTTTCTTTATTCCATAAGCTAATACAGTTTCAAAGAAGCCATTGTGACAACTGACTTAAGCTATTTAATGAAATTCAAAGGGATGAGCAGCCAGGAAATTCCCCCGCACATTTATACGGATTAGGTGCCAAGAAAATAAAATCACAACATGATTGAGATTGAGGCTAACTCGATTTCACACACCGAGTTAATTTATGACATGAGACAGAGTTACTACATTTTATTATAACACAGATGGGTGGTGAATATGAAACCAATCCAGCGAGCCATCTGATATTCTGCTATAGTTCTTTCATGAACCTCCACTGGATTCTGTATTTCAGCTGGCAACCTTTTGTTGCAGAAACCTCTGCCAAGATATGATTCAGAAGAGACAAATCCAGAATAGAGTCTGTTTTATAGAGCAAGTCTTCAATTTTTTAAATGATGCCTCGGTATGATGCTTTGATTTTGAGATTTCAAAGAATGTCATATGATAACCTCACAAAGTTCTAACATCTGACTATATATAATTTTGTTTTGATAGTAGAATCTGTGAGCGGGATGGACTTGCATGATATTGCCTGGAGTGAGAAGCGGGTTTTTTTAACATTGGAGCATGTTTTTGCTCTCTCCTCGATCAATCTGACACTGATCTATCATGAGCAGAACATATGTTAACAGCCCATAATAATAATGCATGTCAGCAATACAGATGGGTGGATCAATCTTGAAGTACTTTTGATACTGATGCTGCATTGAGATGAACGACCCTCACAAAAATCTATCAATCTTAAGAGTTTAAATAGTGATTTAAGCATTAAAGTTTATGTGCATCACAGGTTTTGAAAAGGAAAAAGTAATTGCATTAGCAGATAGAAGCCATTTCTCTTTCTGCTTATCTGAACACAAGTATAAACGCTGAAAGATTAATGCAGTACAACATGACATGACTAATACAAATGCATTACCATTCAAACCATCATTCAGTTTATTTATTTTTATTTGATGTATGTTTTTATGTATTTTTATATTTCATTATTTATTTTTGAAATAAATGAATACTCTATTAAGGAAGGGCACATTCAATTTATACAAAAATATAGTCAAGACATTTATAATGTGACAAAACATTTATATTTTAAATACATGCTGTTCAAAACATCCTAAAAAAATATTAGAATGTTTGGTTTAGTTAGTGTTCCTTGATCATGTGCTCAGTTTGATCACATTTTCTTATAGGCACGTTCGACTTTAAGCAGCGCTACACAGAATGGTCAGTGTATGACATCAAAATACTACGAGAGCGATAAGAGAGCAGATGGATCCTATGCTTTCAAATGGCTCTCGCAGTACTTTGATGTCATACACTGACCATTCTGTGCAGCGCCGTTTAAAGTCGAACGCGTCTATTGTGTGATCATTTGTTCCAGTAGCAACCAATTGTGTCCACTTGTTCCAGATTTATATGTTTGGTGTTCTTAGTCCTGTTCCTGAAATCTATTAGTTGTTTGGTTTAATTTACCAAAAGACTGTTCCCTGGAATCTTCTGTGTACTTCCTAACCAGAGCTGATCTATAGTCACCAAGAATGCACCACATGATAAACAGTGGTGAAAACATGCTATTAGCACACACACACACACACACATGGAATTTCTGAAATATTATTAGAAATATATAAAAAATGTCAAATGTTAGGTAAAAATTTAAATAATATAAAATGGATGCTAGCATGAAGAGATGCTGTGTGATGAAAGAAGAAAAAAATATATTATAATTTGTTCTTTTCAGATATGAAAAGAACATTTAAAATGTGTAATATGTCAAATCCCATGCTAGATATATAGTGTAGTCAGCATATCACACGTGTCCGTGGCTCAGTGGTAGAGCATTACGTTAGCGGCGCAAAGGTTGTGGGTTAAATTCCCAGGGAACACACATACTGACAAAAAAGGTATAACCTGAATGTACTGTAAGTTGCTTTGGATAAAAGCGTCTGATAAATGCATAAATGTAAACATCAAACAAACACATCCTGCCTTGCTACTGTGTGGAAATTGTTCAAACATGAATTTACTTAAATGCCCACATGTTCAAAATAATAATGAATAATAATAATAAACTGAGTGTTTGTAATGGAGTTAAATCGCAGTGTTTCTCTAGTCAAGAAGTTGGCAATGGAAAACCCAGAGTGGGGTTGGAGCAGAGCCATTACAGAATGCTTAATTGTTTCAATCACACATTTTGATGTAGATCATTTTATATGTAACTTTTCTTATATCATATAAAGCTCCACGTGTTATTTTGTGTTGTGATTTGAAATGTAAAAATACTTGACCTTGGTCAACCCTGTGTCACAGTAGACTAATCTCACAGCTTCTGTGTGGTATTAAAACTCCTCTGTGGTAAAATGAAACATAATTACATTTCCAATTACACTGAGGCATTGTTGGGACTGGGATAACCATTGACATTTTCTCTTGAAATTATGTGTAGCATTTTCCCCTGCAAAGGATTAGTCTAATCCAACATCTTGGGGGCTTTATTATTATTAATTAGACAAAATGCTCAGTGCTGGGAATTGGTAGTATAATTTAACAGCTAATTAATATGCAAGCTCTGGAAACAAGATTTGGTATTTCATCAACACAGTCGCCACATGGTGAAAAAGCATTTAAAATGAACATTTGAATATGCTTATGAGCCTTGACTCATAGGGCTCACAGGATATGATAATAATTGAGAGGAAATTTTGAATATTTAATCCACTTGGGGGATTTGAGGGGGTGGGGGGCATCTGCTTATGATGCATTTTCATAATGTCTCCTTTAGGCCTTTGCTGCTGTTTTCTGATGAGTGCTAAAGAATTACTCACTGACAAATTGTAAGCAAAAGGGCAGAAGGAGTCAAAATTTGAATCTCTACAATAATTGGACAAACTAGGCGGCTGGAACTAATTATAGAATTATAATCTTTGGCCCTATTACTGTTCATCAGAGTAATATGATCACAGCCATCGCCGACATAATCATTGAATCACCACACCATAATCTACATCACAAAGTACTCATTATCATTGGTAAACTGGGACGAAGTTTGCTCTCAGAAGAGGATACGAGGGATACAGCTTCCAGGAGATTCAGAGAACCAGCTCTGACACAGGGCCGGCCCGTGGCATAGGCGGAATAGGCAAATGGTAGGGGCGCCGCTGATCCACAGTGGCGCCAAAATGAGTGGCATTTTTTTTTTTTTTTACCAATTCTACTTCAATACTATATATTAAAAAAGTTACACAAAAAGCGATCATCCCACAAACACAACTATTTTATTGCTCTCCTCAGTTCGACACATGACAGCGGCACTTCCACATACATCAGTTACCTGATTGTAAAAGATGTTCTCTTATAAATTATCACTGTCTCCAAAAGATTGAAGTCCTCTGGTGCCCAGAAGAGAAGAAAAACGGGACAAAGACAGAGGTAATGTGATGTAATGAATGACGATGACAAAAAAAACTTAAATGCATGAATGTTTCACTAATCATGATATTCGTGTCTTTAGAGATCTGTATACATATCCAGCACGGGCAAATCTCTAACTGTATATTTTAAGGACAATTACAAAAGGATAAAATAAAGCTTATTTCATTACCTTTTGAAACTTGAAAGTGTCACGGTTCATGGGTTCCCGGTCCCATCCTCACCGTGTCTTGTCTGTGTGCATGTGCGTATGTGTGAGCAGGTGTCTGTGGGTGTGTGTGATTGAGGCTGATTCGCTCCAGCTGAGAGTCATCACCGTTGGGCTATATCTGTTCCTGTCACGCTCTCTCCTTTGTCAGATCCTTGCAGTGTTTGCGGTCGTCGTTTACGGTCCGTTCTGGTTCGCGATTCCTGAGCCCTGCTGCTTCCTGGACTCCGATCGCCGGACCTTGGCTGCCCATTGCTTCCCTGCGCTACCCGCCTCAGCCCTACGGAGCTCCGTTTCTGCCTACGGAAGCTCCGCTTCTGCCTCTCTGAGCTCCGCCTCTGCCCTACGGAAAGCTCCGTGTCTGCCTCTGAGCTCCGCCTCTGCCTCTGAAGAGCTCCACTTTAGTTTCTCGCTGTGTATTACTTCCTGTAATAAACTCTCTTTCCGCAACTGAATCCTCCGTCTTCATTGTGACAGAAGGATCTGACCAATCTTCATGGATTCAGCGGAGACTCGTGGTTTGCAGGAACTGTTAGCCGGGCAACAACGCGTATGGATCTCCAGGAGGAGAATATGCTGAACACCGGACGAGCTGTGCAGGCGTTAGTAGCGCAGGTGTCCGAGCTCACTACCAGGCAGGTACAGTTATTGAGATCACCGCTGCGCCACCCACACCGCCTAGCTTTTCCATCACCGGGAACCACAGCCCTCAGCACGAACCTAGACTCCCGGCGCCGGAGATGTATGCCGGAGATCCTAACCTCTGTAAAGCGTTTCTGACGAATTGTTCTCTGTTTTTCTCGCTCCAGCCACTGACATTTGCCACAGAAGTTTCCAGAGTGGCACTAGTGCTTACGTTGCTGTCAGGAAGGGCAGCATTGTGGGGAACGGCGGTGTGGGAAAATCGCCATCCCTGTTGTTCCTCGTTCCACTCACTCTCTCAGGAGATGAGGAGGGTGTTCGATCGCGCGCTGGTCGGGCACGAGGCAGCGCGCATGCTGGCCGATCTCCGCCAGGGGGAGCAGTCCGTTTCTGATTATTCCATCCAGTTCAGGACCCTGGCGGCTGAGTGTGAGTGGAACGAGAAGGCGCAGTGGGACATGTTCCTGCATGGGCTGGCCGACCGTATCCAACAAGAGATCGACGTGGTGGAGTTACCTCTCGGGTTGGGCGAACTTGCAGATCTGGCCTTACGCGTGGATGCGCGGCTTCAACAACGCGATCTTCGCGGTCGGCGCAAGTTAACACCGAGATATCCTTTCTTGACACCGGCGATACGGTCGGTCACTCTCGTCGGTTGGCGAACCCATGCAGGTGGGTAGAGCTCGGCTCTCCCGGGAGGAGAGAGATCGTCGGAGGATGAGGGCTGTGCCTATATGCTGTGCGGCGCGGCTGGCCATTTCCTGGCGAGCTGTCCCGTAAAGACCAGGCCCGACAGTAGGTCTGAGGCTACTGTCGGGTGGGGTATCTCTCAACAAGACCTCATCTACTACCCTCCTCCCGGTGAGGTTGCAATGGGCGGCCGAGCGACATGAGAGGGCGGCGCTGCTAGACTCCGGAGCCGAAGGCAACCTGCTGGACATTTCCTGGCCCAACTCCTTCACATTCCCTTGGTTCCCCTCCGTCACAAGATCTCTGTCAGTGCCCTCAATGGACAGTCACTTCCCAGATCAGTCTCTCCACGGTACCCATCACCCTCGTCACCTCAGGCAACCACTCACAGACCATCACGTTCCTCGTCACCCACTCACCCCTGGCCCCGGTGGTGTTGGGTCACCCCTGGCTCACTCAACACAATCCTCGGGTGGATTGGGGTCGTAACACCGTGTCGGAGTGGAGTCGAGCCTGCTATGACTCTTGTCTTGTGTCTGCTGGGTTTTCTGTGTCTGGTTCTGTGTTGCAGGATGAGATGGGGAACCTGTCTAACGTGCCCGAGGAGTATCTCGACCTGAAGGAGGTGTTCAGTAAGTCCAGGGCCGCTTCTCTCCCTCCTCATCGTCCCTACGACTGTGCTATAGACTTAGTACCAGGTATGTCTCCGCCTAAGGGCAGATTATACTCGCTTTCTGTTCCGGACAGCCGGGTTCATCCGCCCCTCTTCTTCTCCAGCGGGGGCAGGATTTTTTTTTGTTGCGAAGAAGGATGGTTCTCTGCGACCTTGTATTGACTACCGGGGCTTGAACAACATCACGGTAAAGAATACCTATCCTTTGCCGTTGATGTCTTCAGCCTTCGAGAGGTTGCAGGGAGCATCCATCTTCACCAAGTTAGATCTTAGAAACGCTTATCATTTGGTTCGCATAAGAGAGGGGGATGAGTGGAAGACCGCGTTTAATACCCCCAGAGGGCATTTTGAGTATTTGGTCATGCCTTTCGGGCTCTCTAACTCTCCACGGTCTTCCAGGCACTCGTCAATGACGTGTTGAGAGATATGGTCGATCAGTTCATATATGTCTACCTGGATGACATATTGATTTTTTCTTCTTCTCTCCAGGAACATGTTCAACACGTCAGGCGAGTGCTCCAGAGGTTGTTAGAGAATGGGCTTTGTCAAGGCGGAGAAGTGCGCGTTCCATGCACAGTCGGTTCCTTTCTTGGGTTTCATAGTGTCGCCGGAGGGAGTTCGCATGGATCCTGACAGGGTTAAGGCTGTGGTAAATTGGCCAACCCCTGATTCCCGCAAGGCCCTGCTGAGGTTTCTGGGGTTCGCTAATTTTACCGGCGTTTTATTCGCAATTTCAGCCAACTAGCCGCTCCTCTGACTGCCTTGACCTCCACCAAGATGACGCGTTCAGGTGGTCGAATGCAGCCGAGGCCGCATTTACCAAACTCAGAGGCCGCCCGCACCCATTCTCCGGGCCCCTGATCCCACAAGTCAGTTCGTGGTGGAGGTCGACGCGCCAGAGGTGGGGGTAGGTGCAGTGCTATCCCAACGGGCCACCTCGGGCGACAAGGTGCATGGCGTCACTGGTTAGATGGTTCGGGGTTCCTTTCATAGTTTGGACCGACCATAAGAATCTTGAATATATTCAGTCCGTAAGCGTCTTAACTCCAGGCAGGCTCGTTGGGCACTATTTTTGGACGTTTGATTTTCCATCTCCTATCGGCGGGTTCTAAGAACATCAAGCCCGATGCCTTGTCACGCATTTTGACATTTCGGACCGCCCGGTGTCTCAGTGCATTATACCTGAGAGATTGGTTGTCTCTGCAGTCACTTGGGAGATCGAATCGAAGGTCCGCACGGCCTGGAAGGAGTAACGCCTCCGCCTGGATGCCCAACGGGCGGTTGTTTAATGCCGGAGGGGTTACGGTCCAACGTCATCCAATGGGGTCACTGTTCCAACGTGGCTTGTCATCCAGGAATCGGTCGCACCATGTTTTGATTAAACAACGATTCTGGTGGGGGCCATGGCTCGCGATATCCGAGTTTGTTTTGGCCTGCTCAGTCTGTGCTCGTAAGACTTCAATCGACCTCCAGAGGGTTACTTCAGCCGCTGTCAGTCCCTTGAAACCCTGGTCCCATATCGCGCTAGATTTCGTTACTGCCCTCCCACCCTCCCTGGGTAATACAGTTGTTTTAACCATAGTGGACCGGTTCTCGGCGGCCCATTTTATTCCCTTGCCCAAATTGCCCTCAGCCAAGGAGACAGCGGCTACGGTAGTTGATCACGTCTCGCATTCATGGCCTCTCGGCAGGCGTGGTTTCCGACAGGGTCCCCAATTCGTGTCCAAATTTTGGAGAGAGTTTTGTCGACTACTGGGGCGACTGTGAGTTTGTCTTCTGGGTTTCACCCTCAGACCAACGGTCAGACTGAAGTCAACCAGGATCTCGAGAGGGTGTTGCGATGTTTGGTCACTCAGAATCCCACTTCCTGGTGTCAGCAACTTTCATGGGTTGAAATCGCTCACAACTGTTACAGGTGTCGTCCACGGGCCTTTCGCCGTTTGAGTGTAGTTTAGGTTACCAACCACCTCTTTTCCCTAGTATGGAATCTGAAGTCGCGGTCCCCTCTGCTCACGCCTTCGTCCAGAGGTGTCACCGTACCTGGGCGGAGCCGAGACTCTCCTCCGGGTGGGCGTGCACCAAACTAAGGCTGATCGCCACGGTCGAAGCCTCCCGTCTACGTCGTTGGTCAAAAAGTGTGGCTTTCTACCCAGAACATTCCGCTCCGGTCCGTGTGTAATAAGTTGGCTCCCAAATTTATTGGCCCGTTTCCTGTCACCAAGATTATTAGTCCGGTGACAGTCCGCCTCAAACTCCCTCCTGCGTACAGGAGAATTCATCCCGCGTTCCATGTTTCCAAAATTAAACCCGTTTTCGGTCTCCCTTAATCCGCCTACTCCGGTTCCTCCCCGCCGCGACTCGTAGATGGGGAACCCACCTATTCGGTCAATCGCATTCTGGACTCGGCGGAGGGGCGAGATTTCAATACTTGGTGGACTGGGAAGGTTACGGTCCGGAGGAGAGAAGTTGGGTTCCGGCCAGGGACATATTGGATCACTCCTTATTGATGATTACAATCAACAGGTAAGGTCGGCTGGGGCGCCGAGGCTCCTAGGGGAGGGTACTGTCACGGTTCATGGGTTCCCGGTCCCATCCTCACCGTGTCTTGTCTGTGTGCATGTGTATGTGTGAGCAGGTGTCTGTGGGTGTGTGTGATTGAGGCTGATTCGCTCCAGCTGAGAGTCATCACCGTTGGGCTATATCTGTTCCTGTCACGCTCTCTCCTTTGTCAGATCCTTGCAGTGTTTGCGGTCGTCGTTTACGATCCGTTCTGGTTCCGCGATTCCTGAGCCCTGCTGCTTCCTGGACTCCGATCGCGGACCTTGGCTGCCCATTGCTTCCCTGCGCTACCCGCCTCTGCCCTACGGAGCTCCGTTTCTGCCTACGGAGCTCCGCTTCTGCCTCTGAGCTCCGCCTCTGCCCTCTGAGCTCCGTGTCTGCCTAGCTCCGCCTCTGCCTACGAAGAGCTCCACTTTAGTTTCTCGCTGTGTATTACTTCCTGTCCTGTAATAAACTCTCTTTCCGCAACTGAATCCTCCCGTCTTCATTGTGACAGAAAGGGTTCAATTTGAGCAAATGATTTTACCATCGCTGTCATCGTCAGAGCGCACTTGTACATCAAGCACTTGGCTCTTATTCACGATCTCTACTATATTCTCAAAATGATTGTTTTCAATAACTTCTAAATCAGTATTTTGATCACTGGCTGCTTATTCACCACATCCACCATAAAATGACAAATGTATATTTCACTGCGTACAGTAATTGCTCTGCAGTAAAGCCATTCAAACCAGTACAATTTTTGCTGATGATATTCTTTTGTTTTATTAGGGTCATCTCGTAATTTTGAGTGAAAGATCCCGTCGTCATTGTGTATCAAACAGTGCCACCTCGAGGAATAAAGAATCAGTGCACATTGAGTCAGTGAGCTGGAAAAATATATTTACACATCAACATACCTTGTGTCTTTAGCGACCCTATACACTTAAAAAAAATTGAATAGCCTACTAAGAAAGTTGATGTCTACCTTAAAAAAATTAAGGAGGGAGAAGGTAGTGAATGATCTCCTGGTTGGCTAAAGACATTATGAGGTAGCCTATGTATTTAAGGGCTCTAGATGAGGTAAAAGTTTGTGAACAAACTATGTTAGCCTAGTCTAATAAGCCTATAGTCTAAAAGTTTAAAATAGCATAATAACAATCTCTTGGAGTTCCAGAGATCCGAGATTTTGTAACATAAGTGTCATTTTACATAACAACATGTTTCAATCATATTTTTACGCTACAGTTGTGTAGTTTTGGGGGATTTATTGTATTTTTAATTTGAATTGGCAAATTTAGTAATGTTTGTATAGACCAATAACTGGGCTTATTAAACAAGTAAAATTAATGTAAAATTCACTTTAAGATGTACGTTTCTCAGTAGGCTGTAATTCAGTGAAAACATTAGAACGGGCTAGTTACTAGTAGAACATTGCTGCATCTACTGGAAATAGAACACTTTTCACATTTTATTTTGAAGATTAAACAGTAGCCTACTGTGTGCTAATACAGTTTTACAAGAATACTAGATGTAATTATTATTGATGATTAATTGTGTTTAATTTATAAAGTGACTTAGGCAGCACCTATATTTTTATAGTTTCACTGGAAACTATTTAAAATAAGGGTTTTTGTCAATAACTAACACTAACAAAAATAATAAATAGGTACTGTTACAAATGTATTGTTCCTTGTTAGTTAATATTCACTAATATGAGGCAAGGGGCACTGGGTAAAATCTTGCCTAGGGCAGCAAATTGGCCAGGGTCGACCTTGCTCTAACATCTTTACGGCTCGCTGTTGTTCTTTTTCAACCTCTAATTTTCATCATGCTGAGAAGTATATTGTGACCGTAATACATTGTAACAAACGGCAGCATGTAAACATTCCACAAACAAGGAAAGACATGTAAGTTTGGAATGTCGTGACAAGGGCTTTTCTTCCCATTGGCTGTTTCTTTAATATTTAATGTAAAACTCAAAGGCAACAGTATATATCAGAGTTTTTGAAAAGTGGGTTATTTCAGGCAGCCTGTGAGAAGAACGTGTCTTCGTTTACTCACGTCACAGCTCCTCTCTGGGTTTCTCTTCCAGTGCTTCTTCTCATTCTTCTTAGAGGCGGTGGAATGGAGATTTGCATGGGTCTTCACCCTTGGGTTCAAGGCAAGGATACTCTGAAGAACAATTAATCGAGATAAACACATAATCAAGATAGTTAAATTTCAAAGGTTCAATCAATACAAGATCATTGCTAAATGTATAATGTGTGTTTTATAGTCAATGAAGAATAAATAAACAGCAACAACAAAAAATCAAGATATATTGTATAACTGTTAACACAATTTACATTGTGTTGTACTTGATCATTTTACATCATAATAGCCAAGTTATCTTTCACAAGTGAGAGTCTATGTTCTATTGTTTATTCATATAGGGGAATGTGACCCTCTTCAGGGGCCTCATTTAAAAAGATTTGATCTTAGAGTGTGCGTACGCTTAAATCCACGCCAGCGCTCAAATGTATAAAAAAATTTGACGTGGAAAAGTGCTTAGCATCACGTCAAGGTCTGAGCAGACGTACGCAGGTTTTTGAAAATGTAAGCTGTTCTTGCAGCTTGCTGTTCTAAATTTTGCTGATTGGTGATATTTCATATGTTAATGACATTAATTAGGGGTCATTTACAAAGCAGAGAGCTGAATCCATTAAATTACGCGCAAATTTAAAATAATTTGCGATTCATAGATTTCACATATGAAAGAGAGGTGTACGTGCGATTTCTGTTCGTACGCTAATTCTATGAATCGCACGTACGCACATCTGAGAAATTATCGTAAGATCAAATTTAGGATGGTCAATGAAGCCCCCTTGCTAAACTTCAACAGAATGTATCAAAGGATCTTTTTATGTAGTGTGTCAGTAGAAAATATCAGTTTGCATTTCCAAACATGTATTTGGCCATTAATTGTAATCTAGTGAAATTATGTTTGCAGGTAGGTCTCTTGAAACATCTTGGAGACGTTGCCACAGTTCTTCTGGATTTAGTCTGTCTCAGTTTGTTCTGTTTCTCCATGTCATTTCAGACAGACTGATGATGATAAGATCAGATCTCTGCGTGGAGCACTGGCTGTTGTCAGACTCCTTGCGCTAACAAAAATCTCACTGGATTATTCCAATTAATGGCAAAATGAATGTTTGTAAATGTAAACTGATATTTTCCAGAGACACAAAATTAGATCATCAACCTCAAAACTGTTTCAACTGATTAATCTCACATATGTTGGTTTTCAGATATAAAAATGAAAAAATTAAATTATGTAAATAAAAATGTAAATAATAATGTAAAAAGATTTGAGATGTGAAGTTGTGCCATCGAAGTCCAAAAGAAAAATCTAAGGTGGGGGTTTAATTACCCTAATCTTAGTTACCCTTTTGTGTTGCCATAAATCATTTGTATAAATTTTGTACTGACAAATAGAGTGCATGGAATGATCTATCTATCTATACATACATACAGACATACATATAGTCAGCATTGGGACATTACACATTGTACCTTGTGAGTTCTGTATAAAAATAGTAATATTAAGATATTTTCCCCTAGTATTCCCCATATATCATTGCATGCAATATATGTTTGGTGATAAACCTGCAAGTAGCACTTCTGAAATAAATAAAAATTGCCTGCAAGTCATGCCCTTCTATTCTCAGTCAACTGACAGTAATACAAACGTAAATTAATGCATTACTTTTCTATAAAATGTAAAATCTCAATATTGCAACACATTACATTTAGAAGTAACAATGAAGTACCCAACAATGACTAGTTCTACAGCACAAATGAAGAACAACAAAGATAACAATGCATTTGTGTTCCAAAAACATAAAAGCATTTTAAAAGATTGATATGAACTACAAAGCACACTCAAGTCAAAGTCCTTCAGAGCTGTCTGTGACAACACTGATTAGAACGCCAGTGCAGTGGGGCCAATAAAGAGGGGTCCGACTGAAACAGTAAAGTGTGAAATGAGAGTCATGATGGGGACTATCATCATTTGATTCAGGAGCAACCTTCATTTCAAATACGCACAGCACCTTCACGCCTGCCAGTCAAATCACCCCACCACAGTCGAGGAGCTGAAGGCAGGCACCAGTATGGGATCTTTTAATGGCAAACACAATTAACAGGCAGTTTACTGAGGGAGAAGAGAACAAGTGAGGGAGAAGCAACCATTACGATCACACTAATACCAATTTCATGCTCTTCGTAGTGTAAAAGAATACCATGTCCACAGTCATTTCGCTGTGCTGAAGCACTATCTGACAAAGGCCAGAACAGGAGGCCAGGAGCAAATTGAATAAGCCACTTTGGCATTCTAGCCCATAAGCCAGGTGTCAGTAAAACCTTCGCCCAAAAAGGACATTGACTGAAATTCCTGACATTATATTTGAATGCTGTGGTGACTCTTGTGTGTTATCTGTGTGAATATTTGTCCAATTAATATGGTTTGCAATCAGTCATGCACTGTTTCCAAAACAAATTTCAGTGTTGTGTTTTACCATTTTATGCTACAAAACTTCCAGAAGAAATATGTTTGACAACAAATATAGTGAGATGGAGGAAACAGTCCTTACAGGCTTTCTATTTTCTCATAGGAGCATGGAGGGATAAATTATTGATAGCACTATTAATGTAGCATGTGTAAATCATTATTAGTTTTGTTGGGGGTATAGTGCACTGAGCTGGAAAGGTAGGTCTTGCATGAAACTTTCATATTCTATATTTTATTATAATTGTATTCTACTAGGGATGAGCGAATGGATGCAAGTACTCTATAGTGCTTCTATAATGTACTCATTTGTAAGTCGCTTTGGATAAAAGTGTCTGCTAAATGACTAAATAAATAAAATAAGTACTCAAAGGTGACAGCACTGACCACTCATTAAAGAATTCTCACCATAATGAGTTATTGTTAAATCTCATAACATTTCATAAAGAGTAACAACTACAGTAACGAAAGCGTCAGCTGGCCATTATAAAAAATAAAATTAAAAAACCTGCAACAGAATACCGACGCTGGATGCTGATATTCAGTCAGCATTCCTTATTACATGGTTACTCGCCAAATAAATATGGACATGAAATACTGACTTAAGTTAATATTCTTTTGTAACTTTACCAGGAGGTGATAAATGCAAAAAGTCCAGTCTATTATCAATAATGCAGAGATTTGAAGCTCACATTTCCGTTACAGATTTGAGAAAAACTTTTATTTTTTAAATGTCGATAAAAAACCATTGCAAAATGACAGTATTTCCATTAACCGATGTTATGCGACCAAAACATTTCTTTTCTCTCGCAATTAGTCACGGTGATGGATTTTTGTATGAATATCACAGCCATTATGTTTAATTCGAAGGAGACAAAGGGAGATATGTATCTTTAGTGGAGCAATGTGGAAAACCACTTCTGGGATGCTTCTGAAATGATGTTTGCAGATGTGTGCAGAGTAAAAAAGGGTTTATCCAAGCATTAATGGCAAAGAAAACCTCTTGTACTAGAGAGTAAGAGGTGTTTCTTGGAGGTTATAGTACATTAAAGAATGATCATGTGACGTTTAAATACACCAGGTGACCTGTAAATGCGAACAGAATCTTTTTTCTAATTGCCTGAAAAACCACCTCATGCGAGTGAGTTTAATAGTTTAAACACATTGGCGAAATTGATGTGTTTCCATTGGGCATATTTTCTGTACACAGTTTCAATTTACAGCAATTTGAAGGTTAATGGAAATGCATCTACATAATTTGCTTTTAAACCAGGCAGCGTTCTACTGCCATGTTTCTTTTATAAAAGTTTTACAGACATATAAAAGATGTTACAACAGTTAAAAAATGAGACGTGCTTATCAGCTGTCTGTTGGTGAATGCGGAAAATTCGCAAAGAATACATGAGAAACTTTTCGCCCTGGCGCCAAATGCAGAAATTCATAATAGTGAATTCTTAGCAATAGTGTAACAACAAAACAAACACATTACCATATTACAGTAACATTAGTTCTGAAGTCCTCTGATAACTAAAAAAAAGTAAGACGTCGCCTTTGATGCGATTTTGTGCATACTATCAAGCGTCAGAGCTGAGGCATGAAAGTAGCATTTGAGTTTTAGCCAGATTTTGTTGTTTATTTGCATGACAGCTAATATTTAGGCAATATATGACTGTTGAATAATGCGAATCAGTTTCACTTTAAAAATAAAACACAACTTCCATCATATAGCCTTTCGGCATATAGTCTGTGGCATTTAGTTTGGCTATTTTAGCACAGCTTAAACTAGATGTAATTTACTATTCTAAATAATGTTGTTTAAAGGAAATCTTGTTTGTTTTCACTCAATTCATGTCTCACAGAAATGAAAAAAAAAAGGTTTGCAGAGTACTTTTCCTTGCTGGGACTGCTGATAAGCGAGTCAGCCAAGCTACTGTTTATTTGCTATAATAGGCTCAGTCTGAGAAGCAGAAGTAATAATGAGCGCGTTAAGCCATGTTTGACCAGTCGCAGATGAACAGATTTGGAAATCTATGGACGGCAACCTCAAAGTGGCACACAGTCCACATAGAGCCGGAAAAGGAAAAACAGACAAGCATTAATAATAAAAAAGAACACTTAATCAAGGCCTGTACAAAAGCATGCCCAGTATGTTTAGAGTGACTTAATGATTTTAGAGTGAAGGCTGTTTCTTGTAAGCAGTGAAAAACATTGTGCACCTTTGCCAATTAGATCAATATTGTGTAAGGGGAAACACATCCATAAGAAGAAAAGATCTATATAAGAAGAGATCAATATTTCTTCTAAAGTCCCTCTGTGATGGTTAAACAAGCTCTAGATGGAAATCATAGTCTAGTTCGTGTCAAATAGGCTTTTAGTAGAACAAAGATGGAAATTAAAGTGTGGGCCCATTTTTATGACCAAATAGCGGGTCGCTCTGCATAGTTATTGCTTTTTGTGTATTCACTTCTAAAGGTTGTAAGGTAATTGGTGAGGTATTATGGGTTTCTTTTACTAGATATATATACAGTAAGCCTTCATGAGACTGAACTCTGTTCAGAAGAGGGTACATCGCTTTGTCACTTGAAATAAAACCTGTTTTAAAATGTCAGCAAGGTTCGAGTTTCTTCCGGGAGGTAGGTTTCTCCTCTCAAAACACCACAGCCTCGAGATGAAAATAAAGCTGTGGAATTCAACAGGATGAAATCTAAGCAGAATCACACACTGAAGAGCAAGTGTATACATTTCATTAAAACATGCCAGGCTTTGGCGAGAAAGAGAAGGCATTTTTAAGCAGCATGTGGTGTGCTGTGTTTCATTTCCACAGGGAGGGCTCTGGAGACTGGCTTTATCACTCTCTGCTGGTCATAGTGATCCACTGAGACAACAAATCAATACTGGCTTTTCTCATGCTAAAATAAGCAAAATCTGCTCCCTATCCAGAACAGTGAATATGATCAAATGATAGCAAATGATGTTGTCTGATGTCAGTCATAAGGATTCTGCAAGCCTTTCATAGGGTGTAATATATACACACATATATATATATATATATATATATATATATACAGTCCCATTGAAATTAGCTTGAAGTAAGTACATTTTTTAATTTGATTCCATTTTTAGCTTCCATTTTTTTTTATGTTTTCAAAAGAAGCAACATACGCTCACCATAAAAATACAGTAAAAACATTAATATTATGAAATTGTATTACAATTAAAAATACATCATTTCTATTTGAATATATTTACAAATATTTTTTAAATGTAAAAATGTATTGATTTTTGTAAAAAAATCAATCTCGGATAAATAGAACGTTTAAAAGCATTTATTTGTGATACAAAACTTTTTAACATTCTGAATGTTTTTACTGTCACGTTCAGCATTGTTATGGAATAAAAAAAATTATTGAAGTATAATTTATATTTAATGATCCAAAGCGCATCTTGATCTTCAGTGGAAGAACATCTGCCCGACTATACAAAGATTCACATGAAAAATGACACAAGTTGAATTCTTCAATATATATTATTTTATTATTTCTTATTTTATTAACTTCTTTTATTTATTTATTGTTTTAAATCTTTGTCTAAAAACTTATGTTTAAGCAAAGTTTTAAATTAGATTTTGAACCCCAATATGAGTTTCAATGTGAACTTTTAAATAGGTAATTTATAAATGACAGCGCCAACCCAGAGGATAGATTCCACACTAAAAGCAAGCTTTTGTCTCTGTCTAAATGAGTTTAGGTGTATTATCTGCTATAATTAATACTAATGAAACATCATCCAGATGCAGAAAAAGGGCAAATTCATAACTAAAAGCATTTATGCAATGATCTCAATATAGGCAACTTGACCCCTTTCCAAAGCACACTTCATCTTTCATAACACAACCCCCTCCCTCCCTAAGGCAGAATAGTTAAACACAATCTACAGAGATTCTTGCCTAGTCTTTTTGCCTGAAATCAATACAGGAATTGATCCTCCATAGCTGAAATGAAGCCACAGCGCTGCAGCAGCCCAGCAATGTTCAGCACAAGCCCATAATATCATTTAGTCCAGCAACATAATTATAGAGAGCAATACAGATCATTTGGCATCAACATCATCTTGCTCTGCTAAAGGTCTCCTGAAGCTTCTCTTCAGGTTTCAGAGACTGTAATGAGTGCAATGGAGATGATTCACACAGAAAAGCACTTCTGATTACCGGCTGGCTATCTGTAAGAGGTCTTCTATGCTTTTAGCCTACCATGTTCACACATTCTTCACATGATTTTATGTGAAAATGTATTAAACATTCCTGAAAAGATGAATTAAAGCTATATTGAAGAATGTTTTTGTGTGGTCCAAGACAGCATTAGATCCAAACTGACTAGTGTATGGTCAAAACAAAAAACTAAATATATTCTTTAATGTTCCACTAAAGAGAGAAAGACATACAAGTTTGGAGAACTATTAAGATGACTAAATTATGGATGAATTGTCCCTGGACTTAAATCCCACAGTCCTATTGCATGAATGATTTGATCGTTAGCTTGGTCTAATTTGAATCCAAAATGTAAGAAAAGCACTTGGCTATGTGCTAGTTTGCCAGACTATTTCTTCAATATATTTCTTAAGATGTTGGATGTTTAAACAACTAAAACAGACTGTTTTAACAACTGTTTAAACCCTGTGTTCTGTCCAGACTCAGAAAATGTTTATATATATATATATTAATGTTTATTATTTTAAACTAAGGAAGGGGTAACAGGGCAGAGCCAGTTCATAATGCTGTGTTCCAGATGAGAGGCCTGTCATGTCGTTCAAAGGTTCTGAATGGGGTGTTTGTGAACAGATTTCGTAATACCGCTCACTTGTGCCTGGGTTAATCATTGACTTCTTAGGGTCATGAACTGGTTGAGTGGATGACAGTATGTTAACCCAAGCTGAAGGTTTGCTAGCTCATCAATGTCCATTCAAGCACATTTTGTTACACAACAGGATTTTTAAATTGAATGATTAAACTATTTTTTGTTTTGCTGAATTCTGGTATTTTTAAATCAAATTTTTTTTTGCAAGATTTCATAGGGTAAAAATGTATAGTGCCACCTAATTTTTTATCTATCTATCTATCTATCTATCTATCTATCTATCTATCTATCTATCTATCTATCTATCTATCTATGGATTTTAATTATAATCTAATTTAATTAATTCATTTAAATTTGATGTTATTTTCATATCAAAGATATTATAATTATTAATTTATGGGAATTATTAATTTAATGAATAATCAAAGCCTGTAAACATTTATATATACAGTTCTTAGACCACAATTCACATCATTCTTTGAAACTTTACACATTCATATTTCATATTATGATATTGCCATTTTCCAGATCAAATATTAATACAGAATATCTATATTTCTATATATTACTGGTGAAAATTTTTGAATAGTTAAAAATATTTGTGTTTAAATTTTTTTAAAGAAGTATCCTATGCTTAGCAAGCATGCTATTCCCATTTATTTGATTCAAAATACAGTAAAAATATCAATATTTTGCGGAAAAAAATATTATTTTGAAAGAACTGTAAATTTTCTGTATATATATATATATATATATATATATATTAAATGTAATTAATTCCTGTGTTGGCAAATTAATTTCCACAGTCATTACTCCAGCTTTCAGTGTCCTTCATAAATCATGAGCAACAGATCACTGAGCACCAAAACAACCAGACACAAGAACAGTTTTTACCCCCAGGCCATATCCCACCTGAACATCACATAACACACCACAGTACTGTACATCTGTAAATAACTCATCAAACCTTCTTCTGTACACAGGACACATGTACATTCACAGTTCTGTCTATGGACATTTTATTTTTCTGTATATTTTTATTTCATTACTATTGTTATTCTCTTCATTATAAGTGTTTTTATTACGTTAACTATGTGTTGTCTGAACTGTATTTGTACTTCTGAACGGGAAGCTCCTAACACCAAGACAAATTCCTTGTGTGTGCAATTTACATCATATAATTATTAACATTGTTAGTCACTTTATTTTAAGGTCCAATTCTCACTATTAACAAACCATTTACCTTTTGTCTCAATACACTCTTAATTTCCTGCTTATTAATAGCTAGTAAGGAAGTTGATACGTTTAGGTATTAGGTAGGATTATGAATGTAGAATATGTTCATGCAGAATATGTGCTTTATAAGCACAAATAAACAGTCAATATGTTAATAACAGGTATGCTAATAGTTAATAGTGAGAATTGGTCCCTATGCTAAAGGCTTACCAAAATGTTTTGTTTTGTTAGATTCTGGTATCTTTAGATCTAAAAAAAAATGTATATTACTCATGTATTTATCTGTTTACTTATCAGCCTTAGTAAACACACTAAATGCAGTTGTTCAAAAAGAAAAAAGCTCCTCCTTCCCAAACAATCTGTTTTAAACAAGTACACACTTTTGCTCACTGATGGAAAGAGCTGTGTATCTACCTTGTGCAATCACTATGTAACCATTTCTGTAAGCTCTTACATCAGTAGCATATGTCATGAGGCCAATGTCTTGGTAAGCAGTGCATGTATTTGCAGACCATTACTGGATTATAATATTCCCAAGTTTCCTCCTGAATGCGAAAAGCACTTCTTTTTTTACAGCAGGGATAAAAGCTCAAGCAGGTAAAGCATCTGACTTTGACGTCCATGATATGGATGTCTGTCAGCTAATGGGGCTTTCATAACGTTCATATTGCAATTTTGGCTGTTTAGTCGACAATTTTCTATCACGGTACTTGACTTGCTATCAGGAAGTGGTCATTGTTGGGGTTCGGGGCCTTCCATAAAAAGCCATAGCCCTTTGTGTAAGCGGCCACATTAATCTGGTTTTTAACGAACACTGATGGCCATCCCGGAGGATTTTTTAATGAATCCGTGAGCACACACAAAGGCACACGTTTAGTGCTCTCGGAAAAGCAGGATATTAAAATGAGACGTCTGACAGCACAGCCAAAATGAATGGCCAATTTAATTGCCCCACGGACAGCCATTATTATGACATTTAGTGAGGTATTTTCAGTGGCAGACAGGAGTCGTTTAGAGCACGTTTTAAGTGCACTCTGCACGCCAAGGTCACGTTGCCATAGTCATAACACTCATGAATAGAAATGCTAATGAGAGTTGTCAGTAACAGTTCTATTTTCTCTATGAAAGTCAATGCCCATATCTGCTCAACTTAAAAGAGAAAGCCTTATCTCACCTGAGCAGAGATGTCATCCGGCCTGTGCTGTGCATACCAAGACATCATAAAGAAGACCGTTTTATCTTAGGCTCGCCACTAACAGATAGGATTCATGTAAATCAGACGTGCCAATGCTAGATCAAACATGGCAAATGCTATGGATAGCAGGAACTAATACTGGAAATATAGAGACACTGAAGTTGAGAATGGGCCAGAATTGAAGCACCATTTCAAAAGGAACAAAATTACAACATTTGATTATGCCTTCTTATGTTTTGATTAGATTAATTGATTTTAATTCAGGGACATGACGTCTTTAAAAAAAACATTTAATGCCTCTGTTTTTCTAGACTAATTGAACCACTAAATTAGCAACCTGCTTGCTTAAGTGCACTTGATAGAAACAAAACATGATTTAAAAGTAATGTTTACTGCTTTGAAATCTAAAAGGGGAAAAAAATGTAGGACATAGTTCATGCACTGCTCACAAGTCAATGGGCCTGTTGTCTCCAAAGTGCATTGTACATCAGAAGAAACTGTGGAACATATATGACTGTACACTTGTTTATCTGGAGGAAATGATCCTTAAATTGGTACTGTGCATTTTCATTAAGCTGCTAATTATGGCTTCATCAGTGTTGAACAGCTACTGAGAGCTCAACTTCTGAACGAGTCCCTGTCCAAGGTCCTGAAATCTCTTCCTAGCAGCACACAAGGCCATGTTAAAAACGTATTCATTTAATATTTTATTCATCTCCACCTTTTAAAACATTCAGAGGGATTTAACTGTCATTCAAGTGTAAATATTAAAGACTGGAGGAGAAAAAAATGTCTTAAGAAAACTGTAAATGGACCAACACATCATAATTCATAATAATATCATAATAATCATACATATATTTTAGGCTGAAATCAAATATAGCCTACTGAACAAGTATAATATTAAAGTTTAGATTTTAGTTTTATTAAAATCAAGCATTGTATTCATTTATCAGCCTATGTTCCTTCTTTCGATGCATCTGTGTTATGCACAACAGAGCAACTTTCAAAGTTTGGTCTCGCAGTCTCCCACACACACCACCTTACCTGACTTTAAAACATAGACACGTACCCAAAAACTAGTCTAGCAACAGATGAGTGTGTAAAAACGTCTTACCGAATGAAATATACAAAGCTCAGATACACTACATGCATGTCGCTTTACCTCGATATCCGGCAATTCTTTGCTCAGCATTGTAGCCATTGTGTCCGATCTGCAGTATTGTGATCAGAGAGTTGATCTCTCCTCCGTTATTATAGAGACGCGAGAGCGCTCGACTCCAGCAGATCTAAGCACGCGCTCTAAAAACACGCGACTAGTCCATTATGTCACCGATCACAACTCACCTCAGCAGCAGCTGTGAACTTTGTATTGACACAGACGTGATAACGTGCTATTCTTAAACCACACGTGTTCACATATCTATTGTCTCTTTACACCCCATTCATTTTTTTAATTGGCTCGAATGGGCAAAATGTTAGTAGTTCTGGGTGAAATGGTAGATTCCGACAACAGACGAAGTTTACAGGGTCAAAGTTTACATGGAGGGCTATGCTGCACGTGGACGTGCTGATTTTATAACCCCCTGTTTTCAATGTTTAGTTAAATATATACAATATCTACTTGTAAATCCTATCCATCTATATATCTATCTATCTATTTATATATCGATCGATCTAGTTTATGTATAAATAATTAATCAATTTACTTGATTCATTTACATATTGTTATATTTCCATTTATAGGCCTACATATGTGAACCTGTACCACCAAACCAGTCATAATGGTCAATATTTTGAAACACACACACACACACACATATATATATATATATATATATATATATATATATATATATATGTATATAAATATATATATTTACGGTAGGAAATTTACAAAAATATATTCATGGAACATGATCTTTACTTAATATCCTAATGATTTTTGGCATAAAATAAAAATTGATAAGTTTACCCGTACAATGTCTTGTTGGCTATTGCTCCAAATATACCTGTGCTACTTATGACTGGTTTTGTGGTCCAGGGCCAAATATATATATATCATTAATCTCATGAATTCATATGATTTTAATATTACAATTTGAAATTAAAATGATTTAAGTGTGAATGTTAATTTAATGAAAAATCATAAAGCTTAAATATACATTTAAATAATGTCAATACTATTTTTTAAACTGTACATGATACTCACTCATCTATTTAATAGTATGATACTGACTTTTTTATATCTAAACTGAATAGTGTTGTCATAATTGGTAAGTTATATAATCTAAGTAATAAAAAGTCATATAATTTTACTGCGTACTGATATGACTTGGGTCAAATCACATATTTCAAAATACCTTATGGTGCCAGAACACTGAAAAGATGAAAAACTCTTGGCTTCAGATTAGAATGTAGGGTTAATACATTCAGTGAGGGGGGTGGCTTATCAAAATGATGTCTCTGGCTCCTCCCCCTCTTTCTTTCCTCTGTAAACCTGAGGTTCAAAGTCTGATGACTCCAAGTTACCACGTCTCTGAGCTGTGGTATTATGCAATATTCAGCACACGAATAAAGGTTTCAGAAGGGTACAGCAATGCCATAAAAGATCAATTTTGGGTTCTCCAAATAATACCTTGGAACATGTTAATAATCTAAAAACCATTTTCCCACTATAAAGAGGTTTTTTGCCCAAATTTCTATGAATATTAGAAGCTATTCATGAGACAACAGATGTTAATAAAGAGCCTTTGTTTTATGAGTGACGCGTCATGTTATATAGTTATAAACAAATTATGTTATTATTTGTATAGAGTTTGGCTTCAACAGCCATATAAATTAAATATGGAGATGCTGGCTAATTAAAATGTTGGTGGGCTTTATTTAAGATCCACCTCATGTTAAAAAAAATATCTCACACATTTTCTTTTTAAAATTTAAATCAGTGCAAACTTGAGCTTAAGATGTGTCTAAACAATGCCAAAGTACATAAATCATCACACAAAGCAATTTACAGAGTTCTACTTTATTATGAAAACAAATATTTCCAACAGATGTGTTTTTCATCATAATATTGTGCTGTAGTACATGAGAAGGAATGAAAGAATGAACATTCAAGCGCATCTTATCAGACTTGTAATTCCATTTAGCTTTAAGACAAGAAGCTTTGTTTTGCTGCTTTTATGTAGACACCTCTGCCATCGCATGCAGAAATAGGTCCCTTCACCTTGCATTCACTAGTGTTTATTCCTCCTGCCTGCTTGCATCTCTCGTCTTTGCAGTCAGAGCGGGTTTCTCTCCAACCCAACACAGCAGGCCAAACGTGAGCAGGGCTTGATGTTCAAACACCTGTCGACTGCTGAGGAGCTTTATTTTTCAAATCTGCAACTCTGGAGCTGAGCTGAGCTTCTCGGTGGTGTGTGTTTGTGTGTGTGTGTGTGTGTGCCTCCGGGTCTGTTTATGTGTGTTGCGTGTTTGCACCTCAAGTGTTCTTTTGCAGTCTACTTAGCCTTCGACAATTATTTTTGTCACTCATTATAATCATTCAACACAGTGTTAGTTGTTTCCACAAGACAATTATTTTTGCCACTCATTGTAATCACAGTAATGCAGAGTTTAGTGCGCTTTGAATACGGTACACATCTTTTATTTAAATATTTAGATGTTATAATACAAATAACAACACAGAGATAATCACAAAAACAACATCCCAAACAGTATTTTCTATTTGCTCTCCCTTACATTCATATTAGCCCTATATTTTTCAAATCTAATATTTATGTTCGGGACAGCAGACTTCTCATGCTGAGAGCTGATAAGCCCGAGGCAACTTACTGATCAGAGGGATTGTGGATCCTCTAGAATCAGCAGGGGTCAGAATATCATTATAATCAAGCAGCTGTAGTAGTACAGACCCCAGTGTTCTGGACCAGAATCCAGCACAGCATTGTCATCACGCATACAGACTCTGGCAACAGATGACACACTTGGCTCCCGTGAATTTTTCCTCTCCTCCGTGTTGGCCAATTCGGTGAATCAGCGTTTGATTGATTCTCGTCACCCAGCGCTTGTGTGCTGAAAGAGAAATGAGCTCAGTCCTTGGGCAGTAACAAACCTTACATCAGATAAGTGTATTTTTAATTTTCAAAGCAAAGGAAGGCGGCTTGATTAGTCGTTTGTGAACAGAGCTGCTGTCAGTACACTGATATTTCACTGCCCTGCTGTAAAACGAAACAGCTGGATATATATTGAAAGGCCTTGAAATCGTTTTCAAGAGGTTGCATGTAGATGATCAGAAATTCAATTCTGAACAAAAAGGACTTGTACATGGGTTGTTTAAAAACAGATTCAGATAGGACTGCTGATGTTACTCAGTAGGGTGACAAATGATGAAACCAAAACACAAAATAAACAAACAAAAACAATTAAATTGCACATTTTGTTTTTAAAATACGCAATATATATTTTATATTTAAAATACGTATTTTCATTATGTTGCTAACATTAAATTCATTGCATATTTGATTTTATTATGTATATAATATATTCAATCAATTGCACAATTATTTGTATTATATAAGATACACTACCATTCAAAAGCTTGGGGTCAGTAAGTTTTTTCTTTAATTCAGCAAAGATGCATTCAACTGATCAAAAGTGACGTTAAAGACATTTATACTGTTGATTGCTATTTTAAATACATTTTAAATGTTCTTATTCATCCAATAATTATTACAAATGTGTCACAGTTTCCACAAAAATCTTATGCAGCACAACTGTTTTCAACATTGAAAATAAGAATAGAATAAATATATCTTGAGCAGCAAATCGGCAAATAAGAGAATGATTTCTGAAGGATCATGTGACATGGAAGACTGGAATAATGATGCACTCACTATTAAAAATAATTAACTCATTTTGTAATATATATATTTTTACTGAATTGTTGATCATATAAATGCAGCTTTAGTGACAACAAGAGGCTTATCCTTTAAAAAAATGTTGGTGTACATAAAATTAAATGATAGCAAAATAATTTAAATGATTTACGTAATTTATTTTACAAAATATTCTAAATTCACTAAAACACAAAATGTGAATTTTTTTAATGTCTATTGCATGGATTCAGGAAGTGTCACATGACAAAAATAACAGCCAAGCAGACATAATTTTACAGATGCTCTCAAAATTGACAATTAATCTGGCAGTTATTATAACATTTATTTATTTATTTAGTCATTTAGCAGACACTTTTATCCAAAGCGACGTACAATTGAGGACATTATAGAAGCAATCAAAACCAACAAAAGAGCAACACATGCAAGTGCTATTACAAGTCCTGGGTAGCCTAATGCAGTACTGTAGGAAGGTTTTTTTTGTTTTTGTTTTTTACGAGTGTGCAAAATATAGAAAAATTAGTGTTAGTTTTACAAGAAAAGCTAGCAGTTAGAGAATAAATATGCATTTGATAGAGGGTCAAATGTTTGTGTGTTTTTTTAAATAAAAAGAAGACAGGTTAGATAAAATAAAATTAGAATAGAGAGTGCTAGAGTTAGATGGTCAAATAAAGATGGAAGATGTGTTTTTAGCCATTTCATTTAAGTCTTTTTTTCTTTTTGTGGGTTCAAAAATACCCGTGATTTCTTCGGCATCAATAGGTCTCTTTCATTTGCAGTCTGACATACCTTTTACAAAAGCGCATTGCTTTATCATCAGAGTGGAGCTATCCTTAGTGACTGAGCTCTCTCTCTCTCTCTGTGTGTGTGTGTGTGTGTGTGTGTGTGTGTGTGTGTGTGTGTGTGTGTGTGTGTGTGTGTGTGTGTGTGTGTGTGTGTGTGTGTGTGTGTGTGTGTGTGAATATGGAATGTGGTTCAACACATCTCTGATTTTAACTAACCTGCACACTTTCATGCATGCTTTGATTCAGTAGGCAACGGTTCAAAAGGGAACAACAAACAGCGTTGTGTGGCAGTCAGAGAGAGAGAAACACACCAAACGGTTTCCTGCGTTTAACAGGCTGCCTCCTGTGACAGTGTCAGCGACAGGGAAGAGAGAAAGCAGAACTTGGTTCAATTTCCTTTTTTCCCTTTTTCCTTTCGTTTTTTTCTTGTTGGGCTTCTCAGAAAACCTCTGTAAATAATGTTTGTGACACAAAACATTTGATGTCTCTGAAAAGAGTAACACAAGGAAATGTCCTATTTGCAGCATGCATGCAAAATTACAGCTCTTTCATCAGTTTGCAGCCTGGACTTTTTTTGCCTTGACTTTCAGTATAAGTGCTTTTCTTTCTACCGTTCTCCTCAACTGCACACTCAACAGTTTCTGCATCCTTTCGAAATTAGAGAATTCCTATTCATTTGTATTCACTTTCTTTGTTCTACAATTATGTCTTCCATGGATTAGGACAAAGCATTAACAAATGTCAAGCTTCGAATGTTTTTCTTCTCTGCCAACCACAGTAGGTCTCAGCATTCTGGATTGAAAAATGCCTGCCGTCTGGCAACACTGCCTGTGTAGAACTTGGCAGACATCCAGAACAAAAAGAATATTGGAAACCATAACTATTTCTGATATGATGAAACAACAGAGAAATTTACTGCAATATTGTTCCAGGAGGAACCACACAGCTTCCCAGTCATTCCAATTAATTGATACAGTAATTCATATAAATGACAGGTCTGTGAAAATTCAGATCGAATGAAACATCGAGGTTCAAAATGCATGATATTTTATATTAACTTCCTATTCTCTGTTGTTGGTGGAGCATTAAACATTAACACTCTTTCATTTTCCCTTCAGTGTTCCACAGAGGTCTGAATCTAGCAGTGCATCTTTTGGTGAAGACATGAAAAAGAATGTCATTCGAAAACACAGAGGCCTGAGAAGAGAACCAGTCGCTCACACTTCACGACCGAAATCACAGAAATCCCAACAAAGACAATATACCAAATAACAACTCAACATCTAATGAAATGTAAGGATTTTATAAACACTGCAAAATCTCCATTTTTAAATAAGGATTTCTTGTTTTCCATTAAAAATACATTAATGTTCAAAAGTTTGGGGTTGTTAAGATGTCTGAATATTTTTAAAGAAATCCCATATGCTAATTGAGTTCAATTTATTCGATCAAAAATACAGTAACAACACTGTGAAATATTTTTCAACTTTAAATATTTTCTATTTTAACATTTTAATATTTCAGCAGCCATTACTTGTGTCACGTGATCTTTCATAAATCATTCTATCAATATCTAATTTTTGGTGGAAACCATAAGACTTTTTTTTCAGGATTCTTTGACGAACGAAGAAGTTAAGTTGAATAAAGAAAAACATTTATTTGAAATATAAACCATTTGTAACATTATAAATTGCATTACTTTCACTTTTGATTAATTTAATGCATCCTTACTGAACAAAAATTAAATACAAATTTTGGGCAGTAGTGTATATAAATATCCGTAAAACAAGATCTTACATACGTTTTCAGGGAATATATATTAAATGATTATTTTTCATCCCCCATTGGCAATCTTTTTCTTCTCTTTAAGAGTAAATCTAGCAAAATATGTTTAAAACAAGAAGAAAATGAACAAAAATCAAATCAAGATATGTATTCTCTGAAAACAAGTCGTATAGTCTTACTTTTTTATTAGATATTTTGTATTGGAAAACTACAGAGAGAGAGAGTGAGAGAAAACATGATTCTTTGCAGCATATCAAATTGGCTAAAAAGGAGACCTGCTGAAAGCAAATAACAACCTTTTTCTTAACTTGAGAGCCTGTTTTCAAAAACACTATTTTTAACCAGTCGTATCTCTTTAAACATCAGAGGTTAGAAGCTACTATTTGTTGTCATCTCTGCTTTCCTCCATCTGACACTGATGGAAGACTGCAGAGAAAAGTGTGTTGAATGATAACAGAGCAGGTTCAGGCTCACTAACCATCAGCCGTAAGGCAGATCCGGGCCGTGTCTGTTTGTCATCGGATGCGTCCAGACTCGGCTCTGTTTGGCTGAGCTCTGAAACGCTTCTCACCATCACCTTATTTCTCCCAAGCATGCAGAGCCTAAACTTCAGGCCTGGGCTCAGTTCTGTCAGAAAGCATCGGGATTAAAGGCGCCGCGGCCAGCCGGACTAGCAGAGGATTAGAGGCGACTTGAAGGGATGGTTTGCAAAGCGCAGACGAGTAGCGGTCAACTACACCTCTGATTCTGCTCAGGGCTGTTTTAACTGCCAGTCAAGGATTTGGGGGCACTGAGAAAAAGCGAGGTGTTGGACAGCTTTGCCGGCAGCTCTACATGGATTGGAAGGATCGGGTTGTGGCTGACCTTTGGGTTACTTTAACAAGAAAAGCGTCAGCCCTTGCAGTCCTCTCCACTTCATCCCTGTACTCACTGGAAGTCTAGCAGGTTTCCGTCAGCAAGTGCTGGAGGAACAGCTTAAGTACACGTGACAAGAAGCAGCATGGTTTGTTCCATTATAAAGGATATTATAAAATTACTTAACTTCTGTGACGCACCTTTGTGTAACATACGGTGCTGCTTAATGGTTAAGTTAAAGTTCTGTGCTAGTAATTGAAAGGCTGTGAGCTTATATCTCAGTGCTGACCTAGTTAATATCTAGTTAATAACTAGTTTACATAAAAAAGGCCACTGATATTGTTTGCAACAAGAATGCCCAAACCTTTTTTGTGAACCCCTTTTGACCTAAAATGTTTTCTTGATGTGTCCATGAGTTTTACGGTAATATTTCAATCATTTGCATATCCACTTGTTCTCCATTCAGCTAACAGGGAACGTCCTCAGAACTTCTGGCAAGGTTCTCTCAATGTTATGAATAAACATTATTCCAGTAACATTAATATAATGTTCATTCAGAGTTGTCTAGTCTTTAATAATGCGCTCAAAATATTAGCACAACAATACAATTTTTACATCATTTATGGAACTTTTTTCTGACATTTTAGTTGGACATTCATATATTAAAACCCTTTTTTTAATGTATCAACTTCCTTTAGAAACATTTAAAAAACTTGAAATGTTGAACTTTCAGAGAACATTCATAAATAACGTTTTCATAACTTGGGCATGTTAGCAAACGTTAGAACTTATTTTTGTTAGCTGAGTTAATGGTCACAAGACATGCAGGTAAACAAATGTTATTTATTCTAAAATATTTAATTTTTAAATAATTTATTTCAACTTTCAAACATGCATTTTTATGATTTCATTATTAGATTTCCATCAACTCACAAACTCCTAGGGGTTCGTCAGAGAACCAAGAAACCCTAGTTTTGAGAAAGGTAGTTACAATTCATTTAAGCTATTCAAATTGTTTTATAAAGATGAAATATTAAAAATACTCAGGTATAATTGGACTAACTCCACTGAACACCAACACCGAATGATTACTACTGAATGATTGCTTACCAAGTATGCAAAGATACATAAGAAACATCAATAATAATAAAAAACACATGGAAATGCTGTGGTACTTTTTAAGGTTTTTGGGTGCTGTTGATAATTTGTACAATATTTTGTTTTTTAAAACATATTATTAGACTAAGTAGCTAACGGCTGCAATGTAACTAATTTACAAACCGCTGATTCTGTGTGTTTAGGCTGAATTCAGATTGAATCGTGGACTGATTTAGATGATTCCGCTAACATGTTTGGCTAATTCATTTGAAGGAATTGACTCAAAAAAACAGATTCATTCACAGATGTTGAATGGTAACCTTTTTTGTTTAACTTTTGTATTACTAAAGTAAAATGTAAAACAAGTACTTTTACAACACTATTATTTAATAGGGTATCTGTACTTGAACTCATGTATACTTTGTACCACTTTGTACCTGTGTTCCTGTGGCTCAGTGGTAGAGCATTGCATTAGCAGCGCAAAAGGTTGTGAGTTCAATTCCCAGGGAACACACTTGACAAAAATATATAGCCTGAATAAGTCGCTTTGGATAAAAGCATCTGATAAATTTAAATGTAAATGTGCCAATGAGGAAAGAAAATACACAATTCAGCCATTCAAGCTAAATGGTTTAAAACTTGTGATTTTACCACCTTACTACCGAGAAATGTAATTAAACTCAAAGCTTTGCTTTTTGTACTTTTACATTTGTTCTTTTAGCAGACATTTTCATCCAACCGTGACTGTCCATATCCTGCAACACTTAGACACCGTGAAAAATCACCATTGCACCTTTGAGGAAAGCACTTAACCCCTGCCTGCTCCGGTGGGATTGTCATAGCCCTAAGCACACTGTACATCGCAGTGGATAGAAACATCAGCTAAATGACTAATTAGCTAAATTGGCTAACTAATTCAAACCACGCAGTCTCCAAGCACTACCAGCAGTCCTAACCTGTTATATAGTACAGAAAAAAGAAAACTAAATGATGAAGATGAGCAATTGGCAAGCAGACAGTAAATATCTGTTAAACAACTCTGGGCAGGATTGAGATAGAGGCCAAAACAGAGGGCAGGCAGGCATTGCTGACCCAACGCATGCCAGATGGCTGTAGCAGCACAGACTCTCTCGGCAGGGTTCTGGCCAATCCTGTGAGAGTTAGATGTATCATGAAAACTGATCTACGCACAAGCCAAGACTCGGCGTTCTGTTCGACAGCAATCTGCAAAACTTTCTTCACCGGCAGAGTGATAAAGCACAAGTGAGAAAAGAGTAAGGCGTGCGCATCTGGACCCACAACAGCTGGCCGGGGCCCATCCCCAAAAAGTTGTGATAGCAACACGTCATGCTCTTGTGGGTTTCAGGGGGATGGATCGATTGCACGCTTAGCTCTTGAAGCGAGCTTGAAGTGTGAAAGTTGATTAGCAGTGAATACAACAGTCGCTCGTTTTGCTGACAGACAACAGTTTGTCCTCCGTGAGAGGATTTAGGCAAGCTTTTATTTGATCTCGGAGTCAGCTGCGGCTCAACGAGCCATTTGTTTAACAGAGATGCACTGCTATGTGTGTCAATGTGTCAGCTCTAAGCACACAATACTGGCAACTGTTGATCTGGAATTCCCGTTGGTGTCAATCTTACCGAGGATGAAACAAAGCTGGCTGAGTGAACTGCCTCTCCGAGTCGGTTTTATTTTGCACTTTGACTTATCAGGCACTGAATGTTTAAAATCTTCCTCTGAAAGAGCTGTTGATTCCTTCCGATACGCCCTGACAAGAAGCGGTTTAACCTGCTGCGACGACAGGACACATAGCTATTTAATTAGCAAATAAGTGCATGAACAACCAAAGAGCGAATGTTGAGTTGTATTTAAAAAAAATTATAATTTGAGTCGATCTTGCGTCTGTTAAGCGAGGACCCAACAGATTGTTTCTCACAGAGAGCCCACGCTACATGCGAAATGCGTAGTGCTCGGTAAAAGAGCTGTAGCGGCGCAGATAATTGATTTGCTTATTTTGTTTTGTGCCGATAGGCCTCCATTTATTCTGCAGCGAAATTGTCGAAGGCAATTGGAGGGCAGATGGCGTGCATACCGATCACCTCCGCGCGCTCTTAAACTCACAAAGCGAGCGTCCTACCCTGAACTGCACATATATCAATGCAGATGAAAATGCCCTGCTGGACTAATTATCACAGAATAATTAAAGATATGACCTGCATGGATAGGGAAGAGAAGGGCTGAGGGAGGAGGGGGTCTTGTCTGAAGGTGGTCCTGATGATGGAGTAAACAAAGGCTCTGCGTGCAGCCCCCAGGAGATGATTATGTATCAAAAGGTCAGAGCTTATACGAGAGCGAAGAGGGAGGGGGAAGGGAGTGCGAGCGAGGCCGAGACTGAGAGATAGAGATGGGCCAAACACAATTTTGTGGCCCTTTTAGAGTATTCAAATGTTTTAAGTGCAGCCACTTGACCATGAGGCCTGCGACGACCTCGCTGAGAGCTTTCAGTCACCACAAAGCACTCGTTGCTCTGATAGCCTTGAGCAAACAATCGTAAGACCCCAGTTTCTCCATCTTCAACTTTTGCCTCTTTTGCCCTTTAACTAGAACAACGACTCACCTCTGATACGTAGCTAAAAGCAGAGGGTCTCTTGAAAAGAGCTTTGGGGCGGCACCGCCCGAGATTTTAAGCTATCCAACGTCTCTGCCTCCGTAAGGGATAAAAACACAGAGCGCCCGCTCACACGCACACGTGAACAGCATTCTCATATCATATGGGTGAGCTGATAGCACAGCTTCAAGCTCAGCCAAGTATACAGAGTCTTTGGAGTGTGTGCTAATGTCTGTTTAGTCTAGATCACGTTTGCCTACACAGAATTCTGGGTTGCAGTTGGCATACAAGAATCTGTCAGCTTATTTCTGACAACTGCTTTAAAGCAAACCAGCATTTGCCAGCACAAGTATCAAGTGGGCAAAGCATCTTGTAAAAATACAGAACAGTTGTAAGACGCATTTTGATCAAAGAGTTGCATTTTAACAGAGGTTTTTTCTTCCCCCAT
This sequence comes from Gymnocypris eckloni scoliostomus, assembly GCA_027564155.1. Lineage (NCBI taxonomy): Eukaryota > Metazoa > Chordata > Actinopteri > Cypriniformes > Cyprinidae > Gymnocypris > Gymnocypris eckloni. The sequence continues at coordinate 19,278,661 of CM050422.1, read as the reverse complement.
AGCACAATCTTTTCTCCCCAAAATGCTGGTGAAATGGAGCGCTTGATCCAGGTTTCGCACTATAAGGGTGTGTGTCACAAACACCCAAAAATAGATTTGTTTTAAAGTGTCATTATAGTAAGGCATAGGGTACCTGCCTGTTGTTGATAGCAGCCCAAGAGGGGAATGCATAATGATAAACGTCTTAAAGCTGAATAAAGTTCAAATGGATTTGAAATGCTTCCCTGCTACACAATAGTTAAACACCTCTACTAATGTGGCTGTCTGCACAAGAGAGAGAGAAAGAGCGTGCCAAATGAAGTCGTTATTTAGTAAACTAGTGACATTTCCATGGGTTATTTAGTGTTTTTCTCTTCTTCTTTTTTTTCCAAAGCTGAAATTAGCTCAGTGGGTGGGAGAGGTAATCATAAAGAGGAAAACACCTGCACGGATGCAGGTGTATGAAAGCTATTAACACAGAGAGAGGAAACAGGGGGAAGGCAGAGTAAACTCACTCAAGTCATGACAGATTCATAACAATGTTCCAAACTTTTTTATAGAGAGTTTATTTAGGGCTTCAAATTGTCTTTGGATACAACATTTGCCATGACTTAATGATAAAGGCACATTCCGTGTCGAGTAAAATCATTCAATAGATTTTGGGTGAAATACAATTACAGTGAAAAAAACATTGAATGTTCATCGGTAACAAAGAATGGCATTACAATAAATTAATGACAGTAATAAATACAATTATAATATAATATAATATTCATTGATATAACCTTGTGATATGTATAATATCAGCATTATAGCACTAGATTACATAATAATATAAGTAATATGCTTTGTGTCTGGTGATGGGGACTTTTCATGAGCATTTCTAATAAGCCTCTAGTTGTTTTCACAAGCTCTGTGGCTAATGTGACTATAACAGAGTTGCAGCCGATTTGCATTTTACCTCCATGTCTTCCAGGCCTTTTTTAAAAAGCAGAGAATGAAAGAAGTAAGCTCTGCATTTACAATTCCTTAACAGTTCTGTATAACCATTAAATTTTAACCCACACAAACATTATTTATAAATAATAAAAAAGTGTTTTGTTTAGTTTTTTTCATCTAAAATTGCCAGTCCTTCAGTTTCATCTTAAGTTTATAAAAACAAGGCATTACAAAATAGACTTTAGGTTAATCTTAAATGCATTCAGTTATATGAAAATAGTTTGGTTAAATATTATACAGGCAACATACTCTTAAGTTAAGAGCTGAGAGAAAGATATGACTGCTTTAAAAACACTGACCATCTTTATACGTCACAGACCTCATTGGTTTTCACCAGCACAAGCTAACTCAGACATTTGAGCGCATCATTAAAAAGTAATTAGTGGTTTGGAAAAGAACATTATGTGAACGTGTGTCTTTATCTAGGAGAAAGATAGCATTCAATCAGTTTCTGTCCTGAGAAACTGTGCCACAATCAGAAGGAAACAGCTCATGCTGTGAGCCCAGTAGAAACGTTCATGTAATCTATTATGCTGCCTCTGCTTAGTTGCATTTCGTAATTAGACTTGAAGCCCCTCCCCTTTCATAGCAAGGCTCTTAGATTCTGTGGACATTTTGCCTCCCATCGCTGTCAGCTGAATGGTGTAAACTGTATGCCTAATGCCATCTCAAAATCAATCTTTGTGAAGACCCCATGCAGTCCGGGGCTCCTGCTGGTGCTCAGGACTAACAATAAAGAGCAATAAATGCATTCCTATCAGCCAGGCAAGCAGGCACGTGTACACTAAAACACTCCCCGAAGAGAGCAAAAATAATGCTGTTCCCCATGAAAAGCCCATCGCACACACACTTAGATGAAAAAAACAACAAAAAAACAAGTTGTGTGAAATGCAAAATGCCGCTCGTTGGATAGCGGTATATAAAGCGGTGCTTTGCCAATGTAGGTGGAGACAATACAATGAGAGCAAGAGCTGTCTGTCTCCTGTTGCAGAAATCAAACAAACCACAGTAAAAATCTACTTGCTACATAAACGGCCACAGTGCAAAGCCAGAAGGTTTTTGGGACAAGTGGAGGTTATCTCCCCGAAGACAGTCGACAATGACTCTCCTCAACTACGCGTATTCTTAAGCAATAACAACGAGAGCCGTATTATCCACCCAAGAATACCCGTCACCGAAGAGAGCCTTAGAAAAAGGGGGCTTCGCCTGAATTTCAGCCATCCACAGTGGCATAGGCCAAAGCAGAGTTTTCTCTCTAGGGGAATTGATTGAAGATGCCCTTTACCACAAGGCAAGGCCCCCGTCAAAGGTTGCATCTGCAGACAGAAATGAACACACTTTGCATTTGTAGCAGGAGAGGGAGGATATTGCATGTAAAATGCTTCCCTTCCTGGGTTTAACTAGTTATGTGGAGAGACAGATGGTGAGGGGGATCATCTTACCTGGTGCTCACGGACTGCACGTCCTGTCCTCGGTCCAGCCCGGCCTCTGGGGGCGGAAGCGCTCGCAAACATCCAGGCCAGATCTGGGAACGATGTAAAGGAGGAAGGAATTAAACAAAAGCGTGGATTTAAATTTTTTCACCATAGGTTTAATGCCGCTATTGTACAGCACATTAACAGTCAAACACCGTCACCTTCAAAGTCTCACATGCTCATCACACACATTCAGGGAGGGAGAAAGAGAGAACGAGAGAGAGAGAGAGAGAGAGAGAGAGAGAGAGAGTCATACAGAAAATCCATTAGCAGCGGGAAGCAAATTACAGATCGTTTGGGGGAAAAAAGGGAATGCAATGATGGCTGTCAGAAACGGGGAACAATGACTGTTATTATGACTCTCATTTTCTGAGGGGTGCAGTAGCTCCCAAATGGAAGAGGAAAAAGATGGACATCAGAACATGTATTTTTCCAGCCTTGTGAAATTCATTCATACACACTTTCTGACTCACATGGAACCACAAAAAAATTATATATATATAAAGATTATCTGTGCTGGGAGGATGTAAATGTGTGAAATGTGTTTACAACAGCTTTTTGAAACATTGCTCACATACCATTGGGGGCATTTAAATGCAAATATTAAGAGACTGAGTACGAACAGTGGTGATTCAACATTACAGTGGAAAGCCAACACAACACATTCAAAAACATGGCATAAACATGGACCATGGCTATCTAACACACTCGAAACACTCAGACACACCCATCTATTGATGCTTACAACATTTTAGTCAGAATTCACACACCAAACAAGACATGGTAGAGAAACAACACACTGGAGACACTGTAACAGCAGAACAACCCCTGGTTCAGCACAACGGGCTTGTCAAAAAACAAACTCCCTTCTTATCTTGTTTGAACAGCCCTTTCGAAGCTAAAAGACCACCCTCCCATGCTCCCCAAAGCATGCATACAGCCAGGTTCCCATGGTACAACATCTTCCTCTGGCCAATAGCAAAAATACATGATCTTCTGCTTCATCTCCAGAAGCTTTTCCTGCAGCAGGTGCACGAGTGTAACTGTCCTAATCCTTTTGTGACTTTTCCCTCCATTTTAGGGCTTTTGAGAACAACAAAACAACGAAACATAACGAGAGGTAGACAAAGAAAGGACAAACGAAAGAAAAGAGAAGACAAAACGTGGACAGAAGGGACAAAAAGCTTTTTTTTGTGAAGCTCCTCTTCATTCCACTCACACATCATTACAGAGGCTCACTGACACAGGGCTCCTGCTGCCTGCCAGTGATTGCCATTTAATTGAAGGAGCAGGAATCCCATGAATATGTTAATACGGCAAACACAGTTGACAAATCCAGCAGAAAAATATCCACCGCCCCGATAGTAGCGCGATTACACAAATCTGCAGCACAGTGACAATCAGCTCACACAATACCCAAGGCAACAAATCTTTCTTTCCCCCCATGATATTGTGACGAGTCACAAAAGGAACAAAAGGCAAAGTAGTGGCAGAAAAAAAAACAGGCACAAATCCTTACTCCACTGAAGCAGGCTTACCCTAGAGATCTCTACAGAGCGGCACCCGCTGAGCACAAAGCCGCCCATTCGTCTGCTGCCTTGAGCCGGCAGTGACGGGGAAGGCTGAGGATGCTGTGCCTCCGTTCCTTCAGGTTGTTAAGCCACTGATCCGTCTCTGCCGTAAGACCATGTGCCCAAATGTGCAAGATCTCCTCCCGAACAAGCTCGTCACCATGCCGGAGATCAGGAGAGACATCTGCCAGTTGTTGCGCACGGGAAACTAAGTCACAGGAGGATGAGAGGAGCGAGGGAGTTAAAGAGAGAGAGAGTGGGAGGGAGGGAGAGAAAGCAGGAGTGCGAGAGAGGAACAGAATGAGAGTGAGAGTGTGGCTGTAAGGATAAGATACTGAGAGAGAGAGAGGAGAGAGAGGGAGGGAGGAACACCTAAAATACCCAACCATAGGGCTCAGTGAGGAAAGATCCATCTATCTTTCGATCTAAGGAGGGATGGACATGGAGAAATAGAAGCCGAGAGAGAAAGAGAAAGAGAGAGAGTCTAATTAGATTTGAGCTCCAACGCAGTAAGCAAAGGCAGTGAGCCATGAATCTCAGGCATCTAATGGTGGATTAATTGAGGGAGATCTGATGCGCGCTCCTCTCAGTCTAGTCTTCATGACATCTTATTGGACTGTGGCTCAGTCCTCTGGGACCACTGCTACAACAGTTCAGGAAGCATCATTTCCACCAATGCCATCTGTATGCATGACTTCACCACTTCTCAAAAACCCTTCAGTTCACTGTGAGAGTCATTCGCTTTTGAGACATGAAGCAAAAATGAAAAAGATGTCATATTAAACATACTTAGGTATTTGCATGTATATCCTGATGCTGTGTCAAACTGTTACTTGTATATGAGCATTTTAAGAAACTAAAACAGCTTGCAAATGCTTAATAATTGTCCATACATGTCTATATTTAATGACTGTTTTTTATAAACTAAAATTGTGGAATGAACATGAGGATTTTAAATCCAAAAAGGTACAATATGAATCAGAGTCGAATCAGAGTAGTGTCCAAAATCACTTTAAATCAGCATATATATACCAATAAATGTTATTAAATATTGTGCTATATTTGTTTGTTTCTCAGTTTTGCCTCAAATAAAACACATTCACAGAATGGACAGATTTCCACTGTACTATTTGGAGATGGCTTCATGACATTATCTATTGTGTATTACTGGAAAATTAAATCAGAGCATCGGAGTCAAATGCTAGCAGATTTCGTAAATCCAGATATATCACTTCATTGAAAGAACACATTTCAGATATGACAATTTATTTGATAAATAATGAAGCACATCCTGCTTTTATCTTAGACAAAGCACCGAAGTGATTGACCCTATTTTGCAACTACATACTGCCCTCTGTTGGTTTGTCCAGCAGTAGTTCACTTATTTCAGAGCCACTCCTTTAGGTTGATAATACCAGTCTTCCTTAATGTTATGCTCAGAGAATGTGTGGTTTCTTTGACTACCTGACAGACAAGTCATACTGAAATCTGTTGATTTAGAAAACAATATACTGACTTTCAAGAATGCTTGATATAATGGGAAAATATAACCAAGACAAATCATTAATATAGAAAATAATCATTTTTAAATGTATTAACTTATATATTATTACTTATTAAGTATTTTAGATTTTAATTATATAATTTAAATGTACATTTTTTTACTAAAGTATGCATTTGAACCAGAGTTATTTTCACAAAGATTCAGCTTTCAGACTCTAACATACATCATCGCACCTCAGATCCATGGTTCCCCACCAACCATGCATTGATTACAACATACTGCTGCTGTATTTTACACTTCTGTATTGTACGCCTGGGTAAAGACCTCAGTACAGACAGTGAACAATACACCTCGACTTTCAATATTCATTCTTTTTCAAGTAGGCTAATCGGTGGCAAGCTGAATTAAGGGATAAGTATCTGTCAAGGAAGCATAAAGCTGCTCACTCACAACCTGTACTCTATTACAACATTATGCATCCCATGAATCTCCACTAAATGTGTTGCAAAACAGGCCTCGGGATTGTTTTGTGGCGAGTGTTTCTGCATTCATTCTGTTATTCACTCGCTATGTAGTATGTTTAAGGAAACAAATCTTTTGAATCAATAGATACAATGCATTATTTTTATTCTTCACCAGGCTCTAGCTCCTTTCAGAGTTTTGATTTGGTGTGTTATCTTTAAGTGTGAATATACATCAATTCCAATGTTTAAAAACGAGTTTTTCCAACTTCAGCCGAGCGTTTATTGTGCTACGAGAGAAATGGATTGCCTGGAAATCGTGCCTGTATTCACAGTTACAGCACTTTCCTCCAATAGTGCAGTTTAGCACATCCTGGACTAAAAGTAGACAAATGTTAAAATTGAAATGGTGTCAGCAGTTTAATAATATGCACTAAATTGCAGTATAAAGGTCCTCCAAGACGGTTGAACCTGCCAGTGGCCCGAGATGCAAACACACACCCACGCAGCAACGGATCACGGGATTGGCCCATCCTGTCAAGATTACAAGCAATCAGAGGGGAGCGGCTTGCTTTCACTCCGCCCCTCCCCCTCGCCAATATGTTAATTGCCTACTCTCTCATGCAAATTATTTGTAAGTTATGAGTGCTGCTAGTGGCATCTACCGAGACCGGTCTGCTTCGAGCATGTGCTTACGTTTTTCTGGATTGATATACTGTAGTTAACTAGTACTGAATACTTATTTTTGAAGCAAAAAGGTACCCGTAATCAGCAAAAACCAGAGGGGGAAAGTAACGAATTACATTTACTCGCGTTACTGTAATTGAGTAGCTTTTTGTGTACTTCTACTTTTTAAAGTATTTTTTTTTAAATCTGGAATTTTTCTCAAGTATATTTTGTTTGAAGTATTGTACTTCGCTACATTTTAAAACATTAATTTCTAAGTAAAAAAATAAATAAAAATGTGCTCCCTGGAAACTACAGCAGAAGAACAAACTGGCGCTAAAATCACAAGAAAGATGGAGACGGACAAGACAGGCGTTATGGTGCAGAGCAGACCCAGCTGAAAACCAAACCCTGTCATATTCGGCTGAAGTTGAACTCGAAGGAAATTAAGTGAATCCCTGGCCATTTTTTATGCTCTATTATACAGTGTAAGCTGTGTTTGCCTTGGGAGACCACACTAGCAGCTTATAAAATCTCGACATTGCCCTTCGCAAGCATGTAGAGGTAACGTAAGGTAAATACTTGCATCAATGCATTGGAGGTTAAAATTATGCTTTGACAGTTTAGCAAAACGTTTTGCACAAATTAGCCAAAAAGACAGTGGTGCAGGGTGTGCGATATCGTCTGCGATGATATAGTAAGTGTTGTTTTGACCATGTGCGATTTGACAAAAAACAAACAAAACACTCTAAACAGTGTGCCGTGAAATCTAGTAGAGTAGACTAGTCCGCGTGAATTTGGAGTGCTTTCTTTCACTGCGTGATTCAATCTGTTAAAGTGCGTTTAGAATGATCACAAAAATTGAAGATATAGGGGCAGAATATGTATATATTTATATCATTTCATGTAGTAAATCAACATCACACGAAAAGTTCCGTTTTTTCTCCACAAATCAGCATGATTACATAGGCCTGTAGTTTTTTTTTTTTAAACAAGAAGTTAATTAAGAGACTTGCGTTTTAGACACCATTTGCCTGTTCTTGCTCTATTTCAACAACAAAAAGAATTCCAAACACAGTCAACATACACAGTTTTGCGTCTCTGAGCAACAGGATGGTGTTTCGTTCTTGAATGAATCAACTGTTTAAATTATTTGGTTCAATCGCAATGACTCTCTTAACAGTGATTTGCTTTCGTTAAAAACTGGCGATTTTAATTTCACATTTAAAGAATCTTTTGAATTTTTTTTTTTACGAGTAGTCAACATTTTATGTCTTGTTTATCAAAACATTATTTCTGCATTTGTAACTGCAGGCTAAATAAATTCACGTCAGTGTGTAAATCATCTATGCCACTTCAGGCGAATCTTCTTTGTTTCCTCTGCATTGCAAATATTAATTTAGTTGATACTGATTTAATTTGCCTGGTAACAGCTCAAATGTGTTATTATTCTAAATAACTGATTCCTTTAATTAAAAATCTCAGGTGTGTCAAACTCATTTCCTGGAGGGCCGCAGCCCTGCAGAGTTTAGCTTCAACCCCGCTCCAACATACATACCATGTAGTTTTCAAATAAGCCTAAATGATTAGTTTAGCTGGATCAGTTGTGTTTAATTAGGGTTATAAACAGTGCAGGGCTGTGGCCCCCCAGGACCTGAGTTTGACACCCTTGGCTTATCCCCGTTTTTCGTCCCTCCCACTGTTAAAATGTAACTAAGTGATTTTTACTCCGAGTCAATTTTAAATGATCTACTTTTTACTTTTACTTGAGCAGATTTTTAGACTGGTACTTTTACTTGTACTTAAGTAAAATGTAATTAATGTAATGGTACTCTTACTTAAGTAGAATATTTCTGTATTCTTTCCACCTCTGGCAAAAACAGATTCTAAACATTTGTACTTTATCTGATCCAGTAATGCTAAACTGAGTGGCTTTTCGCCAAATAGGACGCAATAATCTTGCAAATCTCTCATCTCCATATTGAGTCTAGTAGGCCCCAGTCAGTGTCTGACAGTGGTATTCAGCATGCATGATAGCACAACAGTACATATCCACATCATTCGGCAGTCAACAGTCTTACAGGCCATTTGAATTGCTGCAGACAAGTCTAACTCCAGCCGAATCCCTGCCTGACAGGGGGACTGTGCATGAAATCATGCAAAACATATGAGTTCTTGATTGGACGTCCACTCCAGCGTGAGATACACACACGATGGGGTGTGTATTTTTTATGTGTGTGTATGTGCGTGCGTGTGTGTTGGACCGTGGCTGACGGGTTGTTGACACATTCTCATTACACTGGGATCATGTTGCTTTTGGCCCTGAGTGGCTGGCTGCGGTTCCTCTACCTCACACATGCTCACTATATTCTATTATCAACAACTCATGGAGTGTTTGATTATGACAGTGTCATTAAAAAAAGCCTTTCTTTTACCAATCTCGAAAATGATTATCCTTTAAGGCAGTCGAGTGTATTGTTTACATATAAATTGGACAGTGCCAATAATATAATGGATTATATTATTTGGAAGAATAGTTTTCATTTATTATAAGGAATTTGTATTATTATTATTATTAGTAGTAGTAATAAATGTAACACTTAATTTAACATCTAAGTTTAACATATTGCTTTTGCAGCCTTTTTATACTAGCATTACAACGCATTACTTATACAGTTCATAGAAGCATCGCAGCATTTTTGCCTGAACGAGACAGATGCAATAAAGCATCATCTGAAAAAGGAATCTATTCCATGTTAATCATATTTTTCATAATCTGTCATGGCATTGCGTGAAATCTCATTGGACTGAAGTAGGCTACTGTTCCTCATATAAGTAATGGAGCAAATTATGTCCAGAGGATTGTATTTATGAGTTGAACACACATGAATTGCATCACAAGTCGTAATTATGAATGGGGAAACTCTGGATTTTCTTTAGGCTTAGGCTTGTAAAAAAACAGATAAACGTTTTTAATCGGAAACGGTGGTGGATTGAACACCTTATTTGATGACACAAGTTTTGCAACTATGGCAGCTGAGAAGGCCATTCTTTGTGTTATTTTTGAAGAATTTTCATGGCCTGATGAAATCAGCATAAATACGTATTTAATACTGAAAAATATGTTCGACAACATGACTTCTAATATCTTCGATTGTTGCGTATACCAAGCTGCAGAGGACAAAGTGCGCTTTCTCGATGCTCTCTTCTCCCAGGCTGGACTGTTCGGCGATATTATCGAGGACTGTGTCCTGCAGTTCTCGGCAGTACAGAAGCAGACCGAGGCCTTCCAACACATCTTGCCCCGGCGTGATGCACATCTGCCACCACTCCGCCACCTGGCAAGCCCTAGTCTGCTCGTCGCAGTGGGCGCCCTCCTGAGTCTACCAGAGCTGCTTCACCCCGTGCTGAATCGTCACCTAGGCCGGCGCGTCGAGCCTCTCGCAGGAGCGCGGCGCCCCCCAGACTTGAGTCTTTTTGTCCACCGGCGGTGGAAGACACTTCACTCAGGCCAGAGCCCTCTTCATGAGGCGAGTTCTTGCCTTGGGGTTGAGTCTGTTCACAATCTGGTGTTCTTCTCGCTGAGAAGAACCCGAAGATGGACGATTGGAGTAGTGCTTTCTTCCTTGCAGGAAAGGTTGGAGCGTAGGTTTTCACCCTCCACCTTGAAAGCGTATGTGGTTGCTATCACAGCACATCATGTTGCAGTGGCCGGACGGTCTCTGGGAAAGCACGATCTCATCGCCAGGTTCCTGAGGGGTGCCAGAAGATTAAATCCTCCTAGGCCACCCCTGGTGCCCTGCTGGGATCTCTTTATCGTCCTGGCTGGACTTCAGAGGGGTCCCTTTGAGCCACCGGACACCGGAGTTGAGCTGAAATTCCTGTTTGCTAAGACAGTGCTCTGACCACGCTCACTTCCATCAAAAGGATCAGGGACCTCCAAAAATTTTCGGTGAGAGAAGAGTCCCTTGTATTTGGTCCGGACTACTCCTACTGTCCTGAGACCCCGGCCTGGATACGTGCCCAAGGTTCCCACCACGCCCTTCTGTGATCAAGTGGTGAACCTGCAAGCACTGCCCTCGGAGGAGACAGACCCAGCCTCGGCATTGCTGTGTCCCGTAAGAGTGCTGTGCATTTACGTGGACCACACCCAGAGCTTTAGAAGCTCCGAGCAGCTCTTTGTCTGCCATGGAGGTCAGCAGAAAAGGAAGGCTGTCTTCAAGCAGAGCTTGGCCCACTGGATAGAGGATGCCATCGCCTTGGCGTATCAATCTCAAGGCGAGCCATGCCCCCTGGGGGTGAGGGCTCACTCATCACAGAGTGTTGCCTCCTCCTATGCATTGATGCACCACACCTTTCTGGCAGGCATCTGTTGAGCTGTGAGCTGGCAGACACCCCTGGCACTCAGACTGAACGGAGCCAGCTGACGCCAGGCCCGTGTCTCCGGTCATCCCCTTTACTGGGCTAGGTGTCCATATGGCTTTATTCCCTTCAGGTAATCCCATGTGCGTATTCTTCCACGGTAAGGTTTCCCTCTCGGTAAACCTGTGTCTTCTCTTTCACTGCTGCTGCTGACAGCTCTCCTCCCTACTCCTAGGTACGACCTGCCTCAGAGATCAATTAAAATGCAGTACTGCCCCAGGCCTGGGTCAGTCCATATCAGGGTCTCCATAGCGCCCTTCTCCAGAAGGCTCACTTCCCCATCATTACTGCCGAGCTGTAACAAGAAATAGGAAAGACTTGAAGCAATCTTTTGTCGAAATCCCTTCTAAATTATGTGGTGAAAGGAACAGCGGCTTGGCTATCTCCAGCAGCGATGTACTCACCTGTGGTCCCTGCGGGTAACAAGGTCAGCTAATTTGTGCTGGGGCGATGGGAAGGTTACGACCTTTGCATGGTATTTGTCTGTCACACGCTTGCTTGTCAACATTTGCAATGCCATAAGGTTGTGACAAGGTTCAGGTTGTGGCACTTTCCATGGACCCCTAATGTCATTGCGACATAACTCGCAGCGATCGACAGATAGGGAACGTTTCGGTTATGTATGTAACTGTCATTCCCTGATGAAGGAATGGAGACTTTATGTCCCATTCCACAATTTTGAACAATCGCTGGGTGCCAGGGACACGTTCTTGGCTCCTCAGCGGAAAACATGATGAGTGGATGCACCTGTTGCCTATTTATAACCGTATGCACGGGGAGGGGCTCAGGTATGCGAAATCCACTAGCCAATATTCATTGGCGTTTTCTCTTAAAGTCAGAGATGATTGGGGCTCCCAAGTGAATCCCCTAATGTCATCACGACATAACGTCTTTGTTCCCCCATCAGGGAATGAGGGTTACATACGTATCCGAGACGATCCCCTATAACACCATGTGTGCAAGTTCTTGGTATTGATCTCGGTATGTATGGCCTAATATCTCCATTAAACTGGAGACATTACGTAGGCTATTAAAAAAAAGGCCTTCCATTTTAATATGACTCAGAGGATATTGTACCTGTTCTCCTCGCGGGAACACTGACACGTCTCTATGTTGTAACTTTACCTGCTGACTGGCACGAGTTTGCACCCAGCTTCATGTGCAGACCCCCTGTGGTATATAAAAGCACGTGAATCCGGTATAGTTGCCCTCCTGCCGGGCTGTGGGTGTGCAGGGGGGCCGTGTAGAGTCATAAACAACGGTGTGTGGTGTAGTGTGTTGTGTGTGGTAGGGGGTGTGACACAGTGATTGACAAAAGGAGAGAGAGGATGGTTATGCTCTCTAAACAAATGAACATTGATGGTTTATAGCAACCCGACCTGACCCCACCCTTCATTAGTAATGGTTGTAAATCACTTTTAACGCCTGCTATAAACCATACTTATGAGTACTGAAATCAAATACATATTAAAAATGAATGAAGAAAATAAATTACCAAAGATTTCAAACTACATTAAATGATATTCAATGAAATACAATAAACTCAGAGCTGAAACTGAATGATTTGTGTGTTGTTGTCTTGATTTTAAACACTTTAAACTCATGATGCAAATCCACCAAGAAGTGATGCAGCATTCAAAGACTTCAGTGCATGTTTGCAAAAACCAGCACTTGAAAATATAGTAGACAGAATACAAAAACGAATAAACCTTCCATGGACTGGACTACTGTTGTGGACTAGGGCCTAATGAAATTAGGCCTAGTGAAATAAACAATATATTGACTTCTAAAGGCACTCATTATGTTAGTGATGATCTTTTATTTATTACTTATTTTTTAATAAATATTGATAAATGTGCAAGCACTATTTAAACTACGCTTCTGATCCTGTGGAGGACTGTGCATTTGTGCATTGGGCAACCAAAAGCGGACTAAAAGCTTTATAAACCTTGTTACAGGGATTTCAACAAAATACATGTATAAAGCTTTACAGAACAAATGAACAAGACCGTGTGAATATTTAACATAGATCACTAGCACACATTAGAATATTAGGCTACTAGGAAATTCAGCAGAAACCACTAAGAATAGTAGATACACAAAATTATTTGCATAGATTTACAACTGAACCGTATTGTAAAATATGTTACCAATAAAATGTTTAATGGTAGTTATGTGTTATTGAAAATAATTTAGGCAAAGGTATATGAAAAGTGCCTTGCTTGTCACTACAATCTCATTTTATAGGAATAGCTCACCCAAAAATGAAATTAGCTGAAAACTAGCCCTCAGGCAATTCAAGATGTAGATGAGTTTGTTTGTTTGTTTATCAGAACAGATTTGCAGAAATTTAGCATTACATCACTTGTTAACTAATGGATACTCTGCAGTGAATGGGTGCCATCAGAATAAGAGTTCAAACAGTTTATAAAAGCATTAAAATAATCCACAACTAATCCACATGACTCCAGTCCATCAGTTAATGTAAAGTAAAGCTGCATGTTTGTAATAAACATTTCCATCTGTAAGACATGAGGCTGAGTCAATTTTCAGCAACAATTTCATCTTGGGCAAACTATTCCTTTATAAGACCAATCTTTACCCATCGGAAAATTACTGTAATTTGCGGTCTCTTGGGACTGATTGCTTTATTTATCAGTGTGATTGCAATGTAAATTGAGTTTACAATGTAGTATTTTACCACATACCTGCAGAGGCATATTATAATACTGTCAAAATGCCAGAGCTGTATATCGCTTGACTTTGATGAAAGAGCTGAACCCAAACAGTTCTGCCCTGTCTCCAGGTCCTTGCCATCATACGTCTGCCTCAGCCACCCACTGGCATTTAGAGAAAGCTCCAAAAGACCCGAATCAAATAATGCTTTATGGACATGGTGTCCTGCAAATGTTACATAACCTTCCATTATGTGCAGATTTCCCATGAGATTGACTGGCCAATCGACCCCAGTAGGGTGTGGGGAGGGGCTGGGTGGACAGGAATACAGATAACTTAAGAAAAAGCTCATTTAGACCGGAATAGAAATTATTGACCTGGAAGCAGCTGCTGGTTGCTTGCTGATTTGTTGCCGGTTCTGGCAAGAGCAATTACTGCTGTGGTCTGGTCACTTGGAGCCAGTGATAAAAGTTTATGACTGAGTTCACTAACAATGTGAAGATGCTGAAGATCCTTTGCGTTCCTCTGCATGAAATGATTCCACACAAAGCAGATGAAGTGGGATCCAAAAGTCGAAGACCTTCTCTTTTTATTTACATTTTTAATATAATCAGCATAATAGTTTGAGTGAAAAGTGTTAGTGTTTTGCCAATATGAAACCCTGAGAAAGGACAGGATTTTAGAGTGGCAACAACAGCAGCACTCAAGCTGCAAGAACTCCACAAGTTTGTTCAAAACATAATGAGCATGTTCTAGAAAAAGCGTAGAGTTGGAATTATTTTCATAACAGAAGAATGAGAAGTATAAACAAATATAAATGTATTATTATGATTAGAATCGTCAATTTTGAATGTGGTCTCAGAATTATGGACACTGGTATACATATTCCACAAAATCATATTTTGTTTTGTTTTTTTTTGGTGTATGTTCCAAATTTAATTTAGGAATTTTTTGAAAAAAATCTTACTTATCTTTAGCTTCCATTTTAATTCAAATAAAGTATGCTTTTCACCATACAATACCTGGCGCATTGTGTAATTACTTTGACTTCTGCTTTCAATCAAATATTAAATCAGCAATAATTCCTTTCTGCTTTACTTGTTGACACACAATATTTTTTTAAACACAATATAAACAGCAGGGATAACTATGCTTTTAATGCATACAATCTTGTTTGTGTGTTTTCTATTGCAAAGCTACAGGCTAAGAGTAGCTGTCTATCAGCATGAGTCTAGCTAATGAAGCATTGTAACTTGATGTGACAATCATTTGTTATCAGTCATTGGTTTAGTTTGCAATTTAGTTCTTCAAAATGCTCTAGATTTACAGAGGTATTTCTCTCAGTCTGTGTATTCCCAAGCAGAGGGATACTATCTGAAATAAAGCTGTTTTTATCATTTAATACCTCTCACCAATGGTTATCTCAGGAATGACAGTAGCATTCCTGGATGCTTCAGTTCTTTACAAAGTAATGAATGCCACTTTGAGACACTTCCCCTCACACCTCCCTACAGGTTCGCCGGCTAAGCTTCATGCTGATTATCTTGTCGGATCCTGTTCCCGTGCTAGCTGGCTTGATGACAGCGCAGTCAGACTAACCTGCTAAGCTGCCTGATGACAGTATACACATGACGAATGGCGTGCTGGGGAGCTGCTCGCTATTAATTAAGTCAAATGGTCGAATGTCAAAGCGGCAAAGGTCAGCCCTAATCTCTGCGACCTGTCTCTGCTGCTCCGCGCCAGAGAACTGTCTCATGGCTGAACATATCGACAGATACCTATTGCTTTATCTTTTGATTATGAGTCACCCTTTATTCTAACCCTACCGAATTGATTGTTTACAAGGCAGAATCTCCAGGGGAAGAGGAAAGAGCAGAGAATAAAAATGAGCTTTGTTAATTATAGCTGTTCAGAACACTGTTTACTTGTGATGTAATCCAGTGTAATGTCTACCTCAAAGTGCCCCAAAGTTTCCCTTTTTGTGACACGAGTTTGTCACATTTTCATCATCATATTTCTCCCTTTTGATTATTTATTTTGTGTGCTTCAGAACTCATTCTTAAAGGGGTAGTTTATCTAAAAATCACAAATCTGCTTTAATTCACTCATCCTCATGTCCTTTCAAATGTGTTTGATTCTTCAATCTTTTGAGGATCACAAAATATGCCTTTTCGAGGAATATCATGGCCACTTTTTTCAATATAATGAAAGTGAATGTCAACTGGGGCTGTCAAACTTAAAACTTAAAAAAAGAGATAGAGGTATCATAAAACTCATGCTCTATGTTCCAGGCTCTTTGAAGCAACATGTAGTATAATAAATACAGTATACTTATGGTTAGGATTTGGTTTAGGGCAGCATCCTCAAATCTGGCCCACTCCTGCAGAGTTTAGCCTATCAAACACACCTGAGCATGCTAATCACTGTCTTCAGGATCATTAGAAAATCACAGGTAGGTGAGTTTGATCAGGGTTGGAGCTAAACTCTGCAGCAGATTGGCCCTCCAGGGAAAGATTTGAGGAACCCTGGTTTAGGGTAAGTTGCTTGTAATTATTCATAATTTACTGTAACAAAACAAGGACACTGTATAAATAAAGTGTTACCCTTTGAAGCCATATAGCGTTAATTTAAGTCCCATTATCCTCGTTACCATTCCTTGGCACATCCATTAAAGTAGTATGAATGAATCATTGGACTGATGCTCAATTGAATCAATGATTCGTTAGCAGCAGTTAACAGCTCAATGGAGGGGAAGATGATCAGGGAACAACTTGAATTAAAGTTGACTGTTAGTCAAACAAAACCTAAAGTGCATGCTTCAGAACATGTGAAATGTACAACATGAGTTGTAAGGACAGAATATGAACATTGAGAGACTATTCATTATGAGTGAATGATTGCTTTAAATGAGGAAACTATAATAAGATTACATTTTAATCAGACCTGCATTTATACATAATGTGAGTGGTCAGGGAGCATGGCATTATGGTAAAGGATATGGAGAATGTTGCCTTCAGGTGGGAGCAGTTAGACAGCATATAGCTTATAATGAGGAATTTTCCCCTGCTGCTCATAGATCTGCTGGGTCGATCATTAGCCGTCTCCATGCTCACTGATTTGTGTTTTAATGGCTCTGTCTGACTGTCCCAGGGAAGTCCAATAGCTATTTATAGAGTGAGAAACAAAGTGGTAGTCAATGAAGGCTTTGCAGGGTAAATTTTAACCAGTAAACATTCATACTTTCATGGCATCCAAACATTTTGAAAGGCATTGAAAATATGTGATTTAAAATCCCATTTAAACCTGTAAATAAACTGAAAGTTTAGTATTTTGAAAAACATTATTATGTTTAATGTCGTTTTTATTATATATTATAGTATTATATTAATAATAACAAGTGAACTAATATATAATGTATTTTATAATAATAACAATTCAGATTCTTTACTATTTATAGGTCACCAAGAGGTATTTAGCCTTTATTTAGAAGGTTTCTAGCCTTTCATCAGTACTGGGGCATCAACAAGTGTGATGTTCCCATATTTTGATACTATTTTTTGATAATCTTATGAATCTAGATATAAATTGTTTTACCTATAATACAGAGTCATTGACAAACTGTGCTGTGCACACAACAAAAGAGTTGCTTCATTGCTGAAATGATTTTCCAGCAATGTATAAACATATCACTGCCATTACAATTTCGGTGTAAGGAACTGCTGCAAATGATTCAGTATGCATGAGTAAACTGTCCAAATCTATCAAGTTGAATTGCAACCTTTTGACCGGTTGTATCAAAAGAGTGCTTAATTGACAAATTTGGCATCACTACTTATTCTAAAACAGCAAACAGAAAACACATGATTTCTGAAATATAAGAGAAAATTATCTTCATGTTGGTACAGTATATGGTAATCCCATCAGACGATGAATTATCAGTAATATCATTTATCAGCAGTATTTCACTAGGCCTCATCTAGCAGATAATGCTAGCAAAAGAGGGAGAAACCAAATAATATATAGATATATAATCAATTAAACTGATTTGTACTAAACATGTTCTAAATTAGAGGCATATTCACCAATGATCTCAGACTTTTCGGTCCACACTGTACAGCATGAGCAATATTTTCTCAAACCGTTAGTCTCTCCAGAAAACGATCACAGACTAACAAGCAAACTATAACAAACGTGAGTAATCAGGCAAGAGCAGAAAACAAACATACTGCAGATTGTTTACTGAGTCCAATCTATCCTGCAAATCTCACCGCATGAATCAGTTTTCATTTCGAGAAAAGTTTTCAGTGACTAATTTGTTTCTTGTGAGAGTTGTGTGTGGGTAGTCTGAATCCTGGTAATATATTCCATGACAAGATTTGCAGCGATCTGCATGCCCTTCAGCATCTCCCTCACAAAAATGCTTTACAAGCAAGACACATGCTGCTCATTGCATTCTTTCCCTACATGCTCATGAAATATATATATAATACCAAAAATGATTGTAACCTCGCCCAGTCATGGCATCCTGCATGAATAATTGATGCCTGTATTCCGACACATTTGAATCATTAAACACATGCAACATAGCACTCTCATTAATATCCAGTCAGCCCCGCTGTCCATAGGGTTTCGGCAAACTGCGCCTTTCTTTCGCAAGCTAAGCCCTGTGATTTGTTTTAAAGATGCGTCCATCCAAGTAAAACCATTTTGATCAGAGCAAATGGAGTCAGTTAAGCGAGTGGGCCTGTTTTCAAAGCCCATGGCTCTCGTCTTGCTCCACGCAGCAGGTCACCCTGCTCTGTGGCCAGGCAGCAGATGACTTGTCATGACGGTTTTATGTATTTTTATACACACACATATATATTGGTTTCTACTCGTGGACTGTGAAGCATCGTACTCTCCTGGCAGCTCCTCTGGCTGTTTAGAATCATTAATGTTCTCCAAATACCCTGGCGCTCCAGCATCCCCTGCCGAGCATGGTGGACTGGAACGCATTGCCTGCAGGGAGCAAGATAAAACCGGCAAGAGGGAGAGAAAGAGAGAGAGTTTGAAAGAAAATCAAAGTCCAGCATCAAAAAGTCGGCTTTCCCTTATGAAGCTGTAAAAAAGGGAGGGCGAGGGAGAAAGAAAGAGACCAAGATGGGAAAAAGCGTGTTGGGAGAAAAAAGGTGGTGCTTGCTAGATACGGCTCCAGCTGTCAAGGAAGTCATATAGCTCTCTGTACTGGACATTTCTGATAGGTCCAATAACGAGCAGAGAGTACATAACATTTTTCTTCCTTCCTTCCTTCCTTCCTTCTTTTATTTTATTTTTTTTAAACTCTCTTCACAGATGGACCTCCAAATGTTTCGGGGGAGGCTCTCTCTCTTTCTCTCTGCACTCTCTCTCTCTTGCATGGCAGCATGGGTGTATTTGGAAACTCAACAAACACAAGGACGAGAAATAGTCGCCACCGCTCCCTGTTGCGAGGTGCTGGAAAGGCAAATGAAGAACAGGATCGTTAGCCTAATGATTGACACGAGGGGCCAGAAAAGACGAGCTTCCTGACCAGATGCACCCTGCATTTGACTGATTTCTGCATTTGGCAGATCGATAGTGTCAGATTAATCTACAGTTCTTAAAACCAGTGGTAGAGCGGATTCTGTGTTTTAAGAGAAAAGGTCTCGTGGGCTCTTTCAAATAGGCGTGATGAATATCAGAGAATGATCGCAGAGATAACTTATTTGTGCAAATGAGGACCAGTTATTGGAAAATCTCTCCACTGATAGTTTTCTGCCAGGGAGCCAGTGATGAGTGGGCAGTTTCATGTGTGCGGGTGTGAGAATATAAAGTCTGCTTTGTTGCATCGCTCTGAAATATCTCTGCAGTATAAGCAAGCATGCAGTTTAAGTCCAACAATCACTGACCTATGACCTTTTTATGACCTTTGTTACATTTATGTTTGTAGAAATAAAGAAAGAAGATAATGAACAAGTATATAAGCATAGACAAAAATATGTTGGCCATGGGATTTAAAGGGATAATTCACCCAAAATTGGAAATTATGTCATCAATTATCTCTCTCGTGAATGTGTGGCACAGACTGACATAGAAGAAAATAAATTTAATAATGTTATTTTTCTTTTCTTTTCGCACAAAAAGTGAATGAGCTGTTCACACAGAACAATCTCCTGGACAGCAACGAGTCTGGTTTCAGAAGTGAACATTCAACCAAAACTGCCTTGCTCTCAGTTGTTGACGCCCTAAGACTGGCAAGAGCGGTTTCCAAATCTTCAATAATTATCTTGCTGAATCTGTCCGCTGATCTGTCCTCCTGTCAATCCTATTGGCAAAGGACATCTCAGGAACCGCACTCCAGTGGTTTAAGTCTTACCTCTCAAATAGGTCCATCAAGGTACCTTGGAGAGGTGAGGTGTCCAAGTCACAAAATCTAACTACTGGGGTGCCTCAGGGCTCCGTTCTTTGACCACTTACCTTCTCTGTCTACATGGCATCACTTGGTTCTGTCATTCATAAACATGGCTTTTGATATCACTGCTATGCTGATTACACTCAACTCTACCTCTCATTCCATCCTGATGGTCCGACGATAGCTGCTCGCATCTCAGTTTGTCTAAGAAACATTTCTTGCTGGATGAAGGGCCATCACCTTCACCTCAACCTTGCAAAGACAGAACTGTTTTTGATGTTCCATCAAACCCATCGTTTCAACACAATTTCTTCATCCAACACATCAACCATAGCTCCTTCAAAAACTGCCAGAAACCTTGGAGTTGTGATTGATGATCAGTTGACTTTCAGTCCTGCATATTTGCTTTATTCAATATCAAAAAGATCAGACCCTTTCTTTCGGAACATTCTTCACAATTCACAATTCGCTTGTTCAAGCGCTTGTTCTGTCCAGGCTGGACTATTGGGATGCTTTCTATCAATCCCTTACAATTAATCCAGAACGCAGCTGCAAGATTATTTTTTAATGAGCCGAAAAGAATGCACGTCACACATCTGTTTATCAATTTGCACTGGCTAACTATAGCTGCTTGTATAAAATTCAAGGCATTAATGTTTGCCAAAAAAAAACACCACTGGCTCTGCACCCCTTTACCTAAATTGATTACTTCAGACTTATGCTCCCTCTAGAATCTTGTGTTCTGCAAGTGAATGACACATTATTGTGCCATTCCAAGAGGCACGAAATCACTTTCACTGACTTTTACATTAAATCTTCCCTCCTGGTGGAAAGTCCTTAGCCATCTTCAAGAATCGGTTAAAAACACATCTCCTCCATCTTTATTTCACACTCTAATTGTAGACCTCTTTATTCTAATTTTAAAAATGACCCTTTCAGCACTCTATTCATTTACTAACTGTTTGTTTTCTTTATATAAAAACACTAGCTTGCTCTATTCTTTTTATATTCTATCTGTTTTCTTTTTATTTATTGTATCATTTAAAAAAACTTGCTATGTGTACTGCATTAGGCTAACTGAGACTAGTCATTACACTTGCATATCATTGTTCTTTTGTTGATTTTGATTTCTTCCATTGTTCTCATTTGTTCTCTCTTTGGATAAAAGTAATTTAGTGTCTGCTAAATGACTTATTGCAAATGTAAATGTAAGTATCCCCGAAGCTTCATACATTACGGTTTAGGGCTGTAGTACTCGAGTCCGGTCTCGACTCGAGTCCGGACTCGAGACGTTTTCTATCGCCTCGGACTTGTCTTGGACTCGTTGGTATTTGGACTCGGACTTGTCTCGACTTGGTCATCGGACTCGCCAAATGTTCAAGTTGGTCTCGACCGAGTCCAGCAATATATGCTTTTTTTTTTCTCTTTCAAAACAAAGACTCGCTTGTTCCGCAAATGGGTAATGTAATTGCCATTGGTTTAACTCCATCTAGAACGGGCATTGTCATTGGTCCATCTAGAACGGGCATTGTCATTGGTCCCCTGTTAAATGCACAGCTGCGTCATATGAGTGTGCGCGCTGCCTGGAGGCATAAATAATATTTATTTTGGCCACAGACACGCTGTTGGAAATTTGCATTATACAGTTTGGTTTTACAAAGTTCGCTGGAGTTTTCCCTCTCACTTTCCTTCGCTTTTAAATACCTTATTAATGCCCGTGCGCATTTTGCTTTCACTTTCATTTCAGGTCTTATCTATAACTTACAACGACACATTTTCTGCAATAAACATGGGACTTTAATTAACAAAACGAATAAAAATACACCATTACCATGCTATAAGCCTAATATAAAATTACAAACTTGCAAAAGGTTTAAATGTAAAAAAGAAAAACTGACAATCATCAAACGCCGTGGCACCAAATGTCACGGTTCACGGATCTGTGTGTTCATTCTGTGTGTCTGCGTGTTGTCACCTGTCTGATTGCTTGTCAGCGTTGCTACGGCAACCTCAGTGCTGATTAGCTAATCAGCACGGTCGCACCTGCTGTGCGTTATCCGCTGCCTTTATCTGGTTCGCATTTGCTGTGCATGTTGTCAGATCGTTGTTTTCTCATGCCAGTTTGTTCTCTCCAGTTCTCTGTCTCCTGTTTATTTCCTGCCTTGGAATCCTGCAGTTTTGGATCGGGTCAGTGCTTCACAGTCTCTGTGCCTTGGAGATCGGCTGGATCGGGTCAGTGCTTCACAGTCTCTGTGCCTTGGAGATCGGCTCGTCTGCTTGAGACCTTCTAGCTACTCACCGTGCTTCATCTCTCACTGTTTGTCATTAAACATCTATTCACTTGCAACTGGATTCTGAGTTCTCATTCCCTGACAGAACGATCTGACCAGAGATGGATCCAGAAAGTGCCTCAGAGCTGAGAGACATTCTTACCAGCAGCAAAGTTCGCATGGAACAGCAAGAGGAACAGATCATGGCTACCGGTCGTGCCGTTCAGGCACTGGTAACGCAGGTCTCGGAGTTAACCACTCAGTTCCGACAGTTTAAAACTGAACCCACTCAACAGCCCACCGCGCTCAATCCCCCGACTGTTCCATCTGTGGATTATCTCAGCCGTCGCGCGGAGCCCCGCCTACCGCCTCCAACGGTCTACTCCGGTGAGCCCCTGTTATGTCGTTCATTTCTGGCTACATGTTCTCTTCACATCGCTCTCCAGCCTTCATCCTTCCCCACAGAAGATTCCAAAGTGGCTTTTGTGATCACTCTGTTAACTGGACGAGCAGCTCTCTGGGGAACGACGGTGTGGGAACAGAAGCACCATTGTTGTTCTTCATTCCAGTCCTTCTCAGAGGAACTCAAGCGGCATCTGGCAGGAGGCGGCGCGGAATTGGCTGAGTTACGTCCAAGGGAATCGATCGGTGACGGATTACTCAATCGAATTTCGCACTTTGGCGGCTGAATGTAAGTGGAACTATGAAGCGCAGTGGGACATGTTTAGGCATGGGTTGGCCGACCGTATTATAAATGAAATTTATACTCATGAATTACCTACCTCTCTTGACGGGTTAATTGATCTGGCGTGGTGGACGCTAGATTGCAACGCCGTACAACGAGCTCTACAGATGCCGGTTGTTAATACTGATGACCGATTTTCCAGTATGGGTACGGTTGGTCATGTTTTTGATTCTGAACCCATGCAAGTGGGCAGAGCCCATCTTTCACGGGAGGAGAAGGAGAGACGCAGGAATCAGGGACTATGTTTATACTGCGGTGCGGCTGGTCATATTGCGGCGCAGTGCCCGGTAAAAGCCAAAGCCCGCCAGTAGATAGGAGGTTACTGACGGGTGGAGTCATCTTCGAGAAATCCTCTTCTTCTGCTGCTACTCTTCTTCCTGTTCAACTACTTGTGGATCGTGCTGCATTTACATGTAAAGCCTTAATCGATTCTGGAGCGGAGGGCAATTTTTTAGATCACAAGACTGCGCTTCAATTTGGAGTTCCTGTGGTTCCGCTCAACTCGCCCATCTTTGTCAGTGCTCTCTGCGGTCAGTCTCTTCCACCCGTCACCCATGTCACTGAGTCGGTGAGCCTCATCACTTCGGGTAACCACACTGAGACTATTTCCTTCCTCCTGACTGACTCTCCTTTAGCTCCTGTGGTCTTGGGGCACCCTGGCTCTCACGCCACAATCCCAACATAAACTGGCGCCAGAACACTGTTTCTTCCTGGAGTGAATATTGTCATGCTTCGTGTTTGTTGTCTGCATGTCCTTCTGTGTCTTGTTCTGTGTTACAGGATGAACATATGGATCTGTCTAACGTGCCCGCTGAGTATCTTGACCTGAAGGAGTGTTCAGTAAGTCTCGGCTGCTTCTCTTCCTCCGCATCGTCCTTATGACTGTGCAATAGAGTTATTGTCAGGTATGTCTCCGCCTAAAGGCAGGTTATACTCGCTTTCAACTCCTGAAAGGGAGGCCATGGAGAAATACATTTCTGATTCTCTGGCAGCCAAGATCATCCGTCCTTCCTCTTCTCCTGCAGGTGCGGGGTTCTTCTTTGTGGAAAAGAAAGATGGGTCTCTTCGCCCTTGTATTGACTATCGAGGGTTGAACAGCATCACGGTAAAGAATACGTATCCTTTGCCGTTGATGTCTTCAGCCTTCGAGAGTCTGCAGGGTGCTTCCTTTTTCACAAAGTTGGACCTTCGTAATGCCTATTATTTGGTTCGCATAAGGGAGGGGATGAATGGAAGACCGCTTTTAATACCCCAGGGGCACTTTGAGTATCTTGTTATGCCGTTTGGGTTATCTAACGCCTCCGGGTCTTCCAGGCACTGGTCAATGATGTGCTGAGAGACATGGTCGATCAATTCATATATGTCTACCTGGATGACATATTGATTTTTTCTCGGTCTCTCCAGGAACATGTTCAGCACGTCAGGGTAGTGCTTCAGAGGCTGCTAGAGAATGGGCTTTTTGTCAAGGCGGAGAAATGCGTTTTTCATGCACAGTCGGTCCCTTTTTTAGGTTACATTGTGTCATCCGAGGGAATGCGCATGGACCCCGACAAGGTTCAGGCTGTGGTAAATTGGCCAACCCCAGATTCCCGCAAGGCCCTGCAGAGGTTCCTGGGCTTTGCCAATTTTTACCGGCGTTTTATTCGCAATTACAGCCAGCTAGCCGCCCCTTTGACTGCCTTGACCTCCACTAAGACGATGTTCAGGTGGTCCAGCTCGGCTGAAGCTGCGTTTTCCAAACTAAAGAGTTGCTTTGTTTCAGCTCCCATTCTTGTTGCCCCTGATCCCTCTCGTCAGTTCGTGGTGGAGGTCGATGCGTCAGAGGTGGGGGTTGGTGCGGTTCTCTCCCAGCGCTCTTCCTCGGATGACAAGATGCATCCTTGCGCGTATTTTTCTCACCGCTTATCACCTGCCGAACAAAATTACGACATTGGTAATAGAGAGTTGCTGGCAGTCAAGCTTGCCTTGGAAGAATGGCGTCATTGGTTGGAAGGTTCGGGGGAACCTTTTATAGTCTGGACAGACCACAAGAACCTTGAATACATCAGGTCTGCTAAAAGGTTAAACTCTAGGCAGGCTCGGTGGGCTTTATTTTTCGGTCGCTTTCATTTTTCTATTTCTTACCGTCCAGGTTCTAAGAACATTAAACCGGATGCGTTGTCCCGCATTTTTGACCAATCCGAGCGCCCGTTGTCTCCCGAGCTCATCTTGCCCAAGAAAATCGTGGTTTTTGCGGTGACTTGGGAGATCGAATCGAAGGTCCGTATGGCCTTACAAGGGGTAACACCTCCGCCTGGATGCCCACCAAGTCGTTTGTTTGTGCCAGAGAATTTGCGGTCCGATGTCATCCGTTGGGGTCATTGTTCCAAGGTAGCTTGTCATCCAGGGGTTAATCGTACAATTTTTCTTGTTAAACAACGGTTCTGGTGGCAATCTATGGCCCGTGACATTCGACTTTTGTTTTGTCCTGTTCAGTCTGTGCTATTTCTAAGACTTCCAATCGGCCCCTGCTGGACTCCTTCAACCGCTGTCAGTTCCTTGAGACCCTGGTCCCACATTTCGCTAGATTTTGTTACGGGACTCCCGCCTCCCAGGGTAACACGGTAGTTTTGACCGTGGTGGACCCGGTTCTCGAAGGCAACTCATTTTATCCCTCTGCCCAAAATACCCTCTGCCAGAGAAACAGCGGTTGCTGTCATTGACCACGTTTTTCGCATTCATGGCCTCCCGATGGACGTGGTTTCTGACAGGGGGCCTCAGTTTATCTCCAAATTTTGGAAGGAATTTTGTCGCTTGTTGGGGGCAACTGTTAGTCTTTCTTCTGGTTATCATCCCCAGAGTAATGGTCAGACAGAGAGGGCCAACCAAGATTTAGAACGTGTGATGCGGTGTTTGGTGTCTCAGAACCCTTCCTCTTGGAGTCAGCAACTTTCATGGGTGGAGTACGCACACAATTCTTTACCAGTGTCGTCTACGGGCCTGTCTCCATTTGAGTGTAGCTTAGGTTACCAGCCACCTATCTTTCAGAGTATGGAATCCGAAGTCGCGGTCCCCTCTGCCCACGCCTTTGTCCAGAGGTGCCGCCGCACCTGGAGGAGGGCTAGAGAGTCTATCCTCCAGGTGGGGTCACGCACCAAGGCCCAGGCCGATCGCCACCGGTCAAAGCCTCCCGTCTACGTCGTTGGTCAAAAAGTGTGGCTTTCATCCAAAACATTCCTCTCCGCACTGCCTGTAATAAGCTTGCTCCTAAATTCATTGGCCCGTTTACTGTCACCAAGATTATTAGTCCGGTGGCAGTTCGCCTTAAACTTCCTCCTGCGTACAGGAGAATTCATTCCGTCTTCCATATTTCCAAATTAAAGCCAGTTTTTCTTTCTACCATTAATCCGCCGGCCCCAGTTCCCCCACCGCCGCGACTCGTAGATGGGGAACTTGCTTATTCGGTAAAACGTATTCTGGACTCGAGGCGGAGGGGACGCGGATTTCAGTACCTGGTGGACTGGGAGGGTTACGGTCCGGAGGAGAGGAGTTGGGTTCCTGCTAGAGACATATTGGATCATTCACTTATTGATGATTACAATCGTCAGGTAAGTTCCCCTGGAAGCGCCAGGAGGCGCTCCTAGGGGGAGGGGTACTGTCACGGTTCACGGATCTGTGTGTTCATTCTGTGTGTCTGCGTGTTGTCACCTGTCTGATTGCTTGTCAGCGTTGCTACGGCAACCTCAGTGCTGATTAGCTAATCAGCACGGTCGCACCTGCTGTGCGTTATCCGCTGCCTTTATCTGGTTCGCGTTTGCTGTGCATGTTGTCAGATCGTTGTTTTCTCATGCCAGTTTGTTCTCTCCAGTTCTCTGTCTCCTGTTTATTTCCTGCCTTGGAATCCTGCAGTTTTGGATCGGGTCAGTGCTTCACAGTCTCTGTGCCTTGGAGATCGGCTGGATCGGGTCAGTGCTTCACAGTCTCTGTGCCTTGGAGATCGGCTCGTCTGCTTGAGACCTTCTAGCTACTCACCGTGCTTCATCTCTCACTGTTTGTCATTAAACATCTATTCACTTGCAACTGGATTCTGAGTTCTCATTCCCTGACACCAAATGAATAAGAAAAAGAACGAATAAGAGCAAAACGAATAAAGCCCGGAGGCACGGAATACAACTGGATATAAAATAAAATAAATTACACAAAAACGTAAATAAAGTAAAAAAATAAGCAAACACTGTGGCAAAGGCTGGGCGATTTATCAGATTTTATCGATTAATTCGAATTTAATGTTTTGCCACAATTAGATTTTTTATAAATCGAGGAATCGTGATTTTGAATAGAAATATTACCAAACGCTAGAATTAGACACTTTGATAAAGAACAATCCAACCGCATGTCGATGCACATGATTAACTCTATGTGCCATTCACACAGAATGTGCTTTTGTGTTGATGCAGGCAGTGGAATAGGAAAAACACAAGAAGATGTGCGTTAAACATCTTTTAATAACTAGAGCACCGTGTTTTTAGAAAGCCGTTTCATGCACGAGACGCTGCAAGAGACGCGAGCGCAACCGTCAAACGCGTCCGTTTACATAGAAAAAACAACGGAACAGCTGCGTAATCAAATACAAAACCTGTGAAGAACTACTACTGTATATCTGATATTTCATGTTTACATCCCGGTGACAGGCTGAAAACTGCTGTTCATTGTTTTACAGAGCCTTTATAGTTAATAATAGTAGGGATGCACCGGTTGACCGGCCAAAGATCGGAACCGGCCGGTTTTTGCTTATAATGCGCGATCGGCAACCGGCCGGTTTTTGTCTTTTTTTCGGCCGATTTTTCCGAAAGTGCGAACATGTCATTTGTGTGGAAGACATTCGGCAGGAGTACAACACACACAGAAAAACAGATACAATGAAGCGAACTGCCGTTGGTGTAACATTACTGGCACACAAATAAGAGCCGCTTTCCTTTGCTGCTCTAGGTGAAGTTGCTAGTGATGGGTCGGTCTTGAACGATTCATTCATTTTGAACGAATCTTTAATGAGACTCGAGAAGAACGAGTCGTCTCGGGGAGTGATTCGTTCAGTTGTGCATGCGCACCATCCTAAAGGTTCTGTACTGGAATTAGTTCACCTGTTTCGAGTCTTCGGGTTTTTCGAGTCGTTCGTTCATCGCGTGACTAATGCAGTATGAGCCGGAAAGATAATTGATTAGTTCACTTTTTGAGTCTTCGGGTTTTTCGAGTCGTTCGTTCATCTTGAACGAGACTGAAAGGTCCGAGTCGGTAAAATGATCCGAACTTCCCATCACTAGAATTTTCGCGAGCGAATCTGTCCACGCCGTGCACAAGAATAGACCGTGAACAGTTGTTCAGCGCAGCTTGTGTTGGATGAGAAAAGAAACAGACCAACTTGTGACAAAGCTGAAATGCTACTTTTTGTAAAGAATAAAACGTCAAAACGTATAAACGTCAGTTCTGTACAAGACTATTATTTTTATTTTACCTTAAAATTACATTGACTTAATTCGATTTAACAAGCACGAGCTGTAGCATCTTTGTTTTTGCTCGTTGCACTAAACATTATTTGATTTAACATTTTGGAATAATTTATTTATATAGCCTACTTTGGTTTTATTTAGTTTCACTGGTAAATACCTTTTTTCTTTTACACCAATTTTAAAAATGACAACAAATGTTGATTAAGTAACATCTTTGTTTGGACTGTTGAATGAGTGTTGAATGTGTTGTCTGGATTGTAACTATGCAAATGTTGCCTTTAATTTCACATGGTTACTGTTAATGTTTTCATTTAAGGCCAGTTTTATGTAGTTTCAACCCAATTTAAAAACCATCTTGGTCCATCTTCAACTGGGGTGGCAAATGAGGCAGAATTTGTAAAGATGCTTGTTTGTTTTTTTAATAAAATATATTGATAGGCATTTAAAATTAGTTTAATATGCTATATCCATTAAAATAAATGGATTATAATGCAAGTTACTAAAGGCTCTGTGTTACCAGAAAATACACTTAATTAGCTGATTTTTTTCCAACAACTCAGGGAAAAACACATACAGTAATTACTTGAGGCATTAGTTGTTTTAGAGAAATCTCTGTGTGTGCTATTAATGGAAGACTGCTTTAGATACTATGGGCCTAGATCCTGAGGGACTTGTAAATGAATATTAGAAATTCGAAATCTGCTTTTCTCCCACTTAATATACCCTTGATAGATGTAAGCGCTCACCACATATCTTTCAATCTAGATTGGATCCGCTAGCATACATGCACATGGCTGGCATAAATGGCAAGTAGCCGTGTGCAATTGAAGGCCTGGGCTCTTTAACCTGTGAGGTGCTACCGCCAAAGGACAGCCTGTAATTTAGACCTGGCAAATCAAAGTGCCAGGGAACTCGATCAATTTCAAATTGTACATTGGAGTCATTTAGTGTGCTGGCAGCATCACTGCATCCACTGTAACGCGGCTCTGGCCAGGTTGCTATAGTAACGGCAGGCAGAGGAGAGGCGGCCTGGCCGGTGTGTGTTGGAGCGAATGTGACTCCCGTGAACTGTCTGATAGCATGCAGGAGCCACGCGCGCACAGAGGATTAGGAGAATGTGTTCACAGGAAATGAACTGAGAGATCTGGGCAAGAGAGAAAAGAGACAGAGATGGTTGGTGGAGGGAGGTGGGAGGACGGAGACAAGGAGAAGAGGATTCTGGGAGAGAACCCTCCCTCCCCCGATTCATTGTGACAATCATCTTTTCATCTTTTGTGCCTTATGTTTAGCATTGATCTCTGGAGCACACAACATGTGTAGCCTCTGTCGATTTCACCAGCAGCTACGTTAAATATGTTGATTAACTTGAAAAAGCAGTTTTTTATATAATATATAGAATTACTTGATTGTACCTCTTATTTTAATGAGTTTGTACATTTTTTAATAATGTCCAAAATGTCGGAGTGATGCAGTTGTCTTTATATCATGATAAAAAAAGCCCAACTGATATGATCAAAATCTTTAAAGAAAAACGTGTATTATATAAAAACTCTGGATATTATATGATGTTCTGGGTCCAATTGGATCTTAATTGGTTTCAATAACTATTCATCAAAAAAACATAACCAACACAAAAGTAATGCACTGTAAAAAATATATAAAATAAAGCTTATTGGACAAAATGTTACAAGAAAATACTAAACAAACTTTCACATTCGTTTGAATGTTACTTGCCATTTCTTTGTAATTATTTATGAAATTTACTAGCAATTTCTGAGAGAAAATAGTTTCAAAGTAAATTTTTTCAGTGTTGGTTTGATTCCCAGCAAAAATCTATGAAAATGTATGAACTTTTATGCCTTCAATACGGTGTACATTTCCTCAGATAAAGCATCTGCCAACTTACTTCAAAATGTTGTGTGTCTGTGTGCTTGCCTTTAACCATGAGACGCATGGGGAAAAAAATGTGTTTTATACTTTAATTATAAAAATGATTTTTATTAGATTTTTCTTTATTGTGAACGTGCATTATTTAGAGGATACTCACTATTGCAGCACATTTTGCGGCTGGTTAAACCAGATTGAGGGCGGCCAGTGAATAAAAGCAGTTTTTTTATTTAGCCTGAAACACTGTTTTGGAAATTGCCTCAAAGTGTTAGCTCATTGCATCTATGTACAGCCGAGGCCTACACATTAACATTAGCACTAGCACTCCATCAAAAACCCAGTCAGCAAAAGCCTGTTGGTGATTTCTAGACCACAGGACCTAAGAGGGCATAATGCACCCATTCACCTCAGCGTGGTTTGGCAAAAAATGCTCCGAACAGAGACTGTCTGCAATGGTCACGCTAATGAAGCAAATGGACGGAAATGCCATGTGAAAGGAACTGATGTATGGAGGCTGTTGTTGAGGGGGAGGTTAGTGTTGATCTGATTAGAGACTGGCAGTGATGAAGCAGGGCCGAGTACGGAGCCCTGACTCACTCCAGGGACGGGACAGTGCCACCAGGCTCAATTGGGATCAGGATGCATGGTTCTCCTTCTCGCTATTGGCATCTGCTAGGTGGCGTCCCAGGAAACATTCATCTTAATATTTTCTCTCCTGAGCATTTGTAACATCTTGTCCCTGAATCGTCCAGCAAGATGACTTCCATCCATTGTAAACGCATTAAGCCCCCTCAGGGTTTGACTTCTTTCCTCCGCACCAACAATTTATGTCAAGTTAACGTTTTGGATCAATGTGATGAGAGGTCATGACAGAAACGTGAATTTATTTATGTCACAGCCTTTGTTCATGCTCGCGTTCGTGCATTCATCAGGGTTAATGCATATTTATGCATACAAACCTTTGGTCGCAAACAGATAATGGTTAAATTAATCAAAGCAAAAATCTATTGAAAGCGCATTATGAGTTATGGCTGGCTTCTGATGACCTTTCTAGTGCTCTTTTTCATAGAGAACTGTAATCTACTCAGTTTAAGACGTGACCTTTTGAAGGCGTTCACTAGGATTACCCTTTATAAATGCATATGAACAGAAGGTTACGCCCCGGATCGCTGTGTTACAGTAGAATAGAGGAATCTCAGGGCATCAAAAACAAGAAAATCAGGAGATTGCGGTCTGCACGGTCTAGACAAAAGAATGACCTTCTGAGTGGATATTTCCCTTTGGACAATTACAGATCAACAAAAGGTTATTCAAAATACAGGAATGAGTTATGAGATTCAAGTGATATAGAAATCGTACTGCTATTTAGGCAAAATACAAATCATGATGATGCTGCTCTCACTCACGCACACCCATACATTTTTGTTTGTCAAGAAACTGTTTTCAGCTACAAACGTGGTTACTAATAATATAATATTTTTTGTGAGCAGCACATCTTATTACTGAGATTACATGGCTGCCCAGTTCATGTAGAATACAAATGTTTTAAAACAACAATTTTATTACTTTTTTGTTTTTGTATCTATCTATGTATCTATATATGGAGATACACACTGTTAATACTAAACAGATATTCAGGCATATGTTCTAAATATGATGTAAGGTTACATGATTCTATTTCAGCTTCACCACATGATTACTGTACAATTCAGCAGGCAACAGTGACATCTGCTGGTGTCTCACTCATATTCCTTATAATCATAACAACAGAATATAATGTATAGGCCTACTGTAAAATATATACATTAAATTTGTTGAGAGTGAATTGGCGGGTTTTTGTTAAATGTGAACCAAAATCATCACAATGAAAAGAACCAAAGACTTAAACTACTTCAGTCTGTGTGCATTGAATTTATTTAATACACGAGTTTCACAATTTGAGTTGAATTACTGAAATAAATTAACTTTTCCACGACATTCTAATTTATTGAGATGCACCTGTATATATAATGTGCTCAAACTGATGTTTCAGTAGAATTCACTTTTGGAGTTCAGGTTGTCATTTTGAACTTCCTCAGTTTTAATTATATTGATGATATTGATGGCATATTGATGAATGCCATTCAAATAATTTCTTTGCACTGTGAATTTTGGGAAACATCATTGAGTCCACATAATTGAGCTGATCTTTCTTTGTGTTACTACCCAATTAGCAACACAGTCATAAAACGGGCACATTTCAGTCTATTTAAAAGAGCTACTTTCGGATCAAAGAAAGTTACAGACAGCTGGGACATTTAAAAAGCAGCCGTCTGATGAATGCCTTCCCAATTTCAGCCTCATTACAGTCAGTCATTGTTAAAATGGGTTTCTTAAAAACCGTTGTTCCCTTTCTAAGAAATTTGGGAACTCGTGCCCCCTCTTGAGCTCATAATGTGTGCTGACTCATTTTCAATTTCAGATTCAAATAATTATCAAGTCAACTAAACTTTATTCAGCTTGAACTTGCAGCACAAAGCAACTTTTTCCAAAATGGGCATTCATTCTCTGGTATAATGGATGAGAATTGTAATATTCGCACTGTTCACAGTTCATATAGTAGTTCGTATTCAGAAGCAATTTGACATTTTTTCACATCACTGATGAGTCTATAGTCTCTAGCTAACATTGACTCATGGGTGATGGTGTCACATCTATAATGCAAAAGACTGTGTTTGAGATTGTAAGGGCCAGATAAGGACATTTCTCTGGCTTGACTCTGTGTCTTGGTGGTAGCTAATAGTTTATTGGTATGAGGACTAATAACTAAAAGACTACAGGTTCAAGTTCACCCACTCTGCATTGTAGGCTAGAATGCGACACTTAATATCAGATTACTCCTGGCCTTTTTTTTCTAAGTGTAAAAAAAAAGAGGACATCCATTAGCTGACAACTATACTGACATCAACTAATACATTAAGGGTACTAAACCTTTACACACAGCAATAGATTAAAGTACCAAATGACTGTTCCTTTGAGTAAACAAATGAAACTGAAATTCTTTCATTTTGCACTACAAGCAGTTACTCCTTCATGACTCATCGATTTGATAAATTATATATGATAAGATAACTGTGGTGGTATCACATGGGTTTTAAGAATAAAATGAAGGCTTACCTTTAACCCTCTGACGCATTAATTAATTATTCAAACACAAAGGGGTATATATTTGAAATATATATTTTAATAATACATAAAATTAGCTTCAAAACAAGAAAATAATCATTCCCAACATATTGTACACTGTAAAGATAAAAATCCGTAAAATTTACGGTAAAAAATGGTAACTGTGGTTGCCGGAATTCTAATGTAAATAATACAGTAACAACATTTTAGGTTTTAAGATTTTAGCTTAAATTTACAGTTACATACCGTGATTTCATTAACTGGCATAATGTTAGTATACCAAAGTGTTGGAGTACTGAAATATGTTTTGTACCTTTGAAATACACTGATGACCACCAAAAGCAGGTGGTGATGAGAAAGTGACATGATAAACCAAAACCCATCACAAGCAACTTTTAATTAACAACATATATAGAAGGTGCACAGTGTCATTCACACAAGCACTAAACACCATTATGGTGAGACTCGTTGAACAAATACTGATATAAATATGTGTGTGTGTGTGTGTGTGTGTGTGTGTGTGTGTGTGTGTGTGTGTGTGTGTGTGTATGTATGTATGTATATATATAAATACAGGTGCTGGTCATATAATTAGAATATCATCAAAAAGTTGATTTATTTCACTAATTCCATTCAAAAAGTGAAACTTGTATAATGTATACATTCATTCCACACAGACTTATATATTTCAAGTGTTTATTTATTTTAATTTTGATGATTATAACTGACAACTAATGAAAACCCCAAATTCAGTATCTCAGAAATTTTGAATATTGTGAAAAGGTTCAATATTGAAGACACCTGGTGCCACACTCTAATCAGCTAATTAACTCAAAACACATGCAAAGGCCTTTAAATGGTCTCTCAGTCTAGTTCTGTAGGCTACACAATCATGGGGAAGACTGCTGACTTGACAGTTGTCCAAAAGACGACCATTGACACCTTGCACAAGGAGGGCAAGACACAAAAGGTCATTGCAAAAGAGGCTGGCTGTTCACAGAGCTCTGTGTCCAAGCACATTAATAGAGAGGCGAAGGGAAGGGAAAGATGTGGTAGAAAAAAGTGTACAAGCAATAGGGATAACCGCACCCAAAATAAGTTTCACTTTTTGAATTGAATTAGTGAAATAAATCAACTTATATATGTTATATAGTATTAATCAACTTATATATATATATATATATATATATATATACAGTGCTCAGCGATTAATTTTGGACATTGAAAAGTAACATTTTAAACAATATCTCAATGAACACAAAACATTTTCCAAAATGTTGACAAGACTAAGTTTTATATAACAACTGTTTAACTTATAACATGAAAGTAAGGTTTAATATAAGCCAGGTGGAACAACATTTTCATTTTTACTCAAATTAGGGTGCATCACAAATGAGTACACTCCACTGAAAGTCTCTGGAGCAAAGCTAAATTTTAGACAATGTTTACAAATGTCTACTTTAACAAGAATTCAACCATAGGTGAGTCTAATTATTCATTGTTCAGCAGACAGTTGACTATAAAAGGGTGTTACTTAAAGAAAACCCCATTTCACAGCAATGGCACCACATGGAAGAGAAATACAAGACCTCAGAAAGAAAATAATTTCTTTATTATATTGAAGGTGAAGGCTACAAGAAGATCAGCAAAGCTTTAAATTATCAGTCAGAATATTGCTAACACACAAGTGGTACAAACATTTTAAAAGATGGAACTGCAACCATCTCACAGACGTCCAGGTTTCACATAAGTTAACACCTTCGACAGGAGCATCTTCTGATGAGAAGGGTTGAAGAAAATCGGCGTGCAAGTTCACTGCAGTTATCTAAAAAGTAGAAAGTCAAACTGGGGTGACTACTTTTATCTGTATGACCAATACGGACACTGCAGAGGAATGGCATGCATGGGTGCCGTCCTGCAGCAAAGAAGCCTCTCCAAAGCCCAGGCAATAGCCCGCCTAGAGTTAACATCATATTGAGCCCATGTGACAAAGTTGAAGACTACTATACTCTATACTCTGGAGTGATGAGACCAAGCCATAAATGTTTTGGAACTGATGGCTTATGAACTGTATGGCGTCAAAGGTGAGGAATACAAAGAAAATGCATGGTGTCTACAGTGAAACATGGTGGTGGCAGTGTCCTTTGTGGGGCTGCATGAGTGCTGCTGGTGTCGGGAGCTGCATCATCATTGATGGCATCATGAATTTACAAATGTACTGCTCTATACTGAAAGAGAAGATGCAGAGGTGGAAAGTAATTACATTTACTCATATACTGTAATTGAGTAGCTTTTTGTGTACTTGTACTTTTTAAGTAATAGCAATCTGGGATTTTACTTTTAGCCCCGGATATATCATTAGAATCGCTTCCTACATTTTCCTGCTCGATTACTGAGTACCACACAAAAATCACTCCGTTAACAATCTGTCCATAATGCATGAAGAAGAAACTCTAGCTAAAATCACAAGAAAGATGCAGTGCGGACAAGACAGACGTTATGGTACAGACCCAGCTGAAAACCAGAGGTGAAAGTCATCATCTGCTGAAGTTGAACTCCCAACCCAACTTTGAGAATAGATTGAATCCCTGGCCATATATTCATGCTCTATTATGCAGTGTAAGCTGTGTTTGCCTCGGGAGACCGAACTAGCAGCTTATAAATATATCGACATCGCCCTTCGCAAGCATGTAGAGATAAGGTAAATACTTGCATTGTTGCATTGGTGGTTAAATTGAAGCTTTAACAGTTTAACAAAAGGTTTTGCACAAAATGAGCCAAAAAGACAGTGGTGCAGGGTGTGCAATAATCATCTGAGATAATATAGTAATTTATGTTTTAACGATGTGCGATTTGACATTATCAGTATTTTCAAAAACAAACAAATGATTAAACAGTTTAGCTGCCGTGAAATATAGTAACGTTAATAAGAAAAGTCCGCGTGCATTTGGAGTGCTGGTTTCTTTCACCGTGATTCAGTCTGTTAAAATGCGTTTAGAATGATCACAAAACTGAAGATATAGAAGCAGAACATTTATATAATTTAATATAGAAAGTCAACATCACATGAAGAACTTTTACTTGAAAAATCACCATGATTAGACTGTACTTTTTACTTGTACAACAGTTCAAAAAACAAGAAGTTAATTAAGAGACGTTTTAGACACCATATTGCCTGTTTTTGCTCTATTTTTCCACCTCTGAGAAATGCTACCAAACACAGCCACCATAGCACAGTTTTGCGTCTCTGACTGTGAGCAATGACGGTGTTTTGTTCTGAATGAATTAACCGTTTAAATGATTCTGTTCAATTTCAAGAAGACTCTTTTATCAGTGATTGCAGTGGACACCTACTGTGGTTCTGATCTAACATTTAAAGTATCTTTTGATTTATTTATTTTGTATTTCAAATGACTATTTAACATTTGTGACCCTGGCCTGGAGCACAAAACCAGTCTTAAGTCGCTGGACAAAGATAGATCTGGTAGCAATAGCCAACTTGTTCATTGTATGCTTAGAAGACTTGGATACATTTTTCATTAAAAATCATTAGCATATTAAGTAAAGATCATTTAGCAGTTTTTGTAATATATTTTCATTTCCTAATTTATCAAAACTGAAAAATTTGTAATCAAATTTAAAGGAGATTTTCTCAATATTTGGATTGTTTGCACCCTCAGATTCCAGATGTTTTCAAATATTGTCCGATCATAACAAACAATACATCAATGGAAATATGGATTTATTCAGCTTTCATTGAGATGTATAAATTTTACTTTTCAAATGGACCCTTATGATTTTGTGGTGCAGGGTCACATTTATGTCTTATTTATCTAAACATATATATTCTGCATTTGTAACTGCAGGCAAAATGCATTCATGTCAGTGTGTAATAAAATACATCTTCATGCCATGTTAAATTTGAAGCTTCATGAGTTTCTGCTATTGTTTTCATGTATACTATGCATTGTTGTTGATACTGATTACATGCCAATGTTGCCTGGTAACAGCCCATTGTTTCATGTCTATAATATTCTAATTGAAGATTCTGTTTTAATTGAAAACACCTAGTTTGAGATCAAATGATGTTTATTAGGTGTGTCAAACAAACAGTTCCTGTAGGGCTGCAGAGAGAGTTTAGTTGCAACCCTGCTCCAACACACACACCATGTAGTTTTCAAATCTAAATGATTAGTTTAGCTGTATCAGATGTTTAATTAGGGTAATATCTACACTGTGTAGGGCTGTGGTTTGACACCTTTGGTATTTCCCATTTTTCATTCTCATTGTTTGTAACTAAGCTACTTTTTACTCATAATATATTTAAATTGAGCTACTGTTATAACTGAGTATATTTTTAGACTGGTACTTTTAGACTTGTACATAATAAAATTTCAGTAATGTAATATTTTTACTTGAGTAGAATATTTTTGCTGATATGCACCTCTGAGAAGATGCTATTCAATGGAAAGTTCTTGGAATATACTTTTCCAACATGACAATGATCATAAACACACATCTAAGGCCACTGATGGAAGCAAATGCACAGAAGAACAGGGTGAAAGTGATCAGCGATTCTATAGATGTGTCTCCTGATCTGAACCCAATCGAACACCTATGATTATTCTGAAGAGACAAGTTGAGCATCAACTCTCAATCCAGCATCCGATCAATAAATTACGTCATTCAAAAATGGACTTTAAAGCATAATATAGATCTGGCAAAATTTGTCGCCAACTTGTTAATTTCATGCTTAGAAGATTTGGTTCCGTCAGTATATATATATATCATGGAGGCCATATATATATACTAGATTTAGCAGTTTTTGTTGTGGGGTGTACTCATTTTTCATCACACTAATTTGGCTAAAACTGAAAAATTTGTAATCAAAAGTTATATTATTAACCTTACTTTCATGTTATAAGTTAAACAGATGTTATATTAAACTTAGTCTTGTCAACATTTTGGAAATGGTTTTGTGTTCATTGAAAGAAAAGCGTTTACAGTGTTTAATTTTCAGAAAGCCCACAGCCAGTACTCATATGGTCCCGCCCACTGAGCACTGAGTGCTAGCCATATATATATATATATATATATATATATATATATAAAGAGAGAGAGAGAGAGAGAGTATATATTTTAATAAAATATAGGTTCTTCATCAGTCATGTTAAATTTGCGTCATGAGTTCTGCTATTGTTTTCATGTATACTATCATTGTTGCAAAAAAATACATACATTTTTACATGCCAATGTACATTTGAAACATTGTTTCATCTGTGCTATAATACATAATTGAAGATGGTGCTGTTGTTTGAAAAATCAGATAACATCAAATGATGTTTATTAGGGTGCAAAAACAAACTTTCCTGTAAAACAGAGAGAGATCGAGAGAGGAGGGGGGGGGGGCGGTTAACCTGTTGTGTTATCACATCATCTGATTTAGCAACCTAACTACAGGAAGTAACTGTGACTCAAGCTGTTTTCCTCTGTTCTTTATGCTAATTTGAAGCATTTTTCATTCTCTTTTTTTTCTCCAGCAAAATACTGTTTTATATCTTCATAAATATTAATTAAGAGCAAACTGTTATAACTGCAAAGAGATGGGTTAGATTAAAAATAAACATCTTGTACATGTCCTTATTTTCCCTCAGTGTTTTGATTTTGCTGATATGCACATATGCATTTTAATTCAATGGAAAGTTCTTAGAATATACTTTTTTTCTAAATGTAATATTGCAATACAATTTTTATCCAACAGATGGAAGCAAATGCACAGATCAAGTACAAATATAGCGATTCTATAGATGTGTCTCCTCTAAAGTGTTAGATCATATAGCCATTAATCATGATTATATCACAAAATAAAATGTACTGTCAATCAATAAAATACTATCAATAAAATTACGATTCAAAATGGTAACTTTAAAGCATAATATTTCCATTCTCTTGATTTTGTTTACGCTGAAGATTAATTTCAGGGCAGCCAATAATGATTTACAAGAAGGTTCCGTATATGTATATATATATATATATATATATAACAAATTAATTAGCTACACAGCAGGGCAACACACACACACAATTGCTTGTAAAAATTTGCTCATATTCTTAT
This sequence comes from Gymnocypris eckloni scoliostomus, assembly GCA_027564155.1. Classification (NCBI taxonomy): domain Eukaryota; kingdom Metazoa; phylum Chordata; class Actinopteri; order Cypriniformes; family Cyprinidae; genus Gymnocypris; species Gymnocypris eckloni. The sequence goes on along the minus strand of CM050422.1, from coordinate 19,238,831 downwards.
CAAAATTCAGCTTCACTAAATGCACGTAATTAGGCATTTAGGGAGGTGTCACTGTTAAGCTGTGCTTCTGACAGCAGACTCACTGACTGTGGATGATGAGTTGACCAGAGTCTCAATTGGAAAGAAAAGCGTAACAGTGTTTAATCAATCAGAAAGCCCACAGCCAGTCAAGCATATGGTCCCGCCCACTCAGCCTGAGTGCTAGCCAATGGGTAAAAAAAACCTCACTTTACAGACCTGAAATCCAGCAAATCAGCTGCAAGGTCCCGCATTTCCCTTCTGGGGCCAGGTTGACGTCATCATCTCAGCTGTGTTCAGTGAAGTGATGAACATCAGCCTGAGGAATCAACAGAGCACAGCACACATACTCATACTTACACAGTTTAGTATTCTTACACATACATTAGAAATAAATTCTCAGGATGGGTATTTTATATTAATATCAAGTCGAGGGCGAGTTGTCATACGTATTGTTATATTATATCAAAAAATGTATTTACTATTTATTATTATTACTATTTAATTTTATTGAACATAATTGTTAAATAATTTCAATTGATGAGTCTTCAGAAGCAGATCAAACAAATATACTTAATCTGATTCTTTATTTCATAAACTTCAGGTTCTTACCGTTAATTATATGAATACTTTTCAAATATGTGTTTTTATGTATAAGATATATTCAAGTGAGGGCAACATTCCAGAGTAATATAGAATGTATTTTAAAGTAAATTCACAGGTTCATTGTTATTTAACTCGTCAACTTTCAAATTCTCACTTAGAGGTCAATAATTTATGAGATTTAGGGGTATTAAATGATGGAATGATTTATCTCATGTAGCAAAAAACAATATTCCTCTTTAACATGTTATAAAAGAAGAAATTAATTATAATTTAAATGCTGCTTTGCAATAATTTATCGTGTATTTTATGTGGTTTATTTTAATATATTATTGGGTTTTTTTTCTCTTTTTGTTCAACATATGTTGCAATTAATTTGTATTTATATATTTGTTATTGTAATCTGGATTTTCTTTTAGCTTCTTGAGTTTATTTGTTTTTCATTGTTTAGGTGGAGGCTCTAAATAAGCCCTTTGGGTATTCTGCCTCTCCCAGCACAGTATATGGATTGTATTATATATATATTTTTTTGTCTGTTGTGTTTTTATTGTATCTATTTACCCTTGTGCAAAATAAACTAAACTAAAAAACAAATTAATAAAATGTGGCCTAGACATTAAGGTACACCACTATACACAAATTGGCTTTCAAATATATACTGTATGTTCCTGAGAAATATTCATCAGAGTAATGTGTGATAAGTTGCCCCAGCCTCTCCGTATCACATCTTGTGTCATGAGTAAATCCAATTAACACAGTGCTATATTATCTATGGACATAAATGGATGAAATGGCCTGTAATTGATTCACTATCAATCCATCCCCACATCCTGAATGGTCTCATAGCCGTTTTATGCTTATGGCAAAGAGCCCTGTGAGCTGAAGCAAATCAAATGGCTAAATAAAGTTGTAAAAAAGCCCCTCGATCATATGATCATCGATCATATTGTCACGGTCGTGTAGCGGGAAGGACGCGGGAGACGAGAGGTAAGGTAAATAATGGGATTTAATGAAGGAACACAAGACACACAACTACATCGTCATAGACGACAGTTGACAAAGACTCAGGGAAAACTCAGGGCTTATGAACACATAACATATAATCAAGGGAAACAGCATCAGGTGAGGAGCAAATCAAACACAGATGGGGATGAATGAACTAATGACAGGAAACAGGAAGGACCATATAAGGGTGTGGAAACAAGGAAAGGAAGACAAAGTCGACATTACCCCCCTTCCATTTCCGCGCGTGCATCGAAAGGGGAGGGTGGGCCTGAGGCCTCAAGGACCTGGAGACCGGACAGGTGGCCCAGGGCGGTGCGTGCCCGTTCCGGGACCCATGGCGGATCCGGGGACTCAGGCGGCCACGGCGGATCCGGGGACTCGGGCGGCCACGGCGGAGCAGAGTGCTCGGGCGGCCACGGCGAGCAGGGTGCTCGCCGGCGACGGCGGAGCAGGGTGCTCGGGCGGCCACGGCGGAGCAGGGTGCTCGGGCCACGGAGCAGGGAGGGCTTGGGATGCCTCCTCCGGAGCGGAAGCAGGAAGCTTGGGAGGCCATGGAGGGTAGCCCCCCAAAATTTTCTTTGGGAAGCTCCCATCTCAGGGGACGCCGGAAGCGCAGAAGGGGCGCTGGACAGGACCAGCGGAGGCCAAGGGGAGCTGGAGCGGGACGAGGCTGGGCGGAGGACCAGGCCCAGGTGAGCTGGACGGGACCAGCATGGGCCAAGGTGAGCTGGACGGGACCAGCGGAGGCAAAGGTGAGCTGGACGGGACCAGCGGAGGCAAAGGTGAGCTGGATGGGACCAGCGTGGGCCAAGGTGAGCTGGACGGGACCAGCGGAGGCCCAGGTGAGCTGGGCCAGGACCAGCGGAGGCCCGGTGAGCTGCACATGAACAACTCCTGGGGGCCTGAAGCGCAGACTTTCGTGGCGCTGGTAGCGCTGACTCATTCGGTCACGCGGAGTCTCAGGGTGCGGGGCGCTGACGGGACCAGCGTGAGCCAAGGTGAGCTGGACAGGACCAACTCTTGGGCGCTCTGGCGCAGAAGGGCGTGGGCCACCAGCGGAGCTGGGCAGGATGACCAGCGGAGGCAAAGGTGAGCTGGACGGGACCAACTCTTGGGCTGGGCTCTGACTCCCGTGGCTCTGGGCGCTGACTGGCGCTGGTGGCGCTGCCCCGTGGGCGCTGGTGGCGCTGACTGGCGCCGGGTGGCGCTGACTCCCGTGGCGCTCGGTGGCGCTGACTCCGTGGGCGCTTCGGTGGCGCTGACTCCGGGTGGGCGCCGCTCGCGCTCGTGACTCGGGCGCTCGGTGGCGCTGACTCGTGGCGCTGACGCGCGTGGCGCTGACTCGTGGGTGCTCTGGAGTGCTGGACAGAACCAACGGAGCAGCACTTGCGAGCAGGCACCGGAGGGCTCTGGCGAGGAGCAGGCACCGGAGGGCGCTGGCGAGCAGGCACCGGAGGCGCTGAGCAGGCACGGAGGCGCTGGCGAGAGCAGGCTCTGGGGCTGGGCTCAATCCATCCCCTGGTAAACCACTAACACGCCCAGGGGTACCAGGGGTGCTCGGCTGGAACGTGGAACTGGACGGAACCAGTGGAGACGAAGGCGGGCTGAGGACCAGCGGAAGCGAGCGGGCAGTAGATGAGAGCTGGGCGGAGCCAGTAGAGACACCAGCGTCGAGCCCGAGCGACCGCTGACTTCCCGCGAACGCGGGCTGGGCGAGCGGACGGGCGTCGAAGGAACCCGCGAACGGCAGACCAAGATCAGCTGCGGCGGCGGCAGCGCTCAACATCTTTTGGTCCGTCAATCTGTCACGGTTGTGTAGCGGGAAAGGGGAGACGAGGTAAGGTAAATAATGGGATTAATGAAGGAAATGAAGACACACAAGACACACAACTACATCAAGACGAGTTGACAGACAAAGACTCAGGGAAAACTCAGGGCTTATGAACACACATAACATAATCAAGGGAAACAGCATCAGGTGGAGCAAATCAAATCACAGATGGGGATGAATGAACTAATGACAGGAAACAGGAAGGACCATATAAGGGTGTGGAAACACAAGGAAAAGGAAGACAAAGTCTGATACATATACCAGCACAAGATATATTTTTAGCAGTGCTTCAGTCAGATTTGGCATTTAAAGGCAGGGTTGTGCTTCTTTCAAGGGTTCTCTATATCTTTGTTTCCAGAGTTGACATAAAAGTGGCTGCATCAACAGATGAGTCCCAAAGCACTGGAGAATCTGATATACCTAAAGCCTTTACAAGTAATGAAATTTAATAAACAAGTGCACTGAAATCATTTAGTAAAATAATTGTATTTCTTTTTTTCTCAACAGCACAACAATTTTGCTATTTTGATACTGCTTATAATAGAACATACATTTAATTTAAGTATTTTAAAATATATACTTATTATTAAAAAATATATATATTTGTTATTCCAGATTAAAAATATTAATTTTAATGATTTAATGCACTAAATACAAAATATTTTATTGTAAAAAACTACACGTTTTAGAAGTTCAGTTTAGTTTTGAATCAAATTTTGCATTGTCCTAAAACAAGAATAATGAGACAATTATTGACAGGGTCAGAATCAGAAATATGGAAATGTAACAAATGCACATATTCTTGAATATTAATTACAATGTGTTAATGCACCAACTTCCAAAAATTTTTATTGTACACATTTAGTCCTAAAATTCACCATCATTTATTACTGGGTTTCCTTTAATAAGCTGACATTTAGTCCTATAATGTCCAATATTTTCTTATACATTCCATGGTGTCTGAAATTTCAGATAAAGCACTGATTCTGGAGTCTTGCACAGAGTAACTGCACAGTACATGTGAGAGAGAGAGAGAGAGAGACTTATTTTCTGTGCTCTATCTTTTAGAGTATGTTCAATGCTAAATAAGTCACACTCAAGTGGTTGACTGCACTTGGTTGGTCCTGAATTTATCTTAGGATCAATCGATTGATCTATCAATCAATTTTGGTAGGGTTTAAGAACTTTAGAAATGACCTTGTGACTCTAATATTGCTACACTTCTAAATAACTGTTTTCCGTTTGAATATACTGTGCAATGTAATTTATTCCTGTTCATAGCATACAGTATGTGTTTAAAAGTTTTACATGGTGAATATAACAAGAGATATGAGTGAATGATGTGACAGATCAGACGTTAAGGCATGTTTTACCCTTTGGTAAAGAGTATAGAAAAAAGTCAGTGAAGGCCACGTCAGGAGCCATATGCTATGCTAATACACTGCCTGGCAAAAAAAAACAAATAAAAAACAAGTTGCCATCTGGATTAATATAGCAAATACTTAAAATATTGTGATTGAATCTACATTATTGCAGTTATTAATAAGGCATATTGTATGTAACAATTATTTTAACCCTAACTGATGCAGAGTGAAGCTCATTATTTCTTGTTGGAAAACATACGTTTGTCTATATTCAAGATGATGATATCCAGATTCATCAAGCTCAAATTGTAAAAGATTGTCCACTACAGAGTCCTGACCTTAAAACCAGTGAAAGTCTTTGGGATGTGCTGAAGTTGACTTTACACTGCTGGTCCAAAAAAAGGTGTACACTCTAATATTTTGTTTCTAAAGCACCTTTAGATTTGATAATATTGTGCTTTCGTTGCCACATTGTTTCAACAATTTCATACAACATTAAATAATTTATTTCCATCAAGATTTGCATTAAGTTTTGTTTGAGACCTTGGATTAACAATGAGAGCGTTGTACCCTTTGCTACTGCCAATACATCACAACAACATGCTGTTGTAAGCATGTAAGAAATACTGCTGCTGCACATATAGCATATTAATATAGCATATCTCAGTGTGGTATAGTAATGCCACAAATCAGGACTGCAAAGCTCTGCAGAGAGTCGTGCGCTTAGCTGAGCGCATCTCAGGGTCTGCTCTTCCCTCTCTGCAGGACATCTACCTCAAACGCTGCAAAAGTAGAGCTGCAAAAATCATCAAGGACTCAAATCACCCCAGTAAACGTCTTTTCATTTTGCTGCCATCTGGCAAGCGCTTCAGGAGCATGATGACAAAAACTGAGAGACTGAGGAGGAGCTTCTTCCCTCAGGCCATCAGGCCCCTAAACTCAAACTCAGTCTCATAACATTTACAGGACTCAATTTAATAAACTGTAAAACATTCACTATTCTCCATCATCCGTATTGCTGCTATGTGTACATACCCGGTACAACCTGTTTGCACATTCCTCTGCACATCCCTGTTTATATAATTATTTATTAAGTCCACAGTATACTTTATTGCACATTTTATTTCATTGCACATTTTACTCCTTATTTTTTTCTAATGTTTATTTTATTCTTACCTATATTTATATATATTCTCTTGTGTTATGTTTCTTTTTTTTTGCACTGTCCATTGAGCAGACATATCCTTATTTACATTTCACTACTGATTATATCCTGTATAATTGAGTATGTGACGAATAAAAGAACCTTGAACTTTGAACCTTAAATAATAACCCCCATGTATAACACATGAAATCACCCTGCTGCCAGATATAGGCACAAATACATCAAACTGTATTTAAAATTAACATTTTATTTCAATACAAATACAAAAAACAGTGTGGGAAAATGTATTTAAATACAAATACAGTATTTTGTATTTTGAAAATACACAAAATACATGTGAAATTGGCAATCCAATGAGGTAACACTATTAAGGCCTGTTTACACCAAGAACGATAATTATAAAAGATAAATATATTAGTGTATTCTAAGTATACTATGCAGTTGTGTCCATCTGTCACTTTAAATGCTCAAACTCTTTAAAGCTGAAATTATTCCAAAGGGCTGTCAGTGTTTTTATCATTACTCATTTTATTTGTGCTGTTATGGTTATAGTGGTGGTGTGCTATCTGTTATTCACTTATATTTATGATTTACTCACACTGGGGGCTCTGATCCATGCTTGAGCACGAACATACATAGCGCATACATTTTTGTATGCGCTATTTGTATGTGCTATGGATTATGACAGCAAAAATCGGTATTACTACTTGGATATCACACTTTTAAATGTATTTAATTCGAGTGCGTTTAGATTTACAATGGGTCTGGTTCGTATCTTATTGATGAACAGGTAATGTAGTTTGTTTATAAAGCTGCAAATTCCGCTATTATCCTCAGCTGCCTCTGTAATAACCCTGTGATAAATGTCTGTTGGCGAAAGAACAATCGTGCTTGGGCTTCAGTACAAGGCAGTTGTGCCTAGTGCGAGTATGCCTTCAGAAGCAGCCATATCACCCTGCAGCCCAAGACCGGTTGCCCACTGAAGCTAAGCAGGGTTGAGCCTGGTCAGTACCTGGATGGGAGACCTCCTGGGAAAACTAGGTTGCTGCTGGAAGAGGTGTTAGTGAGGCAAGCAGGGGGTGCTCACCCTGTGGTCTGTGTGGGTCCTAATGCCCCAGTGTAGTGACGGGGACACTATACTGTCAAAAAGCACCGTCCTTTGGATGAGATGTTAAACTGAGGTCCTGACTCTCTGTGGTCATTAAAAATCCCAGGATGTCCTTCGAAAAAGAATTGGGATGTAACCCTGGCATCCTGACCAAATTCGCCCACTGGCCTCTGACCATCATGGCCTCCTAATCATCCCCATACACTGATTGGCTTCATCACTGTTTCCTCTCCACCAGTAAGCTGGTGTGTGGTGGGCGTTCTGGCGCACTATGGCTGCCGTTGCATCATCCAGGTGGATTCTGCACACTGGTGGTGGATGAGGAGATATCCCCCTTACTATGTAAAGCGCTTTGAGTGTCTAGAAAAGCGCTATATAAATGTAACAAATTATTATTATTAGAACGATTTTTTTAAAACTATATTGATTTACACTTTATATCATCACCGACATTTATATTGTCATATCGCCATAGCAAGCAGTAATGATTAAAGTTTAATGAACACATTTGACTAGTTGATAAAACCAAAATATGACCAAAAAAAAACTAACAACACTGACTAGTGCTAATGCTATGTTCCCCTTGCTCGATTTTTTATTTTATTTTTACCTGCTGAGACAGGTATGCTTTTTCCCACAAAAGCAAGATCACCTGGTCAAGTCATGCACATAGAGTCAGACCTGTCCCCTCATGTCTAGTGTGTCCCTCCCTATTGTGCCCAAATATGGTCCTTCCTGTTTCCTGTTCCCGTCTTCATTATTATTTCATTAGTCTCTGTCTGTGTTTAATTACTCCTCACCTGTTTCAGTTCTTCCTCGTTTGATTTCCTAATGTTCTTTAGCCCTGTGTTTTCCTGTCTCCCACGTCCGGTATTGTTTGGCTATACCCATGCTCCATGTTTCCCAGAGTTGTTTATTTTAATAAATGGATTATTGATGATACTCCTCGTCTCCTTGCTCCTGACTGAGTGTGACACATAGTAGTGCAATAACCATTTCAAGCATTTTGTATGGTTTATACACAGCAAAACGGCATGTATTTAACTGAAAATCCAGAATCATCAACAAGCTAACTGTAAAGTATACACTGTGAATGACGATATAGTTTTCAACAAATGGGATGCTACATTTTATAAAAAATTAAATATCTTAAATATCTACGATTTTGACTTTAATACGATTTTCCCAGGAAAAGCATGAAAGTGGCATGTTTGAACTAGTTGATAAAGGAAATCAGCAGTCTATTAAAGAGGTTGACTGGCAAAAAGTATTTTATGTATTTTGAAAATACAAAAATACGATGTTTAAATGTATTTAAATTAGGGCTGTCAATCGATTAAAATATTTTACCGCGATTAATCGCACGATTGCCATGAGTTAACTCGCAATTAATCGAGATTAATCACACTTTTTTTAAATGTACCTTAAATTAATCATTTTCAAGTTTTTAATACTCTAATCAACATGCGCATGGACAAATATGGATGCTTTATGCAAATGCATGTTTATTATTATTGAAACTCTTGTCAACATCATGAAGACTACATGTTTCAAAGGTAATATGTTTTTCTAAGAACTTTTTCTTGTCTATTAGACACATGAAAAAATAAATACAAGGTTCCCATTACTCATCTTTCTTTGCACTGAGCAATTTACTTACACAAACCGGTTTACATTTGTGCAGGACAGGGCAGCTCACTTCTTCTGAACATGCTAAATGTACATGGCCTATATTGTTTATTATTACATTTGTTTGCCTCTCTGTGCCCACATGCTGTATTTTGATGCAGCTAAATTCTCAATAAAAGCTAAATTCTCAATAAAACAGTTTTCATTGATATATTTTAATGTTTCTGTTGTCAGACAACGGAATGAATATGAAAAAGTGATTGAAACGTGACCCATTAAGACTACATAACTAGCTCTCCTTTACAAGATGTTAATCTGCGCAAATCCTTATAATTGAGCCGTCTGATTAACTAAAATACCCATAAGATAATGACAATAGCTGTGCTGTGATTTTGGCTATACTTGCATGTAAATAGTATTTTGCATTTCAAATACGTATTTTAAAGACTGCCCATCCCTGGTGGAGAGAGCGCTGGACATTCACTCCCCCCACTGACAATTATTGCCGGCGCAAGACTCGAACTTGCAGCCTTTGGATTACAAGTCCAACTCTCTTAACTATTAGGCCACAACTTCCCCTGGTAGTGCAATAACCATTTCAAGCATTTTGTATGTTTTATACACAGCAAAACAGCATGTACTGTCTGTATTTTACTGAAAATCCAGAATCAATAACAAGCTAACTATAAAGATCTGTGAATGTTTCTATAGTTGTCAACGAATGGGATGCTACATTTGATTCAAAATTAAATATCTTAAATATCTAAAATTTTGGTTTTAATAAGATTTTCCCAGGAAAGCTGGCATCCTCCATGATTCCTATTCTTTCCAACAGCAAAGCACTTGAATGTGACATGCTTTTAACCAGGACTTTTGAAATTGTAAATAGAAAATGTTGATAACACATGAAGGCAGTATTATTCCTTATTTCCTAACAGGAATCCAAAAAATGTCATTACCCAATTCTAGATGGAGTCATACAGCTGTAGCTCACATGCATGAAAGTGGCATGTGTGAGCTTGTTGATACAGGAAATCTAATAAAGTCTAATAAAGAGGTTGATTGGCAAAAAGTATTTTGTGTATTTTGAAAATACAAACATACTCAGATTAAATGTATTTAAATAGAAAATACATTTGAAGCTATTTGAAATACAAAATAGTATTTTGTATTTCAAATACGTATTTTAAATACATGTATTGTCATTAGGTCAGATTGAGTTAGACATATCGGACTGCTTCATCTAGGGTTTAATTCCAGAACTTTGGATTAATTACTGCAATAATGATCCAGTCCTAGACTTACTGTAAGTATATGCTTAATTTAAAGGGTTTTTAATTCAAGGCGGGGAGTCATACATGTGTGTGAATATGTTCAAACTAGCACAGAATGTCAAGGTCTCTGGCATATGATTCTTATCAGGAATTTAATTATGAAATATTATCATTATGTTTTCATTATTGCTTTTCACCTTCTGCTCTTCTCACATTTTAATCTTTGCTCATGTGTTACTTTGGCCCGAAAGGCTTCGGAATCTAAGATTATGATTAATTATTTTTCTCAGCGATATAGATTACACATTTTTATCAGTTTACTTCATACTTTGCTGTCATCTAATGTTATGGCCATTGTGATACCATGGCAACCTGAATTGTGCCAAAAATAAAGAACTTCCTTTCCAATTAACGGTAATGACGTATTAAAATAATTTACAGCCCTGAGAGAATCGATAAACCTTTGTTAAATGTTAATGACTTAATAACATTGTTTCTATCGCAGCCTTTTCTTTTGAATCTTTTTATAATGCCTCACTCGGATTGTTCACTAGTGTTACATATGGTACTAAAAAAAATCATACCACTTCAATACAGCAGACCATCTCAGATGTAGATCATTTAAGGTTAGATGAAGACAGAATCCATTGCGCTGGGGCTGCCATCTGGATGAGACCCCTCTGATGGAACTAGCAGTTATTTTTGTGTCCTCATTTACAGAGGCTGCCCAGACCACAGGCGAGTGCAACCATAAAATGCCACAACCAAATGCAGAGCCTGGATGCTGGCACTCAGCAAACAGATGCTCAGATGGATCATAGTGCTCATACAAAAATAATTTAGTTTAATAACAATAGATAAAATCTTTGCAGTGACCTTATAATTAACAAAACATTATCATGCATTAATTTGGATGCTACTAGTCATTTTTATAGTCAGCAGTCTAATTTTGTTTCCTTGGAATTTTCAGTGTGAACACATTGCTCAATTTATTTATACAGCAAAATGGCATAGAATAGTGTATAATATGCAAAGGGATACACCTACTAGTTCCATTACTGAATGAATCCAAGTTTTTGGTTATTACTTCCTGTTTGTTGCTGATGCATGTTTTGAGCTTGAGCTCCGTCAAGTCAATTATTTATCGACTATTTTCTATCTTAAAATAAATTGTATACACCATCATTTTCGTTTCTATAACATGTAAATATATCCCCTATCGCATTCTGCAACAAAAACAATCAGAGCGCCTTGTTATCACAAGATTTATTTAGATTTCCCGAGTCTGCTATTAGCTTATAGCCCGTTAGCATCGCCAGTGCGGCTGCCGCTAATGCCTTCCGATTAGCATTGCGGCTGCCGCCAACACAGGTAATACCCTACCCTATACACACATTTACCATTGTTTCACTGTTACTTGCTTTAATGGCCGATTTGTGTCTACCTTGAGTGCAGGTGAGGACATGTTCGAGCTGCATTCGGTGCAGCTGGAGCTGGAGGCCGTGGAGAAACTGATTGGTGAGATGCTGGGGAAGCAGGCCCAGCTGAGGGAGTGGAGAGCAATGCTGAAAACATCCCGGGATGATGCTCACAAGCTGTTAAGATGCTTGCTTTAAGTTTTACGGCTTTGACAAAGTTTTTGCGTTCTTTAGATTGTCAGCCTGTCGAGCGCTTTCAGCGTGACCAGTGATTGCCGAAGCCGAAGCTTCCAGCAAATCAGCGAGCAGCGAGTGAGAAGACAAAGCCTAAGCTAAAAGCTTTTGCTGTCCGTTTTAAATGGCTCGATTTGGGTCCTCCACGGGCGGCTGTCCTGATCTGATTGTACCTCTAATAACCCAATACCTCTAATAACTTATAAAAGTATTCATCATTCGTACGATGCTGAGAATCGACTTATAGTTCACACCAAATTGTTGCATTTATCATGACCATTTGTATTAAACTAAATACTAGTTATAACTTTACTGGGAACAGTAATACGTCATAGGTTAAGAAAAATACTATAGGTTCCACTACACAGCAAGCTTATACAAGACATAAAATACAACCTTAATATATATATAGTCTCTTGAGTATGTTGCTACAATAGTAGCAGGAACCATTAACTGTCCTTAAAAATGAGCTGTTTCTCAATAATTTTGTGCGTCTTCTATCTCGACAAGGTTCTACACCTCTTATTAAGAAATCAAAACTAGATCCTAGTGAACTGGTAAATTACAGACCCATTTCAAATATTCCGTTTATGTCTAACATTTTAGAAAAAGTTGTGTCTGCTCAATTGTGCTCCTTCTTGCAAAAAAAAATATTATCTATGAAGAATTTCAGTCAGGTTTTAGGCCCCACCATAGCACAGAAACTGCACTTGTTAAAATTACAAATGACTAGCTTCTTGCATCAGACAAAAGCTGCATCTCATTGCTAGTTTTACTTGATCTAAGTGCTGCGTTCGACACTATAGATCATGACATACTCATAGATCGATTACAAAACTATACAGGTTTTCATGGGCAGGATTTAAGATGTTTTAGATCCTACCTATCCAAATGCTACCACTTTGTTTATTTAAATGGTGAGTCGTCTCAATTATCACCTGTAAAGTATGGAGTACTACAAGGATCTGTCCTAGGTCCTCTGTTATTTTCGATATACATGTTGCCCCTTGGTAATATTATTAGAAAATACGGGATTAGTTTCCATTGTTATGCTGATGATACTCAACTATCTCAACAAGACCAGATACAACTTCTAAATTATCTAAGCTAACGGAGTGAGTTAAAAATGTAAAAGATCGGATGACCAATAATTTTCTCCTTTTAAATTCAGATAAGAAAGAGATATTATTTATTGGACAAAAAAAAACAGCAGACAGAATCTTTCTGATTACAATTTACAACTAGACGGATGTACTGTTACTTCCTCTACAGTAAAAAATCTCTGTGTTATATTAGACAGCAACTTATCTTTTGAAAATCATATTTCCCATGTTACAAAAACAACATTATTCCTTCTTAGAAACATTGCCAAGCTACGTAACATGTTAACTCTTTCTGATGCAGAAAAGCTAGTTTCATGCATTCATGACCTCTAGACTGGACTATTGTAATGCACTGCTAGGTGGTTGTCCTGCATCTTCAATAAACAAGCTACAGATAGTACAAAATGCAGCGGCTAGAGTCCTTACCAGGTCAAGAAAATATTATCATATTACTCCAATTTTACAGTCTCTGCACTGGCTACCTATTAAGTTCCATATCAGTTACAAAACATTATTACTTGCCTATAAGGCCCTAAATTGTTTAGCTCCTGCGTACCTAAATAATCTTCTATCAAGCTACAATCCAACCCGTTCCCTGAGGTCGCAAAACTCTGGACTCTTGGTAGTACCTAGGATAGCAAAGTCCACTAAAGGAGGTAGAGCTTTTTCAGATTTGGCTCCCAAACTCTGGAATAGCCTTCCTGATAACGTTCGGTGTTCAGACACACTCTCTCTATTTAAATCTAGATAAAAAACACATATCTTTAGCCAAGCATTCATATAATGCATCTCATAATCTTGTACTGCAGTTATATCTGATCAAACGCACATTATTATGCTTTAGCTTGGGTTGAACAAATCATTTTTGCTTGGATGGAACAACAGTTACGCTAATTATGTCTCTATTTGTTTTTCTGTTTCTGCTATGGGACTAACATCCCATGGTAACTAGGAATTCACAAGCTGCAGTCTGGATCCAACTCTTAAATGATCTGAGATGACCAAACACCCGAGAAGAGATGATGCCAACCCCTCGGAGGACCTCAGAGGAAGCCAACCCTAGTATACAGAATAACAAAATTTTGCCATAAGTTTAATTATATTAAGTTTCTACTATATTTAAATCTATTGTAGAAACTAAACAACTAACGATTGTATCATAAAAAGCGCTTTGAAATAATCTTGAATTGAATTTTGAAAAAAATTGATTGAGTAAATGATTCAATGACTCAATCATGAAGAAAGTCACTAAATCACCCCCTGGCCTATTCCCTTATGTAGTGGAATTTTTAAGGGGACAGCCATTTATAGTGGTGTCCGAAAGCACAGACATTATCAAGTGCACTCATTCAATCCCATAATGCACCTCAATAATGAGTGTATAACGATGTACACTGAATAGCTAGCAGCTATAAAAGACATATCATGCCACATTAATTCCTGCCTCTCACCAGTAGATGCCACTTCTGGCGCACTCAGTGTCCGTATTTGCTCAGTCATTATCACTTACTCATTCAGTGGTCTAAATCAATAGAACATCATGGAATAGTGAACGAGGAGTGATTTTGGATACAGCCAGTCTGTCTGGAGCATGCAAACATTAAGTACTGCAACAGTCACTGTGCTGTTGGGCTTTATATCACTATTGGAACGTAGCTTGACCAATCAAATCCAAGTAAATATTTAAATAGATACAGACTATAGCTCGAACATTATCTGTCATACAAGAGTGTGTGTGTGTGTAGGTCTGACCTGATGATAAGGAAGAGAACTCTCCTCTCAGCTGGATTGAGAGTGCTGTTAAGAATCTAAAAATGGAAAGGGCTCAGCATCAGGTTGGTTATAATCACATGTGAGATGTGTCGTGTCCTGAGGGCTACCCTTCATTGTACATGTGAGCTGAGACAGAGGCGGTTCACATCAGATAAATATGTTTTTCTTCCCAGCACTGAAGATGCTAAAACACTGTGGCATTGAACATAATTCTTAAACACAGAAGAAATCCTTTTGCCGCTGATGAAATTCAATCTAAAAAGCTTTTATAAGCAGACCAGAGGTCTGTTGACATTGAAATGTCAATATTTCACGGTCATGTGAATGAACTTCTGTTATCGCAAACAGAATGATTAGTCCATCAGTTGAATTACTCAAATATGTATTTTATAATACATAGATAATGCCATAAAATATGATATTCAATTATGATTAAAATCCCTCATTCTTAAAGTATTGCCATAAAACTTACAGCATAAAGGACACCATCATAGTTTCAGAAACACATTCTGTTTTTGATAGAAATTCAATAAAGCAGAAAAATTACAACATTAAATGGTTGTTCACCTATTTCTGACATGACTTTGTAAACAATTGCTTCCTTAGTTCTAAAAATAAAGTCTAATACTTTGTCTTAAAAGGCTAGAAGTCAGTATTGGATAAATCTAAAATACACTAAATGTCTGGAAATGTTTTTATGTTTCTGTTTGACCTTAACTCTTTTATTCACATATGATTTAGTGACTTGACTGGAAAAGTATTGTACAAACATGGTTAAAAATGACTAATTCTCTTTCAAGCCCTCTGTTCATCAAATAATTATCCATGTGCAGCACTACATTCTTGTAGACATATTATGAAGATATTTACCTGAAGTTCCATCTTCTTGTAGCATTTTTCATGAGTGTCACTGACTTGTATGGCACTACTCCATATGCATCCAAATGGTACACATCAGCACATCACCACAAACTTATAGGCATTGTAACCCTTTAATTATTGTTTTTGCCACTTTGGTGAACACAAGGACAAATTTCCTTTAAGTTCGTGAATGGTTTTATTATTAGGTATATAACAGTTATATAAAAGTCTCAAATGTGCAAAAATGAAATCTAATGATGAGACAACTCACTCTGGAGCTGCAGGAAATGAAATCAAGACAACTGACTGACTGATGATGTGCTGCACGATCCCAAACCCTTCACTAGCAAAAATAAAATAAAATAAGAAATAGTGACTGAGGAAGCATTTACACAACACCATTTTCAAATAAAAACTGCATTTTTGGGCCATTCATTTATATTTGGGGCATGAAAACACAAACCTTTCAAAGTGGGTTGCGATACTGTTATAATTTCTATGTAAATTTCAAAAACGTGAATTTGTCAAAAAATCATGCACATGTGTATTACATGACATCACCAACTACTGGTTTGGCATGAATAATATAGCAATTTTTGTTGGGTTTTTTTTGTTTGTGGGGGGGGCTGATGTACCCTGACTAGCTAACTGGCAGACCTTAACCCTTTGAATTCATCGTGGTCCTGTTATTTGTGTAGTATATCAAGGACCGAATCAGACAAATCAAGATTCGATCGAAGCATGGTTGAAACATGAGGAGCCGAATTCCACAAGACAACAGCAGGAAGTCATAAATCAGACCCTAGCTCCAGCCCGTCTGAATACAGCCTGCAACAGCAAAACCAAAGGAACACTTAATGATAATTCCAATGCAGGAATTTGGTAATACATTTGAGGAATAAATATTGATGGTCAAAGAGATGCAACATGTGACCATTACATGTAAATCTGTGATAGAAATCACAGCTACAGACTGTAAAATCATCTTAAAGGACTTTCATTCTCATTGTTAATGAAAATAATAATTTATATGCATAACTGCATATTATGTATGTGACCCACAAATTTGACTATCCTTGTTTTAATCATTGTGTTTATCATGCTTTTAATTAATATTGACTAGCTTAAGCCTTAAGGGTTAATTTCATGTTTGGTATGTATGAGAGTCATAATTATAGGTTGAAACGTTTCTTTTGATTGATTTCCTGTCAAATGCATCATATTCTGGTTATAGAAATCACATTCAAAAGGATACTTTGCAAGAGAATGTAAAATTCGGGCAATGTGACTAAACATGACATGTTGATTTATTGATTGGGTGGAGAAACAAAGCAGCACCCAGAGCCAGCATAGGATCTAATTGGTCAAGACAACCATTGGGGGGTGTCTAAAAGCAGAGGGTAAATACCCAGGACACACTTCTCCTCGCCCTCTTGAATTCTCCGACCTCTTGAATTCCTCTCTCTTCTTGGATCTCTCTCTCTCTCTCTGGAAAAATGAACTCTCTTGAAAATGCCATCTAACTTTCTCTTCAGCCATGTGCTCTGGACCACAACCCAGCCAGTTGCTACCATGATGAGAAGAAAAACCACCTAGTCTCTTACATCCTTTTATTCTTTTACTTTAGTTTATTTTCTTTCCGTTGAGTTCGTGTGCTAAGTTACGTTTGCCAACGGCAACCAGACCAAAACTCTGCAAAACCAGCCAAGAACCAGCCCACTTCAATGACTCCTGAACTCTAAGCCAATCAGCGACTTCGGAGAAACCCTTTCCCGCAAAGACGGAGGACAAAGGGAATCCTTAAACACAAAAGCTGCAAGTACAAACCCCCAGACTCTTGCTGAAACTGGTGTCATTTTAATATAGATTTTAGCCTCATTGAAAAGTCAATGCGAGTGTTAAATATGTGATTGATGGTTGTTCAGGTTTATGCAATTGCACATATTGCTGTAAACGTGGGATATCAAATTCTCATTCTCTTAATCTAATCCTTTCCTCACTTTCTCTCTTTCTGCAACGCGTGAATGTGTGAATGCTTGTGTAGATTAGTTTACATGTCTTAGCATTATATAAATAAAGTCTTGTTTATATTGAAAAAGAAATATCTTGTGTTTTGTGCTCATAAGTTAATGCCTTAATCTGTCGATTTTGTTACTGTGCTATTTAATAGTGTTTTCATATTTTGGGATTTTAATATCCAGTGCAGAGTTTGTTATACGGCTTGTTCAGTGAATCGCCGTGAAACAGTGAGTCTGTTCAAATTCCTATAAAATCATTAATGATTCCCTTTGAGCTAAATTGACCTGTTTCCTTATAACAATATATATATTATATGTTATCATTGCATTTGTCACAAATTATGTATTCATTCACTAATCCACTCTCAAACCCATGAATCATTAACTTTACAAATACTAAGCACAGCTAATTAAAGAGAAGAATTACAGACTGTAATCATGTTGTGTGTGCTGGGCAGTCCCATTCAAAATTTCCAAATCCTCAGAACAACAGTTGGATGTCGATCCACACAGCTGACCCTCAGTTACCTCGCTGATAAGAGAGCAGAGGCAGGTGTGATATCAGCCTGTTGCTTAGCCGGTCAGATTAAATCAGCAGCTGCTGTGATGCAGAGAGATAGACACATGATGGAGTGGCACCTCCAACAGCGGCTCAATGCCTCAGAATGACAAAAAGAAATGAGTCAAGGGGAGCCACTTGTGCTTTCCACACAACATATTTCCTTAAGAAAAGACCTGAATGCTGGTGACGCCATATACCAAGACCTGCATGACCAACCACCTTAACCAGAGGAACTGTGATTCAGTGTGATTCAATAGCAAGGTGAGAGCAGCATAAACTAGACCAGCACAACTGCAATATTTCACCAAGTGTCTGTTAAAAGCTTAAACAAAACATACTTTAAGGCTGGGATGAGAGTGCAATGCAACTCTTTATGAAGTACTTCCTTGATTTTATATGGATGACATAAATAGTTCTTCAAAGTCTGATTATTGATCGAATTCACTTTAAATATGAACTTTTTTGGTTCGTTGTTTTTTTTTTCCTATTTAATCATGTTAAGGGAGTTAAAGGGAAAAGTATTCAGCTGTAATGTTTTGCACTAGTATTGTTTGTAAACTAGTATTCATAAAAATATCATTAAGTTTCAGTATTTAGCTTTATTTTTAAAATTCAGTTTCACTTTTAGTCATCACTTGAACTTATACCTTCACCTTTTTTTTTAGGTTTCCTAATATTTATATTTTTTTCAGCTTTTTTCAATTACGTTAATATAAATTATTTGTCATAGTTTTAATTAACACTAATCCGAAAACATATTTTGAGAAATACAAAGCCTGCCGGAACTGCATTTCAACAGCATATATTGAATTTGCTTACTTTAATTTAATGCATCATTTGCTAATATTATTAACAAAAAAGTCTGACTGAAAACTGATTTAAAAAAGTAAAATCAATATCAGAATTTCTTAATATTTGGTTCACTTCTCTTTTACTTTAATTACCACAGCAATTAAGCTGCATAGATTGCACAAATGTGTATAAAACCTGATTCTCAAGTTCTCAGCCTGATTTAAGAATGATCCAATGAGCATCATGTGCTTAGTGGAAAAATAACATCTAACCATCTGTACAAAAAGTCACATGGTCAGTGTCAGAAATTTAGCTTGATTCAAGATCCATTACATAACATTTATTTGTCTTACATTTAAATGTAAGATGAAGAAGTTCCCCCAAATTATCTAGATGATCAAAGGAAAATAAAAACAACATTACACTCCAGTATGTCTCTGTGCAAGTGGCCGGTGTATATGGAAAGAGTAATGCATGCTAGTGTGAGTCCTGGGAGCTCTCTGCTCTCTGTTTTCGGTTTTATCTCTGCAGTGGAAACTCTCATTGTAAGAGGGGATGCATTTGGGGCACTGAGATGCTCGCCTGATTCAATGAGACAGAGAGGCAGGCAGCCCGTCGTCTGACCCTTCTCTCTCTTTACTTCAATAATCTGAAAGCCCCAGCTCTGTGGCATAACACACTCAGCCTGCTTACTGAGGGAGAACATTCACATGAAATATATTTCCTTTTACATATCAGACCCTTTACTTGTGTAAAACACTATTTTAAAACTGCCCAAAGAAACTAGATCTCCCAAAATCCAGTGAATTTAAGAGGACTGGCACCATGATCACTCCTGACAGAACATGCCAGAATCATAGTACAGGTTAAATTGAAACCGAAAACTCTGCTACAGAAAACCTTTTAAATTCAAACTGGAGAAATTACAGCCTCATAAGATATAAGGATGACATCACTATCCTAAACCAGTAAAATTTGCTCAAATTTCATGATAAGCCAACATACGCATTTAACTAACAGAATGTCAATTGCACCCTGCTTGCATCATATTTCATTCAAAGATTTACAGTAGAAGCTCCTCAGTATTTGACTAAATACTTGAATATGTTTTATTACATTTTTTGGATACTACTTCTTGTGTAGAAAAATATGATGTACTTGGTTAGCTGATGCTGATATTAGACAAATTGTATGTTTATTTCAGTTCTTCAGACACAGCCTCTAATAAATGGATTTAGTTATTAATGATAATAAATAATAAAATGCTTGCAGCTGTTACAGAAGCAGACTCAAACAGAGGTTTGGAATTCAACTGGTAAGCTTTATTAAAAACAGTGAAGCCAGCTGGTGGAGGTGAGTGCTCAGTTCAAATAGAATGATTAGGGTAATAATGAAAGTTCTCTTAATCTCACAGGAACTCATGGACCAGATGGACGGAGCACAAACCTCACAATCCCAGATGATGGAGACAGACACTTGACAAGCATTGGGGACACACACGTTGAAGTAGACCTGAGAAGAACACGCTGGAGAGGATACAGGAGGTAAAAACTTACTAAAGTATTTATGCAGGTAAATAGCTGTGATAGCATTCAGAGTCCACTTTTAATAAACGAAATTGGACAATGAAATGGTGTGAGGAGTGTGCTTATGTAGCAGTCTTGATGAGGGTGCTCATGAGGTGCAGGTTTGATCAATCAGAAGTCAAGTGAGGGTGTGCACTGTAATTGAGAAGTGAGTGAGACGGACGGATCTGTTACAGTAGCACACCAACTTCGTTATATTCAAGCACTGCTGCAAGTGAGGTTTCTCTCTGGTGTAAAAATGCCTTCAATAAATGAATGTACATAATGTTTTGGCTAGTAGTTTAGTTTAATTTAATATAACGTCCTTTTTTCTTCATACTGATTTTTATTTTTGATTTGTATAGGTGAACATTTACAGAATTTGGCCAAAAAAAAAAAAAACCTTTAACGGTTTGTTCTTTTCTCTTTTATTCTACTTTAACCTATGCATTTCACTGCTTTTAAGAGGAAGAGGAACCAGCTCTAAATTTATGCCAAATGCAATAACACTGGTCATTTGTAAAACCAAGCTATTTTCAGGTCCTCAGCCTGATAAAAAATATAAATAAAAAATTAAACACGTAATGGTCTTGATTTATGTCAAATCTAATGCAATGTAGAGTTTGTGTCTCAGCAAAGGAAAACATCCAATTATTGCACCCCAATGAACGTGTATATACTGTACACATGGCTGCTGAAGCATCCGTGCTGTGAGACCAGTACACAGCTGTCACTAGCAGAAGTGTGTTTGTTCTTCACCCCACTCTGCAGTGTGTTTGTGCCATGCTTTGTGACTTAACCAGGAAGGGCATACAGTATCTCACAGAAGTGAGTATACCCCTCACATTTTTGTAAATATTTTATTATATATTTTCATGTGACAAAACTGAAGAAATTACTTTGTTACAATGTAAAGTAGTGAGTATTTATTTATTATTTATTAGTGTTTGCATTGCGTGCCCAGCCACAGAACAGCATCTTGTTCAGCAAGGTGCAGAGCCTTGATTCCGCCGTTGAAATGAGTCAGCGGACACTCGTTGACAATGTGCTGCATGGTTTCTGGTTCCCCACAGCTGCAGTTCGGATGGTGGCTTGGCCCCACCGGACTAGGTTGACTGCACATCGACCTTGTCCCATCCGGAATCGGTTTAGCATTGACCAGTGTTGTCGAGGAAGGTCGAAGCCAGGAGGACAGAACGATGGCTTAGCTACGAGGGAGTGGTTCACAACATCAGTTGCTGCCCACTCATCACTCTATGCCGAATTGGCTGTCATATCCTCTGGCGGTGAGTCCAGTCAGACAGGTTTTCTCGATGACAGGCGGGCTGCTGGATGCAGTGTGATGTCCGAGTTGAGTGGCAACTTGTCATTCGCATAGACTTTAGTCAGCAGTTTGGCAGTGGCCTCCTGTTGTCGAAGATGTTGTGGTGGTATGTTACAGAGCACTGGCAGCCATGGTAGAGGAGTAGAACGTAGGGTTCCAGTGATTATGCGCATAGACTTATTTAGCTGAACATCTTCTAGCCTGGTGTGGGACGATCTAGACCAGACTGGTGCACAGTACTCTGCTGCTAAGTAACACAGAGCAAGTGCAGTGGTCTTGAGTGTCTGGGCCCTTGCACCCCAACTTGTGCCGGCCAGTTTACTAAGTAGATTATTTCGAGAGCTGACTTTGGCTGCTGTCTTCTTCATATGATCATGATATGTTAATGATCGGTCCATGGTAACACCGAGGTACGTTGGATTTAGGTCATGTTCAATCCGATGGCCTTTGAGGAAGATATTGAGCTCCCGTTTGGCTTGTGCATTGTGGAGGTGGAAAATACCAGATATATCCATGTCCATGTTCAGTATGTTCTCGACCTCATCAAATGTCAGATGTTGGGTCCCAATGCAGATGTCATCAGCGTAGATTAATTTGTGGGACTGTGTTGCTGGAAGATCATTAATATAGATGTTGAAGAGACTTCAACATCTTGAAGAGGATACAGGACAGACCCCTGCGTGAGTCCATTTACTTGTTTTCTCCAAGAGCTGTTTTTGTCTGCCATATGTACTCGAAAACGTCTGTCATGGAGGAAGAGTTCTATGGCCTCTACTACCCAACGTGGTAAAACTTTAGATAGTTTCAACAGGAGACCAGCAAGCTAGACCATGTCGTAAGCCGTGGTTAGGTCAAGGAAGACTGTCCCAGTTTTCTGGTTTTGCTGGAAGTAGTATACAGCTTATATAACAGTGTAAATTTGCTGTCCCCTCAAAATAACTCAACACACAGTCATTAATGTCTAAACCTCTGGCCACAAAAGTGAGTACACCCCTAAGTGAAAATGTCCAAATTGGGCCCAACGTGTCAATATTTTGTGTGGCCACCATTATTTTACAGCACTGCCTTAACCATCTTAGGCATGGAGTTCACCATAGCTTCACAGGTTGCCACTGGAGTCCTCTTCCACTCCTCCATGACGACATCACAGAGTTGGCGGATTTGGCTTCCATTTGAGGATGCTCCACAGATTACCTTTACCCTCAGCTTCTTTAGCAAGGCAGCGGTCGTCTGGGAGGTGGGTTTTGGGTCGTTATCATGTTGGAATACTGCCCTGTGGCCCAGTCTCCAAAGGGAGGGGATCATGCTCTGCTTCAGTATGTCACAGTACATGTTGGCATTCATGGTTCCCTTAATGAACTGTAGCTCCCTCATTGCCGGCAGCACTCATGCAGCCCCAGACCATGGCACTCCCACCACCATACTTGACTGTAGGCAAGACACACTTGTCTTTGTACTCCTCACCTGGTTACTGCCACACACGCTTGAAACTATCTGAACCAAATAAGTTTATCTTGGTCTCATCAGACCACAGGACATGGTTCCAGTAATCCATGTCCTCAGTCTGCTTGTATTCAGCAAACTGTTTGCGGGCTTTCTTGTGCATCATCTTCAGAAGAGGCATACTTCTGGGACAATAGCCATGCAGACCAATTTGATGCAGTGTGCGGCATATGGTCTGAGCACTGACAAGCTGACCCCCCACCCCTTCAACCCAATTTGGACATTTTCACTTAGGGGTGTACTCACTTTTGTGGCCAGCGGTTTAGCCATTAATGGCTGTGTGTGGAGTTATTTTGAAGGGACAGCAAATTTACACTGTTATACAAGCTGTATACTCACTACTTTACATTTTGTAGAAAAGTGTAATTTCTTCAGTGTTGTCACATGAAAATATATAATCAAATATTTACAAAAATGTGAGGGGTGTACTCACTTCTGTGAGATACTTTATTTCTGGATCTATATTCCTCCCTAATCCTGTCCTCAACCCATAAATCATAGACAAATCACATTGCTGAAACCTTAAACCCCAGATTTTTTACTTCCATATTGGTCAGAGTAGCAAAGAGTAACTGGAAAATATCACAGTTGAAAAAAGGGCACATTTTAACCAATTTAAGCTCAACATAAAAACCTTTTTCCGTTAAGTATAAATAATGGTAGTGTTCTAGTATGTCAGTAGCAGTGAAATGGATGTAAGTGTTTATCACCCAGCAAATGCTTCTCACTCATTACTCACAGACGAAAACTTCACACACAGAATATGAGATACATACGCCTGTGTAGTTCTCTGCTATGTGGTCGGCAAATTAATGGAGAACAGTCTAGGATGAAAGAGACGCTGTGGCTGACTGACACATCGACAACCTCTCTCAAGATCAGAGAGTTACTCATGAAGAGATCCCCTCCACACCTCATCGCAAGGTCATTAACTAACCTAGTGGGTGATTCAGTGCAATACAATTATGTGAAATGTGAAAGTGACACTGCTGAATATGGTCAAGATCCTTCCTCATATATTCTCCCCTCTGATGCAGTACAGTCAAGGCCACATTCGTTTATTAAATGTGTAAAAATGAACTGTTGATTAGTTTTGGCCTGAGTTAAAATATATATATATATATATATTTGTTTGTATTAATGCCAGGGAAGCACAAAGTAAGTTTGAGTACACTGTCAAACTTTTACTCAATTAAAAGTCTAATATGTAAAGTAGCAAAGTTTCCACATTTAATTAGACCAAATAAAAAAAATGATTCTGGTAGCACAACTAGAGCATGTCACTAGCAACAACAAGGTCATGGGAAGAAAGACAAATGAATAAGACTTCTGATAAAATCTCCAGCTTGAATGAACTGTAAGCCAATTTGGCATTAAATATGTCTGTCAAATATATATAAATAAAAACATTACGCTTTTGAAAGCGACTGATTAAATCAGAAGACAATGTTGACTATATTAGATTCCATAAGACATGCCAGATGTTTACTGAAACCAATATCCTGAAACCTGTCATATGTAATTATACAGCATTAAATTCAGTTGCAGATGATTTTACCCTGTTTTATTGTTGTTTATAGACTGAACACCGACCGTGTTTGTACTTGAGTCAAGTTCCTCTTTATGCAGACAATGTTGATTCGTGATTTATTATGGGTACTGTCACTTTCCCTTATTGCTTGCAAACTCTTTTTATTAATGGTATTTAATTTGTTTTAATTAATGTTTAAATTTAAATGTATTGTTGCACATTGATGCAGCTGTAGCGGAGGATCTTGATCTTCAGAGCCTCTAGAGTTCTAGATTTTGTAAGATCTTGAGCTTACGCAAAGTGCAAAGAGAGCAGGTCTAGACGGATTTTCAGCTAATTTCTACAAAAGGTTTGCCAAACATCTGGCACCTCTATTGTTAGATATGTATAATTATTTTTTAGTAAATGGTTCTCTTCCCTTAACTCTGACTCAGGCCTTGATTTCACTCATATCTCAAGCGTGATAAGAACCCAGATGAATGTGGCAGTTGGAGGCCCAAATCTGTTCAATTCGGATGTAAAATTATTAGCTAAGGTGCTGGCTTGCTGTATTTATACATTAATCTCTGAAGATCAGACCATTTTCATTAGAGGGCAACAATTATCATCAAATATTGACAACTTTTAAATATAATTATTTTCCCCATTCACCGCTTTAACCAGTGAAATAGTCATCTCATTAGATGTAGAAATGTCACCAATGACCTGATATCCACTGATAACGCTTATTTAATCGAGTGATAACATCCGAAGCGGGTGGAAATGTCTGGGTCGGGTGGGATCCTTTATTCACTATATATTAAATTTGGTTTTGACCCCCTTTTTTATGTTATGCATACGTCTTTTGTACACTGCTCCAGTTTCCAATGTTAGAACAAACTTTTGTGTTCTTAATATTTTCCCTTTACAAGAGGCACTCATCAAGGTTGTTCTCTTTCCCCACTCTTGTTCGCTTTAGCAATAGAACCTCTTTCCATAGCTTTGAAAAATGTCCTACTCTTTTCAGGTATTGTTAGGGAAGGCATAGAACGTTGTGTCTCTCTCTTGCCAGTTACCTTTTGTTCTATATTTCGATCCCTGCCATCTTAGATTTTGCATGTGCTTAACACCTTTGGATCCTTTTCTGGGTATAAGCTTAATATGAATAAAAGTGTATGCTTAAATTCCAGCAGCCATCATTTATCCTCCAATTTCATTACTTGGGAGTAAGTTTCACATTCCTTTGATCTATCAGTATAATTTTACAAAATTACTTGCTCACGTTAAATTAGATTTGCAATGTTGGGATAAGTTACATCTTACTGTATTTGGTAGAATTAAGTAAATTACAAAGTATTTTACCCAGGCTTTTGTTCCTTTTTCAGACCCTCCCAGTCCTTTTTAAACTGTTGGATGGGGCTTTTTCTGCTTAAATATGGCAGGGCAGATCTGCCAGGTTAAGCAAGGCATATCTTCAAAGATAGGGGTCTTGGTCTGGCCAACCTTTTAATTTGTTACTGGGCGACAAATATTAGCAACATTCACAGCTGGTATAATTATCCGATATAGACTGGCGTAAGTTAGAAGCACAGTCTAGCTCTTCATAATTGCTTTCTGCCTTGGTATATGCTCCTTTGTCCACTCAACCCTCAAAGTACAATACAAACCCATGTTTTTGTACTTCCCTCAGGATTTGGAGGCAATTTAGAAAACTTGCTGCTGCTTCTCTTTTTGGCCGTTTGTAATAATCGTTTATTTCCGTCTTCAACCTTTGATTCTGCTATTTGTTCAATGGAAAAACAGAGGAATCTTCTATTTTTTTGATGTATCCATTGAAGGAGTTTTTCTTATCTTTTTTCTGGTCTAACCTGTTGTTGTTGGTTTTTGAAGTTGTTGCCCCCCCCCCCCCCCTTTATATGAGAAGTGTATATTTAATCAAAAAGCAGCCAAATTGAGCACAAGAACTTATTCTAAAAACCTTTAAAAATCTTACTCCAATTTAAGTATTTAAGTATATACTTTCTCAATGAATTTTAACCGTGTACTGGACACTAAAATAGATTATGATTACATTATTGTGAAGTTTAAACGTGAAAGCTGTCCTATGTAAAGATACTGCAATAAGTATATTTTAAAATATATCTCAATATCTTATACACTGTGTTCTGCATTCCTTTATCTGGGCAATGCCTCATGCCCTTGCCATGCCCTTCCTTTGAATAAAATTCATTTTATGAGAAGCCTGAATTAAATCTTCAGAAATGAAATCAAGATACATTCCCCCTGGGTACAGAGTTCTTGAAATGTCATTCAAAACATCTAATGCATTTTTAATTAACATTTTGTCCATGGGAGACTTGCACTGTAAATGGGGCAGAGGGGAGGTGGTGGGCATATGCACTGGAACTCACCCACCACACATGAGCAACATTAATGGAGGAGATGAAAGCAGGAAGCCCAGGAGGACCCCTGGACTCCAGCATCCTTATGCTTGGACCAGCCACTCTGATACATGATCAGAGAACTGATAAACCTGGAACAAACACAGCATACAACCCAGAAAACAACATGTTCCTGCCTGTTATTGTTAGAAAAACAGATACAGACTGAAAGCTGTTACCATTAACATTTTGAGTGATGTAAAAAACACCAAACCCCTATTATTGTTACAAAACGCCAGCTTGACTGAAATGGATGATACTACTAAAACACTGGATGATATTAAGTATCTACTATTGATACAGCATCTAGGTAACAAGATCTGGAAACATCAGATGTGTTTTTTTCCCCTGGGTGTTAGGTCAGCTATAATATTCACAACCAACATTTTTTTAAAGATATATTATGTAACAAACAATACATCCCATTGAGTCGTCTCCTCATAGACTCGTTATCATTCGCATAGTTTATTTGTGGAACAATGTAATACTGTTCCTGTAGCTCAGTGGTAGAGCATTGCGTTAGCGGCGCGAAAGGTCGTGGGTTCAATTCCCAGGGAGCACAATACTGATAAAAATATGTGTATCCTGAATACACATAAGTCGCTTTGGATAAAAGCGTCTGATAAATGTAAAGTTAAATATGGTGGTTCTCACAAAATTCATAGCGTTTTTAATTTATACCTTATTAGAATAACCGAAATGACGACAGAGTTGAGAAGTTCATTTCAATGTTTCTCAGACAATCACTTGTGTTCATGCAGCCTCTGAATGCCATTACGTTATTTAACGTGTAGCAGGTAATTATTTGTATTCATAGGGATTGCCATATTAAAAACTAAATTAGACTATGTGCCTAAATAAAAAAAAATAATAAAACAAATCAACTTTCTGGTGGTAAGTTAAATAAAATAGCAAATGCAAATATAACATATATACCGGATTGTACTTTTTTTTTTTACACAAAAGTAAATTATAAATCTAAAATGAGAAAATCTAACTAAATTAACTAAAATATTAAGGACATATTTTAAAAAGAAAATTTGTATACAGTGATCAAACATAAAAGATCCAGAGCGACAGTGAGTCTGAGGGTAAATATTTTATTACTGTTTGACATCTTGGACTCAGGTAAAATCTGCTTTCTTTCCAGTTCAGTCACCGAGGTCACTGCCAATCCATCAACACAAGCTGCCTATCATACAATATGGTTCTACAAACATTTCTGGCTTTTTCACAATCAAAATTCCTTTCACAACTTTTGGGTTTTGGGCATCAAATCCATTTGTAAACCAAATATGATGGATATAGCCTATATACCAACCTTTTAAAGCATGTTGAAAAACAAAATCTTACAGTTGATTTCAGTTACCTCATTGCTTTCATGACTGGAACATAATCTCAAATATATATGATTATCACATTCCAACGCTCATTTGTTTCCAATTATTTTGGGGGGAAAATCACACAACTGTCACTAGAAATAACCCTGAATTAAACTTAGTGTGCAGGTAATGCAGTAGCTCGTTTTGAATAATTGTCAATACAAATTATATAGTACTTTCACAATCACAAAGCAGCTTTACAAAGAGTGTCTTCCAAACGCAGTGAGCCAACCAAAAACTCTCTAAAAAGTTATATTCACAAGCTTCCCTTGATAAAAGGGTTCCGGATGTTCAGTAGTAGTACTACATGAGTGAGATGAATTGGATAAAGGATTTACATCATTACGAGATTTGAAAATCAAATCTCATCACTAGTGAGAGATCAAATATATGCTCAGTATATGTAAAAACAAAACATCACATCAGAATGTAAATCCAACCAAACACTGCAGGCTTTGGTGCTTTGACGTCTATGATAAAATAAAAACACATATGATTGTGAAATCGCAAATGTATCCAAATGCAAATATTGCCATATATATGTGTGGACTCACTGAGATACATTGTTTTCCATTCAATGAAGGTTAATCCTCTCTTTCTATCCATCTCCGTATCTCTCGTTTTTTTTACAGGTACGGGTATTATTCCAGCTCTACCAAGAAAACAAACAGCCTTCTCTAAGCCACTAGAGACTGCGTTCTCACAGAGGCGACATCAAGGGCAGACTTACAAATAAGCACAAACACACACACACACACACACACACACACACACACACACACACACACACACACACACACACACACACACACACACACACACACACACACACACACACACACACACACACAACGTTAAAGCACACAAAACGATCCTTCATACACACCCTACAGCCTCTTTGGGCAAAAGCTTGAGCATCTAATCTTTTATGAGTCCTGTAATCAATTGACAGTAAGAATTAAATTCATCAACTCTGCCCAAGGTGCTCTCTGCCATATTGACATCAAAATCAATCATTATTTCTGCTTATCACCTCATGTTCACATCAGCCCACTTTAAAGACCCTGTGAAATCAAAACTACAGGTTTTTTTTCCAAGTCCATCGAGACCATGTATTTGCTAGTATATTCTTATATGTTCCTAGAAAGCTGATAAAAAATATTGATGACTCATCCTGTACTACACTTAGTATTGACCAATCAGATGCTCTCTCGAATGAGAATGTCCCTTCCCCAATATTGTCTCAACTAGAAAGTAGCAAATCATATAATTAATGACTGTAAAATAACTAAAACCTACTGGGTATTTAAACATGCTTAGAAATAACATCTGATGCAACACTGGAACAGTTTGCTGTTCTGAAAAGAAAAACTCTGTAAATGTGTTGATGTGATATGTTTTGGCAGGCAGAAAGATCAAAGAATAACCTGATTTCAACGAGGATCAACAACAATAATTCTTGACAGTCAGAAACCTCTTCAAATCTCAACAATGGACTCACAGTTGTAAATAGTACATTAGGATATGTTAAACATTTCTATGGACATAATGTTGCAATTGCACATTCACACAATACCCTGCATATTCAACCACAAAAAATGATAACATTAATATGTTTGTATAAAAATAGGGATGCGACCCTACCCTAACTATTAAAAAAAAAAAAAGTTAAAAGGAGGACAGCAAGGCATAGATAATTTTTTCCCACACACTTGAAAATAGAAGTGTAAAAATAGCACATATCGACGTTGCACTAAAAGTAAGTAGTCGCACTGGAGAGCAGCAACATTATCCACAGCGTTCTGGCTAGTAAGCTTTTCACTGTCATGTGATCTCAGCATAGGTGATGGGATTCTGAAAATCAAACAAAAAATAGAGTTTAACATCTAGGTCAATTACAAAACACTCATTTGTTGTCTGAATTTGTTACAAACATTAAAATGTGATTCATACATACGATTACATCTTGTACATCTTATTTGAATATGAGGTGTACATGTATATGACATGCTGACCATGTTTTTGATTTCTGAATTAAAATAATCGTTCAGATTACTTCTGGATAATTGTGATGTTGTTATCAGCTGTATGGACTCTTATTCTGATGGCACCCATTCACTGCAGACGATCCATTGTTGAGCAAGTGTTATAATGCTAAATGTCTCCAAATCTGTTCTGATGAGGAAGCAAACTACATCTTGGATGCCCTGGCTAAGGGTGAGTACATTTAAATTTTGGGGTGAGCTATTCCTTAATAAATGTATGTATACTTAATTTGAACCCCTTAACTGTCACCGTCCACCCACCTAAGTGGGATGCCTAAGTTCACTTCACTATATTACAATTACATCCTAATCTAATCATGACAAACTATATATCTTTCTACAAACTTTCCAACAAAGGTATAAGACTTTTTTGGTAAAAAATTATGTTGGAAAATTAATAGATCAATTTATGACAAGAGCGTAGCTGAAAAATCTACATAACAGGATTTCTGACCTTTGATTTTCACAGACAATCTTCTTAGTTGCCTTTTTTTTCTATCACACTTTAGAAATCATAAGAAACTATATATCACTTGAAAACTTAAAATATCAAAATTCATCCTTTGAAACCCATTTTAAAATCAGACATTGCATTACCATGGAAATGGTACATCAAAATCATGAATAATAATAATAAATTGTTCATGAATTAACATAAATTAACATAAAAAGTTAAGTTTGGATAGTGGACTATAATGTCTATGTTCAAAACTGTGGGTGACAGTTAAGATGTTAAACCATTCTTGAAAATGGTATAAAAATCACAACCATATGAAACCTGATTTTGAATTTGATACTTGCGCTAAAAATGTATTTTTAAAGATTTTGGTGTTTGAGACTCGAGGAGTGTTAAAGTCACTTGAACGCGAGTTGCTTTTCTACCTTCATTTCATTGCAATGTTAAAAACCTGGCAGACACTTAAGGCTGTGGGAATAAGTAATATCTACCTTAAAGATTAATGATGTAGCCTTGAAATAACCAAGGTGTTATGTGTGAGTGCTAGCCATGCATTACAGGTGCATATGTCTTGGGTTTACACGTAATATTGATGAACTGCCTCACAGAGCCCCTGGGCTCACCCTTATATGAATCCAAAATGAATCTTGGGTAGTCATATTGAACTATTAGTCAAAGATGGGCGGGACTCCTGCTGACTGTGATGCATAATGGAGTTCAAAGGTGACAATATCTGCTACCAAACTGGGGGTTCATGACCTCAAGGGGACGACTACCTGTTGAATATTGTATGGCAGCCCTGCTGAACAATGCTGTTGAATACTGAAACAATCAGTAGTGTGCATCTCATCTGTGGACAGCGAGGTACAAACATTAGTAAGTGGATGATACTGAGGATGGATGGTGACATGGAAAACACAGGATTTAAAATCATATTCAGGTAAATTTTAAAATAAACAACTAAAATAAAAGGTGTGCACGACTAATCCAACGATTTAACTCAAAAGCAGCATGTGCTGTAGAAGTGATATATTCAGCTGGATGTGCCTATTTTCCAAGACTGGCAGATAAACCCTCTGACTAACTCTGATCTCTTGTGACACAGATACAAGAAATTCTGGCCTGAGGCAAAACAGCCGAATGAACATACTGAAAAGAAATAATGGGATTGACTAGAGAAGAACATTTAACATTCAGAACATAATATTCAGAGTCCAAAGGCTGTTCAATGTGATGGCTGTCATCAAAAGTATTTTATTATTCTATAAAAGAAACTGAACTGAGATTGCGTTTAGTACTTAAAAAAGAAGCTTAAAGCAAAAAGAATGTTTATTAAACATTAAACATTTCATCTTTAATTCCCATTACAAAAATGTGTAATACCGTTTTAGAATTTAAATTCATAGCCATTCAGTAAGAGTTAAAATTGTAATGCTGCAAACTGAAAACTGCCACAGGCAAAGTCATATGATGACCCACATAATGATGACATGCTGTTCTGGAAATGTTTAAAGCGCAGATTAATTATCTTGTACAAGACATATGTAAGAAGCTCATCTATATTAGAGTTAAGGCCCTTCTCACAGTAACTATGATAAATATAAAGTTCTAATAATCATTCTAATTTTATGAGAATAGCAAAGTCCACACCTAAACTATAATGATAATGACATAGAGGAACAATATTGCTAGAATCACTTTCAGAAAGACTTTCAGAATAATTGTTTAATTCGTAGGAACTTGCAAAATGTAACTGCAGCACATGCTTAAATAATAAACTGAATTGTATTATCCATGTTAGGATGTTAGACTATTTTAGTTATCATTACGGTATTTTTTACAGTTATTGTTGTTGGTGTGAACAGGGCTTAATATTTAAAGGTATGTTCACACCAAGATGAACATTCAGTGCAAAAATCCAGTGCATTAAATATTTTAATTCTAATCTCTATTCTATCGCGTTGTGGAGAAAACTGGCCATCCAATCAGATGAATGCTTTTGGTCACATTCTTAGAGCGTCTGCTGTTACATAAAACTATGACTTGGTGACATTCACAAATGGACAATTTTGCTAAGTTACAGTGAATATCAAAGATAGAATCCAGAAGCTGCTGTCTTGTGTCGTTATACTCTTGTATTTGGTGTTTTGTGATAAACACAATAGCGAAAACTAAAATCTGAACTGCTGATTAAAAACATCACTTGCTAAAAGTGGACCACTTTTTGCACCAAACATTAATTATTGGTGTAAACAGGCCTTAATACATTGCAAAAAAAAAAGACTGAAAATGTTCTCTGAGAAATTTCTAGGAAATGTTGTCGATAAATAAGTAACACCTTTAATTAAACAAGAAATTGGAAGTAGAAAGCCTGAAAAATTTTTCTTGTGAAACTAATAATCTTTTAAAAATCTTGTATGGTGTAAAGTTAATAATGTATTTGTTTATAGAAACTTGTCGCAGGTGTTTTAGTGTACATTCTAGTGTACATGAATGCTTGTGGTTGAATACCTGGGATGCTATGTATTTCTCCATAGTGTGCTCCATCCTAGGCTGAGTGATCATGGGACCACTGGACACACTCTCCTCCGGCGGTATCTCACTCAGTAAGGGCTTCCCTTTGAAATTTTGCACCACACACACCACCTAACACAAGAGCGCCCATAGGGAAAATAAAAGGAAAGGGGGAAGTGTTACACCTCTGAAAGGCTTTTTGTAGCACACTTACACATGTATGGTTTCACAGGCTGTAAATTATGATTTATGTAAGTCTTGAAAGGGCAAAGATTCTTGCATGACTTGTTGACCAAAGTAAAAAGGCTCTGTACTCTTTTGAGAAGAGGAAACATGTCCTGGAGGAGATTCATCCATTATTGGACCAAAATGAATACTTTCAATGAGACACTACAGGCAATGCTCTTCCTCTGCAGCATGACACAAGGGAGGGTTTCAGCAGAGGACATCTCAGGGCATTCTCCACTCATGGAGCCTTAAGTTGAACTAAACAGATGGAGGAATTCATTTTCTGCACTATATGTGCTGCCCTTACCATTTTATAACCGTATGTAGCAGAGCTCAATGATAAAAATGATGCTAGACTAGTCTGAGAGGTTCAGTCGCTCATATCAGAGTACTGCGTTGTCATTTTATTTTGTTTGTTGATTATCTATTTGTTTTTATGCTTAATAAATTAAATATTTTTTTTGTTATTTTTCTGACGTACTGAACACTGTTGTCCGGTAGTGCATATGTAACCCCTCAGAGGACTTCAGAGGAAGCCAACCCTCAGACAATGTACAGAATTAACCAAATTTTGCCATAAGTTAAATATTAAGTTTCTACTATATATAAATATATTGTAGAAACTTAATTTCCTGTAAAGCTGCTTTGCACCGATTGTATCGTAAAAAGCACTATACAACTAATCTTGAATTGAATGTAATGTCAATTTGGCTAGTATAGCTGTGGTTTTATCACAACAGAAAGAATGACTGGTAACACTTTACTTGAAGCCTTTATATATAATACATTATAAACATAGTACTAACGCATTAATTATGCCTTGTACTGCACCTTGTAATGTGCCTAATTATAACCACAATTCGAATGTATAATGCATACTTTAGAAACTATAATGCATTAAAACAAACAAAAAACAAACCTTCAAATATTCTAATGCATTTTAACTTACAATTATTTATGACAAACATAATGGATTACAACAAACATTATAAATGCATTATATATACAGACTTTAAGTAAAGTGTTACTGAATGATTTGTGATAGACTCAGAAGTATCAGTTGTAGTTTCTAGGGTGTCCTCGAGTCTCAAAATCTCGATTTTTCATAGTCGAATCGGAATTTTCGAATCTTGCTGATATTCGACTGATAGTTGAATCATATGCTTAGGGGCGGGGCAAAATACATTACCAAGAGTCAAGTCAGACATTCAACAGTAATTATTACTGACTTTAACACACAGGGAAAATGTGTAACGGACGCCTCACAGATACAAACGGAGTACATAATGTTTTATGTTTTGATTAAATGATAGTTAACATTAAACGTCAGCGAAACCCTAAGAATTCACAAAAGTTTTTCAATAGTGCTCTTATTATAACGTTATGTAGGCTATATGAGTTGTTAATGTTCTGCAT
Organism: Gymnocypris eckloni scoliostomus; assembly: GCA_027564155.1. NCBI lineage: Eukaryota > Metazoa > Chordata > Actinopteri > Cypriniformes > Cyprinidae > Gymnocypris > Gymnocypris eckloni. The sequence goes on along the minus strand of CM050422.1, from coordinate 19,203,688 downwards.
TTCTGTTTTGAGCTGAGCGTGCTGAAGATGAACAGTAAAATTAAGCATACGAGAGCTTTTTTTAATGAATGGGATTTAACTAATTTCTCTCATACAGAATACGCTTTGTTATTTATGTTACGACTTTACAGGCTATCTGCACAAAATGCCCAGAGTGCACAAGTGAACGTGTCTGCGTGGCTCTGAATGAGCTCCTTTTGTGGATGTGTTCTTCATGCAAAAACGTGCAGAAACACGGCAGCTAAACTCAAAATTAACAGCGTTTTATTCTAATAGTGTTTTCATTATAATGTTCTGTATATGACAGTCCAAGTCATAGTCAATATTATTGTTGTTTGTTCTGCTCACGATGCGTGCTGAAGAGATAATCACCGTACTACTACAATGAAGTGCATTTACTGCAGCACAACTCAACCAAATGCATCTCATATGAGATAAATAATAGTTGGCCTATACACACTATATATAAAGTGGCCAAAATATTTTTAATAAATTGTGCCCTACCTGATCGAAAAAAATCCTGTCTTTATCTCTGCCTTTCAATTTGAGTCTTTTTACAGATTTAAATCCCTGCCGCCATAATCCTCTGTCGGGCACTTTTTTATGAAAAGTGAAGCTTAAATCTATAGGGGTGGTTGGATTTATTAATGCATGTTAAAATATTTATTTATTGCTTCTTTCTTTTCAGATTATTAACTACAACATTCTCATAATAGGCTGTATTAACTTATTGGGAGAAAACCGGTAGTTCTGTGAGATCAGATATTTGAGCAACCCCCTATAGCCAAAATGGCATGATCATAACACCCCGCGAATATTCGACTGCGAGATTGGGAGTCGAATCAGGCTCCTCCTATCGAAGCATCGAATCGTCGACTATTCGGGGTCACCCCTAGTAGTTTCAGTTGAAAATTATATAAAATAGCTTTGTACCACATGCACTATTTTCCAGAAAAAGGGATTAGGAATTTATAACTGTTATGCAGCTAAATTAGAGCTTTGTGTCAAGAAAACATACTGTTTAATGAAATAATCAACATGGTGGAGATAAGTTTTATAAGTGAGTCACTGAATCATTCACTAAAGCAATTTATTCAAAACAGTGATTAATTCAGGAATAAAGTAACTGGGTTGCAATCAAAATCTCATACTGCCCTACTTTTTGTGATGCAAAAAAACAGTATGTGAGCAGTACAGTAAGCAGTATGTCCAAATTGACAGTATTCACAAACAGTAGGCAGTAGTAAATACTCGGATGACTTACTAGTTCTAGAAAGACTCTTAAGTGCACATCCAGGGGCGAAAATTTCATCTAACAATAACAATAAACATAAAATTTCTCAAGAGCAATTTTTGAAGGGGACACAAATAATACAGCCAAAATTGTACTTTTAAGGATATTGTGTGCACAGCATGTGTAGATAGTAGGGAGACAGTGTTTAAATATTGGCAGCGTTTATTTGCGGCTATTTACACTAAGTGCAAATAGCAATGGATTCTATGCTAAAATAGCAGGATTTTCTGCTATTTATACTACTTATTACAAATATTGGCAATTATCTGCACCTCTGTACTGTAGTACATTATAAAATAGTATGCAATAATAACTTATTATTTATTGAGTGTAAATTTAAATTTTAATTCAAATTATTAAATGGATGCCACCTTAGTGGAAGAATAAAGCCTTCTCTACATCTACCCTAACCCTACCTAATACTTTATTTTCAACTTCTTGGTTACTTCCTTCATTTTTATTAAAAAAATGCTTTTCTGATGTGATTTGAAATTTGAAAAGGGAGAAAAAAAGTTCGCCAACAGGCGGATTCGAACCCGGGTTGATCGCGTCAAAATGAGTTTGCGATTTACCATCTGCACCACTAGAGCTAATGACAATTGACAGTCTTTTATGATTTTGACCAGCCCAATCACATGTTGGTGGGCAGAGTTAGGGTAAATAGCCTCTGCCATCAAGGCAGGCAGCAGCGGGCTATTTTGCACTTAGTGTAAGAATAGACACTCCGTTAAATATGAGTTCGGTTCATAGGTTCACCACCACACAGTCATATTATAATTATTATTTTGCGTCCTCCATGGTATTTTAGGTTTCGTCTAGGACTGAGGACTTCTCTTTAGATATTCAACTACAGCAAGCCCACTGATCTGCCACTTAACATCATAATGAGCAAAACCCAACACATCGGTAGGTCTACAATATTTGCCTAATATCAGTTCACACTGTTTATCACTGTGTTAGTTATAGTGGGTGACATGCTGTGGTATTAAGCTTGGTAACCTTATAATCACTCACAGAAAATACATCGGATATCATCATTTTTGTAATATTAAAATTGCTCTTTTATATCATTTTTACTTTTTATTATGGATGGATGCACTTTATTGGACTTCTTTTAGATTGTTGAAAAATAACGTCCCAGGTTACGTATGTAACCCTGGTTCCCCGAGGGAACGAGACGCTGCGTCGAAACGCTAGGGGAACGCCATCAGCGTTGTCCAGCTCTGAATCATATGTGTAATCAGTCAAAATTGACGGCCAGACGTCAGGTGCGGTGACGTCACGACCAGGATGCTTAAAAGCACGTGATGTGCAGCCGGCGCCAGCTTCCAGGAATGAAGCATAGCTCTAGTAGGGATGCGGAAGTATGGCCCTGCGGCGCGGCGTCTCGGGGAACCAGGGTTACATACGTAACCTGGGACGTTCCCCTCCGGGAACATCGAGCTGCGTCGAGACGCTAGGAACGAGATATCACGCCGCCATACTTGCAAATCCCTGCTTAGTGTGTGGAAGTGCACAGCTATGGCAAGGGAAAAGACAAGCCAGGGGTGGCTCGCAGAGCCAGGTCGTAGAACCTGGAAAGTTAGGCGTAGCCCACCCACCAGCAGATGTCCTGCACAGGTACACCTGCCAGAAGGCCTTGGAGGCCGCCATACCTTAAGTAGAGTGAGCCTTGATTCCCAAAGGCGAGGGGAGATCAGAGGACTCGAGGTCATAGGAGAGCATCCAGATCCACTACTTAGCATAAGCACCCTGGCCTCCACCGGAGGAAACGAAAGAGAGTTTGCCTATTGAAAGGCCACCAAGAGGGGCGTGGTAGGTGCTATAGCCGCCACGTAGACCTTCAGGGTGGAGTGGGCTAACTCTGCGGAGAAACGGGCCTGCGAGAACTCCAGCACTGTCCCAACAGGCAGTTAACTGGATCAAGCTGGCGGTCTCCGCACCCGAGTCTCAACTTCAGGGCGTACAGTTTCCTTATTGAGGGAGCTCTAGATTGGAGGATGGTCTCAGCAACCTCAGTTGAGAGACCAGAGGCTATGAGTTGTGCCCCTCGAGCCACACCCATAGTTTCCACAACTCCGGCGGGGTGAAAGATCATGCCCGCTGCCAGTGAGAGGATATCCCTCCTGACGGGAATCCCCATGGAGAGCCGTCGAGAGAAATCGGGTCAGAGACTATACTCGGCCCGGCCAGAACAGGGTTTTTCAATAGAAGGACCCCGTCCATGCGCACTCTCTCTAGAACTCCCAGGAGCTGAGCGATCGGGGAGGCGTACAGGACGAAGCCTCAGCCACGATTGTACCATAGCATCCAGCCCCTTAGCGAGCTGGATGCCTGCCTCGACAGGATGGCTGCTCCTATCCTTTACGAAGGGAAGAACCCGATATTAATCGCTTTGCCCCCAAAGCACATTTCAGGAACTTCCTGTGATGGGGAAGGAGTATGCATCTTTAGATCGCTCGTGACCACCAGTCCTCGGATCTGGTGAGAGAACGTCTTTCGAAGAGAGCTTTCTGAACTTCAGTCGTGTGACTGAGCGGTTCAGTTAGCTTAGATCTAAGACGGACGCAACCCCTTTCCCGGAACAATGAAGTACGGCTGTAGAACCTGGACTCTTTGTCTAGAGCAGGGACCACCTCGATGGTCTCCTCCCTCAGGAGAGTGCCCACTTCTTGTTCCATTACCAGAGCCTGCTCGCCCGTAGAAAGGCTGCGGCAGAGCGCCACATAGCCTTGTTCTACAGTGTGCGTGACCCATCGAGACACATTTGGCAGCAGTTCCACGCTGCCGAATAGTCTACTAAGGGAACCAGTCTCTCGAGACTGGTCTCTGGTGTACTTAGAGCGGCTAGCTCGGTGCCCTGGACGGAGGACCGGCAGGGGCGGCCGATCTAGCTGCTCTAGAAACCCCGAAGGGTGGCGAGCCTCCCAGCTCCGCTACATTTCTGGGCGGAAGAGACTGAGAGAAATGCTCGCTGGAGACCGCTGCGCCCTGGAACACGGCAGGGTTAGCAGACTGATCTCCTGAGGGCACTGAGGAGAGACGGCACCGTGTAATGCGGTGTAAACCGCTCTTCCCCAGAGGGGCCTGCCCTCATAAGTCCTGGGATGTAGCATCAGGACTGCCTTAGAAGTCTCCTATTGGAAACGACGGTCCTCAGACCCGCGTCATCTCTAGGAAGACTAAGGAACCAGAGTCTGCTCAGGCAGGACCCAATAAGACACGCTTGGCAAGGGCTCCCACACCGCCAGATGACTTACTAAGGAAACCAGTCTCTTGAGACTGGCCTCTGGTGTACTTAGAGCGGCTAGCTCGGTGCCCTGGAACGGAGGACCGGCAGGGGACGGCCGATCTAGCTGCTCAAGAGACCACCGAAGGGGTGGCGAGCCTCCCAGCTCCGCTACATTTCTGGGCGGAAGAGACTGAGAGAAACGCTCGCTGGAGACCGCTGCGCCCTGGAACACGGCAGGGTTTGCAGACTGATCTCCTGAGGGCACTGAGGAGAGACGGGCACCGTGTAATGCGGTGTAAACCGCTCTTCCCCAGGGGGGCCTGCCCTCATAAGTCCTGGAATGTAGCATCAGGACTGCCTTAGAAGTCTCCTAAGGGAACGACGGTCCTCAGACCCGTGTACTTAGAGCGGCTAGCTCGGTGCCCTGGAGCGGAGGACCGGCAGGGGACGGCCGATCTAGCTGCTCTAGAGACCCCGAAGGGTGGCGAGCTTCCAGCTCCGCTACATTTTTGGGCGGAAGAGACTGAGAGAACGCTCGCTGGAGACCGCTGCGCCCTGGACACTGGCAGGGTTAGCAGACTGATCTCCTGAGGGCACTGAGGAGAGACGGGCACCGTGTAATGCGGTGTACACCGCTCTTCCCCAGAGGGCTTGCCTCACCAGTCCTGGGCCTTGGCATCAGGACTGCCTCAGAAGCCTTCTAATGGAAATGACGGTCCTCAGACCCACGTCATCTCTAAGGCCTCAGACTAGGAACCAGAGTCTGCTCAGGCAGATCCCAATGAGACACGCTTGGCAGGGGCTCCCAAGCCGCCGGGTGGCCTACTAAGGGAACCAGTCTCTCGAGACTGGCCTCTGGTGTACTTAGAGCGGCTAGCACGGTGCCCTGGAACGGAGGCCGGCAGGGGACGGCCGATCTAGCTGCTCTAGAGACCCCCAAGGTGGCGCGGGCCTCCCAGCTCCGCTACATTTCTGGGCGGAAGAGACTGAGAGAAACGCTCGCTGGAGACCGCTGCGCCCTGGAACACTGGCAGGGTTAGCAGACTGATCTCCTGAGGGCACTGAGGAGAGACGGGCACCGTGTAATGCGGTGTACACCGCTCTTCCCAGAGGGGCCTGCCCTCACCAGTCCTGGGCTTTGGCATCAGGACTGCCTCAGAAGCCTCCTATTGGAAATGACGGTCCTCAGACCTCGTCATCTCTAAGGAAGACTAGGAACCAGAGTCTGCTCAGGCAGATCCCAATAAGACATGCTTGGCAAGGGCTCCCACACCGCCAGGTGACTTACTAAGGGAACCAGTCTCTTGAGACTTGCCTCTGGTGTACTTAGAGCGGCTAGCTCGGTGCCCTGGAACGGAGGACCGGCATGGGACGGCTGATCTAGCTGCTCTAGAGACCCCCGAAGGGGTAGCGAGCCTCCCCTCTCCGCTACATTTCTGGGCGGAAGAGACTGAGAGAAGCGCTCGCTGGAGACCGCTGTGCCCTAGAACACTGGCAGGGTTAGCAGACTGATCTCCTGAGGGCACTGAGGAGAGACGGGCACCGTGTAATGCGGTGTACACCGCTCTTCCCCAGAGGGCCGGCCTCAAGGCCCTGCATCAGGCGTTCTGGCCGAAGACTATCGATCCGCAGATCCGTCTTGGCCCGGGCGCCACTCTGACTCCGATTCTGGCGGTACAGTGACATTCCCGAATAAGGAGCTGGAACACAATTGGGGCTGCTCCGCCCAGCAGCCCAAGCTGACCACCTCAACCTCCTTGGAGGAAGAGAGGTAAACATTGTGCTCTCACTTGAGAAGCATCCCAAGAGGCTCTTGTATGTCATATACAATATATAATTGTATATATTTCTCTACAATATATATATATATATATATATATATATATATGTATAAATATATATCTAACTTTCATAGTCGGATAAAATGCATAGTTAATTATTCAAAATTAAATGCAGTCAAACACCCAGACAAGTAAACACGGTCTGAAGTGCATAAATGAACCGAGAATCACCATAATGCGCGCGTTGCCAAATAAATCTTCTTGGAGAGAAACTGCTGCAGATTAGCGCACTCTCACTCAAGGGGGAAGAACTACAGCTTAGGCTTCCGCCCCGGGAGAGCGCTAGACCTGGGGAATACAGGTGGAAATAAGGCGAACCCGTCTCCAACCCGTCCGCCAGATCTATGTGCGATCCCGTGATCTCACTCGCCGGTGCCTCAGCAGCAGCGGGAGCGCCGAGATTCATAGGCGCGGACACACTCCTCGGAGCGTGCCCGGGCGGGAGCACAATGCATTGCAGCGGACGCTGGATCTGATGGGAAAAGAAGATGGGGATCACCCGTCTTAATCTCCCATCTAATCCATCTCTGAGCACAGCCACTGCTCCGCCTCAGCGGCAGCGTGGCAGGTGCTGCGAGGAGCGCAGGTGAAAACTCCCTCCTCAAAGAGAGTTTTCGCCTCCAGCCAGATCATCGCAAAAACTGTGTGTATCCCGAGAGAGCGCTAGACCTGGGGAATACAGGTGGAAATAGGGCGAACCCGTCTCCAACCCGTCCGCCAGATCTATGTGCGATTCCCGTGATCTCACTCACCGCGGTGCCTCAGCAGCAGCGGGACTGGGAGATCATAGGCGCGGACACACTCCTCGGAGCGTGCCCGGCGGGAGCACAATGCATTACAGCGGACGCTGGATCTGATGGGAAAAGAAGATAGGGGATCACCCGTCTTAATCTTCCCATCTAATCATCTGCGAGCACAGCCACTGCTCCGCCTCAGCGGCAGCGTGGCAGGTGCTGCGAGGAGCGCAGGTGAAAACTCCCTCCTCAAAGAGAGTTTTCGCCTCCAGTCAGAGAGGAACACACAGTCTGTAACGTGATCTACTTTCGCCCTCATTGGCCTTTGATATGTCTGCTTCTAGTCTTTCTTTGCCTATCTTTTAAGAATAAACTTTCTTATTTCCTATCTGATAGTAACAGACTCACAGAACACATTCGACTGACACACACAGAGAGCTTTGCTGAATGACAAAAAGCTGGCGCCGGCTGCACATCACGTGCTTTTAAGCATCCTGGTCGTGGCGTCACCGCACCTGACGTCTGGCCGTCAATTTTGACTGATTACACATATGATTCAGAGCTGGACAACGCTGATGGCGTTCCCCTAGCGTTTCGACACAGCGTCTCGTTCCCGGAGGGGAACACCCATTCACTGCCAATATAAAACTTGGAAGTGCCAGGACACTTTTTAATATAACTCAGATTGGATTCGTCTGAAAGAAGAAAGTCATATAAACCTAGGATGCCTTAAGGGTGAGTAAATCATGGTGTAATTTTCATTTTTGAGTGAAATAACCCTTAAGGAAGAAAACAAGTGACTAGCTGTCTCTGAAATCACAGGTAGTAGGTACTAAATTGGAAAGGAAAGGAAAGGAAAGGAAAGGAAAGGAAAGGAAAGGAAAGGAAAGGAAAGGAAAGGAAAGGAAAGAAAAGGAAAGGAAAGGAAAGGATGTGTGGCCAAGTATGGTGACCTATACTCGGAATTTGTGCTCTGCATTTAACCAATCCAGTTTGATGGCTATATTCACCTTCTTCCCCCCCAAACCATCCTAACAGCAGAAATAGGTCAGTGCATATCTTGTACACTATGACTACAGCACCACAGAAAATAAAACATCCATGCTTCCACAAACTCACTCACAATGCTGTTATGCCTAATGTGAGGCAATCAGGCATGAGCTGATGTGTGACCTTTCTCTAGGCTCACAATGGGTTTCTCATCTTCACTGTGCACTCTTTATACAACAGCACAGCACAAACGTTAGTGTTTTGTTGAAGTGGAAGCTACACACGTGTCCAATCCTGTGCCCTGACCTAATTACATAGCCATATGTCACATTTCTTCTTCAGTATAAAACATCACTTCGTGAGTCATGTTTTTTCTCCATATAAATAACACACATAGAGTATTTACTGATAAACACATCTAAAACCTTTTCTCTTAGTATGCAGGCATATGCAGGGTGTGTGATGGGCAAAAGTCAAACCAGTATGAGATCAGCAGTTTGCTGCTATGTGGCTTCTTTAAATGTAAGATGTCTTGAAGGCAACACAGTGCTGCAGATCCCCCCAAACTCCCTGTAAAGATGCAGTGTGTACTATACAAATATGGAAAGTAAAGCACTATCAAGTCTATGAGGTATTTAAACAGAAATGTTAAGCTTGTATTTTTGCTAAAGCACTGCTAAATTATTCAGTACTATGTTTGTTCTTTATAATTTGTCTAAATCAGGTGTTTTCAAACTTTTGATGTTTCCCACTTCCCCAACAGCTTAGAAATGTCTGCCTGATAGGTAAAGTTACATAAGACCAGATTGAACAGGAGTTGCAACGTATTAATTTAGTTTTTATTTTAGTATGTCTCATCATTGGTAAATTCATAGGCACTTAGATTTGTGCATATTGTGTTATATAATCTTTATATAACTTTGTTTGTATGTTTTATGATTCACAAAATGGGAAAACGCAAAAGGAACAAAGCTGCTTAATACTATACATTATCCAACATACACTTCTGTTCAAATGTTTGCGGTCAGTTCATAAAAAAAATACTAATACTATTATTCAGAAAGGATGAGATAAATTGATCAAAGGTAACAGTAAAGTCTTTCATTATTTCAAACACATTGCATTTAAAATAAATGCTGTTCCCTATCAGTCGGTCACTTTCGACGTCACGTCGGAGGACCGACGAATTGGGATCTCGCTTAGAGAGACCAATCCACTTTGAGTGTAAACTAAACGAGCCAATGCACATTGGCATACGATTATTGCATCCAGCTGCCACTGATCACAGCGTGAGTATAAGTAGGCAGCAGGTGCAGCGCATATTCAGGTTTTCGCTTCGGAGCCAAGCGTCTACATCGTTCTGCTCCTGACGAGTGAATTCAACGAGTTGAGCACGCTCTTCGGAAGACTCTCGTGCTGGTGGTACGGCACTACAGCGGTGGTGGTTCTTCCCGTGTCAAGTGGACTGCACACATCAGGCTGCACTACCCCCTGTTTGTGATGCATGCCTAAATAGCTTTTTCCCTAACGACTGGTTTCTCGGGGTAGCTTGTGCTGGTTCTCAGCGCCCTGCCCCGGGTGCCTCTCTCCCGGAAGTGCATGAGGAGCTTACAGGTTGCAGACGGCATCTTTTACTGCCAGAAACCGACCTGCTAACTCCTCCCTCACCACCCTTGGTGGTGCAGCTAGGGGGTATACGGGGGTCCCCCTGGTGGAGCGGTCAGTTGCGATGCAAGTGTGTACTTACAACAGAGTTTGTAAGTTTGTGGGGTTTGTGGGGTTTGTGTTCAAAGGACGGGCATATCGGTACAAGATCCTGCCCTTCGGGCTGTCCCTATCGCCCCATGTCTTCACGAAAGTAGCGGAGGCAGCCCTTGTTCCCTTGAGAGAACAGGACGTGCGCATTCTCAACTACCTCGACGACTGGCTCATACTGGCTCAGTCTCAGGATCAGTTATGCGAACAAAGGGATTTGGTGCTCTCGCATCTCAGCCAGGTGGGCCTTGGGGTCAACTGGGAAAAGAACAAACTCTCCCCGATGCAGAGGATATATTTTCTCTGAATGGAGTTTGATTCTGTCAATCAGACAGCGCGCCTCACGCAGGAATGTGCTCAGTCGGTGTTGAACTGCTTGAATACATTCAAGAGCAGGACGGCGGCACCACTGAAACAGTTTCAGAGGCTCCTGGGGCATATGGCGGCTGCGGTGGCAGTCACGCCGCTGGGACTGCTCCATATGAGACCGCTTCAACACTGGCTCCATGGCCGAGTCCCGAGGTGGGCGTGGCAGCGCGGCACGCTTCGGGTCCGAGTCACTTCAGCCTACCGCCAAACCTTCACCCCCCGTGGTCAGACCTTTCGTTTCTTCGGGCAAAAGTGGCCCTGGAACAGGTCTCCAGGCAGGCTTTGGTTTACACGGATACCTCCGCCAAGGGCTGGGGGGGCCACGTTCAACGGGGCTTGCAGTGTCAGTGGTTTGGACGGGTCCCCAACTGCACTGGCATATCAGCTGCCTAGAGTTGCTGGCAGTAAACCTGACCTTGAACCGTCTCAAGAGGCGCTTACGAGGCGAGCACGTACTGGTCTGCACGGACAACACTGCGACCGTTGCGTACATCAACCGACAAGGTGGTCAACGCTCCCATCGCATGTCGCAACTCGCCCGCCACCTCCTCCTCTGGAGTCAGAAGCATCTGAGGTCGCTTCGCGCCATTCACATTCCGGGCTTGCTCAACCGGCAGCCGACGAGCTGCTCTCCCCGGAGAGTGGAGACTCCATCCCCAGAAGGTCCAGCTGATTTGGAGACGTTTCGGACTCGCACAGGTAGACCTGTTCGCGTCCCCAAAGACTTCTCATTGTCAGTTGTTTTACTCCCTGACCGAAGGAACACTCGGCACGGACGCGCTGGCACACAGCTGGCCCCAGGGCCTTTGCAAGTATGCATTTCCCCCAGTGAGCCTTCTCGCTCAGACACTGTGCAAGATCAGGGAGGACGAGGAGCAGATCCTGCTTGTGGCGCCATACTGGCCCACTCGGACATGGTTCCCAGAGCTGATGTTTCTCGTGACAGCCCCTCCTTAGCAGATTCTTCTGAGGAAGGATCTACTGACTCAGAGATGGGGCACCTTGTGGCACCCGCATCCAGAACTCTGGAAACTTCATGTCTGGTCCCTGGATGGGACCCGGAGGTTCTAGGTAACCTAGCCCAAGAGGTAGTTGACACCATCACTTCGGCGGGAGCGCCATCTACTAGACATGCTTACACCTTGAAGTGGAACCTGTTCGTCGAATGGTGCTCTTCTCACAGAGAAGACCCCCGGAAGTGGCCGATCAGAGTCATGCTGTCCTTCTTGCAGCAAGGGTTGGAGCGAAGGCTGTCTCCATCCACCGTCAAAGTCTATGTAGCTGCGATTGCTACCAACCAAGACCCCGTGGAAGGGAAGTCGGTGGGGAAGCATGACTGGGTCATCAGGTTCCTTAGGGGTAGGGGTGGGCGATATGACCAAAATCTTATATCACGATAGCAATATATATCACGATGTAGTGATTTTTTCCTTTTAAAAAGGTTTTTATTATATTAAAATATTTAATACCATATAATTGTCATAATCCTTGTCACCAATGTCAATATCAAACTAATACAAGCCTAAAGAGAAAAAAAATAACTCAACCTCACTGAAGATAAATAAACAGTCAGTGATGAAATACGGATAAGAAACAATTTGCAAGTAATAGGACAAAAAACACAATAAATAAGAAACACTACATACATTGTGTAAATTAATTAGTCTTCACTGTGTTAATTATATCTATCTATCTATGATATATATAATTAACACATGTATTATGTATAGATTCTATACATATTATAAATGTACCATTATTATTGTTATTTATTTATTCTCATTAAAGTTACAAAAGTGATTTAGTCAAGAGCAGTGAGATTTTCTAGCAGTGTGCTATGATTAACAAGAATGAATATTGGACAGCTTTCCCTTTAAGACTGAAGTCCGGATCTAATATAGATAAGTTACTGTTACATTGTGTTTTCTCTTTCTGACGTTTACTCGCTTTTAAGACCTAAATTGCTGTGTTTGAGGATACTTGCAAAGACGGGGATTCTGACGCATATAAGTGTGTTTATGTAATCGTTCAAAGTCGGCAAAAAAGAAAAGGTGCGCTCCTCTCACACAGAATGAGACGGCGCACGCATATAGCTCTGTTGTTGGAGTTTCAACGGCTTAAAATCGGTTGTTTTAAAACTGCAGTGCTTAAAAACGCGTGACCATGCTACAGATGTAGTCCATCATTTAGGAATGAGCTGCTCGTTCTCCACCTGCTTCAGTGCTTCTATCTCCCCTTCACGCCCCGTGGTGGGCGGTGTATAAAGATCGCAGTCACTCAAATGATGAAAACGTATCACTGGAAACAATGTATTTTGCGACACCACGATATAAACGATACAACATAATATGAAACGATTTTTATTTCGTCCATCCGATATATATCGTCATATCGCACAGCCCTACTTAGGGGGGCAGATTAAATCCTTCACGCTCCCCCTCTATACCCTCTTGGGCCCTGTCTCTAGTGCTCACAGCACTACAGCAGGGCCTGTTCGAGCCTTTGCAGACAGTCGAGCCAAAGTTCCAAAGAAAAAGGAAAACTCTACTCCTGCTTGCACTGGCCTCCATCAAGAGGGTTGAAGACCTGCACGCATTTCGGTTGACCGTGGTGAGCCTGCAAGCGCTGCCCCCGGAGGAGGCAGACCCAGCCCTAGCTTTGCTTTGTTCCGTCCGAGCATTGAGATGCTACGTTGACAGGACGCAAAGCTTCAGGGCCTCAGACCAGCTCTTTGTCTGCCACGGAGGCCGGCAGAAGGGGAATGCCGTCTCCCACTGGATAGTGGTCGCAATCACCCTGGCTTATCAAGCACAGGGTGTGCCTTGTCCATTCAGGTTGAGAGCTCACTCTACAAGAAGTGTGGCGTCCTCCTGGGCGCTGGCTCGTGGCGCCTTGCTAACAGATATTTGTAGAGCTGCGGGCTGGGCGACCCCTAACACGTTCGCTAGATTCTATAGCCTTCGTGTGGAACTGATTTCCTCCTGTGTTCTCACCTCAAACGGGTAGAAGCACTGAGGGGCTCCAGTTTCAGGTCGGCTTGCTAAAAACTGCTCCAGAGAGTCCGTACTGTAGACATTGTCGAGCTCCTCTGTCCCCTCGACAGCCGGATGTAGCAGAGCATCCAGCGCCAGGCCCTCACTCGATGAATCCTTGAGAACCGGTAGAGGGCTGGGTTCCATATGTAGAGACCGTTTGGATCCCATATGTGTAAATTCCACGGTATAGCCTTAGAGCACGTGTTTTCCCGGCACACTTCCTGCTACTTCCAAAAGGGTTACAATCACCTTCAATCTTCCATATGCACCTGACTATTGTCCATTTGTGTAACTGCTTCTGAACCTCCCTCGGGAAGGTCGGGGCTTCTGCAGCGTTCCTGTTATAAGCTGACCGGGTACGTTTTCCTAGTGTTATCCAGTCCTACTGAGTGGGTAGTGCAATAGCAAAAATAACTGGTCTTCCTATGTTACTTCATAACAGGACTTCATAGGTATATTTGTAGCAGTAGCCAACAATACATTGTATGGGTCAAAATTATCGTTTTTTCTTTTATGCCAAAAATGATATTAAGTAAAGATCATGTTCCATGAAGATATTTTGTAAATTTCATACAGTAAATAGTAAATAGTAGTAATATGCATTGCTAAGAACTTCATTTGGACAACATTAAAGGCTATTTTCTCAATATTGCAATGCGTTTTTTTTTTTTTTTTCTCAGATTCCAGATTTTCAAATAGTTGTATCTCGGCCAAATATTGTCCTATCCTAACAAACCATACATCAATAGAAAGCGTATTAATTAATTAGCTTTAATAATCATTATATTTTAATATTACATTTTAATAATGCTTCACAATATCACTGTTTTTTTACTAGATTTTTAATCAAATAAATCCAGCCATAAGAGACTACCAAAAGAAATTGAAAAAATTGTACCCACCCTAAAAATTTGAACAATTATGCATAGTCTGATCGAATGCATAGTCTGTATTGCTACAACTAAACATAATACTCACAATTTTTTTACAAACAGTTCATTAAAATCATTCAGTACTTGCATGTGAAAATATTCAATAACATCAGCAACTGAATTTCTAAGTGTGCATATTCATGTAAGTATGCATATGAGCTGCATATGTATCTTTACTATTAGTGTGTGTTCTCAAAAGTGACCTCACCATAAAGACAGCAATGGCTCCTCCGATGATGAAGCCAGCAATGACATCAGACCAATGGTTGCGATACTCCACCACTCGATTAATCCCAGTTAGGAAGGCCAGACACATGAGCCCCAGAGAGAGCACCGGCTTGGCCAGCCGTGTCCCTTTGGCCTTCACCGAGCATGTTATGTACATCTGGGGAAAAACAGAGCACTCTGTAATACATCTTCATCCTAACCACTGTGTAAATGCTTTTCATAGCTCATTCATTCCCTGCTCACGTGTGGGCATGTTTGTCTGAAAACGCAGATTTCAATTTAATTGTTTAAACAGTGGCTTTCAATATAATAAACTGGATGCTAACATGCACCAATTACTCTGATCAGTGTATGTAAACATTTGAATGTGTCTGCTGCTAATACATTTCCATGATTCAGCTACATTGTTTCATTTATCCAAGACATAATTTGGCACTGACTGGAAGGGTGGCATTTGAAGGCTAGTCTGGTGGTATTTGAAGACAACCTGCTTTGCTTTTGTCCTGAATCAAGCCTTAAGGGAGAGAGGGAATGTGGGGTGGTCTGGCATTCATCTCACTGTGAGGATTTGATCAAGTACAACTATTAGGGCCAGTTTTAGTAAACAGGGTAAATTAGCGTGAGAGCGCAATTCCAAAACAGCGTCGATGGGTTGTGGAAATTTCTGTTTGGGATTTACTAACAATACGCAAATTAAAGAACACAGACGCAACATCTCATTTACATATCAACCAATGCAATATACCAAGCACAGCGCAAATTAGCTTAGTCGCAAATAAAGAATAAAGAAAAGAAGTCAAAGTACATTGAAAATAATTTTTTATTTTTTATAGACCAGGGCCCGTATTCTTAAAGATTCTAAGAATACTCTCAGGGAGCTCCTAATTTAGCTAAAAAAGCTTTTAGCTAAAAGCTTTTAGCTTTTTTAACAAATTGCATGTAAAATGCCTGACCCCGTTGCTAGGAATGACACAGTCTTTTGAAGACTGTGATTGGTTGGTTGTCCAAGAAGGATCTATTATAAGCCTTATATTATATTATAAGCATTTTTCCTGTTTTACCATACTCTCTCTCACACACAGACACACAGACACAACTTGCTCATAGACTGTTGTGACAGACCCAAATCATCATTGCTGCATAGTTGCATTTTTCCAGTTGCCAAATATGTTAATGTAGTTAATGTAGAGATTACGTCCATTTCTGGCGCTATGGCATTTCTGTTAACGTGTCTTTAATAAGATCGGTCACAAACATGATCCTTGCACGATCTAATGTGTGGTGTCTTATTAACTGACTGTCATAAATGTGCGCAACACATTTCTTCTCCCTCTTCATGATTAGTCCATTTTCTCCACTTTTTTTGGACCTCAAGACCTCTTTTAAGAGTTAAGATGCTTTCTGAATTACTTTTTTCTTAACTAGGATCTTTTCTTTAATTTTAAAAGGAAACGGCCACATTTCTAAGAATTTTCTTAGAATTTTGATACTAGGAGCAGATTTTTCATGAATACGGGCCCTGGTATTCCAAGTTGTCTTGTATTTCCTGAAGAAAATTAAAAATAACCTGGCTTGGCAAACGATATGTTCGGATAATGTGTTCTTCTGGCATTCAAAATAAATTAATATATGTGCAAAAAAAATCCTCTTTCTTCTACCACGCACGTCTGTTCTATGGGGTGCAAGCAAAAATAATTGCAGCCATTTCAAATGCAAAATATTTTAAGACATGCTTTTGGGGGGTGTTAAATAATGGCACAAATGCCATAATTTGGCGAGCGCAAACATTTATATAATGCGTTGCTGTCAGTCCTCTGTCGTGTGTGTCTTGTCCTACCCTGCCTTGTTTGGATATATTAAAGACTGTTATCCTCCCATAACTTATGAAAGGGAAACTCCTAAAACTGCATATGGCCTATTCAATAAGGCCTTTTCAGCTCTAATTCTTTACTGCGAGTCTTTAGTAAAACCTGACAGTACAATTTTATCACCAAAAGGCGATTTGCGCTGGCGCAAACTGTTAGTAAAACTGGTCCTTAATGTCTTGAGCAAGAAGCACCAGGAGCATTCAGACAGATGTCTTCTTCAATCTACCAAGCTTCCTTATACTCCTGAGGAAGCTTTCGTTTTATAGGTCTAGTAATACATTGATTACAATTATGGACAATGCAATAAGCTTGATGATTTTTTCCATGTTATGGCCAATTAACGATAAATTATCGATGCTATAATTTTATACTAAACAGGTTAAAAACCAAACACTAACCCCCGGTTTCACAGACCAGGTTTAAGTCTAATCCTAGACTAAAATGTAAGTCTTAGCTGTTTCAACTAAAATAAACTTGCACTGACTGATATTAAAATATATCAGTGCCTTTTGTTTTGTCTCAAGATGCACACCAGCAATGTTTTTTTTCTAAGTACGTTCATAAAAAATGACTTAAATGTCCTAATTGAACTATGACCTAATCCTGGCTTAGTCTAAGCACTGTTTGTGAAACTGGGCCTAAAAACTTAAATCATTTTAATGCTGCAAGTGATTTAGGATTCACAACATTATAATGTACAGTGTGGAAAATGTATTTTTAGATTAGCTAAAGATCACATTTAACAGTTTTACTAAATTATTAGTGGTATTTTGGGAGATTTTTTAGATGACGACAAAGATAATCTATATTGAAAATGAAGTGTACATAAGCATGTGCAATTAAATATCTGATATCGTCCGATAAAAATAATTAAAATTCAAATATGTAACAAGTGCGTAAACATTAGCAGGGTTTCTGCAGATTTTATGATGGTAAAAGGAATACTTTTTTAGACATTTTTTAGACCAAGTAAAGAAAATATTCTCATCTTCAAACAAACTTCTTTAAACATCATCTCATATTCAAATTAAAATATTCAGACCTTTTTAAGACTTGCAGATAGGCATTACTCATTCTTTTCTTATTCAAAACTCACATGTTTGAGGACAAAAGCAGATGTGAAGTTCCCCTCCGGGAACATCGAGCTGCGTCGAAACGCTAGGGGAACGCCATCAGCGTTGTCCAGCTCTGAATCATATGTGTAATCAGTCAAAATTGACGGCCAGACGTCAGGTGCGGTGACGTCATGACCAGGATGCTTAAAAGCACGTGATGTGCGGCCGGCGCCAGCTTTTTGTCATTCAGCAAAGCTCTCTGTGTGTGTCAGTCGAATGTATTCTGTGAGTCTGTTACTATCAAGATAGGAAATAAGAAAGTTTATTCTTAAAAAGATAGGCAAAGAAAGACTAGAAGCAGACATATCAAAGGCCAATGAGGGCAAAAGTAGATCACGTTACAGACTGTGTTCCTCTCTGACTGGGCGAAAACTCTCTTTGAGGAGGAGTTTTCACCTGCGTCCTCGCAGCACCTGCCACGCTGCCGCTGAGGCGGAGCAGTGGCTGTGCTGCAGATGGATTAGATGGAAAGATTAAGATGGGTGATCCCTATCTTCCTTTCCCATCAGATCCAGCGTCCGCCGGGCACGCTCCGAGGAGTGTGTCCGCGCCTATGATCTCACAGTCCCGCTGCTGCTGAGGCACCGCGGTGAGTGAGATCACGGGATCGCACATAGATCTGGCGGACGGGTTGGAGAGGGGTTCGCCCTATTTCCACCTGTATTCCCCAGGTCTAGCGCTCTCTCGGGATACACACAGTTTTGCGATGATCTGGCTGGAGGCGAAACTCTCTTTGAGGAGGGAGTTTTCACCTGCGCTCGCGCAGATGGATTAGATGGGAAGATTAAGACGGGTGATCCCCTATCTTCTTTTCCCATCAGATCCAGCGTCCGCTGCAATGCATTGTGCTCCCGCCGGGTGCGCTCCGGTGTGTCGCGCCTATGATCTCGCGGTCCCGCTGCTGCTGAGGCACCGCGGCGAGTGAGATCACGGAGCGCACATAGATCTGGCGGACGGGTTGGAGCAGGTTCGCCCTATTTCCACCTGTATTCCCCAGGTCTAGCGCTCTCCCGGGCGGAAGCCTAAGCTATAGTTCTTCCCTTGAGTGAGAGTGCGCTAATCTGCAGCAGTTTCTCTCCAAGAAGATTTATTTGTTTAGTTCCGGCTCGCGTTGCGAGGCATTATGGTGATCCTCGGTTCATTTATGCACTTTCAGACCGTGTTTACTTGTCTGGGTGTTTGACTGCATTTAATTTTGAATAATTAACTATGCATTTTATCCGACTATGAGAGTTAGATATTTATACATATATATATATATATATATATATATATATTGTAGAGGAATATATACAATTATATATTGTATGTGACCTACAAGAGCCTCTTGGGATACTTCTCAAGTGAGAGCACAATGTTTACCTCTCTTCCTCCAAGGAGGTTGAGGTGGTCAGCTTGGGCTGCTGGGCAGCCCCAATTGTGTTCCAGCTCCTATTCGGGAATGTCACTTCTACTCGCCAGAATCGAGTCAGAGTGACGCGCCCGGGCCAAGCGGATCTGCGGATCGTTAGTCTTCAGCCAGAACGCCCTGATGCCATGGTCCAGGGCCTTGAGGGCCGGCCCTCTGGGGAAGAGCGGTGTACACCGCATTACACGGTGCCGTCTCTCCTCAGTGCCCTCAGGAGATCAGTCTGCTAACCCTGCCAGTGTTCTAGGGCACAGCGGTCTCCAGCGAGCGCTTCTCTCAGTCTCTTCCGCCCAGAAATGTAGCGGAGATGGGAGGCTCGCCACCTTCGGGGTCTCTAGAGCAGCTAGATCGGCCGTCCCCTGCCGGGTCCTCCGTTCCAGGGCACCGAGCTAGCCGCTCTAAGTACACCAGAGGCCAGTCTCAAGAGACTGGTTCCCTTAATAAGTCACCTGGCGGTGTGGGAGCCCTTGCGTGTTTTATTGGGATCTGCCTGAGCAGACTCTGGTTCCTAGTCTTCCTTAGAGATGACGAGGTCTGAGGACCGTCATTTCCAATAGGAGGCTTCTGAAGCAGTCCTGATGCCAAAGCCCAGGACTGGTGAGGGCAGGCCCCTCTGGGGAAGAGCGGTGTACACCGCATTACACGGTGCCCGTCTCTCCTCAGTGCCCTCAGGAGATCAGTCTGCTAACCCTGCCAGTGTTCCAGGGCGCAGCGGTCTCCAGCGAGCGTTCTCAGTCTCTTCCGCCCAGAAATGTAGCGGAGCTGGGAGGCTCGCCACCCTTCGGGGGTCTCTAGAGCAGCTAGATCGGCCGTCCCCTGCCGGCCTCCGTTCCAGGGCACCGAGCTAGCCGCCTAAATACACCAGAGGCCAGTCTCGAGGCTGGTTCCCTTAGTAGGCCACCCGGCGGCAGGAGCCCCTGCCAAGCGTGTCTCATTGGGATCTGCCTGAGCAGACTCTGGTTCCTAGTCTTCCTTAGAGATGACGTGGGTCTGAGGACCGTCATTTCCAATAGAAGGCTTCTGAGGCAGTCCTGAGGCCAAGGCCCAGGACTGTTGAGGGCAGGCCTCTGGGGAAGAGCGGTGTACACCGCATTACACGGTGCCCGTCTCTCCTCAGTGCCCTCAGGAGATCAGTCTGCTAACCCTGCCAGTGTTCCAGGGCGCGGTCTCCAGCGTTCTCTCAGTCTCTTCCGCCCAGAAATGTAGCGGAGCTGGGAAGCTCGCCACCCTTCGGGGTCTCTAGAGCAGCTAGATCGGCCGTCCCCTGCCGGTCCTCCGTTCCAGGGCACCGAGCTAGCCGCTCTAAGTACGGGTCTGAGGACCGTCGTATCCTTAGGGAGACTTCTAAGGCAGTCCTGATGCTACATTCCAGGACTTATGAGGGCAGGCCCCTCTGGGGAAGAGCGGTTTACACCGCATTACACGGTGCCCGTCTCTCCTCAGTGCCCTCAGGAGATCAGTCTGCTAACCCTGCCAGTGTTCCAGGGCGCAGCGGTCTCCAGCGAGCGTTTCTCTCAGTCTCTTCCGCCCAGAAATGTAACGGAGCTGGGAGGTTCGCCACCCTTCGGGGTCTCTAGAGCAGCTAGATCGGCCGTCCCCTGCCGGTCCTCCGTTCCAGGGCACTGAGCTAGCCGCTCTAAGTACACCAGAGGCCAGTCTCAAGAGACTGGTTCCCTTAGTAAGTCATCTGGCGGTGTGGGAGCCCTTGCCAAGCGTGTCTTATTGGGTCCTGCCTGAGCAGACTCTGGTTCCTTAGTCTTCCTAGAGATGACGCGGGTCTGAGGACCGTCGTTTCCAATAGGAGACTTCTAAGGCAGTCCTGATGCTACATCCCAGGACTTATGAGGCAGGCCCTCTGGGGAAGAGCGGTTTACACCGCATTACACGGTGCCCGTCTCTCCTCAGTGCCCTCAGGAGATCAGTCTGCTAACCCTGCCAGTGTTCCAGGGCGCAGCGGTTTCCAGCGGCGCTTCTCTCAGTCTCTTCCGCCCAGAAATGTAGCGGAGCTGGGAGGCTCGCCACCTTCGGGGTCCCTAGAGCAGCTAGATCGGCCGTCCCTGCCGGTCCTCCGCTCCAGGGCACCGAGCTAGCCGCTCTAAGTACACCAGAGACCAGTCTCGAGACTGGTTCCCTTAGTAGACTATTCGCAGCGTGGAACTGCTGCCAAATGTGTCTCGATGGGTCACGCACACTGTAGACAAGGCTATGTGGCGCTCTGCCGCAGCCTTTCTACAGGCGAGCAGGCTCTGGTAATGGAACAAGAAGTGAGCACTCTCCTGAAGGAGGAGACCATCGAGGTGGTCCCTGCTCTGACATAGAGTCCAGGTTCTACAGCCGTACTTCTTGTTCGGGAAAGGGGTTGCGTCCGTCTTAGATCTAAGCTAACTGAACCGCTCAGTCACACGACTGAAGTTCAGAAAGCTCTCTTCAAGTGTCTCTCACCAGATCCGAGGACTGGTGGTCACGAGCGATCTAAAGATGCATACTCCTTCCCCATCACAGGAAGTTCCTGAAATGTGCTTTGGGGGCAAAGCGTATTAATATCGGGTTCTTCCTTCGTAAAGGAGCAGCCATCCTGTCGAGGCAGACATCCAGCTCCGCTAAGGGGCTGGATGCTATACAATCGTGGCTGAGGCTTGTCTGCCTCCCGATCGCTCAGCTCCTGGGAGTTCTAGAGAGTGCGCATGGACGGGTCCTTCTATTGAAAAACCCTGTTCTGGCCGGGCCGAGTATAGTCTCTGACCCGATTTCTCTCCTCGACGGCTCTCCATGGGGATTCCGTCAGGAGGATCTCCTTTCACTGGCAGCGGGCATGATCTTTCACCCCGCTCGGAGTTGTGGAAACTATGGGTGTGGCTCCCGAGGGGCACAACACAGCCTCTGGTCTCTCAACTGAGGTTGCTGAGACCATCCTCCAATCTAGAGCTCCCTCAATAAGGAAACTGTACGCCCTGAAGTTGAGACTCCGGGTGCGGAGACCGCCAGCTTGATCCAGTTAACTGCCTGCTGAGACAGTGCTGGAGCTCTCGCAGGCCCGTTTCTCCGCAGAGTTAGCCCACTCCACCCTGAAGGTCTACGTGGCGGCTATAGCACCTACCACGCCCCTCTTGGTGGCCTTTCAATAGGCAAACTCTCTTTTATACGTTTCCTCCGGTGGAGGCCAGGGTGCTTATGCTAAGTAGTGGATCTGGATGCTCTCCTATGACCTCGAGTCCTCTGATCTCCCCTCGCCTTTGGGAATCAAGGCTCACTCTACTTAAGGTATGGCGGCCTCCAAGGCCTTCTGGCAGGTATACCTGTGCAGGACATCTGTGACGCTGGTGGGTGGTCTACGCCCTAACTTTCCAGGTTCTACGACCTGGCTCTGCGAAAGCCACCCTGGCTTGTCTTTTCCCTTGCCATAGCTGTGCATTCCACACACTAAGCAGGGATTTGCAAGTATGGCGGCGTGGATATCTCGTTCCCCTAGCGTTTCGGACGCAGCTCGATGTTCGGGGAACGTCCCAGGTTACGTGTGTAACCCTGGTTCCCCGAGGAGGCAGGCTGCGTCGCAGGGCCATACTTCCGCATCCCTACTAGAGCTATGCTTCATTCCTGGAAGCTGGCGCCGGCCGCACATCACGTGCTTTTAAGCATCCTGGTCATGACGTCACCGCACCTGACGTCTGGCCGTCAATTTTGACTGATTACACATATGATTCAGAGCTGGACAACGCTGATGGCGTTCCCCTAGCGTTTCGACGCAGCGTCTCGTTCCCTCGGGGAACCAGGGTTACATACGTAACCTGGGACGATTTGTTTCATTGAACTTGACTGAAGTTTTTGTTATTTATTTACTTTTATCTGAATTTGAGCTTGATGCAAACTTTGTCAGTGTTCTGACATTTTTTGTGGTTTTGAATACTTTTGTGCTACACTTGACAAAGATAACAGGAAATTGGATTGGAACGAGGGTGAATAAGTAAATAGTGACAAAATTTAGATTTTCAGGTAAAGTTCTATTCTTATATTCCATCATAGGCCAAATGAGGTAATTAAGTAACAGAGCAGCCCTTAGGCATGCTAGATCTATTGATTCTCCTCCTCTCCTCTAACTATATGACACAATGCCATTTGGATATGACAGATGAAAGTTTTTTCTGTCTATAGGGAAGTTATTCATTTTATTATTGTCATTCAATTAATCTCCTAGAAGAGCAATTTGGACTTTTTACTATCTGCCTTGAGGCTGTTAGCGTTGAAACATGCCTACTCGGAATGTAAACCATTTCTGATTTATTCAAGAACTGGAGTCATGCTGAGCAGTTAATTTGATTGGCATGATTAAGTTTTCAAGGTTGCTAGGATAAATATGTACTTACTTATATGATTCTTATTTATTTATTTCCACTTTTAGATGCATTTCTACAACGCTTTGGATTGCATTAGATTAAGTGTGCTAAATCTAGCTCCTGGATCGAGGGCCAATGTACCTGCCTGGAAGATAGTTAGATATCCTTGATTAGCTGAAACAGGCATGTTTAATTGGGGTAGGAGCTGAACTCTGCATGACACTGGCCCTCAGGGAGCAGGATTGGACACCCCTGTATTAAATCTTACAGATCACCCCAGATGTTAACATGATCGAGAATCAGAGAGCGAGGCAAAGCAACTTAAAGACCTTGGGAGAACTGATGGAAAATTAAAATACATTTTCTGTGTCCAAAATGAGTGCTGTGTCACTGGGATGGGCCTTGAAGACTTTGGACTTCAAGAATAAATTGAAAATGGCTCTTTATGCTTATAAAATGTGGTATCATTTAAAAAAAAAACATGTTATGAAACTTAATTCATGCCTGGATCAATACCATAGCATGGATAAAAGGCTTCTTTCATTCGAATTTGAAGGCATGTTGGAGCAAAATCCTTTTAAGCTTTTTCTAAAAATCAGACAACAATTTTATAAGACAAGCATAATCGCAAGTCAGTCTGAATAATCAGTAATGTACAGACTAAATATTAAGAAGGCCACAATGCCCTCAGGCATTAAATATACTGTGCTTTTATAAACTCTACCCAACACTACTTGTAAAAGCTATGCTTTAAAAAAAGGGGTCATATTATACTATTTATTTACTTCATACATCGTATTACATTACATTAAGCTTTTTAATTATTGTTTTATTTTACTCTGAGCTCTTCTTATAATGTTAGATTAGTCATAATTTAGTTTCAAATAATCAGATTACACCTTCTGTCTGACCTGTATTTACAGTACAGACTGTTTTACCCCTCCCAGATTGAACTTGCTCATAAACAGCCTTCATAAACTGCAAGATTTCAAACCACAACACACAGGTTTGCATTTCATGTTTTTTTTGTTTGTTTGTTTTTTGCTGTTTAGAGTAAAAGATGAATTACAATGAACCAGAAACCACTGAGTTTGACCCGTCTCTTTCTTTTGTGTATGTGTATCTGTCAAGTTTACTCACAGCAACATAAAGAGCTGCATAAACACTGATGGCCGCCTCTTTGGATGGGAATGATTTGCGAGCATGTAAGATATCATCCTCATTGCCCGTGCAGGCTTCCTGGTGGCTGATGAAACGCACCACCTGTTGGCACCCCAGCGCTGTGTAGTTGGGTTTGCACACCGACAGGAAGTATGGAGACAGATTTCCCGTTACCACCTGTCCGGCATTTACAAAGATGTCTGTGGCAAAGAGGCCAAATGCGTACACACCTGGAGGAACACAGACACAAATCTGGGATTTCACACTACTGTTAAAATGTTTGAGGTTGGTAAGATTTTGTATTTTTGAAAGAAGTCTCTTATGGTCAGTTATTCCTGTGATGGCAAAGCTGAATTTTCACCTTTTGTGTGTGTGTGTGTGTGTGTGTGTGTGTGTGTGTGTGTGTGTGTGTGTGTGTGTGTGTGTGTGTGTGTGTGTGTGTGTCACATGCTCCTTCAAAAATTATTGTAGTATGCTGGATTGGTGCTCAAGAAGCAATTATTATTCGTATCAGTATTCAGAAAGATTGTGCTCTTTAAAATTATTGTGGGAACTGTGATGCATATTGTTCAGGATTTTGTTTCAGGATTAATATAAACTTCAGCATTTTTTTGAAATATAAATCTTTTGTAACATTATAAATGTATTTACTGTCACTTTTGAATCATTTTATGCATCCTTGCTGAATAAATTCTTCAAAAAAATATATATCTTACTGACCTAAAACTCCTGAACATTTGTGTGAATATTGGTCAAGTGGGATGATTAATTGCACTTTATTTTTTCATAATTAATGTAACACTTAAAAAAAAAAGGAAACCAATCCGGAAAAGCTCAATGATGCCCAACTGTAACATCATGGAAAATGACAGCCCATTCAGTGCTGGGTGAGTCTCCATATTTGTTTACAACCAGAATATTAGGCACGAAAGCAGAGGAACAGTTCTCAAATATTAATGTAAGCGTAGGCAGCTTTGTCACATTGAATGTTGTCTATGAGCAGAGCTTGGAGGAGCAGCAGACTGAAACTAGTTTACAATGAGTGCTACGAGGTAATGAGTTAACAAGCTTATTCATTATGCTGCAGAGGACTCCATCTTTTAACCAGAAATCTAATGTGGCACAGCACTGAACTTCAGCTGAGATGTTCTCACAACAAAATTCAAGTGTAATCATATGGTTCGTAAAACTGCATGATTGCACACTTAAATGGGAAGCGAGAAGAGCAGCATAGCATACAAGACAGTGAATTTAATGTGCAGGAATAATGCAGAAACTATGCAACCCCTTACCAAAAAGTATACTTCAAGTTTATTTCATTAAGGATATTTAAGTAAAGTTCAAGTATATTTTTAAGTATAGTTTATGTATTAAGTATACAAATATCAGTGTACTAGTAGTATACTTGTAAGTGTACTATTTCAATACTCCTTGGAACTAAATTGGCTCACTTTCTAGTATATAAAATAACACTTTTAAGTAGGGCTGTAGTCAAGTCCACCTTTGTCGAGTCCAAGACAAGTCCAACTCCAGGACTATCAAGTCCGAGTCAAGACTGAGTCCAAAGAGGTTCGAGTCCAAGTCAAGACCGAGTCCAAAGAGGTTCGAGTCCGAGTCAAGACCGAGTCCAAAGAGGTTCGAGGTCAAGTCCAAGTCCAAATGAGACGGTCAAAACAGAGAAAGAAAAAAATAATCTACTTCAAAACCACATACTTAATTATTGATAATTTATGTGATATGAGAGACAGCATATCTTCTAATCTAATATAATAATTTTGCATTATTGTTTGTAATGATCTAAAAGCATGTGCAGCAACACTGTAGGATCAAATTAGGCTATTTTATTTATCCTCCTGAGACCCAGCAATGGAGTTTTTGCCTCTGTAGTGGACACTAATACTGGACACTAATAATTATATTAGTGTATTTCTCTGAGACCTCACATGCCAAAGTTATAAGCCTGGATGTCCTGTACAGAGCACATGCAGGGCTTTATAGAGATACTACATGTTTTTTAAACCCTCTGCTACGTCTTTAAAGATGGCTATATTTAATTTAGTGAAAAATTGTACATCCTTATGGAAATATGATTATATTCTGTAATTGTCTTTTAAATCTGAATCATTTTCAGATTGTTTGTCATAAAGCAACATCTCAGGAAAATGTTATGGGTTTTTAAATTCAAATATGACTTCTTGTTATGAAACAGGTCATCATTTCATACATGCTCAATGTAGAGGACACCAGGACTAAAAGCATGTGTATTATGCATTTTGGGAGACATAACTATTGAATAGGGAAATAAATTATATATCAGTTTGCTTATGAAATATTATATATTATTATTAAAATCTGGCCATGTATTACTCCCATTGTGAAAATAATTTTTCAACATTCTGTCCCAACAGCAACACATTAATATGCAAATTAGATACAGTGTATAGGTACACTGTGTTTAATGGGAAACCAGTTTATGGAATTTTTAACACACAAATTGCATAAAACAAAATGGTATATCAAATCATTTTGTTATACATTTTAAAACATAGCTGAGAATCATCCTTAAACAAAGTTTAGTATAAATAAATCCTGAAGCCTAAAAATTTATTTGGTGATTTAAAAAAACTCCCATTGATTTTGCCGTTTTGATGTCTATTCATGCCATTTAATTTTAGTCCTTGTGTCCTCTACAGAGGACATATAATCAAATATGAATAAAATAGAGTTTTTCAAAAATGTTATTTTTCAATTTTTTTCTTATGGTCTAAACAATGTAATGACATGAAAACTTTTGCTTTATTAACCCTCTAGTTAAAGAAAAGTATATTCTAAGTGCACCACACGTGACGTTGTCTTCATGATGTAAATGTTACCAAATCACTAAATATCTTTGCAGAAAAGATGCATGAACTACAACTACATCTTGTACAAACTTTTATTTTGCATGTTATGCTATATGTTCTGAAATAATACAAGACAAATACTCAAAAAAAAGTAATTCAAATTCAAAATGACTGAAGGTATAACACAAAGAGTGCTATTATTAACTATAAAGGCTCTGTAAAACAAGCCTGTCACCGAGATAAAAACCTGAAATATCAGATATACAGTAGTAGGCTTCGATTACGCTGCTGTTCCATTGTTTTTTCTATGTAAACATGGACGCGTTTGACTGTTGCGCTCGCGTCTCTTGCATGAAACGGCTTTCTAAAAACACGGTGCTCTAGTTATTAAAAGATGTTTAACTCACATCTTCTTGCATTTTTCCTATTCCACTGCCCGCGTCAACACAAAAACACACTCTGTGTGAATGGCACCTAGAGAGCATCACACGTCAGCGGTTAATCATGTGCATCGACATGCGGTTGGATTGTTCTTTTCTCTTTACTGATATTACCAAAGTGTCTAATTCCAGCTTTTGGTTATATTTCTATTCAAAATCTCGATTCCTCGATTTATAAAAAATCTAATTGTGGCAAAACATTAAATTCGAATCAGTCGATAAAATCTGATAAATCGCCCAGCCATTGCCACAGTGTTTGCTTATGTTTTACTTTATTTACATTTTTGTGTAATTTATTTAATTTTACATCCAGGTGTATGCCATGCCTCCAGGCTTTATTCGTTTTGCTCTTATTCGTTATTTTTCTTATTCATTTGGTGCCACTGTGTTTGATGATTGTCAGGTTTTTTTTTGTTTTTACATTTAAACATTTTGTAAGTTTGTAATTTTATATTAGGCTTATAGCATGGTAATGGTGTAATTTTATTCGTTTTGTTAATTAAAGTCCCATGTTTATTGCAGAAAATGTGTCGTTGTAAGTTATAGATAAGCAATTGACCTGAAATGAAAGTGAAAGCAAAATGCGCACGGGCATTAATAAGGTATTTAAAAGCGAAGGAAAGTGAGAGTGAAAACTCCAACGAACTTTGTAAAACCAAACTGTATTATGCAACTTGCCGACAGCATGTCTGTGGCCAAAATAAAAATTATGTATGACTCCACGCAGCCCGCACACTCAGAGCCAGGCGCACACTCATATGACGCAGCTGTGCATTTAACAGGCGACCAATGACAATGCCCGTTCTAGATGGAGTTAAACCAGTTACGTTACCCGTTTGTGGAACAAGCGAGCCAGATTAATGGTTTTGAAAGATTAAAAAGCATATATTGCTGGACTCGGTCGAGACCAACTAGAACATTTGCGAGTCCAATGACCAAGTCTGAGACAAGTCCGAGTTCAAATACCCAACGAGTCCAAGACAAGTCCGAGATGATAGAAAAACGTCTCGAGTCCGGACTCGGAGTACTACAGCCCTACTTTTAAGTATACTTTAAATATAACAGTAGTAAACTTTGAGTACATAACTAGTTTACATGCATCTATAGCTTGTACTGCAACTATAATAAAAGTGAACTTATAGGTATACTGATAGTTTACTAATTAAATACGTGTAGTATCGTTTTTGGTACACTTTGAAGTAGTGTCCGAAAACTACTAGTTTAATAGTTTTATAACACAAGTATACTCACAAGTTTTCTTTAAGTGAACTTTACAACATACTTTAAGTATACTACTAAGTTCCTATTTAGGTATTAAGTTATATTTTGTTATGAATATCTGAACATACAAAACATCAAAAAGAATGAACAGAGTATCTGCTTGTAAACAAAAACAATTGTATTCTAGCTTCAAGTATTCTTATTTTTAAACACTTGAATGTGGGTAAGTTTCATAATAAATAAATAAATAAATAAACAACATTTTGAACAAAAAGCTGAAAAAGACTGTGAATTGGATTCAGAATGATAATCAAAACATAGATGGAGTCGATCAACACCCCAAAGCTTGACAGTCATTATTACCTCTTCATTGGTGACATTTTATTCATAACGTTACACAGTTTTGATGCTGTTTTATGTCTGATGATCATGTTATATTATATGTGGTAAACAAATAGCATCTGTGTTTTTTTTCTAAGTATGCCAAGTGTACTTAAATGTAATTTTAAGTATATTTCTAAGAAGTACATAAAAAGTACACTAAAAGTATACTTTCCTATTTTTAGTTTAAATAATTATACTAATAGCACACTTGAATACATATTTTCATAAGGGACATCTCTCTAACACTTACTGCATTGGTACAATTATAGTGTTTGTTTCAGGATGAACTCGTAAAAGTTTCACACTCAGGACACTGTTTTTTTTATTCATCTTTTTGTAGGTTGTCTTAGATGGAGCAGACTACCACAATCTGGCATACTTTACTAAACCTATGCAATATTACTTCACCACTGCAATTAAAACATGAGAATCAGTTCTTTAACATGTTTAATGTATTATGTTCTTGTCAATCCTGATAAATAACTGCTGTCATGTTCAATAGAAGATGCTAAGAGAAATAAATAACATTAAATACACTGTTTACCTTCTATACACTATCAAGTTTTGTGTGATTATCTTGAAAATAATGGCAATTTCTTTACTAGAAAAAAATTCCGACTGGTTGAGTTGTTTTCTGGGTGGTCAGTGATTGTGATTCAAGTGTTTAAGAAAAGTACATTTAAAACCTATGTTCTTGATTTTGTACGATTACATGAATATTAAAAAGGTGCTAAGTGAAATGTAATGTGGCTACGCTTCCTTTTAGCATCTACTTTATGAGTTAATATCTGTTCTGGTCTGATTTCAGGTGAAAGGAACTTCCCATACTTTTCCCCCTCATCTCCTCTCTGCAGAAGAAATATCATATATAATTTAAGAGAATGCTTTGACATGAACCATGAGTGTCTCGCCTGCCCCACACAAGAAACTTGCAAGTACTGTGTGTGCGTCTGACATCTCGATTTGCCTTTCTTCTGCTGCAGGCACAGATGCACAAGGAAAGGAAAAAGTATAAATCTGCATTTGCCCTAATTAGTGCGCTTCCATCTGTGAAGACATACCAAGAAAGCGAAATGTCCTTCGGACCAGAGGGTTTAGGTAACAACAGTCGCCCATCACAATGATCTTCTCTCGGTTGTCTAGATCCTCAGAGACATACTGCAGCAAGAAGAGGATGGACTCTGTCACTGTAATCTGCAGACAAAAGAGCAACAAAAATCAAATAGGAGGCTTTTAATGGTACATTTTGTTTGTACATACTCTCTCTTCTCTGCGTTTTCCTTGATCTTTACGTATAACTAAGATCTAAATGAAGCTAAAATCTAATTATCTAGGCTTGAAGACAAAATCAGGCAGTATTTCAGCTATTTGTAACACTGGAACACGTATAAAGACCAATTCATGAACACAATGGAAATGATTAAAGGTTGATTTTGTGCCGGCCAGATGCCAGTTCCCAGCAAGGTCTTGAACTTGATTTTTCCAAACTGGCAGGGTGCACCAGGGTTAAAGGAAGCATTAAAAAACCACTCGCAATTAGAGCTGGAAAGGTTTGAAAGAATAAAGTTGTAGAACACTACGGGGTTTTGTGATAACTTGCTATAAATTGGTTCAGCCTATTTTATAAGCAACCCAGGACCTTTTAAATGGCTTGCATCAATGAAAAATGCACTGAATCCAGTAGGGTCAACTTTACAGTGAACAAGACGCTATGGCATAACCTAAAGAATGCAGCACTATCAAAACAACCCAGACATATTGATAAACGTAAATATCTGTGGGGCGGATGGTCCAAAATTGGTGAAAAGTCTTTTAAGCAGCTACACAATACATTCTG
Organism: Gymnocypris eckloni scoliostomus; assembly: GCA_027564155.1. Taxonomy (NCBI): domain Eukaryota; kingdom Metazoa; phylum Chordata; class Actinopteri; order Cypriniformes; family Cyprinidae; genus Gymnocypris; species Gymnocypris eckloni. Next base: position 19,172,670 of record CM050422.1, on the reverse strand, counting down.
TGAAGATTTTGCTGATAACGGAGGAACTATAAATTACTAAATTCAGGGTTTTATTTACTTACTCCATTCAGCTGTGAATGTTTTCAAGAAAATACTAATTACTAAAAGGTTTCACTTACTCGAAAGATTTTAGCATGGAAACAGTCATGACAATGTTAACGTATTTGGTTTTGGCAGAGATCTGCTACGCTGCTTCTGATGTTGGTAATTGCTGCTGCTGAAAAGCGAGTACAGGAACTTGCCACTGTTTATACAATACATACGCCGATATGATGCTGTGTCTGGAAGACTGCTACTGCACAAGTAGCATATGTAATAATCCATATCAGATCTATACAGGTGGAGCTGGGGAAAGTGACGTGTTTCAGAGGAATTCTGAAAGTGCGCTGCGAACTCCTCTAGTGAACTCTAACCAGCCATTAAAATGTAAAGCAGCAAGCTTACTGGCTATGTATGAAACATGAACCAATCAGATTGTGCCAAGTACTTTAACATTGTGAATATCATCATTTTGCATTAATCACCCAGCAGTCTGTGCCATCTAGGGTCCTATTTTAAGCAAAAACACAAAAGCATTGCGCCTGGGGTATGATAGGAGCCCTAGAGTTTCATGACAGAACTTGGCATTTTCAAAGATATTTTCAAACGTTTTCTTGCCACTGCTGTGTGTGTAAATAAATAAATAAACTCTTTGCTTGCTTTCATTCAGTGTCTGGCATGAATTCACCTTTAACTTGTAACTGTCAATATTTTTCACATCACTTTTAAAAAGTTGCAAGTTTGCACTGTCAGTAAAATAGATTAGTACTACGATCTGTACATGATTAACATTTTAGAGGTAAAAAGATGCCACTTTGAGGACACTGCCCCAATGATAAGTTGTTTTACCCCTAAAGGTACCATTTTTGCTCATTTTTCTGAAATGTGGACAAGAGAAGACTAAACTAACTGAAACTTTCCATCATGGAGCTTCAGTTCCTCGTAATTCAGTAGCTAAAAAAACTAATGTTTTGTTAACCCCTGTTGATCAAGTCCTTTTTCATCACAAGACCTTTTGTATTCTCAGCTACATAATTGAATTGTTCACTATGTGCACTTTCTGTTTTCTTGCTACGTATAGCAACCTCATAAAATGCCAAAAAGTTTGCTTGTTTGCCAACTTTGTATTACGTCACTTAGGATAAAAGTGTCTGCAACTAACCGGTTCACAGCATGTGAAGACTTCAGCTGCAGAAGAGCCCGATGCCCTTATTCCAATACCTTTACCAATGTGAAAAAACACAGGAAGTGACAGGTGCACTTGTGAACTCTTGAGCCAACTCAACAGTGCAGCAAACTTCAGGTTTACAACACCAGTGATATCTTAATATTAGCACGGCTGAGCGAGCTTTTGAAGTGGGAACCCTACGCCAAGAGTCTGAGGATATATCACTTTGACAATACTTGTTACTGCAGCATGAATCTCTGTTCTTTATTGATTACATATGAGGTACAATAAGTTCAAAAAGTCAAACTGCATTGATTAAATGCAGAAACTTTGAATTGGAAAGTTAGAGATGTTATATAAATCATCCAAGACCCATATTACAGAATAGAATTTTGTTATTTTGTTTACTTCACTTTCAAGACACATTCCTTAAGATCATAATAGAAAATAATACATGAATAAATAATAAATTGGGATTTTTCTGAGATTCTCTGAGATTTATGAATACGCGTTTTCAAAATTAACGATAAATACGGTCTGATCTGTCAATGAACAAGAGACAACAAATCCTTTCATGACGTACAAAAATTATTCTTATGCAGTTTTGGGACTGTGAATGTGGATTGGCATGACTCACTGTTTAATTCTAATAGACATCATGCCATCCTGACCCATAAATGTCAAAAAGCCAAACCTGATGAGTAAGATGTTTTCTCTTACTGGCACATGGGCTCTCCAAAAATTATTGAATTTTTTGTGTGTTTGTTTTCATATTCATATTTAATATGAAGAACATGAGATGCAGCCCCAAGCAAGAATTCTATTAATCTGCTTTCTTCCTCCATCTCCACACGGCCTAGAGTCAAGTAAATCTAATCCTTTATCATCAGGCATTCCACAAGTAAAAAACTAAAAAAGAAGTTAGAACTACAACACATCTGTGTTAAGGAGATTTACCACTTACCGTAATACATACTATTGTTTATATTTTTACAGGATCTTTATATTTGAAGGTCTGTGGCATTAAACGTTTTTAAAACTTTTTCACAGTGTTCCTGTGGCTCAGTGTTAGAGCATTGCATTAGCAGCGCAAAGGTTGTGGATTCAATTCCCAGGGAACACACATACTGACAAAAAAATTTATAACCTGAATGTACTGTAAGTCGCTTTGGATAAAAGCGTCTGCTAAATGGATAAATGTATAAATGTAAAACCCCTGGTATATAGTGTTCGATTTATTCAAGAGCTCTGGCACAGTTAGCAATTAGTATGAAAGCAATTAATCCGAATATACAATCCATCCTAACATATAATTTGTGTCTTTGCATGCTTTATGTCACAATTATAGTATAATACATTTCTCATAGTTATTTGTTTCCAAATTAATAGCGGAGGCAGAGGGAGGGTGGTGGATAATACTCAGGTTCAGACCAAGTATTTAAAAAAAGCCTCAAAGGCAGTTCAAGCTTTGGAAAGTGTTCAAATTATATTTATTGTTATTTGTGGTTGGACACGTTGAAATTGGGGAGAGTAGAGTGAGTCGAATTCTATTATAACAGTAAAAACTCTCTGTCTGGCAGGTTTCACATCTGTCTGGAACAATTGCCAAAGGTCACAGTGATTATACCATTCAGTTTGCTCAAGAATCCTATACACTGACAGTTAAAAAGGGTGTAAATGGTGTGTCATTTAAAACTGGGTAGATACTTGGGTAAAATCACACTGAAAAATTATTGTGGCTTTGCAGGTCAGAGGCATACATAAGTGCTCTGAATGCACATATAACCACTACATCATACAAGGGACAGGGACTGTTTGGTTTTAATATTTTAATGAAAGCTGAATGCTTGATGCTAGTGATACCACTGGTTGGTAGACACTCACTGTATCAGAAATGCCATGGAAAGCTACTGTGCATTTGCTAAGTGCATCTCCAAGTAGACAGCTCTCTTAGGGGCCATTCATACAGAATATGTTTTTCCATCCTACTTCACTACTTTTCCATAGTTTTGTAAACATGCAGTAGATGAGATGGGCATCTTTGACCGTTGTGCTGCATCTTGATTTAGAATTATGAAAGTGAAAAGTGAAAAGTCAGTTATTACAAAACTGAAAATTCAGAAAACAAAAATATATAAGCATAAAAGCTTAAATTTGACTTTATGTCATAATCATAACTTAAAATGTCATTTTTCATATATATATATATATATATATATATATACATGTATAACAGCTGACTGGAGGAGAAAAGTTATAAACAAATTCAATTAAAAATGTTCCTCACACAAAGCTATCGTATAAATTCAGAAAAGTAGTTATGCAGGACACAAGTCAAAGACTATACTTTCATGGCAATATTGTCTTTGAAACTTAAAAACTCCAGTCCATATTAATTGTAAGTACATGGAGAAAAAAATGACTAAAACTTTCTTCATTTATATTACACAGTTTAAAATAACATGAGTGTGAGATATTCTGTTCTTGTGGCTCAGTGGTTAGAGCATTGCGTTAGCAGTGCAAAGGTTGTGGATTCGATTCCCAGGACATGTACTGACAAAAATGTATAACCTTAATGCACTGTAAGTCGCTTTGGATAAAAGCTGCATAAATGTAAATGTAAATTCACTTGCATTAAGTCTCAGATTTTGTAAATATTTGGGACTAACACTGTATAAGCCTTGCACTTCAAGATGATATCTGACCTTTACTGTCCACTGCTGAGCACACTGGAGGCCAGATCGAAGTTTTCACTCCACACTTGGCTCAAAAGTGAAGTTTTCAGCAAATGGGTGATAATAATAGTCATTTGGGGTGAATTTGTGTGGCCTTAATATAAGGCCAGAAAGAGTGTTTTCAGATCGATTGAGCAAATCCATTGGAATTCTTATGAGAGATGAGCGCAGGGAGGCTCTGTGGTGATCCTGGTGCTCTTTAATTGATCCTTGGAGCTGCCAATATCTTGCTCATCATAAATTCTTTTAATATACTGTAGGCACAGAAAGCTAGAGTCTAGAGGCAAAAAGTGACTTCTCAAAGACAGATCCCGACATTCACTGTGGCCAACATAGCAAACACTAACCAATGGTGCCCTGCAGATGCAGGCTTTTTAAATCTGTCATATATCATTTCTAAATTTCTTCTGCACAGCAATTATATTAAATAGGATGAAAATTGAGACTTTTGCATGTTTCATGTTTATCTTGTGTCACCTCTAGAGTTTCAAAAGAGATCTCAATAATATAACAGACTCTCCTTAAATTAACGTTAAAGATTTCATCAAGAACATTTTTCATAAAAACCAACACCTCTTGAACTATGTTGTTATTTTTATACCAATACTTTTACTAAGTGTCAACAACTGTTTCATTTGTTTTCTATTTTTGCATCTGAGGTAACACTATAATTCAAAAGTCTGGGGTCTGTAATTGTTTTGTTTTTATGTGTTTTTGAGAGACATTTCTTATGTTCACCAACGCTGCTTTTTTATCAAAAATACAATAAAATATTTATATTGCGAAATATTTATACAATTTTAAATAACTTAAATAAATAATATTTTAATATATTTACAGTGGTGGCCAAAATGACTAGAACACCTGGCATATTTAAGAGGTTTCAGTTGTTTCTGTTGAATTGGCCATTACATACCAATAAAACAAACAATTGCCTGAACTGTTTGCTATATATAGAAGAAATCTGATGGAACATTGAAAATGATGGACTGGCAAATTTGAGGCGATTTGGAAAATAAACTGTAAAAATCCATTGTACATTCAAAACAAAGCCTTCGGCTTGAGTTGCAGAAGGCATGGATAACATTAGTGTTGAAGCTCTCAGGAAATATATTGACACTATGCCAGAGAGATGTGCTGATATAATTGCTGCAAAAGTTGGACATATCAAATGTTAAAGTTAAAAGTAGATAAAAAGAGTACAGCTCACTTCTAGTGCTGTCAAATGATTAATCACGATTAATTGTCTGACAGCAGTATTCACTTAATTTGGTAGTTGTGCTCAGGGCAACCATCTGCATGTTTCATGAACATTATTAAATGAAATCATGTTTTGGAGGCAAAAGGGTCAATATTTTCAGATCTATCGGGTGTTCTAATAATTTTGGCCACCACTGTAAAAACATAAGTTATTCCTCTGATGGCATTGGTCATTACTTCAGTCTTCAGTCATATGATCCTTCAGAAATCATTCTAATATTCTGTTTAAGAAACATTTTTTATTGTTGTTTTCAATTCTGAGATATGGTTGAGCTGCTTATAATAGTTTTGTAGAAATCATGGGTTCATTTTCTAAATTCTTAATGACTGGAAATTTCAAAAGAACAGTGTCTATTTCAAATAAACTTGTTTTTTAACATCATAAATGTATTTACTGAAAACTTTGATCTAATGAATGCATCCTTGCTGAATACACATAGTCATTCATTTAAGATAGATAGATAGATAGATAGATAGATAGATAGATAGATAGATAGATAGATAGATAGATAGATAGATAGATAGATAGATAGATAGATAGATAGATAGATAGATAGATGACCCCCAAATTGTATATATTGACCGACTAAAGTGCAAATGTACACCAGTTAGAAAACACTCTGTATAACACACTGTATAATTAATTTGATAAATAATATGCATAATCATATGTACATAGGCTAATAGATATGTTAAGCATTTTCCATTCTCTAAACTGGACGTTTTATAAATATCTAAAACCAGATGCCACATTCTTCTGTGTATATAATTATTTATTAAAATTATTGTTATCCTAACTTTACAGGCAGGCTGACTATGAGACTCTATCCACCAGAAAAATCTACAATTCACATGATTAACATTATGCTATTATACAAATAAAGATCTTTCCAAGAACCACGACTCCTTTAACCTTCAATACACAGTAACTCACCACGAGAGGTAGGGACCCCTGCGACCACCGCGTACAGGATGGCTGGCGGGATCGCACTGGACTCCTCTGGTCCGAGAAAGGGCTTTGTATGGGCATTATCATGACAGAAAAATGTGGCATGCACGTTGAAAGTATCGGTGTACTCAAAGTAGTATGCCAGCATGACAGTCCCTGCCATGATCACCAGCTGAAAGTAAAGCATTGTGCATAAGGGTTAAACAGAAAAGAACAATCCCAGGAAAGAAGTGAAGGGTCGTAGGGTCTCCTACGATAGCATTGGCATGCATGATTTCCTCTTATTCCACTCGCAATCCTCGTAAAAACATCCGCCAGAAATAGCAGCGCATCGTGTCAGTGACCGTCTGAACGCTGTATGCAGTGCGCTGTAGTCTGAACATGGGCAGCCGCACGCGCTGTAGGCGTGCTCATTAATAAGATGGATGCCCAAACATGCACTGAACTGTTTTATCTTGCAGAACTGTTTTATCTTGCAGTAATATTATCGACTATCGAGCACTTCAGTTCTTGCTCCTTTAAGACTCCAAATATCTCAAGTAGGCTACTTTTTACTCCAAGTCTCACTTTGCTGCTGCTTATTATACTGAGGACTTTTAAAACAAATTCCTCTTCATTAACAATATGGTAAACGTACGAAGACCGTACGTACAGCTGCTCAGTTGAAGCGTTATTGTTCAATCTCAAAACACTAGAATGATAGGCCTATCTGAATACTAGATAAACCATTTTGCAGTCCTTGGGTTGATACCTCAGTCACACACAAAATTAGGCTAGCTGGGTTTCTTTTTTAGGTTATGTCAATGGCATACTGTTTAGGAACGTGGCTTCAGTGTATTTCTTAAGTCTGATGAGGTAGGAATTGTGCGCTGCTGCCCTCTTGTGAATGGACAAAAGTCAGGCTTTGAAAAGAGTTTTGCAATTTCATTTTTTTTTTTTATGGATGGACAAATATTAGGGTAGAGTGGGGTAAAACACCCCCCTACTCTTCTTCCCAAAATAGCCTAATCACAAGATAAAGTCAAGATACATTTTTATTGTAACTATGGACTACGTTGAGGAGAGTTGTGTAGAAGTTTTCACCGTGAAGCTTATGTATGATGTACCAGAGAAAACAGATTTCACAGTAAATTCTCATTTCCAGCAGTAAGAAAAAGGTGTTTTACAGCTTGTTGTTTTGTATAAAATCACAGTTATATGTGATATGAGACCAGTAGGGCCTGTAGATAGAGAGTACGTGTTATTTAATACAAATATAATAATATTTTCAGAATTACATAATTTCTTTCTCAGACATAGCGTGTGAGGTAAAACGCACCCAGGATGGCTATGGGCAATTACTGTAGTTATTCTGTTCTGAAAAAAATATATATATGGTTGAATAAAAATATTTGGACTTTCTATTTAAAAATTACCTCAAGTTTGCATCAGGTAGCTAGTTAGCTAGCCAGTTATCATCAGCTAACTTTTTTTTCCAAATAGACTAGTATAATTTTGTAATTCAGAATTATTGATTATATTCTTTTTAAATCTTAAACTAAAACCGCCTGCACTCTGATTTTTGCTGTAAATGTAAAAAGCAAATTGCTTTGTTTGACTGGGGGGGGGGCGTTTTTTACATAGGAAAAATGCCCCCTTAGCACAAATTACATTTTTGATAAAAATCTAAAAACATGAAAAATCTGGACATTTTTCATACTTGGTTTATAATTGATGTCATTATCAATAAAATTAAGATAACTTTTCTGAACACATTTTACTTTTATTTCACTGAAAAAAATAATTCTACAGTCCTTAATGTGGGGCGTTTTCCCCTAAATTACCCTAAATCTACATGTTAAAAATGTAAATAGTAAATTCCAGGAGAAGAGTTATAGTCATGTAGTCAGGGATACTTACTAGTGAAATATTGTGTAATGCGTAAATGCAAACTACAGTAACTTCATGATACACAAAACAGTTATAAAGTGTGAAAGGAACTGATCGGACGACTTCAAAAGTCATGTAGTGTATAGCCTAGCATTGGTTTGATTCAGCATGCATGGTGCCTCATTAAATATACTGAATCTTTTTTAATGTTTTGAGATAGGAAGAGATAAATAAGTCTTTGGCCTATAGTGTTATTTAAAAAAATCCTCAATATTAAATACAACCCTTAAGTGTGACTACACAGAAAGCATGATCAAAGGGTTAGTGACAAAATGAAAATTTTGTCATTAATCACTTACCCTCATGTCGTTCCAAACTCATAAAAGCTTTGCAAACGGCGTATGCTGTTCTGTATCAGCTGCACCACACGGATACTCTGTTTTCGTAATAAAATACATTTGAACGAAAACAATGTATCCAAATCAAATCAAATCAAATCAATTTTATTGTCACATCACCACAGCACAAGTGCCTTGGTGAGTGAAATTCTTAAGAGCGTGCTCCAAACAGTGCAAAAAAAAATTTTTTTTACATATGGACAGTACATATTTACAGACTGTACAGAAGACAATGTGCAAATTACACATACATATACTCAGTACACATAGTGTACTATAAAGACATACTTAGTTATCAACTACATTATACACGTATGTACACATCTACATTATGTACACTATCTATACATTATGTAGTCTATACATAGTAATAATGTGAAGGTGCAACAGATTATAAATTAACAGCAGATTGGTTGAGCAGCAGATAGTTGTGCAAAGGTGCAACAGATTATGCATATGCAGTGTCGTGGATGTGCATTGTATGGTGTCCAGTGATAGCAGATAGGTTGTGTTAGTGCAGTGTGTGCGTGTAGTCCAGTTGAACTGTGTTAAAGTGCAGTGCATGGCATGTTGTGTGAGTGTGATGTGGGTGAGTTATTTCTGACTGTTCATTAGCCTGATAGCCTGGGGGAAAAGCTGTCCCTCAGTCGGCTAGTGCGGGATCGGATGTTACGGAAACGCCGCCTGAGGGCAACAGAGAGAGCAGACTGTGGACGGTGGGAGTCTTTGATAATCCTCCGGGCTTTCCTTGTACACCGCCTGGTGAAGATATCCTGGAGGGAGGAAGCTCACCTCCAACAATGTGGCGGGCAGTTCGCACGACCCTTTGCAGAGCCCTGCGGTTGCCAGCGGTGCTGTTTCCAAACCAGGCGGTGATACAGCCGGTCAGGATGCTCTCCACAGTGCAGGTGTAGAAGGACCTGAGGATTCTGGGGCTCGTTCCAAACTTCCTCAGGAAGAAGAAGCGCTGATGTGCCTTCTTCAGCACTGCATCTGTGTGAGCAGACCATGAGATCCTCGATGTGAACTTAGGAACTTAAAGCTGCTCACTCCACAGGTGTCTTGTCGATGGTGATGGGTGTGTGTTCTCTGCTCTGTCTCTTGTAATCCACCACCAGCTCCTTGGTCTTGTCGATGTTGAGTGAGAGGTGGTTCTCCTGACACCATTTAGTCAGGGTACTCACCTCCTCTCTAGGCCGTCTCATCGTTGTCGGTGATCAGGCCTATCACCGTGTCATCAGAAAATTTGGCGGATGACATTGGAGCTGTGTGCTGTGCTGCTGTACAGTCGTGTGTGTACAGAGAGTACAGGAGTGGGCTGAGGACGCAACCCTGCAGTGCACCAGTGTTGAGGATCAGGGGAGATGATGTGTTGTTGCCCATTCTGACCACCTGACTTCTGCCTGTCAGGAAGTCCAGGATCCAGCTGCACAGAGATCTGTTCAGTCCTAGAGTCTGGAGCTTGCAACCAGTGTGGCAGGCACTATGGTGTTAAATGCCGAACTATAATCCACGAACAGCATCCTCACATAGGTGTTCCTTATTTTCCAGGTGGGAGAGAGCAGTGTGCAGGGTGAAGGCAATAGCATCGTCTGTGGAACGGTTACTGCGGTATGCAAATTGTAGTGGGTCCAGTGAAGCAGGCAGCACAGAGCAGATGTGTTCTCTGACGAAGCTTCTCAAAACACTTGCTGAAGATGGGGGTCAGAGCAACGGGCCTCCAGTCATTCAAGCATGTGATTTTATTTTCTTTGGTATGGGCACAATGGTGGATTTTTGAAGCATGCGGAACCACAGACAGAGAGAGGGACAGATTGAAAATATCTGTAAAACCCGGCTAGCTGGAAAGCACATGCTTTGAGCACACGGCCTGGTATACCATCTGGGCACGGCTTTACGGATGTTCACCCGCTTTAAAGGATCGGGTTACATCCGCGACAGAAAGCGTGAGTGGACTCACCTCTTCTGCAGCAGCCGCAGCGCTCTCTGTGTGGGCGGTGTTATCAGCCTCGAACCGAGCATAAAAGGTGTTGAGCTCGTCCGTAGAGAGGCGGCAATGTTCACAGTAGCTGGTTTATTCCCTTTAAAGCCTGTGATGTTGTTAATGCCCTGCCACATGCTTCTTGGATTATTGTTGTTGAAATGTTCTTCAACTTTGTTTTTATATGTTCGTTTGGCTGCTTTGATGGATCTCCTGAGATCGTAACTGGCTTGTTTCCGATCGTCAGAGTTTCCGGATTTATAGGCAGATGTCCGTGCTGACAAGGCTGATCGAACATCGCTGTTAATCCACGGTTTTTGGTTGGGGTAGATACGGATTGTTTTGGTCGGAACTACATCATCTATACACTTCCTGATGAAACACGTGACCGTATCTGAATACGCCTCTATGTCGTCATCAGACGCTGCCCGGAACATGTCCCAGTCCACGTGATCAAAACAGTCCTGTAGTATAGCGTCCGATTGGTCCGACCAGCATTGGACTGTCCTGAGGGCGGGTGCTTCACATTTAAGTTTCTGCCTATAAGCAGGCAGGAGCAGAACGGAAGAGTGATTTGCCGAAGGTGGGCGGGGAGGGACTTGTATGCGTCCCGGAAGGGGGAGTAACAATGGTCGAGTGTACGATCTCCACGCATGTTGATGGTGACGTGTTGAAAGTATTTTGGAGCTATTGTTCTGAAGTTGGCTTTATTAAAGTCCCCTGTGATAATAAAAGCTGCATCTGGGTGCGAGGTTTCCTGCTCACTTATATTCCTGTACAGTTCCTTGAGTGCCTGGTCTGTGTTGGCTTGAGGAGGAATGTAAACAGCCGTGATTATGATCGCTGTAAATTCCCTCGGTAGCCAGAATGGTCGACACAGAAGCGTATGAAATTCCAGATCAGGGGAGCAGAAGGATTTAATAAAGTGTATGTTCCTTTCATCACACCACAAGTTGTTAATATAGAAACAAACACCTCCACCTCTGCTTTTCCCTGTGAGCTCCTTTGTTCTATCCGAGCGGAGCACGGAGAAGCCCGTGAGCTCGATGGCTGAGTCTGGAACCATAGCAGACATCCAGGTTTCTGTGAGGCAAATAACGCAGCAGTCCCTTGTTTCTCGTTGGTATGAGATGCGCGCCCGCAATTCACAGAGTTTGTTATCCAGTGACTGAACGTTGGCCAGTAAAATGGTTGGAAGAGGATGTCGGAAAGCACGGCGTCTCAGTCTGACGAGAACGCCAGCTCTTTTTCCTCTTTTTCGGCATCGGCGGCGTTTCCTCAATTGCGCGACCCAAATAAAAGGCTCTGATGCGTTGTCAATCCAGCATTCACCGGCATTCAAAAACTCAAAGTCCGTTTTGCGTTGCGCGACGGAGGAACCAATGTTCAAAAGCGTGTCTCTATCGTAGACAGTTATACTAACAACATCTAACACGTAAAACAACAAAAAAACTAATAAAACATACGAAAAACTGCAAAGTTTTCCCGGAGCACGCAACACGGCTGCCATCCTCAGGCGCCATCTTGACTTATGTGGTGATGTTGTTATATTTTGATGATGTCTCTCATACTTTTCTGGGCCTTGACTGTCACAATGAAGACGGGAGGATTCAGTTGCGGAAAATAGAAGGTTTATTACAGAAGTAAATTGTAAATTATTACTGAGAGAAAACTACGGTGGAGCTCTCCGTAGGCAGAGGCGGGTAGCACAGGGAAGCAATGGGCAGACGAGTCTCCGGCGTTCGGAGTCCAGGAAGGCAGCAGGGCTCAGGAATCGCGGAACCAGGAAACAGGAACAGACCGAAATCGCCGACCCGAACACGGCAAACACTGCAAGGATCTGACAAGGGAGACAGCGTGACAGGATCTGATATAGCCCACGGTAATGACTCTCAGCTGGAGCGAATCAGCCTCAATCACACACACCCACAGACACCTGCTCACACACACGCACACACACAAAACACGGTGAGGATGGGACCGGGAACCCATGAACCGTGACAGTACCCCTCCCCCTAGGAGCGCCTCTCGGCGCTCCCAGGCGACCTTTCCTGTTGATTGTAATCATCAATAAGGGAGTGATCCAATATGTCCCTGGCCGGAACCCAACTTCTCTCCTCCGGACCGTAATCTTCCCAGTCCACCAAGTATTGAAATCCTCGTCCCCTCCGCCTCGAGTCCAGAATACGATTGACCGAATAGGTAGGCTCCCCATCTACGAGTCGTGGCGGGGGAGGAACCGGAGTAGGCGGATTAAGGTGAGACCGAAAAACGGGTTTAACTTTGGACACATGGAACGCGGGATGAATTCTCCTGTACGCAGGAGGGAGTTTGAGGCGGACTGTCACTGGACTAATAATTTTAGTGACAGGAAACGGGCCAATAAATTTGGGAGCCAACTTATTACACACACGGACCGGAGCGGAATGTTCTGGTAGAAAGCCACACTTTTTGACCAACGACGAGACGGAGGCTTCGACCGGTGGCGATCAGCCTTAGCCTTGGTGCACGCCCTCCCAGAGGAGAGTCTCGGCTCGTCCAGGTACGCTGACACCTCTGGACGAAGGCGTGAGCAGAGGGGACCGCGACTTCGGATTCCATACTAGGGAATAGAGGTGGCTGGTAACCTAAACTACACTCAAACGGCGAGAGGCCCGTGGACGACACCGGTAACGAGTTGTGAGCGTACTCAACCCATGAAAGTTGCTGACACCAGGAAGTGGGATTCTGAGTGACCAAACATCGCAACACCCTCTCGAGATCCTGGTTGGCCCGCTCAGTTTGACGGTTGGTCTGAGGGTGAAACCCGGAAGACAAATTCACAGTCGCCCCAGTAGTCGACAAAACTCTCTCCAAAATTTGGACACGAATTGGGGACCCCTGTCGGAAACCACGTCTGCCGGGAGGCCATGAATGCGAAAGACGTGATTAACTACCGTAGCCGCTGTCTCCTTGGCTGAGGGCAATTTGGGCAAGGGAATAAAATGGGCCGCCTTCGAGAACCGGTCCACTACGGTTAAAACAACCGTATTACCCAGGGAGGGTGGGAGGGCAGTGACGAAATCTAGCGCGATATGGGACCAGGGTCTCGAAGGGACTGACAGCGGCTGAAGTAACCCCTCTGGAGGTCGATTGAAGTCTTACCGAGCACAGACTGAGCAGGCCAAAACAAACTCGGATATCGCGAGCCATGGCCCGCCACCAGAATCGTTGTTTAATCAAAAACATGGTGCGACCGATTCCTGGATGACAAGCCACGTTGGAACAGTGACCCCATTGGATGATGTTGGACCGTAACCTCTCCGGCACAAACAACCAGCCCGTTGGGCATCCGGGCGGAGGCGTTACCCCTTCCAAGGCCGTGCGGACCTTCGATTCGATCTCCCAAGTGACTGCAGAGACAACCAATCTCTCAGGTATGATGCACTCGAGACACCGGGCGGTCGAAATATCAAAATGCGTGACAAGGCATCGGGTTTGATGTTTTAGAACCCGGCCGATAGAGATGGAAAAATCAAAACGTCAAAAATAGTGCCCAACGAGCCTGCCTGGAGTTAAGACGTTTAGCGGACTGAATATATTCAAGATTCTTATGGTCGGTCCAAACTACGAAAGGAACCCCCGAACCCTCTAACCAGTGACGCCATTCCTCCAATGCTAGCTTGAAAGCCAACAACTCTCTGTTACCAATGTCGTAATTGCGTTCGGCAGGGGACAGTCGATGGGAAAAAAACGCGCAGGGATGCACCTTGTCGGCCGAGGTGGCCCGCTGGGATAGCACTGCACCTACCCCCACCTCTGACGTGTCGACCTCCACCACAAACTGGCGTGTGGGATCAGGGGCCCGGAGAATGGGTGCCGAAACGAAGCGGCCTCTGAGTTTGGTAAATGCGGCCTCGGCCGCATTCGACCACCTGAACATCGTCTTGGTGGAGGTCAAGGCAGTCAGAGAAGCGGCTAGTTGGCTTAAATTGCGAATAAAACGCCGGTAAAAATTAGCGAACCCCAGAAACCTCAGCAGGGCCTTGCGGGAATCAGGGGTTGGCCAATTTACCACAGCCTTAACCCTGTCAGGATCCATGCGAACTCCCTCCGGCGACACTATGAAACCCAAGAAAGGAACCGACTGTGCATGGAACGCGCACTTCTCCGCCTTGACAAAAAGCCCATTCTCTAACAACCTTTGGAGCACTCGCCTGACGTGTTGAACATGTTCCTGGAGAGAAGAAGAAAATCAATATGTCATCCAGGTAGACATATAGAACTCAACCTTGAAAAGGCATAACCAAATACTCAAAATGCCTCTGAGGCAGACTTCCCATCAACATCAAAGTGGATAAGTACTCATCTTGAAAGTGATGTTGTTCAAGCCTCGGTAGTCAATACAAGGTCGCAGAGAACCATCCTCTTCGCGACAAAAAAATCCTGCCCCGCTGGAGAAGAAGAGGGCGGATGAACCCGCTGTCAGAGAATCAGAAATATATTTCTCCATGGCCTCCCTTTCTGGGACAGAAAGTATAATCTGCCTTTAGGCGGAGACATACCTGGTACTAACTCTATAGCACAGTCATAGGGACGATGAGAGGAGAAGCTGGACTTACTGAACACCTCTTCAGAGATACTCCTCGGGCACGTTAGACAGGCTCCTATCTCATCCTGCAACACAGAACCAGAAAACCCAGCAGACACAAGACAAGAGGCATAGCAGGCTCTACTCCACTCCGAGACGCAGTTCACCAATCCATTCCCGAGGAGTGAGCCAGGGGTGACCCAACACCACCGGGGCCAGAGGTGAATGTGTGACGAGGAACATGATGGTCTCTGAGTGGTTGCCTGAGGTGACGAGGGTGATGGGTACAGTGGAGAGACTGATCTGGGGAAGTGACTGTCCATTGAGAGCACTGACTGAGATCTTGTGATGGAGGGAAACCAAGGGAATGTGAAGGAGTTGTGCCAGGAAAATGTCCAGCAGGTTACCCTCGGCTCCGGAGTCTAGTAGCACCGTCCCCTCATGTCGCCCGGCCGCCCATTGCAACCTCACCGGGAGGAGGGTAGTGGATGAGGCCTTGTTGAGAGACACCCCACCCGACAGTAGCCTCAGACCTACTGTCGGGCCTGATCTTTACGGGCAACTCACTAGGAAATGGATGGCCAGCTAGCCGCAGTATAAACACAGTCCCTCATCCTCCGACGATCTCTCTCCTCCCGGAGAGCCGAGCTCTACCCACCTGCATGGGTTCGTCAACCCGGCAGTGACTGACCGACGCCATCGCCAGTGTCGAGGAAAGGATATCTCGGTGTTAGCTTGCATCGACCGCGAAGATCGCGTTGCTGCCGCGTGCATCCACGCCGTAAGGCCAGATCCACAAGTTCGTCCAACAACCCGTGAGGTAACTCCACCACATCGATCTCCCGTTGGATACAGTCAGCCCAGCCCATGCAGGAACATGTCCCACTCCCACTCGCGCCTTCCACTCACACTCCGCCGCCAGGGTCCTGAACTGGATGGAATAGTCAGAAAGCGGACTGCTCCTGGCGGAGGTCGGCCAAATTTGGGAGCCAACTTATTACACACGGACCGGGAGCGGAATGTTTGGTAGAAAGCCACACTTTTGACCAACGACGAGACGGAGGCTTCGACCGGTGGCGATCAGCCTTAGCCTTGGTGCACGCCCCTCCCAGAGGAGAGTCTCGGCTCGCCCAGGTACGCTGACACCTCTGGACGAAGGCGTGAGCAGAGGGACCGCTACTTCCGGATTCCATCTAGGGAATAGAGGTGGCTGGTAACCTAAACTACACTCAAAGCGGCGAGAGGCCCGTGGGCGACACCGGTTGAGTTGTGAGCGTACTCAACCCATGAAAGTTGCTGACACCAGGAAGTGGGATTCTGAGTGACCAAACATCGCAACACCCTCTCGAGATCCTGGTTGGCCCACTCAGTTTGACGGTTGGTCTGAGGGTGAAACCCGGAAGACAAACTCACAGTCGCCCAGTAGTCGCCAAAACTCTCCAAAATTTGGATAATTGGGGACCCCTGTCGGAAACCACGCCTGCCGGAGGCCATGAATGCAAAGACGTGATTAACATTACCGTAGCCGCTGTCTCCTTGGCTGAGGGCAATTTGGGCAAGGAATAAAATGGGCCGCCTTCGAGAACCGGTCCACTACCCCGAGCACAGACTGAGCAGGCCAAAACAAACTCTCGGATATCATGAGCCATGGCCCGCCGAATACAATCAAATCGTTTAATCAAAACATGGTGCCAATTCCTGGATGACAAGCCACGTTGGAACAGTGACCCCATTGGATGATGTTGGACCGTAACCTCTCCGGCACAAACAACCAGCCCGTTGGGCATCCGGGCGGGCGTTACCTTACCCTTCCAAGGCTGGCGATTCGATTCGATCTCCCAAGTGACTGCAGAGACAACCAATCTCTCAGGTATGATGCACTCGGGAGACACGGGCGGTCCAAATATCAAAATGCAAGGCATGGCATTCGTTGATGTTTTAGGCGTTGGACGTAACCTCTCATAAACAACACCAGTGCAGCCGGCATCCGGGCATCTGGGTACAGGACAGAAGCGAGTACATAATCTGCCTTTAGCGGAGACATACCTGGTACTAACTCTATAGCACAGTCGTAGGGACGAGGAGGGAGGAGAAGGCGGCCCTGGACTTACTGAACACCTCCTTCAGGTCGAGATACTCCTCGGGCACGTTAGACAGGCTCCCTATCTCATCCTGCAACACAGAACCAGAAACAGAAAACCCAGCAGACACAAGACAAGAGGCATAGCAGGCTCTACTCCACTCCGAGACGGTGTTACGACCCCAATCCACCCGAGGATTGTGCTGAGTGAGCCAGGGGTGACCCAACACCACCGGGGCCAGAGGTGAATGTGTGACGAGGAACGTGATGGTCTCTGAGTGGTTGCCTGAGGTGACGAGGGTGATGGGTACAGTGGAGAGACTGATCTGGGGAAGTGACTGTCCATTGAGAGCACTGACTGAGATCTTGTGACGGAGGGAAACCAAGGGAATGTGAAGGAGTTGTGCCAGGAAAATGTCCAGCAGGTTACCCTCGGCTCCGGAGTCTAGTAGCGCCGTCCCCTCATGTCGCCCGGCCGCCCATTGCAACCTCACCGGGAGGAGGGTAGTGGATTAGGCCTTGTTGAGAGACACCCCACCCGACAGTAGCCTCAGACCCAGTCAACATGGGATTGCACTTCATCCTGCAGCATTTGGACAGACCAGGGATTTGTGTGAGGATCCTGTTTGCAGAATTCAGCTCCGCTTTTAACGCAATCATTCTGGACACCCTTCAGAATAAACTGACACAGCTCTCCCCACCTCCATCTGTCAGTGGATCACCAGCTTCCTGACAGACAGGCAACAGCTAGTGAGGCTGGGAAAATTCTCATCCAGCACCCGTACGATCAGCACTGGAGCTCCTCACTTCCAGCTTCTCTCCCCACTGCTCTTCCCTGTCTACACAAATGACTGCACATCTAAAGACCCCTCAACAAGCTCCTGAGTAACTTAACTTATATCTGAATGCAGTATTTATGTACAGAACACAATGTTATCAATATGCATATTGTTCTCCAGTGACATATCAAGCTGAAGGTATATGAATAAACTATCTAAACCATGTACTGGATTTGGTGCAGAGAAATAATGGTATGAGACAAAAGTCTTTTGAGAATTTATTTCTGGCATAAAATGGTCAAAGAGTCGCACAGTCATTTAGAGTATGACAACTGGAAAATACTTCTATCTCATCTAATCATTCTGCTTATTCAACAAATGTCTCCATAACTATGTCCCCACAGTTGCATTTCTTAGTATTTAATGCAAATCATTTTCTCAGAAACTAGGATGTAAGTTCTCTAAAATAGCATTCCTTGTCACACTTATCTTGCACCTTTAACCTTTGGACTGCTTTTAGTATATCAAAACAACTCAAGGCTACTGATGAGGAAAATAACACTCTTTAATTGGAGGTAGAAGTGTAGAAATATATTATAAATTGAATTCAATCGTCACTCATCCTATATAAAATTGTAAATAAATATCCAGTAGATGGCGCGTGTGTACACTAAAAGCAGATTTGTGTCGGCTTTATACAATTTCTAAGTTTACTCTGAATGAGTTTAGGAAATTGAGTTTAGAAGAAGATTTAAGGGGAAAAATAATCCCGAGTCATGCTGAATAAAAAAGTTCTACCGTCGTAATTTATTATCTATAGCTACAGACTCCAGACATTTATTCTCATTTGGACTTTTTGTTATTCGCGTGTTATCAATCATCACTTTATGCATAGTTCTATATCTTAGAATGAATAACATATTAGCATGTTTATTATTTAATAGGCTACTTGCATATGAATTACCTACTTTATGCAGTTTTACTCTTCAACTTAACAGCATTCTTTGGCACTCTGCAATAATTTTATGGACTTCCATATGGAATGCAATATTGAGGCAAAACTTGAGATTATTTCTAAAAGATAACGCCTTATTTACAACCCATCTGAGCCGTAGTTTGAGCCATTTGACAATCTTGATAGTGTGAACTGTGAAGAAGCGTGAACGCCCCCACCTCTCTCTCACACGCACGTGCGCGCGCGCTCGCTTCTGGTGAAAATGGGTTTTTAGCACACCTCTGACGTCATCTGGTCAGCATATTGCCTCTAATCAGAAGGTTGAAGGTTGGCTTGAAACATTAATCGGTGTTGGATATTGCTAACATCTCCATCGGCGCGTCCTCGGGGGGTGGTGATTGTGTTGTCATGGTTTCAGTCATGATGTCGCCTCATCTTTTCCGTGTGTCTGTATCCGCAGTAAAAGCGCACTTGGGGATGGAGAAAGCGACAGCCTAAAAAAATTACTGCAGACGGGGAGAAATTGCACCAGCTGGGCTTCAGTGTTCCTCTCTTCGCGCACCGTTCTTTTAAGGGACGCACCGTTTATCATGTCTGCGAAGGAAAGACTCAAACGCAAGATGACCAAAGACAGCGTTACCTTGCTGCCCTGCTTTTATTTCGTGGAGGTAAGTGAGTGTAGCACACACTTAGAGGGTTATTCTTTTTGCATCATATCTAATAAATAGAAGAGAGTTGAGTTGATGGTGGTCTTCATTCACGCGATGGTCACGTTCAAAATCAAAGCAATCAAGCGGATCCACCACACTCAGTCAGTGCTCATTCTGCATGACTGCTCGTTAACTTTACATATAGCCTACTGTATGCAGTTCTGGTCGTGAAAAGGGCTAATGCATTACACTTGTTGTATATCATGTTAATGTTAGGCCATGCGTGATATGTGAAGATAAATACATAAAAATTGTGTTGTGGCTTTTGCGCGTCAAATTTTGGCTTGCTTTTTATGTCTACCATTTAAAAACAATATGTTCCTGATTGCATTGGCACAGACAACCTGGCCTTAGTATGTAGCCTATTAGTTCAAAGTCTAAGGGGGAAAAAATCATCCACATTGATGACAAACATTCTGAAAGTAAGATATAAACAATGCTGTCTGTTCTAGAATTAAGAGGGAAATATTAAATATAGTGAAGTTGGAATATGGACAGTTAATATATGAAGGCTAATCTGACATGGCCTAGATATAACAGACAGATGAGTGCTGATCACTGGTGTCATGACGGAGATAATGGTGTCTTTGATCTGTCTTTTTTATTTGTCAAACTGCAGTGCTGAATTTAATGTTTCTTGAACCTTATGTATTATTAAAAATCATGGTCATGAATTATAGACTATTGGCTTTTTATTTGGTTTAAACAATTCATTTTTGAGAATGACGGCAAAATTAATTACTACAAGAATATTTTTCTAATAAGACTTGTTAGTGCCTCATTGTAAAAATGCAATGACTTCACATATTACTTTATGTAATTAGTAGTTAGAAATATTTCATGATACATCTGTGTTCTCATCCAGATATCAAATGTAGGATCCTGTAAACAACTTACCTGGAATAGCCTCTGTATTTTCAAATCAGACCGAATCAAAGCTCATTGGCTGTACTGAAATTAATATCATGTTCCCAGTTGTGACCTGGTTGCCTTCTATAGCCTTGCTGCAGAGACCTTGTTTCTGTCCTAAACTGAGAATGAATTAAAAGCGGAATAATTTAATATGCTTCGCCTCACTAATTTTGCCTAATTACCTTCCCTGTTTCACTAATGTTTCAGTTTACTAAATTATCTACAAGA
Source organism: Gymnocypris eckloni scoliostomus (assembly GCA_027564155.1). Taxonomy (NCBI): domain Eukaryota; kingdom Metazoa; phylum Chordata; class Actinopteri; order Cypriniformes; family Cyprinidae; genus Gymnocypris; species Gymnocypris eckloni. The sequence goes on along the minus strand of CM050422.1, from coordinate 19,152,037 downwards.
TGGCCGAGAAGTTTAATTTGTCCTCTCATGAAAATAAATAAATAAATCTTTTGACACAATATGCTGGCAGATCTAGTTTAGTTTTTAAGTTTAATTTTATCCTATTTTATCAACAAACAAACATAAAATAGGGAAAAAATTTTTTTTTTTTAAATATCAATATAAAAATTAAGTTGATATATTTATATTTAAAAAATATCTTCATGGAAAATGATGTTTACTTAATGTCCTAATGATTTTTGGCATAAAAGAAAAATCTATAAATTTGACCCATACAGTGTATTTTTGGGTATTGCTACAAATATACCCCAGCGATGTAAGACTGGTTTTGTGGTCCAGGGTCACATATATTATTGACCGATGATCAAAACAAGCCGATAACCAATAAAATTGCAATATTTAGTTTAAAGAAGACATAAATTGTTGCATTATTGTCAGAAAGCATTATGCAAATGTTGATGGCTTACATCAAAGGGTAGCCTATATAGTATATGTTTTGCCATGTAAGCTGTGTGTTTGTGTTGTAATAACTTAAAATATAAATGAGAAATGTTTAGTTGCAATTCACTGCTAAACATCTGCAAATATACAGAATTAATTAGTTTACTACAGAATTATGGGTGGACCATAGACAATAACTTATATTCATAGTTTGGAACTCCAGTTGGTCCAGTACAAATATCATAGAGGTTATTAGTGCTGTAAGATGCAGCATCACTAGGAGTTTAAACCACAGGGTTTTTTCCTGCAGATGTTCTCCCCTTTTTAGAAGGGGCTTGATTACAGTAATTAAACCCCCTACCCCCACCTTTGATCTTCATGCTGTCTGCTCAATTTTCGTGATTATTCAGTACGATGGCATATTTTCACTTTGCATAGCACAGCGCAATATATTTCTTCCTGGGAGCTGCAGCAGCGAAGACATCTCCAGCTGATCCTTGTTCGTTGAGATACTATGGGGTGAACCATGTCAATGACAACAGTAATTCTAAGATATCTAAAGAAGTTCCATGCATATTCACCTGAGAATAACCTTGATTCTCCCATAATCACACATCTTCTGTCTGATTTTAGCGTGAACCTAGTCCCGATGGCGAGTGTGAAAAGTCTCAGGGGATGTAACTCCAGCATAGTTTCATCCAAACCCTCATTATATGTATCGGCTTTTTGATTGTAGCAGTTAGCTTGTCAAGCACCAATACACAGCCATTGTCATTTAGGTTTTTACAAGCAAGGATCTCCCAATGCATTTTATGCTTCAGCACCAAGAGAGTTTTCTCTTTTAGGAGACAGAATTTGGGGTATTAAAAACAAATATTATAAAATATGTTTTAAAAGGATAACAGCGAATCTGGGGTGTGTTTCCCCAAAAGCATTGTTAGCCAACTATAAGACATGGACTTAAATACATCATTCTCTTTTAGTACATTCTTTACTATCCATTCCATTTGAATATATATATATATATATATATACACAAATTTTAAAATAAAGCAAAATAACTGGCATATATTGTTCCATGAAGAACCTTTATCATGCATGGAATCTTTGCATTCCTCAAAAGGTACTTTATGGTGTAAAATGTTCTTCAGATTTTGAAATGTTCATCACTCTAAAGTTCACACCACCAGTGCCACACAGCAACAACACGATCTCATACATTTTCAATGAGAGCTGATGATTTACTGCGACTTTAGTACCAGTGACCAATGTAGAATGTACCATTGAGTGAGTCATGTGACAAAGTTAAGAAAAGTTGTACTTATGCAAATGAGCAGCGAATTTCCTGAGTAACAACCACTAGAAGTGAAGACTATGTCTCTCTAGTGCAGGGAAGACAGGACAGAGTTCTGCAGTGATTGTACTGTTTCATATGATTTTACTGCAACCACATACATACATACAAAATGTGTGGAAAAGAAACGGTCATCAGTCTTAGTGAGTTTGATTGATACATTGATTGTTTGTGTTATTAGCTATATGATTCAGTTTGAAGTTTAGCACTTTTGCAGTTGCATAATGTTGATTATTAGGGACTAAAATGTATTATTTGTTTAATTTGAAATAAGTTTTAGTCATTTTTAGCAGTACACGTTTAATTAGTTGATTGATCGATCATTAATCTTAATCTGCATTGAGCAGTGCTGTAGTTTATATAACAACACTCTTCAACATGCTACTTTTAATTATCTTAATAGTCTAAATAGAATAGTGACTGTGTTTTTTTTGTTATATATATAATTTGTGATTTAATTTTTGTAAGATATGGCCAGACGTGCTGTCTACCAATAATATTAGAGTGACAAACGTCTTCACAGAGACTAGTGACATACAAAAATGCTGGCAATGTGAATTTTAAGAGAGATAAAAATGGTTGTTTTAGGAACTGTTCTTCGGGGAACCGAAAATGGTTCTTCTGTGGCATATCTTACAAAATATAGAATCAATTCATTAGCATGAGTTATTTCTCCACCAACTGTGTGTTATGTCATTAACGTCTGTCCTATATTGTTGAACCAACTTCAAAAGATGGAGGTCTGACCATGTTATTATAGATTGGGGAAACAGTCGTGACTAGTTGGTTAGTTTCTCCAATGATGCATCGTACTATGGTGGTCAATCAGTGAGTTACATCATTGTACAGGAAATACATTCCAGGTGAGCTAAATCCTAAATGTGAAGCAGTGGCAAAATACAGATGAGAAGTCACATGATCAGATACAGTACCTCCATTGCCTTGTCAATGGAATAATTACCACCTATCATGTTAGCAACATTTAGTAAATTAGCCATGAGGCAAACTATGGGACAGTGCACCATTTGCCTAGTAAAATTTGCATAATTGAATTGTTGTTTTCTTATTTTGCATATTTAGTAAACAAGACCATCTAATAAATCATATTCCTTCTGTTTTATCTCTACAGCTCCCAATTCTGGTGTCCTCTGTGGTCAGCTTATACTTCTTGGAGCTGACAGATATTTTTAAGCCAGTGCGTTCAGGCTACAGCTGCAATGACCGCAGTCTCAGCATGCCTTACATTGAGCCCACAAAGGAGGCCATCCCCTTCCTCATGCTCTTCAGTCTGGCTTTCGCTGGGCCAGCAGTGACGGTAAATGCCAGATTGACACTCTCACTCTTGTTTAGTCTAGAGGGCACTCTTTCTCATTCATGCAGGCCTAATGATTGATCTCAGTTTAGAGGGGCAAGAATGAATATTACAGTGAATATTAATTCATCTATTTTTGATGTGCCTCCAATTTCTTTGTAGTCACCTGAAGTTCCAAATTGTTGCTAGCTTTGCACACACATTCATAGTTCATGTTAAAGACAAGAAATCGCTTGATGGCTTTAGCTTTGTCTCAGCCATGAACCATGATTTGCTGCATGCTGGTCAATTACAGGCCGTATTAGAGGGACATTCTCAAGAGCATCTGATTGGACATAAATCTGTACAGAATGAATCAGTTATATTTTTGATTACATTTATAATACTTACTTGCAATACTTGCTTACAATACTTACATGTATGCAGATTTATGCATTTTGCAATTGATTTAACCAAAGAAACTTAAAATATGGAACAAAAGCAAATTTGTTAAACTAATTCACCTTAAGTATGTGTTTCTCTGCTTTCACCTCGGCTAAATTGATATTAGCATTTCTATTTAAGTTCTCTTGCATGTTTTCTTCTTCCCAAACGGTCAGTGAAATTTTGTCTGCCACCCACCAAGCATGCACTTAGAACATCAGTTGGGCGACAAGCAGGGGTGTGAAGTAACACATTACAAATACTCACGTTACATTAATTAAGTAGTTTTTATCAGTAATTGTACTTTTTTGAGTAGTTTAAAAATTGTTTACTTTTACTTGAGTACATTTTAAGTGATGTATCGGTATTTTTACTCCACTATTTTCCTCCATTTGTGGTCGTTACATACTTTATTTTATTTTATTTTTATCCATCAACGTGATTGAATAGAGTGAGTAATCGGTCTCGTGACTTTCGTCAAATCAAATTGTGCATAGAAAACTTTAACCGCCAACTGCAGTTTATCATGGCTACTGGAAGTGCATTCTTCAAGCATCAATTCAGTCGCATCTTCCTCTAATATGTTAATGTAAATTTCGGATTTCTGTTTACTAAATTATTTGTATATATACTTGCCTATCTACACGGCCTGAAATTTTGTGTGAGGTTGCGGGTATTGTGTACAGTGTTAACTCCCGCAAATGCCACGTTCGGTATAATTCCCACTCACTTATGAGACACGCGATCTGTGCTGTCTCGTCTCTCTCGCGTGCGTTCTGCTGCAGTCAGTCATTTGGATAAGTTGTTGTTGCTTGTTGAACTTGTTGACTTTTGATGAGTTTGAGTGTGTTGGAAACCCTGTAAAACGATTATAAATAATGTACTCAAATTGAGGACCAATCTGCTCCTTATTGATGACCCTTGGCATTAGCTATCTGTGTTAGCGCGTGATGTAATAAAACTGCAGTTCGTTAATACAAAAAAAAATTGGTATCCATTTTATACAAATCGCCTTCATTTAGCAAGTGCACTCACGCATAAACAATTTTCAAGTTCAACACGTTTTGTTCCATTCAGTTGTGGATGCTGCTGATTCACCGAGATGTCACCCATTTGTGCGCTTTGTGTATATTTTCTTTTTAAAATGTTTCCCCAGAAATAGTTTGCTATTTAATGCATTTTTCCTTACAAATTGTATTATCAGCATATCAATTAGAGTACAGGTGCATCTCAATAAATTAGAATGTCGTGGAAAAGTTAATTTATTTCAGTAATTCAAGTCAAATTGTTAAACTCGTGTATTAAATAAATTCAATGCACACAGACTGAAGTAGTTCTAAGTCTTTGGTTCTTTTAATTGTGATGATTTTGGATTTAACAAAAACCCGCCAATTCACTCTCAACAAATTAGAATACTTCATAAGACCAATACAAAAAACTTGAATTGTTGGCCTTCTGGAAGGTATGTTAATTTACTGTATATGTACTCAATACTTGGTAGGGGCTCCTTTTGATTTAATTACTGCCTCAATTCGGCATGACATGGAGGTGATCAGTTTGTGCCACTTCTGATGTGGTATGGAAGCCCAGGTTTCTTTGACAGTGACCTTCAGCTCATCTGAATTTTTTGGTCTCTTGTTTCTCATTTTCCTCTTGACAATACCCCATAGATTCTCTATGGGGTTCAGGTCTGGTGAGTTTGCTGGTCAGTCAAGCACACCAACACCATGGTAATTTAACCAACTTTTGGTGTTTTTGGCAGTGTGGCAGGTGCCAAATCCTGCTGGAAAATGAAATCAGCATCTTTAAAAAGCTGGTCAGCAGAAGAAATCATGAAGTGCTCCAAAATGTATTGGTAAACGGGTGCAGTGACATTGGACCAACACCAGCAGATGACATTGCTCCCCAAATCATCACAGACTGTGGAAACTTAACACTGGACTTCAAGCAACTTGGGCTATGAGCTTTTCCACCCTTCCTCCAGACTCTAGGACCTTGGTTTCCAAATTAAATTCAAAACTTGCTCTCATCTGAAAAGAGGACTTTTTTTATCACTGGGCAACAGTCCAGTTCTTCTCTCCTTAGCCCAGGTAAGACGCCAACTGTAGCCAAAATTCCTTGAACGTCTTTGTGTGGTGGCTCTTGATGCCTTGACCCCAGCCTCAGTCCATTCCTTCTGAAGTTCACCCAAATTCTTGAATCGATTTTGCTTGACAATCCTCATAAGGCTGTGGTTCTCTCGGGTTGGTTGTGCATCTTTTTCTTCCACACTTTTTCCTTCCACTCAACTTTCTGTTAACATGCTTGGATACAGCACTCTGTGAACAGCCAGCTTCTTTGGCAATGAATATTTGTGGCTTACCCTCCTTGTGAAGGGTGTCAATGATTGTCTTCTGAACAACTGTCAGATCAGCAGTCTTCCCATGATTGTGTAGCCTAGTGAACCAAACTGAGAGACCATTTTGAAGGCTCAGGAAACCTTTGCAGGTGTTTTGAGTTGATTAGTTGATTGGCATGTCACCATATTCTAATTTGTTGAGATAGTGAATTGGTGGGTTTTGTTAAATGTGAGCCAAAATCATCACAATTCAAAGAGCCAAAGTCTTTAACTACTTCAGTCTGTGTGTATTTAATTTATTTAATACACAAGTTTCACAATTTGAGTTGAATTACTGAAATAAACTTTTCCACAACATTCTAATTTATTGATATGCACTTGTAAATGTGTAAAAGGTATAGCATGATGTCATCCTTCTAAAACAATGTGCATTACTGCATTTATGTTAAAATTGTAACATAAATGATCAAGTTTAGTTATTATTCTTATTTCTTTATTGCAAAACGCTAAAACCGGCACTGTTTTGGAGAGAAATGGGCTCTCATTTTAACCCATATCATGGTGTGTGATAGTGAAGGAGTTTTTTGGACAAGTACTCTACTTACACTAAACTTTTTGGAAGGTAATGGTACTTTTACTTGAGTATATTTTATCAGTACTCTTTCCACCACCGGCGACAAGGCACTAAGCCACTCCAGGCACATTGTGAGTCTATTATCAAGACCCTAGGTGATGAACTCATGAATCTAATAGATTGCCCTTAATTGCATTTTACCATCTGTATACATGTTGATGTTTGCAAGATTGTCAGCACAAAGACAAATATCTAGAGTTGTATTTTAAATACATTACTGTTCAAAGTTTTGGGTCAATAAGATTCAAATAAACTATTTTATATTAAAGCAAGAATGCATTACATGCATTACATTGAAGATAAAGACATTCATTTGCTGTTCTTTTGAACTTTCTATTTATCAAAGAATCTTGAAAACAAATGTATCACGGTTTCTTCAAAAATATTAAGCCGAACAACTTTTTCAGCATTGATAATAATAAGAACTGCTTCCTTTGTATCAAATCAGCATATTAGAATGATTTTCAAAGGATCTTGTGAAACTAAAGACTGAAAGCTTTAAGCTTTTCCATCACATTAAATAATTATATTGTAAAATATATTAAAATATATATTTTAAATTGTAATAATATTTTACAATATTGATGTTTTACTGTTGTTTTTATATAATAAATGCAGCCTTGGTGAGCATGAGACACTAATTTGAAAAATGTTAAACAATATTACCAACCCCAAACTTTTGAATGGTAGTGCAGCTTTTGAAGAAATGGGTCACTGGGTCACAGCTGGGTCAATGAGTATTAAGACCAAAAAAGAAAAGGAAAAGGAAAACATTTAAAATTTCAGTTTAAAACACGGGTCAGGTTCTTAGAAATATACTCTTTGTATATGTTGTTTTGTATGGTTTTGAAATAAAAATGTATCAATTTTAAAGAAAAGTTTAAATTTAATAAAAATGTCATATGTTGTATCCATTAAGTAAAAAGTATTAAAATATTTCAAAACATTTTACAAGACGTGACGATTATTTTACAAATATCATCAATTATTAATTCATTAGTATGATTACATTTTTTTTTTTTTGTGAATTTCAATACATGAGTTTAATTTTTAATTTGTTTTATAAATAAATCAATACATCTAAACCAAAAATACAAGCTTTCTAACATTGCCCCTGTTGTTTATTATATTCGCAAGGGCTTTTAAAGTTTGTTTTTCAAGTGTTGGTCTCATCAACATCATCTTAAAATTGCCTTGATCCACCTATATTCATCAGAGGGCAGATTCGTTTAATGTTTAATGACATATTTGTTTCATCAACTCCCCAGCACATCGCTTGGGTGTTTTCATCACATTAGGTGCTCCACCATACTGGCTTAATTAATTTTGCAAGGCTGCTATGCTCATTTCAGTGCTATCACTGTTGGTTATCTTTTGCCGTTTGCATTTGTCAGCCACTTTAAATAAGTCTGTGGTTGGTCTGAAGCATGTGTACAAATGGCCACCTCAGCCCAAACATTTGAGTCATAATTTTGACTTGTGCACCACGTTTAATCACTCGACAACATTCTCTCGATGCTAAATCACCCAAATGAGTTTTGGGCCTCAGTAATGTATGGGTATTATGGCTGAGCCTTTGCTAGCAGGCGGCGTGTGAATGTGTATCCTGCTGGTAGCTCCAGCTGTTATGGTAGCGCCTGCTGCACTCGAGTGATGCACTTGAAAGTAGGTGTGCGGCAAGTGTGATCTCAGGATGGTTGGTCACTTGTACATCTCTCTCACTATCTATCTCGTCCTCCACAACAGATATCCCCTACAGAAGCATTTACATATAAATCTATGGGTTTTTGCTTTTCATTTACATGAAATTAACAGTTTAGTCATTGCAATAGTGGAGGCCTGGATGACTTTCAAGACACCCCTTCCCTCGTCAATTTTTTTCTTTTTTAATTTTGGATGAAATCCATCTCATGTGGCTATGAATGAATGGATGGGTGGATTGGAGCGATTACTTTAATTACAGTAATGGAGTTGATGTGTCAGTGGTTGTATTAGAAATGACCCCTGGAACCCACTCGAATGGGGGCAGATGGTAGTAAAAATGGGGTGCTGTATGTTTGGGTAAACACAGATAACCATATTCCCACAGATTATGATTGGGGAAGGGATCCTGTATTGCTGCTTGGCCAGAAGAAATATCCCCATCAAAACAGAGGCTAACATAAACGCTGCCGGCTGCAATTTCAACTCTTACATCCGACGAGCTGTGAGGTTTGTTGGTGGGTGTATATATATTTCTACTCTTTGTGCCTCTATAAAAAGCAATATAGCTTGTATAAATATTATTCTGAAAACTCTTTTGATCTTGACTCATTCTGTCTGTTTTATAGTCTTGTACTATATCGAGTGTGATATTAATAATGAAAGCTCCATCAATTTTATCACAAGCTTATGAAGTCTTCTTGCTGCTTATGAAATGTAGTATTTGCTTTATATGACTGAGGAAAAACTCTGTGCGTATACTTTTGTCTCATTTTCAGGGGTCCATGTCTTTGGCCTGTGCGTCACCGCACTCATCACAGATATTATCCAGCTGGCCACAGGCTACCACGCCCCCTACTTCCTCACTGTATGCAAGCCCAACTACACCAGCCTCAACAATTCCTGTGATGAAAACTCTTTCATTGTGGATGACATCTGCTCTGGGCATGATCCAGCAGCAATCAACGCTGGCAGGTCAGAGAGCAGTATCTGTGTCAGATTGTAGTTCGTCAACATGCATGGTCATGCCTAAAAATAATCTAAATTTGGAACAAACATTACATACTATTTTTTTCATTGTGACAGTTAACTCAATGTGAAATGGCGTTGTGATGTTGAGAACAAGAAAAAATGTAGGGCAGGATATAATTTTACCCATTGGGAATTGTTTGGATGGGCATTTTTTCTGTGGAGCAACGAGAAAGCTGACAACACGCCTACAGACAAGACAAGGCAAGTTACTTTTGGTATGAAACAGCTCAAATTTCAGTCTCAGTTTTCAAATGTTGTCTTTTTTTAAAGAAATCCCAAAAATAAATACCATTTGTGGCTCTTTAATGTGTCTCAGCGCCTCAGTTCAAGTGGCACATGAAGCGATCATCTCGTCTCTGTACTAGTTATATCATGAAATAAACATGAATGAACATCAGAAGGTATCTTGTTTCAACTGGAAATACATCAATGCACAATTTTTCAAGTTCAAGTCCACTGATGTTAATCTACTCCTCTGTCTGGTTTGTTTGTTGGACAAAAATATCAGATACAGCATTATGATTGGTTTAAATGGCATGTCAATCAAAATCCATACGGAGGGTCAGTTGAGCCATGCTGAATTTGAGTTTGCTAAAACAGTGTGTAAATAGCTGTTTGGTTACTGCTTAACATTATCCAATATCCTGTGTGGTCAAATTGATGTCAACAGAAAAGGACAGTTGTTTTAGATACAGATCAAGTTACTGTTTCTACATATTTGGTAACACTTTATTTTAAGGAACAATTCTCACTATTAACTAGCTGTTTATTAGTATGCATATTACAAGCATATTGGCTGTTTATTAGTACTTATAACATCCTTAATCCTACCCCATACCTAAACTTAACAACTAATTTAACTTATTAATTATCTTAACTATTAATAAGCTGAAAAGTAAGTTTATTGAGGGGATACTCTTAATTAATAGCGAATAAATTGTTACCAGATGTCAATGAAATGTCACAATGTTTTTGTAGTAGCATACAATCCAATCACAATAAGATGGTGAACATGCATTAAGAAAGCAAATATTATGAGTCCATTTAATATTTAATATAGTTTAAAAAGAACATTCTCATTGGACTGAGATTTGCCTCCATCTGTGATATTCTGATTTAGAGTATTTTAGATTGTTTTAGTTCACTTTCACTTGAGTTCAAATTGGCAAGATTTTTTTTTACATTTCAGGATTTCTAATCAAGCATCTGCAACTAAAATACCTGTGTCAAGCAATGATTCAAGACTGATTTATGAAAAGCTCACTCTGACACTGGTGGATTGTGGGTGATTAACAATATACCCAAACAAAGATGATTTGACATATTATGGCTGACAAAAGTTAAAATGAACCTGCTGCACAGCAACTCTACTTACAGGAAAGGTCTGGTTGGATCAATAGATTTGTATATAATCCCTCCTATAAACAGTGTAGGTAAATGTGAAGGCAGCAGAATGAATGTGGTGCTGTCCTCTGGCACATGGCATTCCTGTAAAACCCACACAGAGTTCAGTCTCGTTGCTTCGCTCACAACCCGGCTGCCCATTCCAGCACACCCACACATCCATTTGTGCAACTCTGCTTTTCAATCTTCCACTCATTTCATGCACTCTCAATAGCTGTGATTATATGTTGTGCAGACATTTTGTATAACGTAAAAATTAGACGTAAAGAAGGTCGGTGTGGTGTATGTGTTCCCGAAGGCTTACGCTTCTGTTATGTACATTGAAATGTGTCTCCAGAATATCTAGTTCTTGGAAATGAAAAGCTCTGATCCTGTTTGGAGCAATATATGAGTAGGGAATTATAGACATGATTATCTGTGGCTTTCTGTTCCCATCTGTCCTTTAACATGGTACACTACCTCAAATTTGTCCAGTGTGAAAACGATCTGAAAATCTAACAAGGCTGTCTGTCTCTCATTACAGGAAGTCCTTCCCATCTCAGCACGCCACTCTGGCAGCTTTTGCGGCTGTGTACATGTCCGTAAGTAATCCACTTGACTCATGGCACAGTTGATTCAAGCGAGATCTAACTGCATGCCAAATAATCCAACTGTCCTTTCCACTATAAAGTATTTTCATTAAACTTCAGTCAAAAGGCTGGTCTCCTTCCACAGATGTACTTTAATGCCACGCTGACTGACTCATCTAAACTCCTGAAGCCACTCCTGGTGTTTTCCTTCATCATCTGCGGTATTATCTGTGGCCTGACTCGCATCATTCAGTTCAAGAATCATGCCGTAGACGTCTACTGTGGCTTTCTCATCGGAGGGGGCATAGCCGTCTACCTGGTGAGTGTTGTTGTTTAGAATAATACATTTTACATATTCTCATGACAAATCCATGTTACTCTATGAAACCTGAAAATAATCATATAGCGCTTTTCCACTGCATGGTAAGACTCGGTTCGGCACGGCTTGTTATGGCATGGCACGGCACGGCTCGGTTCGGGTCGGTTTGCGTTTCCACTGCAGTTTAGTACCACTTTAGAGTGGGCGGGATTGTTCACGTCTCGTTATAGTTGCGCCGCCTCTACTGCCGTGACATCATCGTAAACGCGCCACAAACAAACACACAACAAAGGAGCATATCGACGGAATTGTGTTTTTCATTCTCGGCATGTGGATGATTTTAACAGCAATGGACAAGCCTATGAAAATGCTTGAGTTTAACCCCCAGCAGCAGAGACTGTGGTGGTAGTGCCACTGATTGTAGAGGAGGGCAGGGATGTTCGTGCAGGTGTGCTGCGTTAAGTTACTTGAATAGTGAACTATTCATGTAGAATGTTCTGTAAAGTGAATTGTCAATAAACTTTTGAATATTTCAAAATGTACAATGCATCCCTTGTTTTTTTTATTCATGTGCTGGTTTGTATCATCATGGAATTAATCATTTGTATTTTTCAAGTGGTTCATTACATGCTCATACAATAATACATATTTAATATAGTCTGGAGGTACACTTATTCGATCAGATTGTTTTTAATTGAAGCAAAACTCACATACAAAGGTAAAAATATAAACAGAAAACATACACTAATGAGAGGAACATCTGTACTTCCTCAACAGACCACGAAACAGACATTTTTTGGTTGATACAAAAAGGTGCATTTGTTCAAACAAAAGTTGCGTCCGACCCTTCGCTGGCTGTGCTGATTTAAACCTAGCGGTTATATGTTGGGTCTCGTGTCACAAGTTCAGTGACGCAGTAATGACAATTTTCTTCGGCCAATCAGTGATCAGTAGAGTTTACGTCACGTTTGATAACGCACGGATCGCTTGGAATCTCGGCCGAGGTGGTACTAAAAAGTACCATGTACCAGGTACAGTACCCAGTGGAAAACCCTGCAAAAGTGAACCGTACTGAACTGTACCGTACCGTACCATGCAGTGGAAAAGCGCCAATAGAGAATTAGCGAGGTGCGATAAGACAATGCTGTTTTAATGGAGCTAAAAATAGCTCACACATGCAAATCCCTTGTGGCTTCTTTTCTGCTCTCCACCCACACTCACGTTCCTCCCACTGTTACTTTCTTTCTCTCTCACTAATTCTCCTTCTTCCCTGCTCAATCTGCTCTTGAGGGATATGTACACCCTGTGATTGCTAACATTAACAACAATGCCAAAACTCCTTTAGGAGGAATTAACACAGCTGAGGTAAATCACATCAGGTCCTGATTTTATTGTTTGCTCAGCATAGTGTAGGCTAATCAGGTCAAGCAATTACTATGTAATGCTGATTGATACTCTGGCTGTGGAATACCACATTGGGTGTATAGACCATAGACAATATGAGAAAGCTCTCAAAAGTGAATGTAAGCTCATGATGGATTTAGTCAATGCATGCACCATATGTATTAATTTTTGGTCAATGAAAATAAGGCTGTAGATCATTCAGATAATGTTAATGTTGAAAAATATATCTTGGCAAAACAATTACTGCCACTGGTGACAAAAAAACATGTAATCATTACAGGACCTTGTGACAACACTGCTGAAAGAAATCCAATCTTCTGGACAGACTGGTCTGTTCTCTGGTTCTAGGGGGGTTTGGGTACTTCACAGATGGTCTAAAGCTAAGACTAGACTCAACTCTTAAAGAATGTTTTCATTGACTGGAGAAGATTCTAGTCTTTCACACTCAGGAAAGAGCATAAACCTCTTCAGTCAGTCCACAACATAAACCAGCTAAAGACTAGCTTGGCCAGGCTGGGAGATTATATAACCTTTAGAATAGACTATACAAGGGTATCTCAAATGATTTTCATTTGCAAAAAAATAAATATCACTATTATGACTTAGATCTATATGGCATCTATTGACTGATATTGCTGTATATATTCTGCATTTTTGCACAACCCTAGGGTCTGTATGCAGTTGGAAACTTTAAACCTAGTGAAGACACATCTCTAAAGACACATGTGCATGGTCCTCTCCGGCAACCACAGCCACCGCAACCTCCACCTCCACCACAACCTCAGCCAGTGGTGCCTCCACCTGCCATGCGGGAGCCTCTGAGACCTCTACCAAACCTGAACACAGATCCACCACGCTTACTGCCACCTAAGAGCCTGAGCATGCGGGAACGTCCCACCTCAGCTCGCTCTGAGAGTATACTGCCACGTGGCCCGTCCCACAGAGAGAACATGTCCCGTTTGAAAAGGGCAAGCACAGAGGTAGAGTGCATTATGCCTCCCAGTCCCTCTGCAAGGAGAGCTTTGTGACATTCAGTAACACTCTGCCCGTGTGCACTCAACTGGATTCGAAGAACCAGTGCCTCGCCGCCATGCTGCTATCCATACCTCCATGGACTCCACACCCAAGCAGCTGCTCTCACAATGGAAGACCAAGAATGAGAACCGCAAGCTGTCTCTGCAGGTGATGGAGGCTGAGGCTGGACAACTGTCTCCCAGCGAAATATGGAGCTCCGCTGCAGCTCTGAACCCTCAGCCATGGGCTTAGATGGTGATCTCCGTGGTGGACTTCCTGGGCAGTACATGAAGCTAGCCGCTAGTGCTGTGCCATTAGCCAATCATAATAGCTCTGGTGGCCTAGCTGGTGGAGCCAGGGTATCGATCCAGTCACGACCAGGATCGTCCCAACTGGTGCACATCCCTGAGGAGACCCAAGAGAATGTGAGCTCCTCACCTCAGGAGTATGGTGGGGAGGTGAATGATGGCGGGGGAGGGGGCGGGAATGCACGGTCGAAATGGCTGAAGGTGGCAGAGAAGAGCACCGCCTGTCGGACTAACAGCCAACCACGTATCATGCAGGTCATTGCAATGTCTAAGCAGCAGGGCATGTTGCACGGCAGTCCTAAAAGTGAGGGCAGCACCATGAGTTGTACTGGATCCATTCGTTACAAAGCCCTCATGGATCAGGAACCCAACACGGGCATTGTTCGAGTGGAGGCCCACCCTGAGAACAGGCCTGTGGTTAACCCACCATCTACAGATGGCAGCGGGTCCTGGAGATGGAAACGCAGGGAGCGGGCAGCTTCCGGCAGTCCCTTGAGCTCAACGACCTGAACCGGGACTCTGAAAGCTGCGAGTCATTGAAAGACGGCTACAGCTCTATCGATGGCAACCGGAGCCTACCTGACATGAGCAACCCCCATCATCCCCATTTCCACCATCACCACCACCAACAGAGTATCACCACCATCCGAGTCACACCAGTGGAAGCCAGCAGTGAGGCCACCTCAGAAACTCTCTCCACCACCTCCAGTCGAGACTCCACACTACGCAGGAAAGGCAACATCATCCTGCTGCCCGACAGAGGACCTAGTCCTGATAATGCCAGGAACCTGCCTCACTTTTTCAAACCCTCCCTACGCCTCCCCTATTTTGACTTTCAGGGAGTGAAAGAAACCTCTTTCCTTACCAATCCTAAGAGTTGCCTTGCTCTCTGAACTCTGAAGACTGGAACAAGTCATTCTGGACCCATTCCTGACCGTTAGACACAACTGCACTCTCCAGAACACGTAAGGCAACATTCTGCATTTTCAATCTACATTCTGTAGGCCTCGTTACTATAACATAAGCACAAAATTTGAAATTTGGGGCTGTTTGGTAAAGGTGATTGTTTGATTTGCCTATCTCAATCGGATTAGCTTTGTTATCAAATATATTGTCTTATCGGAATTGTCTGTTGTATCATGGCAATGTGGGTGCTTTTAAATTTTTTTGTACATTTATATGTATTTTCTCAATATAAATATTTGTATGTATACTGGACCATTCAATCACATCTTTTCATGCTTAAGGAGAAAAATGGGTTTCACTATGTTGCTATTAAATATTTTAGCTTGGCTTTCAATCAGACCCATAGCTTTTAGACAAATAGGAGAATGTTATTGTGAAGTTTACAGAGGATTTTAGCATTTAGTTTTGTTTAGGGGGTTTGTTTAACAATATGCACTGTGTGCTTTAGTGACCATGAATTAGCTATTTTCATTTAAACAGCTGAAAGCGCTCTTTGCTGGCATAGAGACAATACATTTATAGAGACTCAGCCTTTGGCATTGTAATGCAGAGGACAATACATTCTTCAGACATTAATGCCATATTGCCTTTGTGTAATATAGAACTTGCATTTGGTTCCATAGGCCAATGAACACTATTTTACTCATATATACACTTTATTGCAAAAGAGTTGGGTCGCCGCCTTTTAATGAAAGGTTTGACTACTTTAGTAATTTCCATGAGTACAAATCTTAATGTTTAAGCTTATAATGATATTATAGGGAATTGTGTGCTTCTAATTTTATAGCAACAGTTTGGACAGGAGCCTTTTCTATTCTAACATGACAGTGCCTCTGTTTATAAGGCAAGGATCAAAGAGAAATTATGATTCAGTCAGTGTGGAAGAACTTGACTGGTCTGCAGAAAGCCAAGTCCTAATCCCAGCTGAACACCTCTGGTGTGACTTTAAATGCAGACCTTGAGCCAAAAATTCATCACCAAACACAAATGACATGCACATTCATTATATAGAAAAAGTACTGGGACACCAACTTCTTTAGAAAAGAAAAAGGCACTTCCAAACTGTGGAAGATGGAAACATAATTCATGTACTTAAAAATATATTTCCACCTCTGTTGCAACAGTTTTGAAGTGTATGAAATGACTGAATCCCATATATACAAGTCACTGGTGTTTGGTGATGAATTTTTAGCTCAAGGTCTACATTTAAAGTCACACCAGAGGTGTTCAGCTGGGATTAGGACTTGGCTTTCTGCAGACCAGTCAAGTTCTTCCACACTGACTGAATCATCATTTCTCTTTGATCCTTGCCTTATACACAGAGACACTGTCATGTTAGAATAGAAAAAGGTCCTGTCTAAACTGTTGCTATAGAATTAGAAGCACACAATTCCCTAGAATATAATTATATGCTTAAACATTAAGATTTGTACTCATGGAAATTACTGAAGTAATCATACCTTTCATTAAAAGGGGTGACCTAATACTTGGCAATATAGTGTATATTGATTTTCAAGCCCCCATATTTTGTGGTGTGCTTTGAGCACAGGTATAATTGTCTGTTATGGTATATTGCTGTATGTATACAGTGATGTATTGTGAATCATTTTCTTAGTTGTTCCCCATTTTGCCTGGCATTTTTCCTGGGGTTATATAGCTACCGAGGTGCATTGTCCTCTTTATTTTTAAGAGTGTGGGCATAAACAAATGACTCATACTTCACTGCTCATTGCAGAGAAGCATACACAATATGAGAGCAATAGTAGGCCCCCGAAGGTACTAGTTGGAATTCATTGCTTATTTTTGTAAACGTCTAAAAAGTACTAATAATCATATGTATAGAGTGCCTCAAAAAGTATCATATGCCTGTTAGCTAGTGAAATCTTAGCTCCATCTTGCAGTAACAGTTCAACAATGTTGCTGCTGTAATGATAACCATGCAGAATTGACAGATGTTCACTGACTTTGCTTTAAATATCCACTTTCTGTGCCATCAAATGGCACTTAAGAAGGGGCACAGTCACTGCATTATGACAAGTGCTGCATAAACTAAGATGTTTTAATAAAATACACAAATAGACAATGTTAGGATTTGTCCTGTGTGGTGTGTATATTTCTAAACAGTTCTAAATTGTGTATTTGTATATCTAGCTCATTGTTTACATCCTTGTTAGGACCATATTGTAATATATACATAAATATTGCAGAATAAGAATGTATGTTGGTTTGAGATTACATGTAGTTAATTAATGTACAGTGTCATTTATTTGATGTTGGTTATTTTATTTAGATTTAATTTATATTATATATATATATATATATATATATATACATACACACACATTTTGATGTGTCTGTTTTAAAAGAGTGACTCCGAACCAACACATTTTAAGGTTTTATATATGCTTGTACAGTATAATTTTACCCCACATTATAGCTTTAACCTGTCCTTACATATGCATGGTGACTTAATACTGTATGTACTGTAACTAAAATATTTGTTTTCTTTTGCTTTTCTTTTGTAAATGATGCCTTTAATAGTGCTGGCTGGTCCCTTGATTTGTACTCTATTTCATTCTGCAGAATCAACCGAATAATCATTCAATCTTTGTACTCCTGTAAATAGGTCTTTGTAACTTTGCCAGCAAACTGTTGAAATGTAAGAGCGATCAGTGGGTTATTATTTGAGTGTCATACAGACACTTGCTTTATTAGTGCTCTAAACCAGATCATGGTGCATCAGAGAAATGGCTTTTCGGTTGAACCTTTTGACGGATATTTGGAAGTTTCGCCTTGTGGGGTTTTGTTTAGCGATGTATTTTGACTGAGGATGATATGTATTAATATACATTTAAATAAATGTTTGGTATCACAGCCAAAATAAGCATTTGTTTTATTTACACACTCTCCTGCATGTTGTCCTAAATGATCAAAAATGATATAATCACATTTCTATGTGCCTTTTTGTGAAGTCTTCTGTTTCTTTCCCTATTTATAGCAAAACTTTATTTTATATATGTGATGATGAATATGCCCACAGACCACCCACAGTCCGTTCACTAACCATCTGATGCATATTGCACACAAAACTAGTAAGCATTTTCTCGATCTAGTTCGAATATGATTTTCTTTGTAATTTATGTAAGGACCAGATGATTTTTTATCAGTCCTGAAAAGAAAGTTGGGTCCCACATTAGGTGTCCTTAAATACTATGTACTTACATCAAAAAATAAGTACAATGTACTTATTGTGTTCATAATATTTTGCGAAACACTTTTGCTGCTATTGTAGTTGGATATGGGTGAGGTTGGGGACAGGTTTGGTGGTATGGGTAGGTTTAAGAAAGAGTTTAGGTGTAAGGGATGGGTCAACGCTGTAATTATAAATGTAATTATGGAAATGAGTTACAAATGTATTTACATGCAGGTATTTTTACAAATATAAGTACAATGTAAAAACATGTATGTACGCAGTAAGTGCATTGTATTAAATGGTTAATTGAAATGTAAATACAAAGTAGTTAAGGCCAGTAATATAAAGTGGGACCGAAAGTTGTCTTATGGATTGCAAGGTTAGCAACATAAAATCTTTTTTATTTAATTTCATTTTAATACACTGAACATAATTATAAACGCAACACTTTTGTTTTGCCCCATTTTTCATGAGCTGAACTCAAAGATCTAAGAATATTTCTATGTACACAAGAGGTCTATTTCTCTCAAATATTGTTCACAAACCTGTCTAAATCTGTGTTAGTGAGAACTTCTCCTTTGCTGAGATAATCCATCCACCTCACAGGTGTGGCATATCAAGATGCTGATTAGACAGCATGATTATTGCACAGGTGTGCCTTAGGCTGGCCACAATAAAAGGCCACTCTAAAATGTGCCTTTCTCTTTATATGTCCTTTACGGTTTATGGAAGCCTGTTTTCAGCAATACAGAAATTAAAATGGTAAGTGCAATTTCTTACCGAATAATTTATACTTTTTTTCATGCAATTTTCTCAGAATGTGCAATTTTATATATTCCGATTTCATATGCAATTTTATTTATTTATTTTTGCAATTCCGAGAAAATTGTGTGAGAAAAGTCTGGATGTTGACATGAAAAGTTGCAATTACCTTTTTTAACTGCTGTATTCAGTGGTACAATTTTATGTTCATACATTTTTCTTGTAATTCTGAAAATAAAACATAAGAAATTGCAAGACATAAACTCAGAATATTTTCCGAATTCTGTTTATATCTTGCAATTCTGACTTTTTTCTCAGAATTCTCCGCTTATTTCTAGCAATTAGAATTGTAAAAGGAATCAAATATATTACCTTTTTTACATAATCTAAATGTACATAATCTATGTATCTTTCTTGCAAATTTGTTAATTGTTTCCATCATGGTATAAAAAAAGTAATTGCGACTTTATATGTCACAATTCAGACTTTTCGTCTAAAAATTGCGGGATATGAACTCAGAATTGCAAGAAAATAAAGGCAGAATTGTGAGATAAAAAGTCAGAATTGTATTTTGTATTCGTTAATTCTGTGGCGCAAACAGGCTTCCATAAAGATTGCAGCAGTCTATCTGTGCTAAAAACCAGCGATCTGTAGGATCCATGTCTTTGTGCAACTGTATGTATCCAAGCCTTGTCGGTCCTTAGGGCGCATCTTAAGTAAATGCACTGACCAGCTCTAGCAAATGACCTCACATTATACTCATAGCTAGAATCAAATGTCTCCTTTTACTTTACAACCGCTTCATCTTTATTTATATGCTCCAAGCTCAGTGTTGGACTCTGTACTGTACATGTGGCATTTTGGATTAAACACATTCCTCTAGGAAGTGTTGAAAGCCAGGAAAGTGGGTCTGGTTAGCATTGCTGAATCCAATCAGTAGGTCCTAAGTAGGTCAGAAAGCTGACCTAAATTGAGGAAGAGATTCTTACTCCCTTCATTTACACAGTATCCCTGAAGACTAAATGCATTGTGTTGAGAGAGGAGTAGAGCGTGAACAGCTCTGTAATGGATCAGAGACCAAGACAACAAGGAGGCATCTAAAAATAATAATTGATCAACAATGCTGCAGTACGCCTGATCAATTATTTTCAGGCTCATCACTGGGCTGATGCACATCATGTTATTGCCCTGAAGCGAAGAACCATTCCTCACTGAAAATACTGTAACATGAAAACATTTTACGTCACCGCACAGCATCTGTTAAAATGAAGGTGAGCAAGGGTTGAGTCCCTTATCCTTGCAACACTGGGAAGTACATAGTGTATTTGTGAAAATCTTGATTTGTTTTTTAATGTGTCTTTCATTTGTTCCATGAAACTGTCATTTCAAACCTGAAAGCTGACAATGTAAAGAGCACATTGTGTTTATTCTGTGTTTTGTATGGTATCAGCATCTCATTTGGCAGAAAGATAACATTTTATATAGTATAGGCCTACATCCAAACCATCTGTCACCTAGATTATTTGATAAAATGAGCAAGGAATATGGGTTCATCCCATTTACCAGTAACAGCAGACTGCCTGTAATAATACTGATCTCAGTATTACACAGTATTAATGTGCTCCTTTTTATTTGCTTTTTGCCATTTTTATTAACATTCTGACTTTTTTACTAAAAGACTTTAAAGAGACAAATTTGGCTTTCTAAAAAGCAGCCATTTATTTGAATAATGGACAGTGGTGTGTAAGTACTGATTGTGTAACTGATTGTTTGAAAGCTGTTATAAAAGGGATTCCGGTCCTTGATTATGTTTGGCTGAACTATGTTCCACACATTGAAATTAATCAAAGTGACAGTACTTCTACATTGTTACAAAAAAATATATATTTCAAGTAAATACTCTTCTTTTGAACTCTCTATTCATGAATCACATAGCATATCAGTAATAAGAAATGTTTCTTCAGCACCAAATCAGCATATTTGAATGACTTCTGAAGGATCATGTGACACTGAAGACATAAAATCTAAAAACAAGAAAAAAGCTTGATACCTTGGAAAACAAATGTTGTATAGTGGGAACCACAGTTGCTTTCGATTTCTAAGCTTACTGTGCAACTGTTAAAAAAATGATGTTTTATCTATAGTGTGAATGTGTATAGTATAAGTGAAATTCGCACATTCTACAGCCACCGTGTTGTCACTGTCATATGACTTACGGTGTCACTTGTGTTCCTTCACAGTCATTCACAATTCAGTATCTTGCCAGACCTAGTAAATCAGCCAGGTGAGTTTTGCTTACTGTTTCAAGAATATGAATTCTAATTTTCTTGACTCACAAGCTTTTATCCACCTGCTATGTACAATATAAGTAGGAATATTTGGACGCAGTGCCTGTATTATAAGTAAAAAAGCAGGTGATTGGATCTTTTATCTATAAAGCGGGATTACAGTGGCAACAGTTTCTATTACACTTTCTCCCATTCACATTTGTACAAATGGCTCGTTAACTCTCATTGTAAAGTTTCTGCAAGTACTTGTACTTAACGTATACTTAAAGCGATTATACATGCAGAAATGTGTAAACTTGCTAAGCAATGTTTTTATTTGAGAACAGGCTGCTCCCTCTACTGAGGGAGACAGATGGAGGGTCATCTGGCAAAGATAATGCATCCACAAATCAGCTGCGAGGGAGAGATAATGTCAAGTTCATGTTATGGCTGTCAAGCATGACCTGTCAAGGTGATTTAAAGGTGGTTCCTCCAACAGAGAGGACACACATGACTGTCGCCGCACAGCAGACCTCTACGTATACTTTGCATTTGGACTATATTTTGTGTTGCATTCCTTTTAGACTGTTTTCACAGGTAATAAAAGCAGCCTGAAAATATTATTTGTTCTTTTGATGTCTTGTAACACAGAATGTGACTTGTTGCTGCTTTACAAGGCACCATTATGTCACATCTAATGAGCTGGAAACAAATTCAAGTGAGCTTGAGACATAACCAAACAAATATGTATTGACTAGATACAATAGCTTTATATCATGAACAGATTTATTGTAGGCTCTTATTTACATCCAATATGATCAACACCCATCAGAGCATATCAAATATGGTCAACACAATCTCAAACATGTGCGTGATGCACGAAGAGCCAGTGTGGTTTGTTCTTCCTTGTTTACCATAATATTTTTACCATTTACCATATGCTTTGTGTATTTATATGTACATTTTAGTCTAAATTAAATCATACAAATCTATTGTATCTTTTTTCTCAAGATTTGGCTAAAACTGCTCAATTCATATGGATACATTTTATGACACCTTTAGTTTTGGGTACCTGGATTTTCAAAGGGGTACAGAATCTTCTCGGTTCTCACCAAAATATCTTAACACTAGAACTGCCAGGGTCGTTGTATACCTAAAACCACCAGCAGGTAAATTGTACCTACACACATGACGTCTGTTTTAATATGGCTAAAGAATATATTATTTCACTGTCTGTATTATGCCACTGTCTTAACAAAGAAGTGTCTAGAGTCATGAAATGATTATGTCTAGTCATCAACTATATTTGTGTCCTGTTGTTATATGTCCAAGTTTTTGTGCATGCTACACTAATCACTTTTCATAAAGGTAAGCTAAGTACAACCTTTCATCAGCTGAACATGCCTGCAATGTCAACGAGAATTAGAAGGAAGTAAATACATATTTGTGTGGTGTAATTATTATAAGTATTATAATGTAATGTCAGTAATCAATATACTAGGAAAACCCATGTTATTTAAATAACTCAAATAGCCTATAGACAATGAGCAATACTAATCCACCACACTGCTTAGGATGTATGATGCAATGACAAATTCAAACGCACAGCTTTACCTTATTAGTTATTAATTTATTTAAGCAACTTTTAATTAATTTATTGTGCAATTTTTTAGTCGGAGAAATTTGAACATTACTCCATTGATACACATTGGTATCTCTTAATAATGAGACCATCTCTGGCTGTACATGTGCATTTGTTGTTACCATAAAACCTATTCTGGAAAAGTGGGAACAGCAGCTCATTTGCATTTAAAGATATATATATATATATATATATATATATATATATATATATATATATATATATATATATATATATATATACTCAAAACAGCGTGTTCCACTCAAAATATGCATTTTCATTATGATATAATAAATTATCTGTGGGGTATTTTGAGATAAAACATTCTGGGGACACCTGAGACTTATATTACATCTTGTCAAACAGGGCATAATAGGTAAGAAAGAAATTATATCCCTTGTGGGACGTCAAAGGCAACAATTCATTAACACATGCTTCTTTAAAATCCAACCATATGAAAGTATTTATGTATACAGGATGTTACGTAAAGACTGAATTTGGATGTGCTTTGATGCCCTCCTACCTCCACATACTACCTCAAAAAGAGGTATTTTCCACAATCACATATGTACCTTCATAAACAGATATGTGCAGAGACATCAAGCGTATGTACCTAACATCATCAGGTCCGTCCATCACACACAGTGCTCTCAACATAGGACAACACACTGTCCTATTTAATCAGCACCAGACGATGAATCTGTGAGGCAAAGACCTGCAAGTTTGCCATCTCTGCAAGGTTGTCATGGCAACTCCGGAGCAGACTCTGGATAGAACGAGAGTGTTTCCAATCAATGCTTTTTTTTCCCTCTTAGATGAGTGAGAGAGTGTAACCGATGGCCTTGGCGGTGCCGCTTCTGAATCTGAAAAATAACATGAATATTAGACACTTCATACCCTCATGCTTGATGCAAGCAAGGTGCAAAAAGCTTGTGCAGACATCTTGAGGTTAGCAGAAGGACAGGATGCCGATCGCATATCCTCAGATGAAGATTATTTTACACTCTGTAGCTCAAGCCTGTGAATATTTGCATGTCTACAGTATATGCCTCTAAGAACACCACATTATAGTGCGAGGCAAATAAAACTGAACTTTAATGGAAGCCAGCCCATTATGGTAAGCCTGGGGTTTAACCACAAAATGAAAACTCTTTCTCAAACTGAATGAGGAAATTGTATTTCTGTTTCCTGCAGAGTATTTCCTAATTTAATGGGATTGCCCTGGGAGGCACAAAGAGCTGCTTGGGAATAGCGATGCGTAAATAAGTTATAAAAGTGTATTCATGCACAACCTGGCATGTAAATTAAGTCGTTTGGCTATTATAATAATATTCTTTCCCATTTTAATCTAGGAGAGACTGTGGATGACGATGAAGCAGTGTTATCGGTCTAAATGCTTGCCCTGAGATGATGCATTAATTTATCGCTCCTATTTATTTGAATCGTTATGGTTCCTCGCACCATGAGCAGAAGAAACAGCAAATTACTTTCTAATGATGACATTATGCTTTGTGTGCAAAATATGGCACGAGTTGATGGGTTGGTTGCTTTTGAAATCCTTTTTCTACCTAATCTCACTATGTGACTTCGTATCTCACAATTGCAACTTTATTTCTGATCATTTTGACTTTAAATCTCACAATACTAACCTATATTGTATCTCATAATTTCAACTATATTTCTTATAATTTTGGCTTTGTCTCACATTTCCAACTTTATTTCTCATAATTTTTAATTGCTATCTTACAACATGACCTAATATCTCATAGTTGCAACCTTGTTTCTTATTTTGACTTTATATCTTCCAATGTGGCCTAATAACCTCACAATTACACTTTATCACAATTTTGACTTCATACGCTGGGAAAAAAATGTTTCCAGCCAAAATATCTAAAACTTCTTAAATTAAGAAGGATTTTCTAGACAAGTAAAAATGATTTGTCAAAATTAAGTGAGTTTTTGCTTGAAACAAGCAAAATAATCTGCCAATGGGGTAAGCAAAGTAACCTTGTTTTCTGTTAGAAATAAGATTATTTTGTTTATTTTACAGTTGCAACATTATTTTTCATAAATATGACTTTAAATCTCATAGTTTGACCTCAAACCTCACAACTGTAACTTTATTTCTCATAATTGCATCTTTATTTTTCATGATATGTGACCTAATTTCAACTTTATTTCTTCCAATTGTTTTTTTTTCAGTACTCCTTGGTATCTTACAATTTCAGCTTTATTTTTCATAATTTTGATATATCACATTCACAACCTTACATCTGAAAGTAGCAATTTTATTTCTCAGAATTTTGACTTCATATCTCAATGATCTTATATCTCAAATCAACAACTGTATATCTCATAATATTGACTTTCTTTCTTGCTAAATGAAGTCAAAGTGCATTTGCAAAGTTGCATATCGACAGCTGGAACCGCTTGAAGAGTATTCACATTCACATTACTGCTGAACAGCTGAAAAAATTAATCAGATAATTTTACGGCAATTGACAGAGTTGAATGTGAAACCGCTAAAGACAACAGTTTACCAGCAGAAATACTAAAGGAGAGCTTCCAAACACCTCCCTCGAGTCTGGCTGCTGTCTGCCTGTGAATTTGTTGAGCCCATCCAAAAGCAAATGTGCTGGTAACGAAGTAGTAGACATCATCATTCAGTCTCATTCATTCTGCTACAGGCCTGTTTTCCTCTCCTTCCTCAGTGGATACATCAATCCTGCTGCTTTATATGCTTCTCACCTCAGTGTGCCGCGTGTAGTGAGCACCATGTTCTCAGAACAGACATTAGTTCATTCAAGTCACCGAGTTTTTCTGCTTTTCACCTTTTTTGTCAGATCAACAGTCCATTTATGCTTTTCACCCTAGGCACCCATTCACTTGATATGTCTGTTTCATGTTTTTCTCAGGCTTTCAAACCTAACTTCATAGCTGAAAGGTCATAGCAGTGTGTCATTTCGGCTGAAACACCTGAAACTAGTGATTGTGGAAAATGTAGGCCATGCCTTGCGAGACCCCCAAATCCTGTTACAAGGAATTACGGAGGCTTTGGGAAAGCAAAACAAAATATCTAGCTGTTTACTAGTGTTGGGTTTGAGTCCACATTGTCGAGTCTATTCTTTAACCAGATGAGTTTGAGTTGGAGACATTTATGTATTTTTATCTTAATTTTATAGTGTTACAATTTTGTTATCTTTCATGTAACACGTGATGTGCATTCTTCTGTACTCTAAAAAAAACTTTCTGCATCCAAAATGTGAGAGTCTGAGTCTGTCCCAGTCCAAATTCATATAATTGCAGTCTGAATCCAAGTCCCGAGTCCAAGTACCCAATCGTTTACTAAAGCATGCTGATCCACATTGTTAAAGGATTCGTTTGGTGAAAACTATTTATGACATTTGCTGAATACTTACTCTCCCTCAGGCCATCCAAGACATAAATATGTTTGCTTCTTCATCAGAACAGATTTGTAGAAATGTAGCATTACAACACTTGCAAACCATTGGATCCTCTGCAGTGAATGGATGCCGTCAAAATTAAAGCTGAAAAACAGCTGATAAAAATAACACAATAAACAAGTGAATAAATTCAAGTGGAAAGTAAAGTGAAAAACTGTGTGTTTGTAATAAACAAATATGTCATAACCTGTTTTAATTAGAAGCTGTTGCTTTCAGCTAAAATATCTGCTCTAGTCCTCTATCTGCTTTCTCCAGTGAAAAAATCATCTTCTTGATTAAAGGTTGAAATGTGCATAAATCAAGCACTATATGATTGTGGATTTTTTGTGAAAGGACAACAGGGGATGGACTTTTCACTGGAAGAAGCGTTATTGTGGAATAGACTCATATTTGACCAGAAGTGATGGTTTAAAGGTAAAATGCCTTAATGAAGGATTTGTTTATTAGGAACAAGACATTCATTTTCACTTCATAAGACATTAATTGATCAATGTAATGGAGTCCTTTAGATTTATTGTGTATTACTGTAATGTTTTTATCAGCTGTTTAGACTCTCATTCTGATGGCACCCATTCACTGCAGAGGAGTAAAATAGTAAAATATCCGCAAATATTCATATCAGGTGAACTATTCTATTAAAATTTGGTGCTACAATGAATGGAATACTGTGTATGGTTGTATATTGTATATTGATGTAAACGTTGTAAATATGTTCAAAAGCACTAAGAGTACTATAGACTTATTGTTAGCTAATGGTGGACAGTGTTTACTTCAGTACTCCATAGTACTGATAAATGTTTACAACAAACAAAATCCACCCTTAGCAAGCATTTAAATTTGAAGGTGAACGACAAACACTCTAGTTATTGGTTTATGTGTCATATTTTGTTTCTGTGCAGACCCTCTGTAATGTTGAAGATAAATGTGCAGTGTTTGCTTGAATGATTGGCAGGCCGTGTCATTGCCTGCAGGGAAGAAACTGTTATCATGCATGTGAACGTGCAGCAGCCTTTCAAAAACAAAACAAAAATCATTTCTTAGCCTCCCCTGCTGGGCCACACAGAACTGGCAGAAGCTTGTATGTAGGAAGTTACGCCTTGGCCTGGATAAGAGTCAGAAGAGTTTGAATTGAGTGGTAAAGTAAGTGTGTTACAGGCTGTGATGGAAGATCTCAAACTCACAAGGGATGCAATACCCACGGAAAACAGATATAAAGCATTCAATTATATAAAACGATTTTTATTGTTTAGTCATTTTCATGTCTTTTCAGTCTTTCCGCTGAAGCACAAAAGAGAGCTTCTGTTGTCCATACAATTGGATTTACATTACCATTCAAAATTAATAAGTTTATTATAAGATGTTATATCGATCAAAAGACATTTCTAAATTCCTATTCATCCAAAAAACTAAACACGTATCACAATTTCCACAAATATTAAGCAACCGTTTTTACACTAACAATAAAAATAAATCAGCAAATCGGCATATTAAAATGATTTACGAATGATTATTTGACACTGAAGACTGGAGTAATGACTGCTTAAAATGCAGCTTTATCACGGGAATTTATTAAAATATATTAAAATAGAACAACAGGGATTTTAAGTTGTAATAATATTTTTATATTACTTTTTTACCATAGTTTTTATCAAATAAATTCATCCTTGGTGAGCATAAGAGACTTCATAAAAATTTTAACTTTTGAATGGTGTAGTTAATTAGACAGGCACCAAAATGACAAAGAACATTTCAGTGGTCCATACTGTACATCTAGTCTACTATATTCAGTGTCGTCTGAAAACATAAAAGAGATTTATGTGACTGAATTTTTTTTCATTTTTTTTCACTGATAATCCCATCTAAATTATCACATCTAATTTGTGTTAAATGACCTTCGTCATGTGATCTACTGTATCGTGATGGGCAGGTAAGAAAGTTACTTATTTCTGTTTCTTTAGAAAATTATAATATGCAGTTGGAGTGACTTGAAGGTAAGTAAATGATGACCGAATTATCTTGTACTCTGAATACAGTCAGTCACAACTTACAGCATATGATTTATCACATGAATCATTATTATAAATAAATGTGGGGACACAATTTTTGTGCAATATGAGCTCATCTAAGTACATTCAGATTTTTCCAACTTTGTAAACTTGATGACCCTCTTGTATAATAGACAGAAAGTGAATGAAGTGGCAGTGATGCCCTGAGACTGCAGGAGACTGATGAGACAGGACACGGCCTGCTGAGACCCCAATCATCTTCAGCTCATCCATGAATGACACTCATTAAGCACCGTCCTGACAGGGACAGAATCTTTGAGGAGCTTACCCTGTGTTCTTGTTCTACTTGGATGAAACAGTCTGTGCATCTGTTTAATCCAAGGACACATTAAATTGATTAAAATTGGCAGTAAAGATATTTACAGTGTTATAAAATATTTATAATGTATACAAAACCATTTCAAATAAATGCTGTTCTTTGAACTTTCCATTTGTCAAAGAATCCTGAAAAAAATATCACCATTTCCACAAATAAATTAAGCAGCAAAACAGTTTTCAACATTGATAATAATAATACATTTGTATTGAGCAGCAAATCAGCATATTAGAATAGTTATTGAAGGATCATGTGACACTGGAGACTGGAGTAATGGCTGCTGAAAATTCAGCTTTATTATCAAAGGAATAAATTATATCTAAATATGTATTCAAATAGAATGCCATTATTTAAAATTGTAATAATATTTTACAATTTTTATTGTATTTTTTATCAAATAAATGCAGCCTTGGTGAGAATAAGATATTTAAAAATATTAATAAAAACTGTAGTTACTGTAATAAATAAGGACTATTTTGATGTAAACCATGTACAGTAAATGTGTTACAATAATATGACTCTCTGTGTATGTTATTATAGGCCAGGCTTGAAATGCAACAGTTTATGCATAGTATATGCAACATGACAACAGCTCTTATCAATGTGTTTTTATAAATGATTCTTAAATGGGTTTCTGGTTTGATGGTTTACTGATGGAAATATGAACCAATACGACACAATATGGCACACCAACTCAAGAAATATGTGAGTAAGGATACCATAAATGAGACTTTACAGATGTGACATTTCACAGGTCACTGCATGCTGGTTTTCAATCAATATATCCCATACTTACCAATTAGTGTGACACACTATAACATCTATACAGTATCCATAAAAAATAAATCAATTACATTTCCGTTTGCAATTACATCTCTCTAATATTGTGTGATTGTGAATAATGTCCATATAATCTGTCTTTGCAATTGAGATTCAGGAGCAGATAAAACCAAAATGCTGGAATCATGTTTGCAGAGAGAGACATAAAATACATTTTCTTTAGTTAGCTGCATGACACACTGTGGAGGGCACTAGAGAACATGCAATCCGCCGTTGCCCATGTGAAAATTCACCATAGCAACCATGCCACTGAAGCAACCAGAGCGTTATTCAGTGCAATAGACGACTCAGCTTGACACAGCACAGCCCAAAAACAGTCACATCCCTGCATATTGCAGATTAATCTTTTAATATGTACAGTATACCTTTGAATTATCAAGAAATCAATTAATTATGCATTCATACATACTGTACAAAATTAGCATACACGTTTTAGCATGTATTGTTTGTGCTGATATCAGTAGGCATGTTTTTTTGGTGTGTGTCTGAGTGTGTAAGTGTCCATATGTGAAGGTAGGCAGGCGTAGGTGTGTTATTATCACAACCCGTATCAAAGAACACTGAAGTGTTATTTGGCGCTGCCCCAAAACCTTTGTTAAAGCAACCTGGACTGTGTGATTAAGGCTTCATCAGAGGCATTAGCATATTAAAACCGTGTGTTCCGGTGCTAAAGCCATTGTTATTTTTAAGCTCAAATGAGTCTGGGCAGACTGAATGACAAGGCGAGGACCTTTTTGTTGAAGGTGCCATCACATGATTGTATTGTAGTCGTGCCTGTTTTTCTATATCCACGCCATGAAAATGCTGCAAAGAATAGCTCTTGATACATCAGTGGAGTGAAGCAGTTATTCAAAACCGCAAGCTCTTATATCAAATTGTGCAAGGTCAACACACTTTCAGTATGTGGGACACTTTATTTCCATGATGCTCTTGTTGAATTCAGTCATCAGAGTGCTATGGAGAACAACACTGCTCAGTGTCGTAGATATGCTACTGTACTGTATAGTAGATATGCTGCTGCTTTTTCTTTACCTTTTGAGTAATCCATCTGATTTGAGCATCTGATGCAGAGCAGTGCCATCTACTGGAACTTTGAATAAAGCACAATTCATAAATCACACTCATGAGATATTTTCAACTGGGACATTTTCCTGAGATTTACTAATGATTATTATTATTATCCAAGGTCTAATTTCTTGCCATTAACAAACCATTAACTACGACTTTGCCTCAATGAACTCCTAATTTTCTGCTTATTAATAGCTTGTAAGGAAGTTGATCAGTTTAAGTATTGGGTTAGGGATGTAGATGCAGAATGTGTGCTTTTTAAGTACTAATAAACAACTAATATTTTAAGAATAGGCATGCTAATAAGCAACTAGTTAATAGTGAGAAATGGTCCTTATACTAAATTGTTAACATTGTAATTTATTTTATTCTTTTTTATTCTTTTCTGCTGCCTAAAGTCTTCGAATTGAAGTTTACTTGACTGAAGCTGATCAATATATTTTACTTAAAATGTTTTATTTTTAGATCATTTTAATGTTGGTTGCACTTATTATTTTATTTCAAACACATATTATTCCTGCTTTATCTTTACCATATAAAGCATTACAACTAGTACATAGATAAATATTAAAGCAATATTATTATTATTATTTGAGATTCAGTGGGTTAAATTAATAATTTGCCCAAAATTGTAAATGTTATAAAAATGTAAATTTTCAGGTCATCCGAAATGCATATGCGTTTGTTTCTTCATATAACCCACAAGTAATCTATTACATCAAGTAATGTCTTGTGAAGTGAAAACCTGCATGTTTGTACTGAACAAATTAGTTATTAAGACATTTTAACTTCAAACTGTCTATAATTCTATAACATAATGGGGCCAACTGCAACACTCTTGCATTAAAATATCTTTCTTTGTGTTCGGCAGAACAAAGAAATTCATACAGGTTTGGAACTATTTGAGGGTGAGTAAATGATGACAGAATTTTCATTTTTGGGTGAACTATCCCTTTAAATTTGATATTCTAATAGAGTCTTTCTCATTATAAGCCTATTAATGCTAAAGATCTCCCCTACTGTTTTTGCTAGGATTGGAAGAAATTAGACTGTTCTACATATAACATGGGAACTCTGTCACTACTGAAACAAGAAAAAGATTATGTTTCGTTAAGCATATCATGCAGCAATCAGGGCACATAAATTCAAGGTCACTTGTGCAGGCTTTAGATTTTAAATGCGCATCTGTTTTCTTTCTTAAAGTAGTGCTAAAGTTAATGTACCAAACTCAGTCTGTCGATGACCAGTTCACTGTGAGTGACTAATGACAAGCTGCTAGAATGCTAGAATGTGGTGTCCATGGCAATAAAAACAACAATGAACAACAGCTTTTAGGTTTGGCTTATTTTCATTTGCTGTTTGAATATGGGTACCACTTCAGAATAATCAGATTTGTTTCTAATCACTCAGCCCTGCATGTGTCAGTTTGTGTGACTCATCAAAAAAATAAAAAAAAGTTATACTTTAGAAAATCCACATAAACTATATAAAAAGCACTTCTTCATCTCTCATTGCATTCCTGTCTCTGTTCTGTTCCTTCTAAGTGTTATATAATGAAATATTCTTATGAAGGTCTCACTGAAGTCATGTTGCATGACTTGGCATCAGAGCTCGAAAATCAGAAGTCTAGTTTTATGAGGTAACCAGACCTTGGTTGTCTCACACGAACCCCACAAATGTCTTTCTGCTGTGTAACATGTGGCACCCACAGATTTACTGTATGAGTTATAAATGACAGGTTGTGGGAAAATATGACACTGTATGCTTATCATTAATGGCAGAATAGAAATACTGCAATATTACAATGTGCACAGAAAGTAAATGGACTTAAATCTAAGTTGATTAGATATGATCAAATATACTTTATACACACACACACACACACACACACTGGTTTACATTTTTATGGGGACATTTGATTGGTGTAATGGTTTTTATACTGTACAAACTGTATTTTCTATCCCCTTATCACCTATCATACTACCCCTCAAAATAACAAAACTTGTTATTTTAGATTTTCTAAAAACTTAATTCTGTGATTTAAAAGTTTCCTCATGTGGACCAAAAAATGTCCCCACAAAGTCCAAATTTACTGTTTTCCTTTTGTGGACATTTGGTCCCCATAAAGTAGAAAAACAGGCACACACACACACTTACACACATGGAAATACAGTTCCTAAGGGCTTGATTTGAGTATGAGGATCACATCACCTTTGAACACACACTAACACACTTGTCTGGTCAATACCCTTTGGGAAGAGTGACAGCCTTATTGGATTAGGACAGAAAAGTGGGTTAATGAATGCCACACAGATATATCAGATGTAAAGGTACATTCTGTCACAAAGACAAAAAGCAATAACAGGCCTTGAATTCTGTAGAAATTTAGATAATTTAAAATGATAGAACAAGAGGTCTCATCTCTAGACATCCATAAAGAATAGGCCTGTAGTCTGCCACGACTGATCTGATCAGCAAATCTTGTATGAGAACACATTCACACTAATTAAATAAATATTTGTTCATCCATCAAATATTCATTCATTCAATTTGAAAATTAAAATGATTCAATATTATAATAATAATTTTACCACGTTATCATTTTATTTTGAAAACCCGATTCATTCATACACATCCAGTTTTACAGTATAAGAGCAACATTAGCGGCATGTATTAGATATATTTATTAACCAACGTTATAGTTATTAGTTAACCAACGTATAGAATGAAGAGTCTCTATCTTAACCTTTACAACAAACAATGGTAACATTTGTTATCAATATGCTATGAAGCAGGCTTGCAGTCTGATGACCATTGCGGTCTCTGTAAAAGCACTGGGTGACCTCAGCTGTCAGTAGGGCATGAGTATGTGAATGCCCCACCACACACCCTAAATATCTAAAAGCATGTGTCATTTTAGCAGAAAGCAGAAAGTGTGACAGATGCTACTGCAGGGGCTTGTGTCATTTTGTTTTACATTTGCAGCATATGTCCCGAACACAAAAATGCATGTTCTTGAAAAAAGAAATAATATATATATATATATATATACTCTGGCTCTGCACCCTTTACCTAAATTCATTACTTCAGACTTATATGCCCTCTAGAAGCTTGCGTTCTGCAAGTGAACAACGCATTACTGTACCATCCCAAAGAGGCACAAAATCACTTTCACAGACTTTTTCATTTACTGTTCCCATCTGGTGGAATGACCTGCCTAACTCAATCCGAGCAGCTGAATCCTTACCCATCTTCAAGAAACGGCTAAAAGTACATCTCTTCCATCTTTATTTGACCCTCTTAGCACTCTCTATTCTAATTTTATTTGATCTAATCTGTCTTCTTTTTATAAAAAAAAAACACAATCACATTTGACCCTCTATCAAGTGCATATTTATTCTCTAACTGCTAGCTTTTCTTGTAAAACTAACACTGGGTTTATTTTTTCTATATTCTATATACTCGTTCCTACGTGTACTGCGTTAGGCTAACCATGACTTGTAATAGCACTTGCATGTTGTTGCTCTTTTGTTGGTTTTAATTGCTTCTATAATGTCATCATCATTTGGATAAAAGCGTCTGCTAAATGACTAAATAAAAAAATATATATATTTACTCTTTTGGTGTATTGGCCAATTTTAGTAGTACTAATGAGTATAATTTTTTTTTTAAAGGATAACATCATTAAGGATAACAATTTGAGCTGGGAAGTTCATGAAAGACCTCTGCATTCTTCATTCTCTTCATTAGATGCAGCAGAAGGAATGTCCCGTCCTGCTGTGGGTCTCATTTTCTACGGCTAGTGTGAATAAACAGAAGTATGCATGTAGGAATGTCTGACACTTGACTGCAGCTTGTGAGTCGCCTCACATCAAAATGATTTGTGACACTGTTTTTCTCTACTCAGAAAGCAGCTCTGAGGTGTATAGACTAATGTTGTATTGAGTGAAGAGACATTGCTGTACACTTTAAAGCCCAGTAAAAAGTTTTCATATTAAACTAAATTCGATTAAAAGATCAGCTTTTGTTTATCTCACAGGAAAGATCATATTTGGATTTTAGTCAAAACTAATTTTTCTCAAAATGTAGATCCTATGTTTTTATTATTATTAAATGTATTTCTTTATTTTTATGTCTGTAGCCTCTTCGCTAAATAACCGTTGGGTTCAATAATGAGAAAGTGAATTAATTTAAAATACCGTTTCAGCATTTTATTATGGTGTGTTTTCTTTCAGTAAAACAAACTGCCATCTCCACAGTTAACAAACACAAAAGTATAAATTGTCACAAGCGTAAAAGGGTGTGGGCTGTCGTCATTCACTGATGAGACTATAGAGACTGAATAACTGAACAAGCTCGCTGGCATTTCATTGGCTCAAGGGAGGACTGTCAGTCTTGCCTACAGCACCTGCGCGCGCCTAAAGGAGAGCCGCTTGACGGCTGCGCGTGAACTCACAAAACCCTTCTGGATATCCGTTCCTCTTCAGCCGCCCGGTAAGTGTGTTTTCTGCCGTTTTACTTTTCTTAGTGAATATACAAATACAACATAGTGTGAAGGTCAATGAACTGTTCCCATTACCTGCTGAAGATTTGTCTAAAGTTGTGTAGAGTTAATTTGCACGTGAATCTTCAAATGTCATTGAGGCTGCAGGAGCTGTTTTTGGATTGGGTGACATTTAGTTTGGGAAAAGTGATGGTTTAAACCCTCACCTATTATTTTAAGAATCATTAAAAAGAGTTGGTCATTAAAATGTTCAGTGACATTTTAAAACTAATGTAAGTGCAGCTCAGGCCCAATTTTCTCATTTTGTTTTTACACTCGTGAACACACCTTGCATGTTCATATTGAGGAATTTTGGATAAAATATTAAATCGTTTTATAAAGTTTAAGATGTCCAATATCTGCATTCAAATATAAGTGTACAAGTCCTTGTTATTTGTCCAGTCAGGATATTGTAATGGGAGCAGATGCCACAAGAGATTTACATCTTAACTGACTGGTGATCAGATTAGAGGAGATTAGAGAAACTTCCTCGGATAAAACTGACAGGAAAACTGACCATGTGCAGGAGAGGCCTGTAAAGCATGTAGTGTTCAACCCCAGAAACAACTTATCATATAATATTTTATCTGCCAGTCAGCTTGTTCAATTTGCTTTGAATCTGTGCTGAAATCAGTGCTGTTTCTATAAAACCGTCAGATGTAACATAATCTGTTTTTGGTAAGAATTCATTTTTGTGCCTTTTTCACTCTAATTACACAGTAAAATGCAGTGGTTAAATTTGTATGAGTTCTACTGGGTTGTAGACCGTCCCCTCACCATGTCAATTTCAAAAAGAGGGTATTTATTAATAATCAAATGTATTCCTCATTTTATTCCTCACTTCTGTTTTGCAGTTTTTTCTCTGGCCCTTATATGCATTGATTTCAGAAAACGTTGTGGGGTTTTGTGTCAAGGAGAAAAGGGACCCAATGGTTTGGTGTGCCACTGTGTCAGATTTATTAGGCAATGTACCCCTGGGTGGCCTTGTTATTTTTAGATTGTTCCTGAGTCTAGTGGAATTCTAGGGTTTACCAAACTCATCCACAGATCTGTAGATGATGCTTTGATATTAATTATCAATGAGATCAAAATAAATTATGTCTCTCCTGGAAATGTTTTGGACAGCAATTGTATATACATTTCATTTTATTACCTACAGGCAAATGCTAAGCAATCCTGGACAGTTTTTTAGTATGCTAATGAACCGGGCAGTGAGCAGCCTTATATCTAAAGCAGATGAGCAGGGTTGTGTTGAGTCAGCACTAGATACTGTCTATGTATGAAACATGGACAGAGACAGGAAGTCTGGAGTCTGGAGCAGCATGGGAACCACAGACACCGTCCCTGCTGTCACTTTAACATGACAGTGTCAGTCTTCTAGACAAGTGTTGGTTTGAAACCTAAAAAAGTATCTTTATCAAAGATATGACTAAAAGTGTAGAAGTAGGTAAGTAGATCAAAAGTAGACGAGGTGATTTAAAATGCATTCTACAGTATATGATAGTCCATTACAGTGTTTCCTGTACTGCTAAATCTACATAATCATAGCAACAAAAAAGAAATCCATATTTGACCCTGCTGCAAAATAAAAACAAAGACATTATGTCCATTCATTCATGTCAATGATAATTTAAGCAACAACAGTGAACCTAATTTAAATTATACATGCTGATAAAGAATTTTGTAGGAAGCACTGATCCATTCATTGCATTGCTTGTAACTTTACAATATTGTTTCATATTCCTGCATTACAGCTGATGTGACAATCACAGGAGGTCACATCTGGCCTATTGTAAGAGATATTTACCTGGAAATCGGCTGAATGAAGCATAAAGCTATTTCAAGGGGCAATTTCTAGTCTAAGGCATTACTTGGATGTCTATGAGACCCGGCAGTGTCTACAAGGGGTCACCCACTCAGACACGGGCACCCAAACCCTGTCAGGCAGATTATTTATGGTGTATCGCAGAGAATATTCTATTCAGGGAACCGCAGTGATCTTTAGAAAGCAGGAAGCAAGTGGTGATGAATGGATAGCCAAATATCAGTGTCACTGTATGGAGTTTGATCTACATATCACTCAACAACCCTTTGAGACATTAGACAGATGTCAAAATGCAGCCCTACTAGTATTAGTGATGCTTTTATAGTGTCATATAAAGGATAAATGTTTCTTTTTTATTCTCCAGAGGCAGGATGGAAGAAGCAGAACTCTTAAAGGAGCGCCTTCTAGCAATTACGGTAACCACATGGGAATGTCTACTTATTTCAAGGCTCTGGAATCTACAACAACTGTATTGCATCCGCTTACATAGCTGTGCTAGATCTTTGTCTCTATATAAATGTTCATTTTTCCACAGAATAAGAAAAAAATCCAAGAAGAAATTGCCCACAAACGGCTTGAGATTGACAGAGAGAAACTAAAGCTTCAACATGTCAAGGTACCTTCTTGATGTTAGAAGTATAGTTTTCTGTTCAACAGCATTTTTCAGAATTGTTATGGTCTGGAATTTAAAGCATCTATATATGTCTTGCATAGAAAAGATCCATGAGAGATCTGTGGCTCATGGATGGTGAAACAGCAGTAATGCACAGGAAACACAAAAGCTCTTGAAGATGCACAACAAACTAAGCACCTCAAGAGCACCATACATCGGTAAGATGAAATAATAAAGTTACATTTCATTATTTAATCATTATTTACTCTATATTTAAGCCAGTAACTATGTGATTTAAACCATTTTGTTATTAATGATTGCCAGTTAATTTATTAAGATTAAAATCAGGTACACTGACATCTCCATAACGCAAATCATTTTCAATCTGAACATTGTGTTAAGAGTTCAGTCTCTTAAAGGTCTTTTGTATTTGACTCAAATAACTTCATGGCTGGTCTGATTTTTCTCAGCTAATGAAATCTATTAGAGTGAAGTATGAGGCAAGAGATGTGCAATACTTTGTAACTGCATTGCATTGTAGTAGCAATGAAGTCAGAGAAGGATGCTAAAAAAAGCTGTTCCAGTGTCCTTGAAAGGCTGCTACATGCAGGTCGCACCCTAGAGCAAATATTGCTGTCGGTTTCATTCTTAGAGAGTGTGTTAAATGATTCAGACTTATGACTGATTCGGACTGAACATCAGTCGTATGAGTAAATTCAAATGTCTGTTATTAAATATTTGTTTATATTGCTTTCATAACCTTTTAGAAACTCATTGCTTATTGGGTCTAGCATGTCTATGCAACAAAAAGTGCAAACAGGGATGGCACTCTTGTGTGACTTGGCCTGGTAATAGAGGTCAATCTGTGTGTGTGTGTGTGTGTGGGCATGTTTATGTGGTTTATGAGGACACAAATTTGTATAATGGCATGGGTATGACATAGGTATTACAAGGAGAAGGTGATTTATGAGGACATTTTCAGTGTCCCCATAATTTAAAACGCTTATAAATCATACAGAGTGAGTTTTTTTGAGGGAAAATAGAAATGCACCGTCTCCTGTGAGGGCTAAGTTTAGGTGTAGGGTAGGTGTAGGGCAATAGCACATACAGCTTGTACAGTATAAAACCATTACGCCTATGGAAAGTCCCGTAAACCATAAAACCAACGTGTGTGTGTGTGTGTGTGTGTGTGTGTGTGTGTGTGTGTGTGTGTGTGTGTGTGCCAGGAGAACTCTGGAGGACTGCAAATTTAGAAAGTCTTATTTAAACAATTATTGTAACAAATTCTCTATAGGATAGAGAAAGAGATTGAAGCGTTGGAGAGAGAGGAAATGAACATCTCAACAAATGAGGGGCTGATTCTAAGGAGGCTCAAAGCCATTGAAAAGTCTCCTGAGGACATCATTAAGGTACACTGTTTTTGATGTGGTTAATTAATCAAAAATTGCTTTTTGCTTTAATGAACTATATAGACTTTCTAATAGGATGTGATTCTGTTTGAATCTCTACAGGCAGTTAAAGCAGATTTCGCATCAGGTAAATACTGTAACACTCCATCACAATGCTGTACGGACCATAAAACAAATTTCCAGCATGTTGTTGTTAAATTTTTTCATATTTCTTTATCTTTTCACTCTTTTTGCAGAGCCGATTTATATTCATTCAACAATTCCAAACATGCGAAAGCCCAGCACACCCCTATTAAATCAGAGGAAGAAACAAGGCCTGGAAACTGAAGCAAAAACCAACCAAGCCAAACCTGGTAAACTGAAAGAAGACTGCAGACTTGTTTTCAATATTTGATATAATGTAGAACAGCAAAATACATATTTTATACAGGCTTTTCCAAACTGGGGTTAATAAATCCCTGGGAGTTAATGAGATGCTTAAAGCTAATTAAAAAATATATTAAATTATAAACATGAAAAATGTATAAAATTTGTCAAATTTAAAAAAAATTACTAAACAAAGGTTGATTTGTCATGTGTCCATCAACCAAAAGCATATAATCTTGAACATGCAAATGTGGTGTTAAATTGAATTTTTTGAAAAATACAAAATTAAGCAATTTAATTACAAAACAAAATGTACTTGTAATCAGTTACAATTACTGAGAAAAATGTGTCATTAAATTAGTTACTTATGAAAATGTTAACAACTACAAAGAAGGTTAGATCTGATTTTTTCACACACACACACACACACACACACATACAGATTTTATTGATTTATTTACCAAATTGCATTGACCGCTCTAAAATATAAGACATCAATGATTCAGGAGTTTAGGACAGAGGACACGTGCTTATTATCTGTAATATTAACTGTTTTATTTCCTATTTGGGCTTATGTTTATGCTTTATTTTTTAAAATGTACTGTTTGTTTTTTCCCCCCAAGGCATTGTTGGATGCCAGTGTTTCCTGTCATAACTATACAAAGATTTGAACTATACAAAAACAGTATCATAGCTCAAAGTTAAATGTGCTAAAGTCTGATTTTGTGCCTGTGCTTAAAAATGAAATTATAATCTCAATTGAAGTGATGAAGGATTTTGAAAGTCTGACAGTAATCAGTGTTGAGTCCTACTGTAAGGTGCTTTAAATGTTTGAAAATGATTAACAGTTGAAAACATTAGACATTTATAAAAGTCATCAAATGTAATCAGATAGTTACACTACTTATTACATTTTAAATAGGGATACTTGTAATCTGTAACCTTTTACATTTCCAAAGTAGCCTTCCCAACACTGCTAATATGTTGCACACATTCCATTTGTCTCTTACAGCTTTGTTTGCCATGGAAATTAACGTTCAGAAGGATTTGCGCACAGGTGAAAGCCAAGTCCTCTCCACCTCCACCATTTCTCCCCAAGAGCTCCAGCAGAAAGGCATCAAAGTCTACGACGATGGCCGGAAGTCCGTCTACGCCCTGCGTACGGATGGCCACCAGCCTGGTGCGAAAGGAGTGGATGAACTCAGTCCCGTTGAGGTCGAGGAGCTACTGAGACAGGCGTCTGAGAAAAAGAAGAAGTCCAATCAGGTTCCCTACAACCTCTCCCATGAGGCCAGTAAAATCAGAGAGAGCCACGAATCCAACGGATACCAAGATCCATATAGCGTCGACTTATCGGCATGGCCTGAGCTTGTGTACAATGATGGTGTGTGCTATCCAGAGAACGTGGGTCGTGGACTTCCTCTCCTGCCAATGCCTAATTACAGTGACAGACCAGATGAATACTATCACAACAAAGAGGAAAGACACAAGCATGGACAGTATTACAACCAAAGAGAGAACCACCGGGGAATGGATAGTGACATCAGGAACCACAGCCCGTGTTTAGCCTACTCTGAGAACTCTAAACTCAGCGTCCTGAACGCCATGCCATCGGACGAGCCCGTCACCATGATCTTCATGGGATACCAGAATGCCGAAGATGACAGCCAGAACTATGAGGGCTCAGTACGGGCCGAGCTGGTGATCATTGGAGAAGGTGAAGATGAAGCGAGCAAGAGCTCCAACCCCCAACAAAACCCCAATGCCAACAACGCCTTTGTCTGCTCTGCGGGTCGGAAGGGTAAAAGAGACAGCACGGAGGACCCGTCTGCTACAGGTACCCCAAAGATTAAAAAGGTCAAAAGGAGACACAAGCCCTGCTGTGTGTTGATGTAGATTCACTAACACACTATCAGCTCCTTCTATGATGCAACTTCTCA
Organism: Gymnocypris eckloni scoliostomus; assembly: GCA_027564155.1. NCBI lineage: Eukaryota > Metazoa > Chordata > Actinopteri > Cypriniformes > Cyprinidae > Gymnocypris > Gymnocypris eckloni. The sequence goes on along the minus strand of CM050422.1, from coordinate 19,110,504 downwards.
CCAGACTGGCTTCTCTCGCTCTGCATGCTGGACACTGCTGTCTTACATTGTGGTTTTCAGTTTTATAGTGTCTTAAAAACTGCTTTCTATCTTTCATGTTGGCATTGTGTTGAAACACATTGTTGTATATGTGTAGCTTTAGAGCAGGGGTCTTCAACTGGCGGAACTGCAATTATCATTTATTCTCAGATTTTTGTTGGGAAACAAACAGAATTAAGTTAACTAAAAACACTGCTGAAGTTCATCTAAATACACTATTGTTCAAATGTTTGGGGTCGCTAAGAGATTTTATTTTATTTTAAAGCTGTTGCTCACTAAGGCTGCATGTATTTAATCAAAACCACAGTGAAATCTTTAATATTGTAAAATACCATTACAATTTAAAATAACTATTTTCTGTTTTAATATATTTTAGAATATTATTTATTTCAGTGATGGCAAAGCTGAATTCTTAGCAGCCATTACTTCAGTCACATGATCATTAAGAAATCATTCTAATACACCAATATGGTGCTAAAGAAACATTTCTCATCAGTTTTAAAGATGTTATGCTGCTAAAGATTTTTTGGAAATACTGAATTTTTTCAGTATTTGGAGTACATTTCAGTACATTTTTTTCAGAAATATTTGGTGAATGTGAAGTTAAAAAGCATTTATTCGAAATAGAACTATTTTGTAACCAAACGATCTTGCTGTTGTTTAAAGACTGTCATTTTTGATCTAGTGAATGCATGCTTGTGGAATAAAATTGGAACAAAGAAAATATTTGACTCCAGACTTTTGAGCAGTGGTGTATGTTATTGTACTTCCCATATTAAGCTGTTTGTTGTTGTACAGAAGTATGATCAGTACTGATTTTTTATGAATGTACAATGAAAACATCATAGGTAAATACATTCTGTAGGGCATATATACATGTTGTTAATGGCCAGGCTTAGAACACACCTATTCAATCTGACTAAATGTGTCTATATCCACCAAGGGATCCTTGAAAAGACCCCTGATTTAAAGCTGTACCTCTCTCTAGTGGTGAAAAGACGGGAATTCACATCTCTTTCAAAATAATTCATGCAATATGCATGCAACCACTCTCCTTTATTTTCACCTGCCAAACTTTCTATACTATCTCTTTTGATATTTTGTTAACTGTGCTTTTGCCACTTGCAATAATTAGCATGACTGCATGCGATCTGTTGTGACACGTACAGATGCTTGCTGTCAGATTGTGCTTCTTTGTCAAGCATCCTCTTTTTTGCTTTGACTTTGTGTATATGAGTGTTTTGTGAAAAGCATGACAGATGAACTTTTTAATAAAACAATGAATGAGTTTTGATTATTTTTTTATTATTATTCTGATAAGTTGTTTAAAGAGATAGTTCACCCAAATATATTTATTAACGTGTTATTTCAGTATTATTTAATTGATATAGCCTACTATCATAGCATTTATCAATATCATGAATTTAGATTTTCCCATTGAAATTAAGCTTTTAGTCATTAAATATGATTCTGTCTACTTTTTTTTTCAGTTTTAGTCGTTTTAGCAGTATTTCAGCTTATTCATCTTATATTTTTTCAGTTGCCAAGGCAAGTGTGAGTTTAAGTTTTTCCTATAATATTTATAGTATTTAAGTTTAGCTAAAAATATAATGTTATTATTTCCATGGAACACAAAAGTAGTTTGTATAACAGTTGTTATATTGTAAGAGCTGCATTAAAGTGTTTTGAAAAGTTACATTGTGTTCCACAGGAAATGTAACAGCACACAGATTTTGAAAGTCATGAGTAAATGACAGAATATTCATTTTTGAGTGATCTATTCCTTTAATGCTGAAAAACAGACTGATTACGACGTCACCACCCACACAAATGTTCCATGAAAAGATAAATGACTCACTTTTGACACCACTCTAACTTAGCCGTTATGGTAATATTTTGCTGCTATAGACTACATTTGAATGATGTCATATAACATTATGCTTTATCTAAAGAATGGGGGCACACTGCCACACATGACCCCTCTCTCATCTCTTCATTGTAGAATACACAATCCAGTCATGTCAATTTTCTTTAGAAACACACACACACACACACACACACACACACACACACTAGTCGTGGGCAGATAATTTGCGCATGTCTTCCAACCTTAAGAGGCTTTTAAGAAAGCCGGGCCGTGCTGAAACACTCTTATATAATCAATCTTGGGGATTATATACAGTAAATGGGGATAGCTTGTTTCTGAGGACAAACGTCTTTATAGCTGGAGTTTATTAAGATTACCCTCTTAAACGGCACAAAAAGATTAATCATTGAGACGATGGAACGCTTCTGAGAGCTATCAGTGAAAAGTGGATTCGGTCATGTCCATGCTGTCCATTAACTTGTGTTTGGTTGGGAGGATAGAATTGAGCAGCTAAATCAATGTCTTTTCTCTCATGCTCCCTACAGCGTTACAGATACAGATGGAGAAACTGGGCCAAACTGCGTAACACGCACATTTTGTGTAACTCACACTCTGGGAACTCTGAGACTGTTGCACGATTGTCCAGCGCGGCCAGCGAGACAAGAAACGTGAACCAACATCTCAGTGGAGTCTTCTGAATGCCAAATGAGGATGTGTTATTAACACTTTTTGAGAAAATATTTCAATTCTAACTTTAATTTATCCCTATACATAATTTAAGTACAATTGTAATGCAATAGTGCTGGAAAGAAATACAAGAAACTTGACAAAGCTAAGACGCTGACTAATGTTTGAAATGACTGTCAATAAACTCAGTAGCTATGCTGCTCCTTTGCATTTGTCAGCCACATTAATCATTGAGGATGACTCATTTAAGAAAATGAACCATTATAAAATTGCCTTATTTCTTGTGAGGCTTAAATTACTGTAATTTCTTTCATACTCTGCAATGTAATGGTTAGTTTTGCTAAGTAAGGTGGCCTAAATGACGTATTCGGCCGACAAATGTGACCTCTGGAGGCTGCAGCTTTTGAATTGAATTGAAAGCTGTACATGAGAGAAGGCTGAACCTCTAAAAAGGAAAATATTGCTGTTGACGTCAAAATACTGTATGAGGCATCCTTTTAGAAACTTCTATTATCTGTGCTAAAGAAGGAATCAGTCTGTCTTTTGATTTTCAATTTATTTTTTATCAGATATTCATGTCAAGGTCATCTTTGTGAGTCCTTATTTGATAATGTTATTACTATTAAATGAAATAAGTGGTGCCTTTATTAAAACACATATTAAAGAGATATTTCACTCAATATGAAAATTATCACTTTTCAGACTCATTTTTTTACTCATATGACTTTCTCTCTTCTGTAAAGCAAAAAATTAGACTTTTTTAACTTAAACTGTATTTGTTATTTTTATTAGATTTTATTTTTTATTAGTTTATTGAATTACATTTTCAATGTTAAATATTTGACATTTCTGATTTTAATTAGAAATGTATAAACTCTTATTTGTTGTACAATTAAAGTAGATTGGGACAATGCCCTAGTTATAAATAAATATACTAAAATGTATTTTAAATACATTTATTTCATGCTAAGTATACTACAGATACATTTACACATTTACGTGCCTTTAGTATGGTATACAACTAGTGCGTTTAAAGACTAATATTATTCAAAGATCATACAATCCTCATCAATACTGGCATTAAAACACATTTTATGCTTCATATTTAGAAATGTGTGCACAAGTAGTACTTCAATAAAGTTGAATTATAATTTTCATATCAATAAGCCTCGAGTGATATGTCAGTAAATATGTTAATAGATTTTAACAATACTTCACATGAAATAAATGTATTTTAAATATATTATTTTTTGGATATTCATAGTTACCATTTAATATCATAATATGGAAGAGAGCAGCTTGGACAATCTGTTAAATATACTTTTGTATTTCGCTGATAAAAACAATATTTTATTTTATTTTTATTTTTTTAAACATAAGGGTGAGTAAATAATGACAGAATTTACCCTTTTGGGGTGAACTGTTCCTTTCACAATGTTCCTTTTTTGGATGAATAAGCAATCTATAATGTTGTATTTGGTCAGTGCAAAACTGACTGTAGAGCGGTGTGAAAAATCTGATTAAAGCTGATCCTTTAATACACGGAGCTTCATTTGATTCTGTGCACTGGCGACTTACAGCAAACTGTCTGATAACAGCTGTCTGGTGTGAGCTTATTTTTCAGAGCAGTGAGGATTGTGTGCAAATATATTTTAGGTATATTCTCCTTTCCCTATATCTGCCTGTGTGTGTGAGAGCTGGAGCTTGTCATGTCTGTCAGTGGAGTAACTGTGCTGCCATTGGTCGATTCCCACATATTCAATCAGAGCTGTGGCTTGTGTCACATACATTCACACACACTAACACACATACATGGACTCAGAGGAAGAAACGAGACCTTCACTGTTAAACCAGCCGACCTCAAAGCTCCATCACTGACAGTAAGTATATCCAAATTCCAAACTTTTCTATTGATGTCTATGGAATAGGCTATGTGACATCTGTCGGTGTCTGGACAGAGAGGTGGGTCATTGTGCACTTGCATCTGGTGAGAAATATATTTATGCATCTTTAACAGAGTTTAATGAGGGGTCAGATTTACACTTAAGAGTTTTGGCAGTTTTGTGTATTGCAGTGGGAAGGTCTTAAGGATAAAAGACAGGGAGGCGAGAAAGACGATGCCTTTTTTGTGTTACATTTTCAATTTGTTGGAGTGTATTCATGCTGCTTTTCTGTCAAGCGTGTGGGAAGGTAGCTACAAAAAAGCTGAATACGTAGGAAGAAAAAATAAATAAATAAATACACACATGCAGAGCCTGAGCCAGTAACAGAGGCAGCAAACAGACAGAATATCCTTCACCAAACTTACTGTCATTATTTGTACCATGCTGTTCTGCAAGCTGATTAGAACTGCATATTCTGGAATAAAGCTTTGCCTCATTCCCTAACACATCCAAAGATGATTTCGAATTATTTGCAAGATCCACTGGATCTTTACATGTGTCAATTTTACAATCAGATCACTCAATATGGATATTAATAATAGGTAAATATGGTCTAAGAACCAGGATCGGTTTGATTTTATGCATTGTCAAAACAATTTTATTTTACTGTAACAATTAAACCTTGCTAATCTTGGCATGATCTTAAAAAGACGTAAACATTGATATGAAGTTTGAATTTTGTTTTACACAATAACAGTGTTTGCACATAGCTGGCATCACTGTAATAGAACAGATGTGGCAGGTGAGTAATACAGATTTCTGGGTTATTCCTGGAAAACATGATGATACACAAGGACTGATTTGGCTTAGTCTAAGTCCATCGTCATTATTAATGGAGGATAGGTTTTGTCCACAGAGATGGGTATTTTAAAAATCAATCAATCAATCAACATATCACTGCATCATATCTAAGTTTATTTCTCCAAAACCAAATGTCAGAGATTTGTCTATGTCAGCAAAGAGGATTCATAGTTGAAAAAAAGCCTCACAGGATTTATCAGCACAAAAGCAGATTTATCCAGAGAGTTTTTCTTTTATTTTCTGAAAAAAGCACATATGAATGCACATTCACGTTTTATTTTTATTTTTTAATTTAAAATACTGATACAGTAAATACATTAAGATGGACAATCACAATAATTACACAATTAACCTGTGCAGCGATCGAGCTCTTTATTTTGAAAAACATATAATATACAACTGATTGCTATAGTTTTATTAGGTAAATATGTAAATTCCCTAGTTAAATAAACTGATTGTCATAAGTATCGTGTTGAAACATTAATCAAAATGTGTGACGCTGGACTCAAGTATTGAAAATGTAAGCGAAATATATATATATATATATAAACGTGAGGATAATGTTGCACAACGAGAGTGACCTTGGTCAGAACTATGGACTGTTTGTTCAAAATCGCGTGGGCAAATCCAAGCGTTCAATAGTTGGTTGAGAAAGTGTGGGCGCCCAGAGGGACAGTAGCTCAGTGCAACCAGTACTGGCGGGGCTCAGACATTCAATTGAGTCCGTTTCTGTCAATATCTGTTCTATCTGCTCTATTTCACCTCTGACAATAGCTGACGGATCGATAGGTCTGAACAGGAGTTTGTCGCGAGCTTGATTTCCCCTCTTCGACTTCAACCATATGAATTACTCCCGACGCGTCGCCATTTGGTTACTCGCGTTATCTGTACAAATTATACAGGCATGTGCGTATTGCGGTAGATTGGAGATGATATCCGTTTGGCTCCTGTTTTTAAAGCTGCTGGTAGGTATGAAAATACTGACGCTTTGTGCATCTGTTGCATCCGTATCTGCTTTGGCGAACGTCTGCATGCGCACAGGAACGAAGAGGGAATGATGCAGGAATTCGGTGTGCTGCATTTGTACTGTTTTGTGCAGTGTATTTAAAAGAGTTGTGATGCTGCATTGTCTTCATCCGACATTTCGTGATTGATTGTAATGCATTTTATCTGCTTGCAGTGTCAGTGCTTCAGTGATACAAAAACACACTCCGATTTTTCACTAATCAAAGTCACTTCAGTATCATTTACAAGAGAGAAGTAAGACTTAAAGGGATAATTCACCTTTCACATCAAAAGCAAGCCCATATCACGTTCTGTGGAAAACAAAAAGAGATGCTTGGCAGAATGACATCAGTCACCATTCACTTTTACTGAATAGAAACAAGATGTATTGAAAGTGAATGGTGACTAAGGCTGTTAGTCTCTAACATCCTTTTTTTGGTGAACTATCCCGTAACAGTCACACTTATTAGATAATATCCGATGGCTTCATTTTGCGCTCTGCAGAATTCCACCTCTGGCAAAGTGGATGTAATGTTCAGAAATGTATTTTCCAAAACAGGCAGGATGGGTCTGGGGTTAATGGTGGTCACAGCACCAAAAGAACATCCCAACCACTCGATATTAGCAATATATTTGTTAATCTCTCTCTCACTGGATAAACTCAGGCTGATAGCCATTAATAAACCTACGGCATGGCACTTTGATAAGGTTGGCTCTGACTAGTGAGCTGCTTCTACATGGCTCATAAACAGGACTGCCTCCTCAGATCCTGCATGTTGCCAAGCAACCACTACTTTTCAGGGGAAACGAAATGCAAAACAGTCTCAGAAATCATATCATGCCAATATATTATGACTATGACAGTATCATATGAAATGGCATTATTATCATCCACATACTGTTAGCTTTATGTTTTATGAGTGAAAACACTGAAACAGCACAGAGAAGGGGATGGCAAACTGCTAAGTGATAAATTATAAAACAAATTTTTTAAATGATTTTAGCTAGTTCTTGTAACTAAATGCAGTCATCTAATTAGATTTTGGATTGATAGCACTTTCAAGAATGAAGTGTACTTCCTCAGAAGTGCTCCCTTCACTTTGTTTAAGCTTAGGACGTTTTGTGATCACAACTTGCCATATGATTTATATTAGAGCAGGGACTTTCAGACTGTTCCTAGAGTTCCTTATTAAACCCAGATGAATTAACTAATAAGCTTATTTGAAATTAACTACTTAAATCAGGGGTAAAATTGAAGAAAAATTATGTGTTCTTTATAAGCCACATATTTTGTGGCTCTGAATTTCTTTGAGGCTTCTAAAACATATTTTAATGTAGATTTTCAGTCCACTTTGAGATTGCATGCTGTTAGAAACCACTTCTCATGGTTATTTGCTATCAAAGAGGTCCACCCACTTCTATCTCACAGCATGAATACAAGATTAGCTTGATCACTGACACTGTGCAGTTCCACTAGAAACAGCACAAGGCTGGTTCTTCTAGCTCAGTTTTGTCTATATGAATTACATCCAGAACCTTTCAAGGAGCAAGACTAGGGAAAAATTTTTTTAGTGTTTGACATGTTCAATGATTTTAGTATTCTAAGTTTGGTGTTCCTTTAATTCTAAACAGAGAGTTACAGCTGGCGTGCGAAGGTCATATGGAATTGAACTAAATGATGGCAAAAGCACCTCTGTAAATCAGGAACAAAAAGAGCAGGAATACCTCTCTGAAACAGTCACCATGGAGACCAGCCAGCATTCAGAAATGGTTGATCTAACAGACTGTAAAATGGATTCTGGGTTTACAGAGGACCAGACATGCCAATTCACTGAGGAGGTGAATGAATGTTTTGCCCCATATTTCTCAGAGTGCCTGGATACCAAACAAAGCAACCCACAAGAAGACCTGGAAGGGCAAGACAACAAAGCCATAACTAATGCATGTGATAGCTCAGGTGAATCTGATGGAAGCAAAGGCTCTCAAGAAGGCATTATGGTCAAGGTCAACGAACAAGATGACCCAGACAGCAGAGAATCTTTGACCTTTGAGTCTAATGAAGACCCTTTTGTGAATGACAAACCAGAAGAAGAAATGGAAATCAACAATTTGGATGATGCCCAGGCGGAAGAACACAATGAACCTGAAGAGAGGGTGGAAGCACAAAACAATTCTGTTCTGGAAGCACAAGAAGGATCTGTGCTAAAAATACAAGAAGAAAATGAGCTGGAAGCACAAGAAGAATCTGTGCTGGAAGAACGAGAAGAATCTGTGCTTCCAGCACAAGAAGAAACTGAGCTGGAAGAACGAGAAGAATCTGTGCTTCCAGCACAAGAAGAAACTGAGCTGGAAGAACGAGAAGAATCTGTGCTTCCAGCACAAGAAGAAACTGAGCTGGAAGAACAAGAAGAATCTGTGCTTCCAGCACAAGAAGAAACTGAGCTGGAAGAACGAGAAGAATCTGTGCTGGAAGCACTAGAAGAAACTGTGCTGGAAGAACGTGAAAAATCTGTGCTTCCAGCACAAGAAGAAACTGAGCTGGAAGAACGAGAAGAATCTGTGTTGGAAGCACAAGAAAAATCTGTGCTGGAACAGCAAATGAATGAGCTGGTGATTTCTGAAGTCCCAAATGAATCTTGTCCGGATATAGATCGAGATGACCTAAGTGACTGTCTACTTGTGGAGATGGCCATAATTTCTTCAGACAGTGATGCTGAGGAGCCATGGAGGTCTTTAGCTCCATCAGATGCTGATAAAGATGAGATTGAAGAGAACGGTGATATCTTGGGAATGGATGAAGCAGGTAAACTCAGAAGACCAAGCAAGGCAGGAAGACAATGAGGTGATTAATAGCAATACTGAACTTGAAGATGAAGCTCTGGCATTGAACATTAATGAAAGTGAGATTCTAGAACAACCAGAGTGTCCCACTGAATGTGAACTGCAAGATATTTCTTTGGACTCATCGGCCCATTACTGTAGTTTAACAAAGATTGCAGAGGATGAGGAAGAGCTTGGTAAAACCTCAAAGCACAACCTTCAGCGCCTGTCTTGTTCAACTTCAGAGCTTGACAAAAAGTTGCCAAAAGACTTCTGCATGGTTCAGGAAATAAAGAGCGAGAATGTCAGTACAGAGCATCTGGATTTCAGGGTGGCTCGCAAGCAGTGGCAGAAGATGGAAGAGCAAACAAAGGGTCTGGTGCACCGACCAGTGATGAAGCAGGCATCTTGCCAGGGTGGACACAGCTTCATGTACACGCCTGTCCGCAACATTGTTCGCCCCAAAAGAGACCCTGACATTGAGAGTCTTGGTATGGGGGATTTCCAGTACACTCAATTCAGCCCCTGTTCAGAGGACTCTGGTCTAGATGACACAAGCTACAGGTCTCCTTATGATGAGCCAGAAACTCCAGTGGAGAGGGAGATCCGTGAAACTCTCGAACGAGAGGAGAATTTCAGACAAGAGAGGACAATGGCAAAGATGTCTGCTGGTGACACTGTGCAAGTTAAACCCAGGCCTGGTGTTCTTCACCACAGCAGATCAGAGCCTGGAGATAAAAGACGGATGTTTGACACTCCAGAGGACAGATACAGATCTCAGAGGTCTCTTAGTGCAAGAACTCCAACTTTGTCCGTCACTGGTTCATCTGGAAGAAGTCCCACATACCATGAAATGACCGCCAACAATGTCATTATACTTGAGCCGGATTCGTACCCCACCAGCCCACGGAGCCGAGGAAAAGGTGGGCTGCTTTCTCCAGGGACGAGCAGCTTCCAAGAATGGTCATCAGACAAGAATAATGTCATTATCCTGGAGACATCAAATCTCATAATTCGAAGTGCCTCAGAGTTCTGCCTGAGCTCTGCATGTCAAGAGACACAAGAGAGCACCTTTCAGAACAATCCCTTCAAACTGCGCTCACACAGCACCCAGTCTCTGGTGGATCAGGAGATCAAGCTGGTGAAGCAAAGAGAAGAGGAGCTTAGAAGGCAGAGAGCAAAACTATATGTAAAGGAGAGATACGACACAATCCTCGTGTCCCCCAGCCAACTGCAAAATTTCACTTATGAGAAACCAGGTAACACATTTAACAACTATTACAGCAGGGGTGTCCAAACTTGGTCCTGGAGGGCCACTGTCCTGCAGAGTTTGGCTCCAACTTGCCTCAACACACCTGCCTGGAAGTTTCTAGTATGCCTAGTAAGATCTAGATTAGCTGGTTCAAGTGTGTTTAATTAGGGTTGGAGCAGGACAGTGGCCTCCAGGAGCAGGATTGGACACCCCTGCATTAGAGTATTTATTTCATTGATGTCATTACATAAAGATGTAGATCAGTAAATGTCCTTTCTTTTATTTGGACACTTTGCAGGAGAAGTGCCAGAAAAATCCAAGTCATCCCCCTCATCTCCATCAAAGACACGCAAAATGGATCGCTCCGCTTTTTCCTGCGACCACAAGGTACATTTAATGTAGGCATGCTATGATTCAAAGTTGCAGATATTTGAACTGTACATGTTTTTCTGTTTGTCCTCTCATGTATCATATATAACTGTCATGAATTCCACTGCAGTGTATCTTTCTGTTTTTCATACGCATGTGTTTGACATCTCATTGATCTGTGCTCATTTCACCTTGAAACTGGAAACTGCATGCAGTTTTACAGGTGAAGCTTTCTCCTTTAGTTCCCCGAGGCACCTTACCCTCGAGTCAGAAGGAAAAGTGCCCTGGCACAGAGGTGGGAAGCAGGTATCTTTGCCAATCATCAGCAACAAGACTGAGTGATTTGCCTAAACGAAGCATCGAAGCACAAATCAAGTTTCCATTACAGTATAAGCATGTGCAAATAGTTTTAGAGTAAAAGATTCAATACTAATACAAACCTAGAGCTTAATAGGTGAGTAAACATATTCAGAACTGATGTTATACCTTTTAAAAAAAATGAATGCTAGTATTTTCACTCTGAATTTTATCCTGGATACACTTTTATATTATTTCAGATGAAGAATTTATAACGTAATCTATTCCTTAATTGCACTATGTACAAAAATAATGCCCAACATTGAGAAATGTATTATTCTAATTTCACATTACATAACATGTTATTTTAACCATACAGTGAAGAGCAAAAGCAAATAAAAATACATTCATCTTTGTTTTAATCCGATCAAAAGTGCAATTTAAGACAAGAGAAGGCCGCTGCTTGGAATGTCTAACAGTATATTGTGGATGTAGCTTCCAGAGGTGTTACAAGAAAAGTAGCTGCTTCTGTACTTATAATTCATCATAATTACATTATGAGCCTTTTAAATGTTTTATGCTTTGATTGTCTGGATATAATGTGGACATTTATTCTTCTGTGAAAATAATTTAAAAGATGTGTGAATTTTAATTCATAATATTCATGTTTGAAATATCTTAATAGATATGTTTCTTCCTTGCAGGATGCTTTCAATGCAAATTAATGTTTAAACCTTGAATAAAATGAAACTGACTATAACTTGTCTTGCTCTGTAAATAATTAGGTCTTCATTCCAATTTCTGTAGTGCCATATGTTGGTTATATGTTCCCTATGGAGGCGAGCAGTGAGATACAGAATGCTGAGTTTCCGAGCACAAAAACAGCAAGGACAGCCACTCTAAACTTAGTATCCTGTGGAAGCAAAAAAATAAGAGCATTTGGTTAAGATGCTTAGAAGAACATTATGTACATGCTTCATTTTGAGCCTTATGGTAGGCCTTGATGGTAAGTTTTTGTTGTGCATATCGCAATACCTGATTTATTTTATGATTAATATTAAAGGAACAGTCCACCCAAAAAAATATATATTAGCTGAAAATGTATTTATACTACATATAAGAAGATGTAGGTGAGTTTGTAGCTTTGTTGGAAGAAATTGTGAGAAATTTAGCATTACATCATTTGCCTATCAATGGATCTTCTGCAGTGAATGGGTGCCGTTAGAGTGAGAGTCTAATCAGCTGATAAAAACATCACAATAATCCATATTTAATACTCATATAATAAGCACCATTTATAAGTGAAAACAGTCCATGTTGATGTATTTTGGGGGGATGGACATTATTATGAATTAAGGACTGGTATTTTGGCCAGAAATGACAGATTAAGTTAAAATGCCTCAATGTTTGATTTATTTTTACAAACAGGTTTTGCTTCGCAGGACAGTAATTGATGGACTGGAATCATTACTTGCAAATTATTGTGTTGTTTTTGTCAGCTGTTTGGACAGCAGAGGATCCATTGGTGAGCAAGTGATGTAATGCTAAATTTCTCCAAATCTGTTCAGATGAAGAAACAAACTCATCTACTTATCGGATGGCTTGAGGGTAAGTCAATTTCAGCCAACTTTTCATTTTTCGGTGAACTGTTCATTTAATGTTTTCATCTACGCCATTATGTTTGAGTAAATTGTAAACTTACCCAGTTTGCATCCTCTGAAATGTCTGAGAGAACTGGAAGTTCATCTTCCTTTCCACTCCCTGCTGAAACAAGAGAAATTGCTAAACATATACAAATACATTATTTTGAAGAACATATTTTGCTTCATTTCACTCTCAGTTTGAATCATCTAGCAATTTATGTCTGAACCACAGGCAGAGGGGACGTGACTCAATAGGCACTGTGTACTCCCAGCTGAATCAATTGGGAACTTGTCACTTATGAACCAAAAACTTTTAAACAAATAAAATTGAAATAGAGTTAAATGAGGTTAAACTGCTCTTTCAAATGCATTAAATATGATAATGAGTTCCATACAAACCTTTTCTAATAACATCATGCTTATGAAGTTTTAACACCAGCTTTAACACAATGGTCCAAAGCACAAAAGCAGAGAGAACACCTGTGGTCCAAGGATAAGGCAGCAAAAGAGACTGTTGCCTTATTCCATAAAACATGGAAACCACTGAAATGATAATAAAAAAGTTAAAAATATATATTTTCAATGTGATTTTACTGATATAAATTGATTTGAGATCAACCTTCTAAACAGCAAAATTACAAAGAGCAAATTCACCAGCTATAATTTCAGCAGCATTGCCAACACCCCAGTGCAACCAGTTGAATATCCATCGCCTGAGAAAAAAAATATTGTCCTGTGTTAAGTTCTGTCCTTATTTTGTTCAGTTTCAGATGTGTGAGCAGCAGAGGTTAAAAACTAGCAAGTTGCATATTCAAGTTAACTGAGAGTCATTACCGTGAGGAATCTGGAGCGGGTCTGAATGCAGCAATAATAGGCTGACAGAAAGCAAGAATCATAACAGTGCAGCCGAGGTATGGATGAGCACCAGCTCTCTGCACAGAACCAGTGTCATTACAGTATTGTTATCTAAAACTATTACAAAACTATCTTGTTCATTGAAATAAAGCTGAAATATTAGAAATGTTGCCTTGGCAAGTGACTTAAATAAGTTTAAGTACTAAACTGACTATAACTAAAATGTCAATGTACTGTAAAATTGTACTAAATCTATATATAAATCTTTAACAAAAAACAAGACCTTATTAAAAATAGAATACCACAAAACAAAATGACTGAAATTAAAATGGAAAAAGTTAAACTAAAATTAATATGAAAAATGAAGACTAACTCAACATATTAAAAAAAATTTGATTGAAGAAATAATAAAATAGTATATAAATAATACTAAAATAACTGCAAAAAACATATATATAAACACATATTGTAGACAATTCAACATAGGCTACAGTATTATATAATACAACACCACATTTACAAACACCCTCTGATCCTGACATTGGTCTTAAATGAAACAGGGCCCCCCAATGGCAAGGAGTGAAACTGTGATATGTAAATTATTTAATATTGTCACTGTTTTAAAGATAAATAACATTGTATTACGGAGCATAGTCTCATAGGCAGAAAACACAGGCTTTACTCACTGTGCTCCATTTTCCTCTGTAGATAAAAGGAAAAACGAAGCCCACAGCTGTCAGCAAAACTGTAAGAGACATCAGCATGCGATGCACCTGTGAACAGAAACAAATATTTTAATTATGAAAGAATATTAAATATGCAGAAAAGTATGAATACTAAGTTTTAATAAAAAGTTCAGAATATGCAAGCAACCAAAAATACATAGATGATGGTTTCATAGATTTTATTGCAATAGAAGCACTACAGAAGTGTATACACATACTGTATAAAAGCATACCTGAAACCATATATTTTTCCCAAACAATGTTTGTTCTGGCCAGTCAGGTTTGAAATAGGCAGCCATTATTTTTCCAGTGCTTCCTGCTAGCATCCAGGCAATCAGCATTAAAGCTCCTGCATTTAAATTAGATGTTTGATATTATATTTGGAAACTTGCAAAACACAGTATTTCGCATTTTACACAAATTTCTTGTAAAATGTAGTGGTGTAATAAATAACCAATTTGTCATTTCACTGATCCGTTATCCACACCAGCTACTGTACACTTTTTAAGGGCACAGTGGTGATAATTCATGGATTGTCCATTCCAGGGTTTGAACATGCAACATTTTCATTTCCTTACCATATATTTAACCGTTCAGGGGATTCTCAGTATCCTGCAGTAAACTTAATTATACAGCAGTACTCTTACCATGATATTTCATGAGCTGTGGAGATCGAGATCCTGTCAGTATCTCAGGAGGGCCGGTAATGATCTGATGATGGGACGATATCAGTGGCTGCCGCGTGTGTCTGTGGATCATACCTGCAGCACAACAATAAAACTGATGAGATAACTTGACTAAAGTTAATGTCACACATCATTTCGATCATACCATAAAGATAGCAGATTACTAAAAAAATGTATCCGAAGTTCCTTCAGACAATTGCTGAAAGTATATCACCTGATCGAAGTGTTTCAAAAATGTATTGATGCTTGCTTCCTGGTAAAAGTTTAATTCAGGCTTTAGCAAGCAAGCTGTAACTATTTTATTCCCCATGCACTCAGCGACCCGGTCATAAAGTAAATGACAGGAAACAAGTACTGATTGCTCAGGCCTTCGCAGACACTTGTTAATCAGTAAAGTCCGAAATCCGGATCTGTGGAGCAACACGCAGTGAGGAGGCCATAAAAACAAGGTAACACACGACACTGTATCTGACGATACACGTAATCATTTGCCAAAACTTTTTCCAAGAAGGAGAAATACAGCCCTTTTTGGAAAATGCTGAAAGAAGCCATTGCATCTTTGCATTGCATTGCCATGACAGACAATTGCTGTAATCCAGCATGCTGTAAATCTAGAACCATCATTGTATACACATAAAGCAAATCAGAACATAATCTACAGTAGCCATTGTAGTATGTCATCAGTGTTATTTTAGTATTATTCATAAACTATTATAGTGTTAAATTATATTTTGAATGTTTTCGTTTTATATTTTCAGCTTTCATTTTAGTCACTTTATGGGGTTTTGTCATTGTTACTTATTTAAATTGTTTATATTTCTATTCAGATTTCTAGTTCATATTTATATGGACAAAATACTTATTGACTAATGGCTACCAGCAATTGTTTGGTTACCAACTTTCTTCTAAATATCTTCTTTTGTATTCAGCAGAAGAAAGAAATTAGGCTTGGAATGACATGAGGGAAATGATGAAAAAGTTTTCATTTTTTGGGTGAACTGTCACTTTATAATTATTGTATTTCTGTTAGTTTCTCAGGCAACATTTCTTATTTTTGTGTAATAAAAAAAATATTAATTCATCTAATATTTATTTTGGATTTCAGCTGTGTTTCAGTTAACAGTTTTTGCTAACAGTAACACTGTATGTCATTAATGCAGTTAAAAATCTCACCATATTCTGCAGTCCCGTGGGCTACAAACAGGTAGTAACTGTTGTTAAGGCTGAATCGGACTGGATCCTGAGGGGTGTAGATGGACCTAGAAAACTTGCACTGAATGACCCCATCAGAAACTCTCCAGCCTACATCAGTCAGCACAGACTGCAAAGGAAGTGAATCATGCTTATTACATTTACGACTGCATAAAACTTAGAGGACACGCTGACATCTTTTTTATAGGTCTTAAAATTAAGCTGTAACATAATGCAATACTAAAAACAGCATCACAACCAAAGTGCTCCCTCACCTTGGATGATACCTCTGGATATGTCCGGCCTGTTGTGTGTGCAGCCTCCACGCTTACACGACCCTCGTCATTTATGCACAAGTATGCATCATCATCTCCCTACCAAACATCAAGATCTTCAGGGTCACATGAATATATCTAATCAATTCATTATAATGCACTAAACACAATTGTAGCACTGGAAGGTTTGCTTTTGATCATGCTCACCATCCATTCATCCTTGGACAGAGCAAAAGAGATGTATCCCTGTGCAGGGCCACTTAGCTCAAACGAAACTGTCTGGCCCAAAGTAGAATAAGAAAGGAAGAAGCAGTTTGTGTCCACAGAAGGGTTACAGCTGACAGGATCATTGAGACAAGACTTCGACTTGCCACATCCCTCTGAGGTGAACTGTAAGATAATTCGTACAATAAAAGGCGATTTAATGCTGCTTAGAGATACATTTACAATTTGTACTTTGGCACGTACTGGCTGAGGCAGTATAGAGGTGCTTGCAGAGTTTGTAGACAGGACGGTGGTTGATTTGGGTGGAGCGGGAGTCGCGTCCCCCTGAGATATGACAGGACCAGGAAGCTTGAGCCAGAAAATCTTGTAGTGGGCAAGAACTGTGGCACTTGATGTGGGAAAAATAATGAGATATAAACACAAATATTTGGTTTGAATTTCAAAGGATCCAGTAAATAGTTTAAGAATATTTTCAATATTGAAAGATAAAGCCCGAATCGCACTCACAGAAACTGTACAGTGGGAGGAGCATTGGATGGGGCTTTCCAAATCACCTGAATTTCGGTCTTTTTGGCATTACTGGTGTGACTAACTGCAGAACCCTTTAAAAAATAACACACTTTCTTTGTGCAGAAACTCTTTAACATTAAAAGCTGATTTTGAGCCACATTTCTCTTACAAAAATAATTTGTAAACAAAAGAATCCATGCTGATTGTAATTTATACAACATCACTGCGATGATCAACTACAGTATCACCAAATGATTTTTAGTACAACAGCACTCTTGCTCATGTGTTATTGGTTAAATACACAACCAAAAAATCTCTTATGCTCACCAAGACTGCATTTATTTAATAAAAGCTACAGTAAAAACAGTAATATTGTCAAATAGTATTATAATGTAAATAAACAGTTTTCAATGTATTTTCAATTGTACACTCTTAAAAGTAAAGATGCTTCAAAAGGTTCTTCACAGCGATGACATAGAAGAACCATTTTTGGTTCCACAAAGAACAATTCAGTCAAATGTTCTTTGAGGAACCATCTCTTTCTTACCTTTATATAATCTGAAGAACCTTCTTTCACCACAGAGAACCTTTTGTGAAACAGAAAGGTTCTTCAGATGCTAAAGGTTCTTTATGGAACCATTTAGACAAAAAGGTTCTTCTATGTCACACGTTTATTTTTAAGAGTGTAATTTATTTCTGTGATGTCAAAGCTGGATTTTCAGCAGCCATTACTCTAGTTTTCAGTATCTCACGATCCTTAAAATAAATCACTCTATTATGCTGATTCAAAAATTATAATACAATTTTACAATTTGTACTTTGATCCTACATATCTTAAATAAACAGACCTTGCAGAGTTTGTAAATTGATGGATATGTAATATTGCTATTCTACAGATGAGATTACAAGGATTACCAGGAATCTTGAGCCAGAAAATGCAGGTTTACCTGTGGCCATTTTTGATCTGTAGAAAAAATGAGAATAAACACAAATATTGGTGTCTTAAAGGTCTAGTAAAGGTTTACAGCATGCGATGCACCTATTGAACAGATAAATTAAATTAGGCACAGAAACTGTAAATGTCAGGAAAATTATGAATACTAAGTTTTATATCAAAGTTCAGAATATGCAAGCAAATAATTACATGATGAATGGTTTCCATCAGATTTGTAGCATCTCGGGCCTGAATTAAAAAGCCCTCAAAGTGCTCACTTCCAGAGAGAGTGACTATGGACATTGGAAGAGGTGATAAATAAAGGTAACTGGGAAGCAATCATTGTTCAACATATCATTTTCAAACATAATTTGTCTGGCCAGTCAGGTTTGAAATAAATGCCATTGATATTGTCCTGATATTGTCCTGCTAGCATCAGGCAATCTGGCATGTAGCTCCTGGCTGGTGTGATGTTCTGGCATCATGCTCTCACAAGATTTCTCCACCTTTCCATTTTTGTATCCATTTATAGAGGTCAAATACAAAGTCCCCAAAATTGCCAGAGCAGTTTGTAGATTCCACATTTCCAGCAGAGGCAATGTGATCCTCATCAGTGGATATGCTAAGAGAAGAAGAGCATGTGTAAAATTATGGCCATTTTTCCTGATTTTATAGTTTACACTTGCTTATTAAGATTCATTCAGAATTCACACATATATTAACTAATGCATTTCCACGATTTTTCCTTGATTTTTACAGTTGTTCGTAATTTCTGGAAAGGAATTTTTGATTCATCATAGAAAATGATGGGGTGTATTAATTTGTATGTCAGTTTTTTACATTAACTTTTGCATTCTGCATTAACTTTCCCTTATGAAACAACAACGAACACTAGCAACATTTTCAGCTCAAAATTGCATGACAATACCAACGACTATATATAATATGTGTGTAAATAAATATGTTGGAAAAAGTAAGTGCTGGTTTTAGAGACTGAAAAGCAAGCACTGCTCTTACCTTGTCAACACCTGTCTGCTCAGGTAATGCTGGTAGATACTAATTGTATGGTTTGAACATGAATGGGCGGGTCATGTAACATTTTAGGACCTACGACCACAAGATGGAGACAAAATCTGAAGCAAGTCTTTGGAGGTTTGTTGTTAGTTTTTTATCTATTTATTGATTTGCTTGTTTGTTTACTCATAAAGTGAATTTAATGTCAATGCCGGACTGGCCTACACTGTTTTTCTATGTAACCATCTAATTATTTGCATAAACATAAACTGTGACGAAAACATTTCATACAAATGGCAAATGAGTCTTATATTAGTGTATTTACGGTAGAGGGAAGTGGAGAATTACAGCCGTGCACACGCCTCCTTCACCAGCGACAGGAACGTCCTTAAAGCCGAGAACAGGAAAATACACCGGTGTGTCTTTTAAACGTACTGCTCTTTAACACTGTATTGTCGTATAAAAATGATCGAAATGTTTATATCAATTTAGATTTCCGACTGTCGTGCATCAGAAGAGAATAGTAGGCATGTTGCAGTGGCTTGGCAAATGTTACAGTTGCCTTGGATACTCGTTTAAAATAGACTTTATCCGCTAGATTCTTAACATCGACCAGTCTGAGTTACAGAGGATTCTTTTTGGCCGTGCCTTTAAATGCCATTCATGTTTACTGTAGTGATGGGAGTCCGATTCATTCCAGCCATTCGGTTCGTTCGATCGGTTTGTTTCAAAGAACCGGTTCATAAAAAAGATTCAGTACATTATCTTTTTCTTCTTGGCTGGGCATAGCGCTTTATACGAAAATATTCTAGTAAATATGTACACATATTGCTGTTATTTGCGGATGCTTATTTTCATTTTAACAATATTTTTTATTGTAATTCTACGTGACAGTGTAGTGTTTCACAGCCATGAAAAATAACACAAGTTTACAAGATAAATATAATTAGCATTTATGTTAAACAAAACAAAGATTAATGTAATCTTTTGGGTGTAGTCATTTCTACAGTTGGCTATTAAAGTAGCCTAACTTTTCTCCATCAATCAAATATTTTTAATTATCGGTTCACTCACTCACCCGTTCTCGACTCGTTACGAATCGGATTGTTCAATCGATTGAAAAGATCCGACTCAAACGAACGATTCGTTCACAAATCGGTCACCGCTTGTGTTAAACTACCAGAGGTGGTGTGGTGATGGTGCATTGAGCTTAGATATAGATACAATTCCTGACGGAGGTATGTTCATGTATTCCTGCAGAGCTCTCTGACTGTTTGGGTTGTTGTATTGGATTGTTATATGTATTTTGCATTCTGTCAAGCAGTCAGATGTTGCAATAATTTGCTCTTGAACAGGAAACAGTTTCAATTCTGTGGTTATTTTGAAACTGCAGTCGGACTTAAGCAAAATTAAACAGAATTCTGTTAAGTTGTTTTAAATGTCATCTTTTAAGTACTACAATGTGGTGATTTGCATATCTTTTGGTTCACTTTTTAGTGAAAGGGGTCTTGTTGATTTCCTGCTCTTCGCTGTATTAAGGACGTTCTTAAAATAAGGAGGGCAATCATGACAGCAAAGCAAATAAGGGTGATGGTCCTCAATGACATGGAGAAACTCGGCAGGACCCTCTTTCGTCTGGAGCAAGGCAAGTTTCAGCTCACGTTTACCGTTTTGCATCGTCCTGAGATATGAGAGTGTTTTGTGGTTTGATAATGACCAGCAGTCTGTGTTACGTGTGGAACGTTTGTGGATATTTATAGACGGTGTTGTGTTCTGAGGAGACACCTTCATGGTTCAATACCTTTTCATTCATGCACTAATAAATAGTAAATATAGCAGAAGTGTTTAGCACTGACTATATGAAAAGGTTACAATAATGTTTTCTTCCATATGAGAAAGTTAATCCATTCATAATGGAACATTCAAGCAAATACATTGTTAAGAACTTTTCACTTTTAATTCCATGGATGTATTTTTAAAGAGGTTATCATTTGTATTACTTTTTATGTTCAAAGTCATATGCATCCTCATCCTCAGATACAGTTAATGCTTTCATACGGGCCGAATGTTGTTGGCATTGTATTTGTATCTAGATCTAAATTCTTGATCTTTTGAGAGACAAACGTTCCTGTTTTGTACAAGTTCTTAATGTGAAATTCGTGAGTTGAGGCAAGTTGTAGCCTATATGGAATATGCATTTGTCTTGATAATTATACTTATAATAGAGTAATAATAAGCACAAGTAAGTACAATTCTACACTGAATACTTTTTAAATGATAACTGTTTTTTTCTTTTTTTTTGGGTGGGGGGGTGGGGGTGTATCAAAGCATTTTTTAACACTACTATGATGGTAAATACTATGGAATTCATACAGTACAAAATTACCATGGTTTTGCCATCTAATACCTTTACTGTACTACCGTTTATACCAGAATTTCACTGGTGCCATGTAGATATGTGATGGAAATATGTATTGGTATTATGAAATGGTTTAGTAAATACATATAAACTCACTGGCCGCTTTATTAGGTACACCTTGCTAGTACAGGGTTCGACCCCCTTTTGCCTTCAGAACTTACTTCTTTGTGGCATAGATTCAACAAGGTGCTGGAAACATTCCTCAGAAATTTTCATCCATATTGACATGATAGCATAACATTTTTTTATCAGCTTCACATTTATGATGCAAATCTCCCATTCCACCACATTCCAAAGATGCTCTATTATTGGATTGGGATCTGGTGAGTGTGGTGGATATTTGAGTATAGTTAACTCATTGTCATTTTTAAGAAACCAGCTTGTAGCCACTGTGGTCAAAAAGGGATGGATATGGTCAGCAACAACATTCAGGTAGGCTGTGGTTTTTAAACGATGCTTCATTGGTACTAAGGGACCCAAATGTGCCAATAAATATACCCCACAACATTACACCACCACTAGTCTGAACCAATGATATAAGACTGGATAGATTCATGTTGGTTATGTCACATTCTGACCCCAGCATCTGAATGTCGCAGAAGAAAACGACTCATTAGACTTGTTCCAGTATTCTGTTGTTCAATTTTGTTTGGCCCATGCGGATTGTTGCAAACCAGCCCATCTAGCACCAACAACGCTCAGTTTGATCTTCAGCAGATTGTCTTAACCATGTGTACATGCCTAAATGCACTGAGTTGCTGGCATGTCATTGGCTGATTAGATATTTGCATTATTGAGCAGTTGAACAGATGTACCTAATAAAATGGCTGGTGAGTGTATGTCATTAACTGTTTTTGGACATGTTCCACCATTATTTATAGTAACTGATTTATTATTATTATGTATTTATTGTACCCCAAAAAGGGCAGAATATGAGTTGTGTTGCTTATGTTTTGTTTCTTCTCAGGGTTTGAGCTCCAGTTTCATCTGGGCCCCACTCTTCAGGGGAAACATGTACACGTTCACACCAACTACCCCGCAGAAGGGGAGCGATTTGAGTGCCACAAGTTCCGCGTCTTAGACTGGATTAACCCTACTGGCAGAGAGGATGATTCAGACAAGTTCTGCTCCCTTGACCTCAAGATTTCAGGCTCCTACCAGTATTACTTTGGCCATGGGTCAGTGAGATGTTTAACATTTTATATTAAAAGGTTTTAGTCAGTTCTACATCTATAGTTTGTTAAAACTGTACAACATATAATTTTATTTCTACCCTTCAGAGATACGGAGAAGTCTGGTGGTGGGTATATTGTGGTGGACCCAGTGCTCCGGATAGGGGAGGACAACCACATCTTGCCCCTAGACTGCATCAGTATCCAGACATACCTGTCCAAATGCCTCGGGCCCCTGGATGAGTGGCTGGACAGGCTAAGAGTTGCCAAAGAGGCAGGTAAGAATACAGCTGGTGCTATTATACTAGTTACACTTTTACCCAATTGTTTAAATATTTTTTTACATTAACTGCATTTGAACTTTTCTTATCTTAGCAGTCTATTTGACTATATGCACTAATCAATAACCATGGAGAAACTCTGCAAATACATTTAAAGAGGTTAAGTTAGTCCAAATGTGTAGGCCTAAAGCAACTGAAATGTCTGCAGTTTTTTTTAAGTGAACAGTTTTTAATGAGTTCTTTATTTCAGAATAAGGACAATATATAAATCATGCATTACTTTGCATTTTTTACAATAAGTCCTATTGTTGAAATCTAAATTGATTATAATTCTCTAAATTAAGCGAACAATGTTTCACATGAGCAATGCCTTCATAGATTAATTTATGAAGTTATATTGCTAAGTTACTACTGTATGTCACAGTTTTTTCTATGTATTGCATGTATGTGGTTTTATCGCATTGGTAGATTAACTGAAACATTTTATAACATTCAGGTTGTAATCGGTTTCAAAGTAACTGATTTCAGCTTTCATATGCATCTTTTAGGGTATAATATGATTCACTTCACGCCACTGCAGACATTGGGTGAGTCTCGCTCTTGTTACTCTCTGGCTGATCAGCTGGAGCTCAACCCAGACTTCTCCCCTCCCGGACAAACTTACACCTGGACAGATGTTGGCAACCTGGTGGAGAAAATGAAGAATGAGTGGAATATGCTTTGCATCACAGATGTGGTTTACAATCATACAGGTGTGTGTTTTCAAGTTTTTAGACATCTTATACATTTTTTCTACAGTACTTTTGTGCATTATGTAGTTTACACACAACTTTTTTTCAATTGGCACACACTGTTATCCAAAACATTTAGATTGACTAAAACTTGTCACACCCACAGGATTTCCCAGAAATATTGCATATCAACTATCTGTCTGCAGGGCCCAGCTATAGTGGGTCCTCTTATTCCAATGAAAAAGACCACGGTTCCAAACTGTAATCTCCTGTAAGGCCCCACTAAAAGCCTTTGCACTGACTCCAATTCTAAAAATAGTTTATTTACAGAGAACAGGAGCTGTTGGTGCAACATTTGGCCCGTCTGATAAAGTACTATGTTGCAGATCAGCTGTTACATAAGACTGCTAGCAAGTCCCGATATATGAACAGAATACTAAAGAGAAACATGTAAAATTGTCATTCAGATGCACCGACTGATTGTGGGGGTTTAGAAAAGAGTGTGTTTATAGAGGACTTACTGCAGGGGAATTTGAATTAACTTGCTTTGCTTAGTTTTGTTAGAGCTTGTCACTGTAAGCTCATCCCAAGTTTCTTTTTCTTTGAACTCTTGAACTTTTTCCTTGAGTTACACTGTTCATGGATGTGTTCAAGTAATTAGGCTTAATAAAAAGCAAAGGTCATAGTTCATTGCTTCTACCAGAGTTCAGCTGAGTTAAAGGTCAAGGAGTGTGTTATCTGAAGCTGTGTGCAAATGCCACACATTTAAACAAGGGGAAGTCCAATGCTGTGTGTGTGTGTGTGTGTGTGTGTGTGTGTGTGTGTGTGTGTGTGTGTGTGTGTGTGTGTGTGTGTGTGTGTGTGTGTGTGTGTGTGTGTGTGTGTGTGTTGTGTTCTGAGGAGACACCTTCATGGTTCATTACCTTTTCATTCATGCACAGTAAATATTGTAACATAAAAAAAAAATACATTATTGTTCACAAGTTTGGAATTGGTAAGATTTTTGTAAAAATTAAAGTATATTATGTTCCTCAGAGCTGAACTTTTTTAAGTAAAATCAGTAATATCGAGAAATATTATTTAAAATATACTTTTTTAAATTTAATATATTTAATATGCTACCCTAATTAAATACACCGGATCCAGCTAATCGTGTAATGTAGGCTTATTTGAAAACTACATGGTGTGGGTTAGAGGGTGACACAGGAGTGAATTCTCAAACCTCTCCCGACCCAATACCACAAAAAAACTGGGGGAAAATCCCATCCCGTCCACTCCCGGAAGAATGACTCCCATTCCCTCCCACTCCCGTGTTGTTGTTTTTTTTCGCCGAAATCTGTCAGTTACAGTAAAAATATAGTACAGATCACAGCGTGCCCACCTTATTAGTTGAATAAAAACCCAAAATGTAGTTTTTTGTTATTATATTGAACTGAAAGCCATCTTATGCACAGTGTTGCACAGATTCAATTTCATGTAAATCATCCATGCTAACACACACGTCTTCTATTGTGTTTTTTTTTTTAATATAAATTTTACTCTATATGTAACGGATGTATGCCAGTAAGGGCTGTGTGTAAACCTCACTCACCTGACCTCAAAAAGAGGCGTTCCTGCGGCTGTAACCTTTAGCGTTCCTTGTTAGAGCGCCCGCCTCCCGCGCCGGAATCCGGGGTTCGCGACCCGCTCGGAGCAAGAACGAGTTGTGGTGGTGTGGACCCGGGAGGGGGTGTTACATTTATATATATTTTTCAAAGACGGAGTTTCGAAGTTTCTCGCTCAAGTTCACATGAGACCTAAAGCGCATCCTATTTGCTTAAAAGCGCAACGTTTCGTTGTTATTCTGAGTGCACACAAATAAACATAGAGTCTTTACAGATTCGAAAGATGTATTAGGCTACTTTTATCTGTATGACCAAAAATGACGGAGATTTTAAGAGCAAGTGAGCGCACCGGAGCCTGTCCTGCAGCAAACGCGCTTCCACACAAACACTTCAATAGCATATACACCTTTATTTAACCAGGAAAAGACTCACTGAGATTAAAATCTCTTTTTTTATAGCGCACAATAGCGCACATTTCTCTAGGTTAACATCATATTGAGCGGCCATGTAAAGTTGCTACTACATACATCTTTCAGGTGAAAAGCCATATTTGAGGTTGATGAATGATAGGTGAGCGTTTGGATGTCCTGCCCGAGTGTATTACCACATAGACCAGCCGTTAACAATCTGTCCATCACGGATTTAGTTTATTTATATAAAAGGTATATTTGTGTGTAAAGTTGGGTATCATTACTATTCCCGGTCCCGCCCACTCCCGATTAAATTTTTTCCTCTCCCGTCCCAATCACGTGATTCGTAGCGATTTTGTTTCCCATCCCGCAGGGATTCCCGTGACCCGTGGGATTCCCGAGAAAATGTCAGCCTCTAGTGTGGGTGTTGGAGCAGGGTTGGAACTAAACTCTGCAGGGTTGTGGCACTCCAGGAACTTTGACACCCCTGATGTAAATACTACATTCAGATTCATAAATCGGAATGAATTCAGTCCGATTGAAACAAAAATTGTGTATGTAAACATAGCCAGTGTTGCATAATCCCTATGAAAAAGTTATAATATGCTTATTTAATGCTAAATTAACATTTTGTTTCAATTGAAAACTTTTATCCTCCCTAATATTTTTGTAGAAACTATTATTTTAGGGCTTTTTGATCAATAAAAAGTTGTAAAGAACAGCATTTATTTGAAATAGAATTGATTTTTGGTCACTATTGAACTAGTTTACATTGTATTAATTAGGAATATGCAAAATAGACACTTTCATTAGTGGTCCCAGACTTTTACACCTAGTTGTGTATAGCTTGTAATATACTCAATTATTGTTTATTCTGTCTCTTAAGGACCAGCAATTTGCTGCAGTGAAAACTGCAGTTGTTAAGCCCCTTCTGAAAAAGCGCAATCTTGATAACCCTACATTAAGCAACTATAGACCAATATCAAATCTTCCTTTCATAGGTAAGATTATTAAAAAGTTTTAATTTTTAAAAGTTTTAGTTTTAATTAGCTGAACAACTACTTAAACTAAAAAGGACACAGTTACGTTCCCCTAAGCGTCAGAAGGGAAAGTAACAGAGTAAAAAAGTAATGAACAGCGAGAACACACTTCAGTCCTTTGACCCAGAGTGAAGATGACACCAGCTAAGATAGATAGAAAGAAACAAAAACTATTTTATTTACAAAACAGGAAATACTATAATATAAATGGGAACAAAGGCTCAGGGGAGAGCAAGGCCTAAAATAAACAAAATGGTTCACTAACTAATTTAAGAAGGATCTCTAACTCAAGAATCTTGGTGTGATTCTGGAGACAGACCTTAGTTTCAGTAGTCATATCAAAGCAGTAACTAAATCAGCATACTATCACCAGCAGGGTGGATTATTGTAATGGTCTCCTCACCGGCCTTCCAAA
Source organism: Gymnocypris eckloni scoliostomus (assembly GCA_027564155.1). Lineage (NCBI taxonomy): Eukaryota > Metazoa > Chordata > Actinopteri > Cypriniformes > Cyprinidae > Gymnocypris > Gymnocypris eckloni. The sequence goes on along the minus strand of CM050422.1, from coordinate 19,083,294 downwards.
GAAGACCATTAGACAGCTGCAGCTCATCCAGAACGCTGCCAGGATTCTGACTAGAACCAGAAAATCTGAGCATATCACACCAGTCCTCAGGTCCTTACACTGGCTTCCAGTTACATTTAGGATTGATTTTAAAGTACTTTTACTCGTTTATAAATCACTCTATAGCCTAGGACCTAAATACATTGCAGATGTGCTCACTGAATATAAACCTAACAGACCACTCAGATCATTAGGATCGAGTCAGTTAGAAATACCTAGGGTTCACACAAAACAAGGGGAGTCCGCTTGTAGCTATTATGCCACCCGCAGTTGGACCTAGCTTCCAAAAGAGATCAGATGTGCCAAAACATTAGCCACATTTAAATCCAGACTCAAAACTCATCTGTTTAGCTGTGCATTTGTTGAATGAGCACTGTGCTACGTCTGAACTAATTGCGCTGTATTTTATGTGTAATCATTTTCTATTCTTAACTAACTATTTTTATCTATTTTAAATACATTTTTATATCAATTGAAAAGTTTAAACGGAAGGCTAAAGTAAGTGCTGTGATGGTAAAGAGAATGTGGGCAAAGAAAGACAAGTGTGTTGGTTAATCGGTTGAAAGTAGGACCTCTGAGTTCTATTTGTTTGGTTTATGATGGTCAAGTAAGTAAGTAGGGGTTGAAGTAGTGGAATAGTTAGGTTAGAGCCCTGCAAGCCCATTAAGCCCAACTATGAGTCCATTCGGGCCAGGTTCGGGAAGTTTTTTTATTTTTTTGACAAATCAGGCTCGGATCGGACTCGGGCACATTTAGCTTCTCGCCGTTTATTGTGCCCAAATACGCGCACACTACACGTACCGTATGAAATATTGTTATAATAATTATATTATAAATATTATACATCGCCTATGTAATAGAAGAAACAAAACGCAAATACAAAACGCATTAGCATACAGGTGGCAGTTGACCATGCAGAGCATCAGGGAGAAGTAGGAGTGGGGAAAATAAACAAAATGGTTCACTAAAGTTCCCAATCCTTCGAAAAGCTGCATTTTGGCAAGAGTTTTGTCTGTATTGATATTTGTGGGCATGATTGTCGGTGGTGGTATTTATGTTTGAGTCCTATAATAAAAGTTTATTTGCATAGCACATTTCATACACAGTGGTAATTCAAAGTGCTTTACATAAAAGAAAGTGAAATAATCATTCACAGCAATAAAAACAAGGAGTTAAAAATAATAAAATAAGGAAATTTAAAATGATATAGAAATTGATTTAAAATGAAATTTAAAACAGTTAAATAGAAAAGGATTATACATAAAATAATGCAGTCAGTTCGGATAGCACAGTGCTCATTCAACAAATGCACAGCTAAATAGATGAGTTTTGAGACTGGATTTAAATGTGGCTAATGTTTTAGCACATTTGATCTCTTCTGGAAGCTGGTTCCAACTGCGGGCAGATAATAGCTAAAAGCGGACTCCCCTTGTTTTGTGTGAACCCTTGGTATTTCTAACTGACTCGATCCTAATGATCTGAGTGGTCTGTTAGGTTTATATTCAGTGAGCATATCTGCCATATATTTATGTCCTATACCATTGAGTATTATAAACAGTAAAAGTACTTTAAAATCAATCCTAAATGTAACTGGAAGCCAGTGTAAGGACCTGAGGACTGGTGATGTGCTCAGATTTTCTGGTTCTAGTCAGAATCCTGGCAGCAGCGTTCTGGATGAGCTGCAGCGGTCTAATGGTCTTCTTTGGAAGGCCGGTGAGGAGACCATTACAATAATCCACCCTGCTGGTGATAAAGGCATGAACAAGTTTCTCCAAATCTTGACTGGAAACAAAACATCTAATTCTTGCAATGTTTTTGAGATGATAGTATGCTGATTTAGTTACTGCTTTGACATGACTACTAAAGCTAAGGTCTGTCTCCAGAATCACCCCAAGATTTCTGACTTGATTTTTAGTTGTTTGACCCCTAGAGTCAAGGTATGCATTCACCTTGAGAACTTTCCAAATGCAATGACTTCAGTTTTCTCCTTGTTTAACTGAAGAAAGTTTTGGCACATCCAACTGTTAATTTCATCAATGCATTGGCAGAGGGAGTCAATGGGGCTATAATCATTTGGAGATAAGGCTAGGTAGATCTGGGTATCATCAGCATAGCTGTGATAGGCAATTTGGTTCTTCCTCATTATCTGACTTAGTAGCGTGTGTGTGTGTGTTTGTGTATAGCAGAGACAGCACGCATCAGAGAGCGCACGTCAGAGAGCTTAAAGTGATATTGATGTTGGTCTTGGGTCGGCATGAATGTGTTCGGGGGAAATTTTATATTAATATTAATAAACTAGTGTTTTCTAAGTCGGATTATGATTATAATGAAAGAGTTTTTGTTTTCTATATGTTTTATTTAATTAAGTACTAATTTAAAGCTTTCTATAGATATATTTATCATGTCTAAATTGATCAAACTTGCTATAACCAGCTCACTGTCTGCCGTTGGTCGTTAGCTACTTTAAAAAACTAAAACTTACATTTAACGAATAAAAAAACTATCCAAATTTTCTAAATTACCTTAATAAAATAACGAAATGAAATACATCCACATTGCCATTTCATACAAAACTGAAGTATTCTAATTGCTGAAACAGTATAGTATACGCTGTTTTGGGAGAAGGGAAAATAAAATAAGGGCTTGGGTCGGACTCGGGCTGGTAACTATGATAAGCTGTCGGACACGGGCCGGGCTAGGTCCTGAGGATCTCGGGCCAGGGCCGGGCTAGGGCCTATATTTTAGGCCCTGTCCAGGGCTCTAAGTTAGGTGTTTTGGAGGTTTTTTCACTTAGTGCAGAAGAGTTTGAACAAAGCTTGAGAATGTTTGTTTTTAAATTCCTTGTTTTTATTGTTGTGATTATTATTATTATTATTACTATATATATTTTGTATTCCTTGTTTTTATTGTTGTAATTTTTTAATGACTATTTTACTTCATTTTATGTAAAGCACTTTGAATTACCACCGTGTATGAAATGTGCTATATAATTAAACTTGCCTTGGCTCTTAAAATACATCAGCTGTAATTTTAATTTAATACAGTCAAAGAAAGATGAATTGCTCTATTTTGGGATCACTTATTCAGTCACTTATTTGTGATGTCTGTTTCTTCATATTTTTTCAGTTTTGTTTATATGGTTGACAATGTCATGTTAAATGCTGTGTTTTCTTGTCGTTCTCAGCTGCTAACAGCAAATGGATTAAGAAACATCCCGAGTGTGGTTATAACCTGGTGAACTCTGCCCATCTGAAACCGGCCTGGGTGCTGGATAGAGCCCTGTGGCACGTCACCTGTGCTATAGCTGATGGCAAATACAAAGACAGTGGTCTTCCAGCCCTAATCCAGAATCACGAACACCTCCATGTGAGCCAGTCACTATCTGTGGAAGCTTAAAAACAGAATTCATTTTGAAGTATAAGGTGCTCCTATTTCCTTCAGAACAAACTCTAATGTGTTTTCGCTAGGCCATTCGTGGAGTTCTCTGGCATGATGTGTTTCCTAAGATTAAACTGTGGGAGTTCTTCCAAGTCAAATTGGAGCCGATGGTGGAGCAGTTCAGAACATTACTCCAAAGTGGTGAGTTCCTGGAAGGTTCTCAGACACTTACGTTAAGAGAAATGAAAATGTTAATGTGTTTAGTGGTTTGTTTTAAATTGTCTACACAGGAGCCAACCCTGATAGGAGCAAGACTGTCGGTAAACAGCAACTGAAGATCATTCAGGACCCTCAGTTCAGACGTTTTGGTAACACAGTGGACATGAACTCTGCACTAGAAAACTTTGTGCCCCATGGGTCAGTATGCTGCTGCATGTTTAAGCACATGTTCACTGTTGTCTGCTTATTGATTTTATGTTGTTGAATTATATATTAGTTTTATGTTGTTGTAGGAGCAGTCCTGGTGCCATTGAAGATTGCTGTAACTGGCTGAGGAGAAAACTGGAGGAACTCAATGGTGAGAAGTATCATGAAGTTAAGCACCATCAGGAGCAGGTGAGTCTCTTTTTATACATTTACCTCTAATTTCTTTGGAATCCAATGCAGTGATTTCAGTTCTTTACCATCAGGCTACTAACTGCATTGCTGAAACTGTAAGCTATGAAAGACTGGCGGACCACGGGCCCAAGTTGGGCCCCGTCACTAGGAAACATCCCCTGGTTACTAGGTAGCACAGTTCATTCCATCAGCCTCTGTTGAAGTTTTAGCATCATATTTATTTGTGTAATCAAGTTTGTGTGCTATGTTTGCTGTGATATATAACACCGTTTTGTCTATATGCAGATATTTCACTTTCCCATATGAGGAAGCAACTTTGGAGCAGGATTTGGAGCTGATGAATCAACCAGAAAAGTCATGTCACTTCCTGGCCCATAATGGATGGGTCATGGGGGACGATCCCCTGAGGAACTTCGCAGAGCCAGGTTTACCATTTTACCTTTCTGATCCAAATAAAAACATATAGATTAAGGCGGGAATAACTACAACCATCCTTTCAGTAGCTGACAAAAGCTCTTTTCTGAATGTGAACACTGTCTTTCACTAAATTGCATGTTCATTTATTTTTTCTTACTAAAATTGCAGTTTGAAAGAGCTTTGAACGTATTACTGTTCAAACGTTTGGGGTCTGCAATATTTTTTCTATATATATATATATATGAAGAGCTCTTTTCCAAAACGCTATAAATCCATTTTAATAGTTTTCATGAAAATGACATTTTTTTACCTAGACCCATACATTTTGTTAATATTCAATTTATCCTGTTAAAATGGTCTGTTGGCTCAGTCTGAACATGTTAAACAATGATTGTTAAATGAAACAACAATATTGTCGATTATAAATGCAAAGTTTTTTTTTTTTCAAAACGCTACAAATCCATCCTTTTTTTTATGTTGGTTTATGTCTTTAAAAAAAGAGAACATGCAACATATGACATCAGGGACTCATACTATAAACCGATCGCACCAGCCTTGTGTTGATGTAACCCGCCGCACCATCATCACACGAACGGGTCTCGAACCTGGGTCTCCGGTTCGGGATGCGGGCGCTTAACAAGGAACGCCAAAGGCTACAGCCTCTAGCGCCAATCGGTTAAACACCACCTTTATTTTTGTGATTTTCTTTGTCCAGTCTGCTTACCCCCAGGTGTAGGTCTCACTGGCTCATCCAGGCCATCAAAAGCGTTATTAGAGTTTAAAGCACTCATTTTGAAGACTGAGCACAAACAAACGCTTCAAAGCGTCATGTTGGATTGCATCGAACAAATTCTGATTGATCGAGAGGATATATCGCATTTAGGCTAAAACAGGTTCGGGCGCTTATAGCGGTTTGGAAAAGAACTGCATCTTGCAGTACATTTTAAACAAGGAAATATAGCGATTTGGCATGAAACATTGATGGAGCAGTGAATAGGTTCAGTACACAGCAAAATGGCATGATGAACTCATTTTTTTTAAATTTGGCGTTTATCGCGTTTTGGAAAAGAGCTCTTCATATATATATATATAAATTCATCAAGTATAGAATTCTTTTGTTTAAAATTACAAATACATTATATTTAAAAAAGCAAGTTCTTTTAAACTTTCTATTCATTAAAGTATCCACTGAAATCATGGCCAGCTGTTTTCAACTCTGATAATAATATGAAATGTTTCCTATGCAGCAAATTATTAGAGTTATTATTAGAGAATATTAGAGTAATAATTTCTGAAGGATAGTGTAACACTAAAAACTGGAGAAATTGTTGCTGGAAATCCATCTATGTAATCAAATGATTCTATTTTATTTTAAAATATATTCAAATAGACAACAGTTCTTTTCATTTTTTGTAATATTTCAACATTTTGCTGTTTTTAATGTTTTTTTATCATTATAAATGCAATCATGGTGAGCATAAGAGATCTTTCAGAAACATAAAAAAATATTACCTACCCCAAACTTTTAAATCCACTCCTCAGAAATAAACAGATTTGACACTATGCATCTAGGCCTATGTCACAATGGATTTCTATGAGAGCCGTGATGTCATTGTAAACACAAGGTGGCGATGTCAACACACTTACTAAACCCTAATCATTGGCAACGCTTAACAATCCTTTTGGCAGTAAGGTGATTTAAAGAAGCTTTTTCTTCTCCTCGTTCTGGTTAGGGTCCAATGTCTACATCAGGAGAGAGCTGATCTGCTGGGGTGACAGTGTTAAACTGCGCTATGGCAACGGGCCCGAGGACTGCCCCTACCTGTGGGCCCATATGCAGAAATATACCGAGATTACGGCCAAGCACTTTGTGGGAGTGCGTCTGGACAACTGCCATTCAACTCCACTGCATGTGGCTGAGGTACTGTGGCAATGTCAAAAGATGGATTATTATTTTGGCTAGATCACAGATGAATAAGGTGTTTGAGATTAACTATGTGTAAAGATGAATATTAGACATTGGGGGCAGGAAGAATTTATTTTTTTCTTACACACTTTTATATGACAAGATCGTTATTTATTCTCTTGATTAGTACATTTTGTATTATGATTGTTCCCCATGCAACCATTGCTCTGTCATTGGCTATACTTCACACTAAAGAATATTAAATGTGGCTTATTCTCCATCCTTTGCTTATTGATAAACCAGTGATGGTATAAGGGTCATGCTATGCCACTGATGCCATTTCCAATTTTAGTATGGTGTTTTTTTCAATATGAAAGTTTTAATATGATTTTTTTCTATTTAGACAAATTCATGTTTGAATCCTAATAAAATTAATTGAGCCATCTGGCCATGTTGGGATTAGTCATGTTGGTATTAGTTACACCCTCAGAAGGGTAACAGGGTTGACAGTATTACAGTTTAACATTACAAACTTTGTGCTCAAGAGCATGACACTACAAGTTAAAAATAAGTCATGATGATGTTTCTACTAATATCCACTTTCCACATGGATATTAGTACATAGATTTTACATAGATTAGTTTGTTTTTTTAATCAGAACAGATTTGGAGAAATGTTGCATTACATCGCTTAGTCACTGGTGAATCCTCTGCAGTGAATGGGTGCCGTCAGAATGAGAGTTCAAACAGCTGATAAAAACATCACAATAATCCACAAGTAATCCACATGACTCCAGTCCATCAAGTCTTCTAAAGTGAAAAGCTGTGTGTTTTTAAGAAACAGATCCATCATTAAAATGTTTACTAATCCATAATCCCTAACGCTTCCTCCAGAGAAAAAATCCATCACCTATTGTCCTCTCACATCAAAATCTACCGACATATTTGTTTAGAACTGGTTTTGCTTGTTAATTGTGCTTGATCTCTGCATATTTCTGTCATGATTCAGATGAGAGCAGTATTATAGATAGAGAACGTATATTTTAGCCAGAAGCAACAGTTTAAAGTATAAACATCTTAAACTATGAATTTATTTATTACAAACATGCAGCTTTTCACTTTAAAAGACATTAAATTGAAAGACTGGAGCCGTGTGGATTACTTGTGGATTATTGTGATGTTTTTCCAGCTGTTTAGATGCTTATTTTGATGGCACCCATTCACTGCAGAGGATTTAAGGCTGAATAAATGTTTATACATTACATTTAAGAGTGACTTTTTATCATAGGTGACTGTGTCAAAGTAATGTCCAAATAGCAGAAATGTAGATATTATTAAATCGGTAACAGCTGTTTATTATTGACAAATATCACCCAACAAACACTTTAGCATCGGTTGCCAGTTTTTTTAAGCCAGCAACCCCTCTCACTCAACTCATGTTGTGCTCTGCAGGCCATGTTGGCAGCAGCCAGATCAGTCAGACCCAATCTCTATGTGATAGCCGAGCTCTTTACAGGCAGCGAGCTGATTGACAATGTGTTTGTTAACCGGCTGGGAATAACCAGTCTTATCAGAGGTATTGGAGAGTCTCTTAGCATGACACTAACAATGTCTTATCTGTTTGTCTTTCTTTTTGCACTGCATCACCTGTCATTTCTTCTCTGAACTATCTCTGAATATATACGTCCAAAAACTCTCAAACCTGTTTTCTACTTGTCTCATTTTGGCTTCATTTGAGGCATGACTCGCTCCCTTTCTGAACCCATTTTTCACACGCCACCTGACATACTAACAACCGTGGTTTGGTATCCTCTTGGCTGTGCCTTAACCCTGCTTGCTGCAGTTCATGCTGGATGCTGCCCGCACCCTCAGGCCTGACCTGTACGTGGTGGCTGAGCTCTTCACAGGCAGCGAGGAGCTGGATAATGTCTTTGTGACTAAATTAGGAATCTGTTCACTCATCAGAGGTATGGCCTTCTAGTAATCCTGGTCTTGCATTTTGGCTGTTTTGTTATTGTTTTTGTTTAATTTGTGTATGACATGAAATCTAACTCCATCACACTTTTTAAACTGTTACACTAAAATCAACAATCAGAAGTTTGGGGTTGGAAAGATTTCACCAAGGCTGCATTTATCTGTTTAAAAAGACTATAGGAAGAGGAATATATTTTAAATAACTGTTTTCTGCTGATTTGCTGCCGAATTTGATTTCTTATTCTTATCAATACTTAATCATTTTGATAATTTTTTCAGTGTTCTTTGAAGAGAGTTTAAAATAGATTTTTTTTGTAATATTATAAATGTATTTACCGTCACTTTTGAAAAAGTTAGGTCCTACTAATAAAAGTAGTAATTTCTATCGAGATAAAAATCTTAATGACCCCAAACTTTTGTTTGTTGCTGTAAAGGTCTCTGCACACTGAGTCCGAAGTTTTCGCATGAGTTTTTTTGTATTCGTAATCCTAAAAATTTGTCACGCACAAAAAACTTGCACAATGAGTCCCGATGCATATTATTTCATCCGTTGCGAAAAAATTTGCAAAACGATACAAAATGTCTTCAAGCATTGAGGATGATTTTGTTGTCCTCTTGCTTCTTAAAGGAAATAAAAAGGAAATATTGGGTCCATGATGGGTCCATCCAATCCTAAAATATAGAGAGGATGGAGAATTCTGCCTCCAGGATTATGAAGTAAATGAACTTGACAATCGCCATTCTGGATTTTGGCGTTTGCTTGTACGGTGGCTCTGAACTGTCAAAACACCTCAAAATGCTTGTTACGGATGCAAAAAACGCCAAAAATCGAACTCGATCCAAATTAATTTATGACGGACAAAAATTTTGGAGGCAGTCTGTAAACGTGATTGACAGAACTTGAGGTCGTATTTATTTTTCAACGTGCAAACATTTCGGACGAAAATTTCTGACTCAGTGTGCAATGTCCAAAAATGTGCACTATGATTCTACCTAGCTTGACAGCTTAACCACAAAATGATTGTAATGCTCTTTAGCTCTATAGCTCTGTTTTTTAGCTTTTCATCATTTACTCGCCTCATGTTGTGCCAAACCTCTATTACTTTTTTTTTCTGGATTGGATCTTGGACCAACTTAAAAAAAATGGTCGCACCATAAAACTAACTAAAACAAATTGAAAGTATTTCATATGACATGCACATATATACAGTATATTACAAATCTTTTGATGTCAAACAAAAGATTTGAGTAATAAATGGACCTGATTTGAAGTCCTTATTTATTGAAAATTTTGACATCTAGCTCTCCTTGGTGTGTTCATGAGAGGTGGCAATGTCTAATTCAAAACAGATAACTTTTTTTAGTTAGATCTTTTAAATTAATCGATTGATCTGGTCCAAATTTATGTATTATACGTTTACATATAATATTGAATTTTGAAAAATGAAATGCTTACAGGTTTGCGATGACATAAGTGAATACTGATAAAGTTAAATTTTTTGTGAGAAGTAAGTAGCACGCATTAAATTCATTATTTCACTCATTCATCTTTGTGATGTCGTAGAGGCGATGAGTTCTGGAGACAGTCATGAGGAGGGAAGGCTGGTGTACCGGTATGGAGGGGAACCTGTGGGGGCTTTCCTTCAGCCCAGTCTCAGGCCTCTTGTGCCCAGTATTGCCCATGCCATGTTCCTAGACGTTACACATGATAATGAGTGTCCGATTCAGGTACAGCATTTCAAACACATATTACAGTGGGCTGGTGGAGCCACTTGAATGAGTTCTTATTTTGATGGTCTGTGTTATAGATCCGCTCTGTATATGATTCACTGCCCAGCTCTGCTATTGTGTCTATGGCCTGCTGTGCCACTGGTAGCACCAGAGGCTACGATGAGTTAGTACCCCACCAGGCAAGAGAACTTCACACACACTCACAAAACATGGATTGAGTTAATTTTTTGAGTACGTCTCAGAAGTCCTTCTTTATTGTATCTGCCATCAGATCTCAGTGGTATCAGAGGAGCGCTTCTATAGCAAATGGAATCCTCAGGCTAAGCCTTCGTCCCCTGATGAGGTCAACCTGCAGTCAGGAATCATCGCTGGAAAGCTGGCCCTCAACCGGCTACACCAGGAACTGGCATCAAAAGGCTTCAACCAGGTAAATGCAGTCTGCATTCCTCCTATAGGTCCACATTGACAGTTATGCCACATTGACTATATAGTAATAGTCCACTGTGTGATGTTAACACCAATGCAGGTTTGACAGAAGGGCACATCATGGCCACAGTGAGGGGAAAGTGTATACATTTATAAAAATAAGAATGATGATAAATCCATATTTATTTAAAAGCTTAATGAAAATCAAGTAAACACAATTATAAAACAGTGCAACTGGTGAATGGTTGAAATATTAACAAAATTAAAAACAACCAAAATAGGTATAATCATTTTGATGTAATGAGCTATTTGCACACGAGTTTGAGTAGATCCTACTTCATGAGTAGATCTGAAGACATCACACCTGTTTATGGCGATATGCCATGTGACACGAGTAAGGTTGCCAATACTTCAAGTTCATCTAGCAGGTTTTGCCAACACATCAAAATAATAAATGTACATATGGCGTGAAGGCAGCCTTTTTTCTGAACCTGGGAGAGTAGCCATGCCAGCTGTGCACAAAGGCTGTTTCTATAAAGTGGGGCAATTCTAACTTTGCAAGGACAGTCTGGCAGTATTGACTCATCAGCCTGTAAGTTTGTTTTCATATTTAAAGAATTTGCCAGAATTCATATTTTAAAGAAGTTTTGAGCTATGTAGAGTAGTGCTTGTTGTTTGTTGTTTCTTCAATCACAAATGCAGACATGGTAATGTTTACACGGCGCCATGCAATGCGACGCTTAAAAAGACAGTATACGTTATTACAATCAGTAATTATGTCCCCACTGGATGCAACAAATGCCTCGTTTATAATGGGTTTTATTGTTTTTGTCTCGTCGCACGGCATCAGAATACGGCGTAACATTTCTGTTACACACTTGAGGTATTCGGCCAATCACAACGCACTGGATAGCTGGCCAATCAGAGCACACCTCACTTCTCAGAATGATGAGCTTCTGTAAAAATCGACACGTTTCAGAAAGGTGGAGTAACAATAGTGTACAGCATGTGGAAAATAATGTGTTCTTTTAACCTTAAACCACATAAACACCAAACACCATATGCACCAAATACACAAAATAATGTTCTTTTTAGCAACGTCATATGACCCCTTTAACGGGATATATATATACCATATATACTGTAGATGTTTGTCTTTCTATGAATTCTTAGTCACATGTAATACATGTTAAATTATTTGTACATTATGAAATTTCATATTTATTGTCTTTGCCTTACTGTATTATGAATTTCAGTCTTTATATTTGTGTGTAATCATGTAGGCTGAATTTTTATTGTGGGTTACAAGTATACACATATGCAGTGTTACTCTAAAAAGTAAAGTTACTCTTACAAAGTAATTAGGGAGAATAAGAATTTAAGAATATTTTTTTATGTTTCACATACACAATTATACAGAGTATAACTAGCAGTAAAATGTGTTCTCTGCATTTAACCTATCCAAGTGCACACACACTTGGAGCAGTGGGCAGCCGACACTGCGGCGCCCGGGGAGCAGTTGGGGGTTCAGTGCCTTGTTCAAGGGTCTCACCTCAGTCATGACTCATGGACAATTCCTGCCGAAGCCGAGATTCGAACCCACAACCTCGGGTTACAAGTCCAACGCTCTATCCATTAGGACACGGCTGCCATTTCAAATTCCAATTCCATTTAAAAATCACTATGTACAATAAGATTATATGAGTCAATAAAAGATCCTACAGGAGAAATTACAATCCTATAAATAAAACACAATGTCCAATAAGATTCTAAGAATCAAATAAAATCCTACAGGACAAAGTAAAATTCCATTTAAATAAATCAGAATGTTCAATATGATTCTAAGAATCCAGTAAGATCCTATAGGATAAAGAGAAATTCCAATAGGAGTTTTTGACAAGGGAGCTAGATCTTTAAAGGGTTGGATCCAGACTGAAGCTTGTGTAATTCCTAGTTACCACGGGATGTCAATCCTGTGGCAGAAACAAATAGAGACATAATTAGCATAGCTGCTGTTCCAACCAAGCAAAAATTATTTGTTCAACCCTAGCTAAAGAATAATAATGTGCATTTGATCAGATATAACTGCAGTACGAGATTATAAGATGCATTGTATGAATGCTTGGCTAAAAAGATGTGTCTTTAATCTGTATTTAAATAGAGAGAGTTTGTTTGAACCCCACACGTTATCAGGAAGGCTATTCCAGAGTTTGGAATTAAAATGTGAAAAAGCTCTACCTCCTTTAGTGGACTTGGCTATCCTTGGCTATGGACTTGAGTTTTGCAATCTTAGGGAGCGTGATGGATTGTAACGAGATAAAAGACTAGTTGGGTACACAGGAGCTAAACCATTAAGGGCCTTATAGGTAAGTAATAATGTTTTGTAACTGATACGGAACTTAATAGGTAGCCAGTGCAGAGACCATACAATTGGAGTAATATGATCATATTTTCTTGACCTGGTAAGGACTCTAGCCGCAGCATTTTTGAACTATCTGTAGCTTGTTTATTCAAGATGCAGGACAACCACCTAGCAGTGCATTACAATAGTCCAGGTCATGAATGCATGAAGTAGATTTTCTGCATCAGAAACATATTTCGAAGCTTGGCAATGTTTCTAAGATGGAAGAATGCTGTTTTTGTAACATGGGAAGTATGATTTTCACAGGACAAGTTGCTGTCTAATATAACACCCAGATTTTTGGCAACTAATTAGATCTTTGTCTATCTTCGGAAAACAAATTAAGATATTTTTTATGAAATCCGAGAGCTTTCTGATTCTACATAGACCGCAACACAACTGACACGTTCAAGGCCCAGAAAAATTGTAAGGTTAAAATAGTCCATGTGACATCAGTGGTTCAACCTTAATTTTATGAAGCTACAAGAATACTTTTTGTGCGCAAAGGAAAAAAACAACGACTTTATTCAACAATTCTTTCTCTTCCGTGTCTTTCTTCAACACGCGTTCAAGAGAGTATCAGGACACATGCATGTGATGCTGCTAACTATTTTAACAATGTCCTTACTATGTTTCTGTGCCTTGAACATCATAGTTGTGTTGCTGTCTATGCAGGGTCAGAAAACTCTCAGATTATATTAAAAATATTTAAATTTGTGTTCTTAAGATGAACGAAGGTCTTACGAGTTTGGAACAACACGAGGGTGAGATAAAGTACCATGTCAATGACAGAATTTTTTTTTCGGGTGACCTATCCCTTTAAATTAAAAATAAAACTGGTATGCAAAACTATAATAAACTTTCACAAGCTTTATCAATATGTATTTGGGTGTTTTCTTAGGTGTTTGTAGACCAAGTGGATGAGGACATCGTGGCGGTCACCCGGCATTGTCCCAGTTCGCACCAGTCAGTGGTGGCTGTGTGCCGCACTGCTTTCAAGAACCCCAAACACCATCGCTACACAGACGAAGTTCCACCGATGTGCATCCCAGGTGTGTCAAAAATCCGCTGCTCCTTATCAGAGAGGCTGAACCTTCTTTGTTTAACTGGATGAGATTTCCTCTCTCGCTTGCCCTCATTGGGTTCTGTTCTGACATCTGGTTTTATTCTGTCTCAATAATGTGTCCTTGGATTTAATTCCTAACTGGAAGCCAAACTGAAATCTTTCTGAAATCTCACAGGTAAGATAGAGGAGGTGGTGCTGGAGGCGCGTACCGTAGAGAGGCAGGCGGACTCCTACAAAGAAGATGAGAGGAGCATTAATGGCATGCCTGGGTACTCGGTGGAGATTAAAGAGCACATCCAGGTAACCTGAGTGCTGTGAGACTGCTCTAATTATAAGTGTCCTAAGCCAACACAATGGCCTCTGCTGAGAACAGTCCTTCACAAAACGGCAAAGTTCAACCCCTACCCTGCAGTTTAAACACCACAGCCCTCAAAGAGCTCTGGTTTCCTCTCAACAACTTGTTTTGGTAAACCTCCCTTTTCCTGCCTGGCTGTAAATGTCTGCTGCCCGGACTTGCATGGCCTTTTGATTGCCTGTACTGTCAACACTGCACGAGTTAATCTTATCTTTTGGTCTCAGAAGTTCCTTTGTTTGCGTCTCTGTCTTTTCTCAGCTGAAAGACAGTAAGGTGGTGCGGCAGGCTGGGGTGACGACTCGAGGGCGCAGTGAATATGTGCAGGAGATCGTGTTTGAGCAGCTGACACCTGGAAGCGTTATTGCTTTCAGGTTAGACTTCAAAAGCATTTACTCTCCCTGAAAGTGAATCAGGATTTTACCTAGATTTTACAATGAAGACGTTATCCAATCCAACATTGTACAACATTTCTACAAAGAGCAACAAAAATGTCATTAAAACTTAAATTTTAAATGTGTTTACTGTACATTAACAGGAACTGAATAGGCCTGTTTAAATTAAGCGTTATAGTCTAAAGATGACAACTGACTTTTTTATAGTCAGCCAATAGCCTCGTGGACAGCACGCCGACATATAGCGCCATTGCGTTTCGAGCAGCATTTTGCATTTGAAATAGAAAACTTTTGTGATATTATGAATTATTTACCTTCACTGGTGATACATTTTATGTCTCTTTTCTGACTGAAAGTAAACATTTAACTTGCTAACCACAACATTTTCAACAGTAGTGTTTTTTTTTTATAAGTTTAAAATGTGAAGTGTCTTTCTTTCTCAGAGTGAGTCTGGACCCCAAATCTCAGGAGCTAGTTGGTGTGTTAAGGAACCATGTCATTCAGTTCAATCCACTGTATAAAGCAGGAAGTCTGCCTGATCCAAACACACCCGACATACTAAAGAATCCACTCACACAGTGAGTTCATTTCATCTACATTTATGCTTTCCACCATCATGGTGCTGGTTCCAAGTCTAGATCCTTTCTGCCCATTTACACTAAAGCTAATGGACATCCGGATCCTTTTTTGTTGTTGTGCTTAAGAGCTACTGCAGCCTTGTAGTCTTGATCGCCTTTATAGATTTTGAACTGAACTGAACACTTATGAGTTCTGAAGATGCCTTTTTGTGTTTCTTCTCTACACCAGGATTATGTCTAAGATGACTCTAGCTGATATAAACATTCTTCTGTTTCGCTGTGATGCAGAGGAGAAGGAAGATGAAGGGGGCTGCTACAACATCCCTGGCTGGAAGCCACTTAAATACGGTGGTCTGCAAGGTACAGATGAAACTTGCTTTTTTCATACAACAATATACATTAGGTTTGTATTTTGTGCAATTAAATGCTTTTCACGTGTCTTTAATAAATCCCAATAACTGGCAAAAAAAATTAGTAATTTCCTTCTCACAGGTCTGTTGTCGGTGATGGCAGACATTCGACCCAAAAATGATCTTGGCCACCCATTCTGTGACAACCTAAGGCAAGGGGATTGGATGATTGACTTTGTGAGCAATAGACTGATGTCACGCGGGGGCACACTAGCCGAGGTAAATGAGTCAAGCAATCAAAATAAATACTCTATGTTGCTGATAATCTCAGGGTGTTAGCTGCGGTTAAACTCCAGAGTTACCAATTGTTGCTCCAATTCTTAAGTCCAGTAGTTAAATTTGTCACTAACGTGTTCTTAGGTGGGTCAGTGGTTCCAGGCTATGTTTGCATACCTGAAGCACATCCCTCGTTACCTCATTCCCTGTTATTTTGATGCCATCCTGGTAGGGGCCTACACTACTGCGCTTGATGTGGCCTTCAAACAGATGTCAAGGTCAGTGTCTCTAGAGGACTGAGACAGATCATCCTGGTGTTTGTGTCTATTATGTCCTATCCTGTCATCAACTTTTGTTGGGTTCTATAGGGGCTTTTGCACCAGAAGAACCTTTTTATAGTTCCTAGAACTATTGGCGAAAGTACACGTTATTGGCATGTCCGCACCACAGGAAATAAGAACTAGGTTTTTAGCTACTTAGCTACCCCAATTTAGCTATTTTCTACTAAATTATCTCCTCAGAGTAGTGCTAAAACGGTTCTATAGGAACAACCAGTGATGTAAGTGTACACTCATTGGCCAAACTCATACAAAACACTGGCTACCCGGCGTTAAAAAAAAGCCTTGTAAACATATCTACTTCACAAACATGGAAAACAGCGATAATGGCAGTTAGCTGTTTTCTGCCATGTTGTGTTCTTTTCTCAACCTCGATGATATGTAACACTGAAAGTTGTCATAGGAGACTTTGTCTCTTAGCCCAACTTTTTGCTATTTCAATCATGTAAAATGTTGTGTTTACATTCCTTCTCCGTTATCACTGAGTGAAACAAAAACTGCTCCAATCACGATGTGATAGTGAAAGTGTGAAAGGGACGTGACATACAGCCAAGTATGGTGACTCATACTCGGAATTCGTGCTCTGCATTTAATCCATCCAAGTGCACACACACAGTAGTGAACACACACACCATGAACACACACCCGGAGCAGTGGTCAGCCATTTATGCTGCGGCCCGGGGAGCAGTTGGGGGTTCAGTGCCTTGCTCAAGGGCACCTCGTCGTGGTATTGAAGGTGGAGAGAGCACTGTACATTCACTCCCCCCGCCTACAAGGTAATTAATCTGTTATGTAGCAATCTTTTTATTTACTTTGAACCTGGTCCATCTCAGTACTGTGTGCCATGTGAATTTTCTTTAGCCCTCCTCCTCCCCAGCACCACCAATCTAGATCTGCTACTGGGTTCTATCTCCTTTAATTTGCAGAAGCAGTACAAATCCTAATCCCTGTAATTATTATCCTGTTTCAGCAGTAAACCTTCACTCATGCCATGCGTAGCATGTCTAAATCCGCCAAGATTAATCCTGCATACACTCTGTTGTTTTATCAATAAAATTGGTAAAATCTATTTTAAGAGTTGTCATGATTGAAAGTATGCTCAAGTTTCTATAATTCTAGAATTTCCTGTGGGCTGTTATAAGATTACCCTTATTGTGTGCGTGTGTGTGTGTGTTAGTTTTGTGCAGAATGGCTCATCTTTTGTGAAGCTGTTGGCTCTCGGATCGGTGCAAATGTGTGCTGTTGGACGTTTTCCAGCTCTTCCACCTCTCTCACCAGCCCTGAGTGATGTGCCTTACCGCGTCAATGAGATCACAAAGAAGAAGGAGCAGTGCTGTGTTTCCATGGCTGCAGGTGACTCCAGATTAACCCACAGAAAACCCTAAATAATATGTCAGAATGAAGTTACACAAGTTGCCAGAGGATATGAATTGTTAAGTGTTGCTTGCTGAGTAGCGAAAGTATCTGGGCTGGTAACACAGGATTGTAGGATTAAATGTAACAGTGCCTTGGTACAGTGATCTGTTATTATTCTTGGTCTTGATGATTTCTTCATTCCACAGGCCTACCTCATTTCTCCGCTGGAATCTTCCGTTGTTGGGGAAGGGACACATTCATCGCCCTGCGAGGACTAATGCTGGTCACAGGCCGTCACTTGGAGGCCAGGTACTCCATTAACTGAGACCAAGAATGCGTAAGAATGTAAATTTAGTATATGCTTAATTTATTAGTTTAAATTATCAATCTCCGTTGATCCAGAATCATTTGGGAAAGATTTGTGATGCTTCATTTTCCCCCTCAATGGATGACCTTAGATTTGAAATAAAAATCATTTTATTCTTGAGCCTCTAGAGATGAGATGAGATTTCTTCCTCTCAGTTCTTTTCTTTCCTCTACATCCTGCTTTACAGGAACATCATTCTGGCCTTTGCTGGCACAATGAGACATGGATTGATTCCTAACCTGCTGGGAGAGGGTGTAGGGGCCCGTTTTAATTGCCGTGACGCAGTATGGTGGTGGCTGCAGTGCGTTCAGGACTACTGTACTATGATACCCAATGGCACTGACATTCTCCAATGCCCTGTGTCCAGGATGTACCCCACAGACGACTCTGAACCCCTGACAGCTGGCACTGTGGTGAGCACACCACCAAAGTAAAAAAACAACAACATTGATTTTAAATAGTAAAGACACTCTACATTTTGTGTTCTTGCTGACTAAAAGTAATAATTTCTTTAATAAATGTTCAGTTGTATTCAACCAATATGTTTTTCAGGGTCAATGCCGATACTGATTCTTACAGATCAAGTAGACCGATAACCAATAATTTTAACTAATATTTACTGAATGTCTGGTGTAAAATGAAAATTAATGTCAAAATTAAGAATAACAAGGTCTCTGACAAAAACTATCAATGCTTCAAAATAATTTTATCGGCAAATTGGTTTTAAAAATATCCGTTACCGATAACCAGGAAAATGCTCAATATCAGCACCAGTATTCGGCCTGGCCGATAATCGGCCGACGCCTCATCGAAGTTATAATAGACTATATAATGCCTTGTGAATATAAATTTTGGTGTCACTGTTACCCAGATATCATCTATATTGTTTTGTTTCGGTAATGCCACAGGATCAGCTGCTGTATGAGGTCATTCATGAGGCCATGGAGCGCCACATGCAGGGTATAGAGTTCAGAGAGAGGAAAGCTGGAC
This sequence comes from Gymnocypris eckloni scoliostomus, assembly GCA_027564155.1. Lineage (NCBI taxonomy): Eukaryota > Metazoa > Chordata > Actinopteri > Cypriniformes > Cyprinidae > Gymnocypris > Gymnocypris eckloni. The sequence goes on along the minus strand of CM050422.1, from coordinate 19,064,337 downwards.
CTCAAATTGACAACAACATGAGAGACGAAGGTAAACCCTTTTTAAAATATTTGTAGGACTTTCTTCAAGATTCCTTTGAGAAAATGTTGAATCTATTATATTCTAAACTTTATCAGGCTTCAACATTGTGGCCAAGGTGAACCCCGACACTGGCTTTGTGTATGGTGGAAATCAGTTCAACTGTGGGACCTGGATGGACAAAATGGGAGAAAGCGAGAGGGCCCACAACAAAGGGATACCAGCTACACCTAGGCATGTGTTGAAATCTCTTAAAGCCAAATATATTATATTTATAAGATGCCATTTATGATTGGATCTCTTTCTATGTCTGTTGCCATCATTCAATATAACTCTTGTGTTCCTAATGCAGAGATGGATCAGCGGTGGAAATAGTGGGTCTGTGCAAATCTACATTGCGTTGGCTGGTGGCGCTACATAAACAAGGGCTCTTTCCTTACAATAGTGTGGCCATACACAAAGAAGGTGAGCTCAGATGGCCCTTATTAGTTCTCATAAGATTAGTTTGTTCCAAAACTTAGCAATCTGCCTTTCTAAGGCATCATAAAGCACTCTCCCAATGTGCAGTCTGTTTCAAAAGGGTTGAAAGCTAAATTATGTTGCCCTCTTAGATGTGTTGTTCAACAAGTTAATGGGGAAACTTGTAGTTTAAGTAATAATATGATATGGTTCACTTTATATGCCACAGGAGCAAAATCTGAGTAGCTCCTTTTTTCACAAGCTTGCAGAGAAAGGCTTACAAAAAAATTACTTAAGCACTTAAACATGGAAAAGTTGTATGTTCATGATATGACCAATAGTTGTTCATAATAGATTACTTATATTTCTAATGGTGTGACTACCAGCTCAGACCCAACTTTCCCATTGCCATGGTGGTGGTGAGGATTTGCTCTAACACACTTGTTTAGATAAAAAAGATCTCCGGGCAAAAAAAGACCATATATTTTATATATATATTTATTTATTTGCAAATGTATATGCCTATCATTTTTTGCATGTTTGCTTATTTATTTATGTATTTGCTATATATATTATTTGTTATTATATATATATATATATATATATATATATATACATTATTTGTTATATTTCATAGTGTTTTATCTTGATTTTTATTATAATCTAAAATTATTTACAGCTTTTTCTATGTTTTATGTTCATTTGATTTTATAATTACCAACTATAATTACTCAAATCAATGGTTTATTTAAAATTGTTGTTTATTCACATCAAGTCTTTGTAAACTGGTGACATGCTATGTTTTTATGTGAGTAAGAAAAAGGTGCCATTACAGGGCTCAAAAATTTCAGTCAAAATCAATTTTAGGAAGCAAATTATTGTTTCTGATTCCTTGGCTGGTGAGGATCTAAGTTAGTGAGTAAATGTTTAAAGGATACCTATTATGACCTGTACAAGCTGTAATATAAGTCTCATGTGTCCCCAGAATGTGTATGAGAAGTTTCAGCTCAAAATACCCCACAGATAATTTATTATATAATTTAAAAAAAATCCTATTTTGAGTGCCTTTACAGCTCGTTCCTCAGATAATCTGCTAAAAAAACAACATATTAGTTAAAACTTCTGATATACAGTTTTCTGAGCGCACACATCCGAAGCACTCACACAGAAAGCGTCTGTCACACTGCATGCAAGTATTAAACTAAGTTCTCTTTCATGTCTTATTGCGCTTAAACTGTCAAATACACACAAGTTCATGTTAAAAACACATACTAGTTACAAAAACAGTTATATGAAGGTAAACAGCTGGGAAATAAACCACATGTTTGTATTAGAGCTGTGTGGTGTAATATACAGTAAATTAATCAATAAATCCACTGCTTTTTTGTCTCCTCTGTGGCTGGGACTCTAAATAGAGTTCTGTGCTCAATGCATCCAAAGACAGAACAGTTATCATGCTTTGCTCAAATGTTTGCCATGGCATTAGAACTGGCACACCATTGTTGCTTGTCATCACACAATGGTGGCGCCTTGAGTGGAAACTTGCAGTTTAAGGTGCGGTAATAATATGATATGGTTCCCTTTATATGCCACAGGGGGAGCAAAATCTGAGTAGCTCCTTTTTTCACAAGCTTGCAGAGAAAGGCTTACAAAAAAATTACTTAAGCACTTAAACATGGAAAAAGTTGTATTTTCATGATATGTCACCCTTTAATAGTTATAAATCATTATTATATTTCTAATGGTTTTCCTTCCTAGGCTCCAGAGCTATTTACTGTGGAGCATGCTTGGGGAGCACTGGACATTGCAGAAGAGAAACTGCTGGGACCTCTTGGGATGAAGACCTTAGACCCAGAGTGAGAGTCCTTCAATGAATTATACTGCATTACCTGCAACATTCTTCCTGCTTCCTGTGTGTGACTCGTGATTTGTTTGTTTGAATAGTGACATGGTCTACTGTGGCGTTTATGATAATTCTCTGGACATTGACAACTACAACCTCGCCAGGGGCTTCAACTACCATCAAGGCCCTGTAAGATCATTTGTACTGCTTCATCAGCACAATTTCTGATTGTTTTAGGATTCTTAATGTTTTTATACATCTACCTCATTAGGAGTGGCTCTGGCCTATCGGTTACTTCCTCCGTGCAAAGATTTACTTTGCAAAGAAGCTTGGGAAAGACACCTATGACAAAACTGTGCATTTGGTGAAGAATGTCCTCTCTCGTCATTATGTCCACATGGAAAGGTAAATGCTACATAAACAATTATTGCCCTCAGAAACAGTAAACAATATCATTGGTTGACTAAAATGGGTTTTAAAATCACTGGTGTCATGACTTATAGCTGGAATATAGCAAATATTACCTAAAATTACATTATATTAATAAAATGAGAAATTAGCAAATGAGATATAGACAACAACATGTATGATGCTAATATAATGGTCTGTCACTAGGTGCATTTCCAGTACAGATTTGCGCAAAACTTTTACGATATTTTATAAATGTCAATAAAAAACTATTGCGAAATGACGCCTTTCCATTAACCAATGTTATGCAACTAAATTTTTTTTTTTTCCTCTTGCGTTAAGTCATGGTGACAGATGTTGGTAGGTTTAGGTATATCGCAGGCACTGCACTACCCATTATTTTTAAGTGAATGAGATGCCTCTTCTGGGATGCTTCTGAAACGTGCCTCAGCGCGGCTGCTATAAACCCGAGTATTTACTAGAGGGGTAAATTTGTATTAAGTAAAGTATTGACTGATCAAAATGTTGATCAGCTCTGGTGACCGTGTTGAAGCCGTAATGTGCTGCAGACGTTTGTAGTGTAAATGCAGCTTAATGTGACGATTAAACTTCAAAAAGCTATAAATAAATATGAGCGCTACACTTTTCGAAGTCCAGTGCTGCGCTACTGTGTGTTCTGCTGTCACCGCGGAAACCGCTCCGAAAGCACCTCCTGCTGGCAGAGAATGTTCAATAAGGCTGTTGTGAGTAGGGTATTCATGCAATATCGGAGGCTGTAGTTTCAGAGCCGGATTTCTAGGACCCTATTATGGTATTTTTTTTGTCTGTTTGTTTTTTAATTATTGAATTAATTTATTTTTTTGTATGTATTATGTCAGGTCTTCCAGACAGTTCTAACAAACCATTACAATTAATCCAGGCAGCAAGATTAATTTTTATGAGCTAAAAAGAATGTAAGGTAGAATGAAGAATGTCACGCCTCTGTTTATCTATTTTCACTGGCTACAAATAGCTGCTCGCATAAAATTCAAGGCATTAATGTTTGCCAACAAAAGCACCACTGGCTCTGCACACCTTTATCTAAATGTAATACTTCAGACTTATGTGCCTCTAGAAGCTTGCATTCTGCAAGTGAACGTTTCTTTATTGTTCATCCGTCCTTCGGATGAGACGTTAAACCGAGGTCCTGACTCTCTGTGGTCATTAAAAATCCCATGGGACTTCTCGTAAAGAGTAGGGGTGTAAGCCTGGTGTCATTGCCATATTCCCTCCACTGGCCCTTGTTAATCATGGCCTCCTAATAATCCCTAACCACTTGATTGGCTCTATCTCTCTCATCTCCACCTGTAGCTGGTGTGTGGTGAGCGCACTGAGTTGTCCTGTGGCAGCCGTCGCATCATCCAAGTGTATGCTGGTGGTGGCTGAGAAGAAACCCCCCACATAATTGTAAAGCGCTTTGGGTGTACAGCAATACACAATAAAGCAATATATAAATGCATCATTCATTCATTCATTCATTCATTCATCCCAAAGAAGCACAAAATCACTTTCACAGACTTATACATTAACTGTTCCCTCCTGCCCAACTCAATCCCTGCAGCTGAGTCCTTAGCCATCTTCAAGAATCGACTAAAAACACATCTCTTCCATCTTTATTTGACCCTCTAACTCTAGTACTCTCTATTGCTATTCTATTCTTTAAAAAAAAAACTTGTCCCTTTTAGACTTCTTTTTGTATTCTATCTGTTTTCTTTTATTTATTATAAAAAAATTTACTTGATAAGTGTACTGCGTTAAGCTAATTGAGACTTGTTGTAGCACTTTATTGCTATAGTATTGCACTTTTGTTGATATTGATTGTTTACATTTTGCTCATTTTTAAGTCGCTTTGGATAAAAGCATCTGCTAAATGACCAAATATTAGTGGCTCATACTATTTTATAGCACTTGCTATTCGATTCTGTATATTATTATTTTTAAATAATTATGTAGTTGTTTAATTGTATACATGTCATTATTGTCCCAACCAACTCCTAACCCTAAACACACCCGTTGGTAACTCTCTTGAAATATTTAACCTAATTTATTTCTATATATTCTGGTTTTAAATTCAGTTTTCTTGGAAAGGAATACTTGTGTCTGTGAGAGACTTCAGTTCATTAGCCGCAGCGCTTCATGTCTGATGTGTGACACTTAAAGTGCAGTAAATGGTAAAACAATTGTGGTACAAATTAGTGTGATTTATTAGTACTTTAATAAATGTAAAATAATTTAAATACAAATACTAAATTTGCAACATCCAGCTGCACAATGAACTGTTTTGCACAGCTAAAAATGCTAAATGGAGATTGCTGATACCCTCTCAAACGGTTCACGCTAGCTCTTACATTAAAAATAAGATGGAAAGATAACATAATGTATAGTTTCCATGGATCTAGTCTTTGCATTTGTTTTTGATGTTTGAATCAGGTCTCCTCTGTTGGAGTAGATGGCGCTGTCCCAAAAAATAGGGTCCCGTGCAGTCCTAGAACTGCAGCCTCTGGTATTGCAGGAGCATTGGGTTGTTTTTTGTTCAGACCAATGCAAAAATCGGCCCATGTTTTTAACCTGCAAACACGCAGAGCTGTAAATGTGAACTGGTGGATCGAGAAGAAGATAATCAATTATAAAAATCTAAACAGTAAAATGTGTTTGTTATTTAATTAATATAATAATTTATTGATAATAACCATTTTCTCATCCATTGTGAAATGGCTCATCCAGGCTGAAATGTGAAGTGTATCATTTTATACATCTTTGTTTTCCTGAAAACGTATCTGAACTGAAAATCTGAAAAAATCTTATTAGTTTACCATAGACATTGCCTTATCCTGCTCATATGGTATACATTTGATTTGTGCTGGTCTTAAAAAGTCTTAAATTTGAGCTTAAAAATCTTGCAGCAACCCTGCATGGAGATCAAATCTGCATAATGTGGCCATGTAATCAGGATCTGATATATCTGTTTTCTGTTCCTCAGGTCATCCTGGAAGGGACTGCCAGAGCTCACTAATGAGAATGGCCAGTACTGCCCTTTTAGCTGTGAAACCCAGGCCTGGTCTCTTGCCACCGTGCTTGAGGTTCTTCATGATCTGTGAGCAGAGATTATGCACCCTCGTCTTCCACAAATGTTCCTGTGCAATCTTGTTTTTGTGTGCTGTTTAACTGATCAGGTCTGAGGACACGTTACCACCCTGAGCTGATGGTGTAAAGTACAAAAGTGTAAAGTACAACAGAATGTCCTGTACTTCAGAATTAGAACAAGATTTCCTTTTTCCTCATATTCCCCGCACTTGCTCATCCAGCTTCTACTAGACTACTAGAGATTGCAAGTTTGCCCTTTATGTAGCTGAGGTACTTCATTAAAATGTTGCTGTAATTCTGTCAGAATATTCAGAACATGTCTAGTATAACCTATAATTAGTTAATGTGTAGTGTTTGTCCTTTTAACTGTGATGTAACGTAACTTTTGAAACTCACTAAAGTTTTTTTTTGCATGTTTCGAAATGACTGAATAATTAGGACAACTAAAACTGGATAGATGAGAAATAAAAAGAATATTTAAAGACTGGGTATCTGGAAAATATTATTTTTAAACCGTATCACTTTTTGTTTTTAATTCAGAAAGCACAGACATTTTCGTTGCCAATTATTTATTTTATTACATATTTAAAGTATTCACATTCTCCATAGTTATTGCGTAGCTATATTCCACGAATGCGATAAAAACTTTTATTATCAAGTTTTATTGCTTTTTATCAAAGGTTGGTCAAAAGAAAAAGTGAGTGCAAAATTAGTGCATGGAGAATCACATTGAGCCACACTGCACCCAAATGTCTGTTTTTGTGGCTGGAGTTCTGTTGGGGAAAAAAACATAAAAGAACAATCAAACACTTGGTTATGAGAAAATAGGAGCATGTTTATTAGAATACTCACTGGTAAAGAACTAGTTTGCTGAGAAGCAGCTGGTGGTTTTATTGTTGTAGAGGTCTGATTGCCAATTGACTGAATTACAGAGCTGTTCACCATGGTCCAAAAATATCTATAGTCTCTGACAAATGTCACACTGAAAGGGCATTGAAATAATGGAGAATTATGATCAAGTGTTTAATTTGAAGAGATTACTAGTGTATTTGCCTCTTTAAACAAGAGTTAAACACATACAAGAACTGAATATCACCCAAGGAGGAGTTTGTCGGTGCTTCCCATGTAGCCTCAAACTGGGATTTCTTGTCTGCAGATGCTTGGCTAAGAGTTGAGTTCTGAAGGCCAAAATCAGAGCGTTTCCATGACTCATGCCTCATTTTAGCGTTAAAGCAAATACTGCACCTAATATTTAAATTTCTGAATTGAATAGGAATGAGAAATTGAATGTATTAGCTCCATCTTAAAATAACCATAAAGCACCTCTATGTTGAAGCAGTTCAGGGCACAGGATTGGTTGATATTTATTGATGTAAAGTGTCCCACTGCAGTTTTTCCATCCACCTCTCGAGCCTGTAACATGAAGCCTTGGAATTCGGAGGCATTCTCTGCCGCCTGCAGGGTTACTGAGAGTTAAACAGAGATGTGTGTTGACCTCTCAGGTTTGTTGGTGTAACTTGAGTTGATCCCTGCTGCTTACATAATCATGAGCTTTTCATCACTGAGGTAATAATATGAGGCCATGAAATTACCAAGTACATCTGACGGGAGAACTTTACTATTTTACAAGGTGGTGATTTTGTATTAATTCTTATTGAAATTTGTATAAAATATTTTTAAACATTGTATAAAAACGTGAATGAAATTGTACAAATTTGTACGAATTCATACAAATTAGCCACCAATTCACCAAAGTGCAAAATGGCATCAAATTGACATGAGATTGTTGGAAATCCCTCTAAATAATACAGCATCATTTCAAAGTGTTAAGGAGTAGTTGCTTAGAGAATCTGAAGAAAATCCCAATAAATAAAAAAATATTTAGTTTTGAGCCATCAGTGTTAGTGTACTCATAAGTAAAAAATATATATATATATAATTAATTAATTTAAAATTACACATACACATTTAAAAACAGTTTTTCTTTTTCTGGGAAGTTAAATAATGATGATTCACCCTGACCTGCACTGTGCAGATTTCTGTCCAATCAAATGCTCTGTAGAATGAAAAAGTCCCTCCCCCAATACAATCTGCAACTGATTAGCATATAGCAGATCGGGTTCATGGTTGTGATGTAACAATAGTCTATTTTATTATTTGGTATGTCGAGTTATTTGATATGATCTGCCTTAAAATCCTGTTTTAATAGGAAAAACATCAGCATATGAGGAAGTATGTGCTTGTCCATCTTTAAAAATCTCATTCATTAAAGGAATAGTTCATCCTAAAATGAAAATTTGCTGAAAATGTACTCCCCATGAGGCCACCATCATTGCTCACAAATGTGAATGGGTGCTGCTAGGATGCCCAAACTGCTGATAAAAGCATAACAATAATCCAATAATCCACATGTCTCCATCTTTTTAACTTTAAGGGGAGACACTGCAGGCAAAAACGTTCGGTTACGACTGTAACCTCGGTTCCCTGAAGAGGGAACGAATGTTGCGTCGATTCTGAGAAGAGGGAACGAACGTTGCGTCGATTCTGACGCTAGGGGAACGCTTAGCGTGATATGTCTTGAAGCACATATGAAATCAATCCAAGGTGTAATGGGATGTCAGAGCAGGTGGACGTCATAAACCAGGAAGATATAAAGCCTGTCCAAACAAAGCTGTCACTAGCTTAAAGTGTGAGCAAGTTGCCTACAGGCACGAAGGAGGTATGGCATGGGACACAACTTTCATTTCCTTTTCAGGGAACCGAGGTTACAGTTGTAACCGAACATTCCTTTTCAAAGGAACTCTCGTTGCGTCGATTCTGACGCTAGGGGAACGTCAATATAACACCTCCATAGCGACGAGTGCCTGTCCTGTGTGAAATCTAAAGAGCAGCACTAGGACGAGAGCACTTGGGAACCTGGGGTAGAGTCCAGGTCCAAAGAATAAAATCTGATGAATGTGTGTGGTGAGGACCAACCTGCCACATCACAAACCTCTTGGAGAGCAACTCCTGATATAAGGGCCTTAGAGGCCACCATACTCCTGGTCGAGTGGGACCAGACAGCCATAGGAGAAGGTTGACCGGCCGACTCATAAACAAGTGAGATGGCCTCAACCACCCACTTTCTCATTGTTTGCTTAGATGCAGGGGACCCCTTGTTAGGAGGTCAAAATCATACAAAAAACTGTTCATTTTTACACTACAGGGCAGCTCTGTTGACATAAGCATCTAATGCCCACACTGGGCAAAGCAAATTGTGCCTTTCCTGGTCCGCATTCTGAAATGGAGGAGGAAGGGGCGCTGTAGTGTAGAATGGTCTCAACAACCTCGGTTGAGAGACCTGAGTCTATGAGCTGGGCCCCCTCAGTGGCCAAACCCACAGTTTCCACAGTTCTGGTTGGGGGTAAAATATCAAGCCCCCTGCTTGGGACAGAAGGTTCCTCCTGACGGGGAGCTCCAGAGGAGGCCCAAAGGGATATTGGTATGCTCTGCCCCCAAAAGCGAACCTCAGGTACTTCCTGTGATACGGAAGGATGGATATGTGGAAGTATGCGTCCTTGAGATCTATCGTGACAAACCAATCCTTGGATCTGATCTGTGGCATGAGTTGTCTTAATGTAACATCTTGAACTTGAGCTGCATGATGGAGTCATTCAGAACTCAAAGATCTAAAATGGGACGCAACCCCCCATCCTTCTTTGGAACTATGAAATACTGGCTGTAAAACCTGGTTTCCTGTTGGAGTGAGGTACATATTCTATGGCCCCTTTCTCTAACAGAGCTTTCACTTCTTGTTCCATTACCAGAACCTGCTGGGGGGCCACCTCGGTGGGGAAAAAAAACATAAACCTGGGTGGGCGAGACCCAAACTGTATTTGATACCCTTTTTTCTATAGTCTGCAGGACCCAACGAGATATATTTGGCAGAAGTTTCCATGCTGTCAAAATTCTACTTGAGGTACCAGCTTCGCGAGACTGGTTTCTGGATTTATATGTAGTTGTGCAGTCAGAACGACGTCCTGAATGGCGAACCGACAGAAAGCGTCTGAACTGACTGCTCTGAAACCCTCCTCTGAGGGGGCGGGCATCCCAAGTCCACTATGTTTCCGGGTGGACGCTGAGATATGCGCTAGCTGGAGACCGCTGCGCCCTGAAGCACACGAGATGGCAGGGTTGGCAGAATGGTCCCCTGAAGACACCAAAGGTAGACGGACACCGTAAAATGAGATGGGAAATGATGTTGAAAGCAATATTATATTTTAGATGCCTTAATGATCCATTTGTTTATTACAAATATCCAGCTTTTCAATTCACAAGAGGTTAATTGATGGACTGAAGTCATGTTGTTTTTACCAGCTGGTTGAACTCTCATTCTGACAGCACCCATTCACTGCAGAGGACCCCTTGGTGAGCAAGTGATTGAAACTCATATACATCTTGGACGGCCTGAGGGTGAGTCAATTTTCAGCAAATTTACATTTTTGGGTTGACTATTCCTTTAACAATGGATTACCAATAAACTTGAATTAAAAACTAATATAAAAAAGAAGCAGCAGCAGCAGCAGTTAGAAACTGCCCTCACCAGTGATGGTTTGTCCTGGTGTAAATGTGGTGCTGTTCACAGAGACTTCGTAAGGAGAGCTGCTTAATTGGGACTCAAAGTCTTTGTGGTAGGGGATCATGCTTTGACAGGATTCCTCTACTCGCCCATTGGGGTAAGCCGTGACCCTCCTCACGCAACACAAACACAACAGCAGGAGAATTTCAACGTGCATCTAAAAAACAACAACATGCTTATTTATCTGATTGATTGACTAATTAATGGTAAACAGAGTTTGAGATAATGAAGCAAAATAAATAAATTACTTTAGTTTACTGTACGTTTTCTCATAGCCATGAAGCAGTGGAACTAGCGTCTGTGTATGCAGGTGCATTGGCCCGGGCAGATTGGGGGCCCGCCGAGCTGAGGGGGAACTTTTAAGTGAAACAAGGGAACGAATATAGACCCTTGCACGGGCCCGGTCCTTATCTGACAGCTTATCAGAATTCTCCGCTGGAGTCCAACCCGAGCCCGTGTCTTTTCTCTCTCACCTTTACACAGCTGCTGTTGCAGCCAGAGCATGTGAGCGGAGTGGTGCGGGCGCTCCCTCAATATGATAAGCGCCGCTCGCTCAACCCAAAATGCCCTTTGGTAATTTGCTAGTTCAAGAATCTGTGGAATAGGCTAAATAACAGTTTGTCTAAGCTAATGTTTCTAAAAGCAAATTCAAAAACCCTGTGAAGATTGACATACGTTTTAATAGACCGCATTTCCCTGCAGTTTTAGTCTATTTTAATTTTAGAAAGTGTGTTTCTTTTATTTATGCCACGAAATAATTGTTTGTTAAGTGCGTTTCATCTTGTGTGTGCTTACATGGACCTGATAAGCAAGGTGCATTTTGTGAAATTCGATGTGCATTTCATCTTGTGTGCATGTTTTGAATGTTCTGTTGCACAATAACTGAAGCTGTTTTCATGGAAAAGTATACTTTTTCAGTTATTACATTTTTTTACGAAGGTTTGCCAAGTGGCTTCAAAAACAAGACACATTTTTAAATTAATAATTTGAATTTAATACATTTAAATTGATACAATTCTACAAGGTGAATGTTACCATGAATTATAGCCATTACTTATCGGTCTACTGCTTTAACTAAGGCATTTATTCAATAATTTCATTATAAACAGAAAAAACATGAATAAATAGGCCTACTGAAGAAATTTAATGTCAGAGCGTGATGTGAGAGGGATTTGGTTTACAGGTGAGCGTGAGCGAGCACTTGCCTCACTGACATGATAAACATATTTATAGAATGTTATAAAATACTACAACAGAATAATTCAAATCAAAAAGAAAAAAATCTTTCATTAGCCTATGTAAACCATAAAGATGCATTTCTCCCTAAAGGCGCATCCAATGAGGAGTTATGGGGAGTCAGGATCATCAAACATAATACTATTTTAAAAATTTTTTTTGTTTTTGGGGCTGCTATGCCAAGATAGTGTTTGCATGTACAAATACCCTACAGCTGCAATTTAGTGTCACACTGAAAAAGTACATATTAACGTCATACTAATTGAATAAAGTTAAAATTACGATAGTAAAATTATAGCATATTATATTGCGTGAAATTAATGTGAAAATTATAGTTTTTTAGAAAACAAGGTCTGTGGCATACAACCTGTTGTTCTTAACACGAAAATCAGCAATAACATGTAGGCTTAAATATATTTTTGAAACTCTAATTGGTCGATTTCGTGAGACATTCGTTTGTATAAATAGTTTTTTCAATATGCATTAAAATATTTATTAATGTATATAATCATGTATATAATTGATTCCAATACAGCTTGAACTGAGGGGAATGTAGTATACCTCACTACAAATAAAAGAGCGCAAAACACATTTATTGTTTGTATTCGATCTCAAAATTTACAGAAAGATGAGGCTTTGTGTTATAATAAAATTAAAATAAAAACACAAAGCTTATTGGATTATTGGGTGGCTTGTGTGCAATGAATGGACTTGAAAACGTTAAATATAATTTCCAAGCATTTATACCGTAATTAAAACAGCTTGTGAATAGTCACGTAACGGTATTTAGAGGACAGCGGGGCACAAAGTAACACTTTTTGACTTTCTCCTATTGTGTAAATCCACTTCGTGTTCAGAGTATAATTTTTTTCCACAGTAATTTCACACTTGTCTAGTACAAATATGTCGCTTTGTTTCATAAATACAGTGTATGCGTTTTTCTTTATTTACCCTCAAAAATTGGAAGTGAAATGTGACAACATGCCCCGTAGGTGGGGTACATTTTAACAGCTTAGGGGCACGTTATAAAATTACCATATGACAGCCTAAAATGTTATCTGATCTTATGAAAAAAATATACAAGACAAACTAAAATATTTTGTCAATAAAATAAAGTAATTATTTATTTTAAATGAAATAATTGCATTTTTTATAATTAAAAGTAATCAGATTTTTGAGTTAAAATATAAACAAGCCAAAATGCTTTCCATGTCTTTAAATAATAATTTCTGAACATTAAACATTGATTGTCAGTCTTTATTCACCTGTTTCTAGTCGTTTCTGATTAAAATGTATTAAAGTATATAGTGTGAATAACATCGCTTATGTCATAAAATAGCACAGCAGGGCAGATTGTAACGCAGTGTTACAACTTACCCCGTCTGCACAACTTTAATTTAAAACCAGTTAGTGTCTTCAGCTAGTTATCGAAGCATTAAAAAACTAATCTAATCTAAACTGATTAATAACAGATTGGAGATTAAAATAATAGCAGATTTGTCTCATTTTAAATTAGTAATAAAAACTGAGATAAAAAATTGTACTTCAGCCAGAAATAAAATTTTACTATGGTAAAATAAATGTTCAGCAATATCTTCAAAAGACATAAAAATCAACACGTTAAGCGAGTAGGAGCCCATATAATTTGGGGGGGGCATACAATTAGTTTTTGCATATGTGCCCGGGGCTGACTTGCTACGCCACCAATATAATATAATAACTTACCTCTTTCTTCTTCCATTGATTTTTTTTTGCTTTACTTACTAAGTGTTCTTCGGCAGTTAGATTCTAATTCAAAGACAGCAAAGTAAACTTACTGTGTAAGAGTGAGATGTTTGATCCTCCAGAAGCAGCAGTGGGACTGTGAAGTAGTTTGAAGGCTCTTTCTTGACAAAGGAAATATCTGTCCCATAAATAAAGACTGGTCGAATTTCAAGTGGGTGTAAAAACTATTGTTTGTGACTGTGAATGCGTATCATGTGTCCACTCCCAACTTTATTTTGTGTTCTAGTTTTCAGGTTTTTCCCTTGTAAATGTATTGTGATTGGTACATTTGCTCTCACTCAGCTAGTGTTTAGATTTCCCACAGAGCAAAGTTTGTATGATTTATATATCAAACACGTCAAAATTTCATGTTCACTAAATATATCCTAACATTCATCTTAGAAATTGTCTTTGTTCTAAAATATATTAAACATAGACTTGTGGCTTACAAGATTATGTTTAATATATTTTAGAACATGTGTAGTCCATGTCCTGACACAGGGCTATCTAAATTGACCGTAATAATAAATACATAGATTCTATTTTCAACATAGAGTATGCCGATATCTTTCAGTAATTCACATTAACCTCTGGTCCCTTCTGTCCCTTTCTTCGGTCCCTTTTGACCGAAGAAATTTCTGTTTTGAATTTTATTTTAATCACAGCTTTATCGGAATGTTACAAAACTTGGAGACTTTTATGGCATTTGGAATGTGAACACAAAAAAAATTGAGGGCATGTTTTGAGCAGGCGAAGTAGTCGTAAAAAAATTGTTACACTTGTGCTCTTCGGTCAAAAATGACTGACCATAGGAAATGAATGGGAAATCGACAAAAACACAAAAATCAAGATATATATATATATTATATACACTACACCAGCGGTTCTCAACCCGAGGCCCGTGGGCCGCATGCGATCCGTCACGAATCCGAATGCGGCCCACCCTGAATGTTACAGTCTTGTGTGTTGAACATAATTAAAAAATAACTTTCAGTTTTACAATTAGTTTTAATTTTTACATTCATTTAAAAATTTACAAAAAAATATATAAGCGAATGTTTTTGTTATGTAAAATATATATTTTTTTCATGTATTATTTTCAGACATGAGCAGACCTATGTACTCACGTAATTAATGTTACGCATTTAACAAACACTTACCAGTGCGCACTTTGGCAGAATTAAATTCAAGAAGTCATCAGCAGCCATTCATTCTGTAAAATTGAGTATCAGAATGAACAAACTTGTTAAGGGGGAAAACGAAATGTGGAAAATGCCAGCGAAGAAACGCATTCAAACAAGACTAGTCTCAGCATCAGCGTTGAAGAGAGTGCTGGACTTACTTTCGGTTTGCCCAGCCACCCACTTGAAGATGTTCAGGCAAAAAAAATTAAAATGAATTAATGCATAAATATTAATTATTACCACATAACCCTCTCACAATGCAAAAGAAAAAAACATTATTAAACAAAAATGATTTAGAATGATTTTACTAAAAAATTAAGAGGTTATTATATAGGTGTCCGGTCACTTTTGACACTGAAGAGCACAAGTGTGACTCCGAAATGAGGAGCACCACAGTTTAAATAAAATATAAAATAAATGTACCATGCTGTTCAACTTTGGAGCTTGTTGTTATGATAAACTTCTTAAAGCTTTATTTGAAAAAAAAATATGCTGCTTAAAACTGCTAAAATTGACTCTCACTCGTTTATAGAACTGCTAAATGATGTGCTATGTACACTATATATAAACACATGGTTCTACAAAGGGTTCTTAAAAGCTAATACACTGTAAGCCTGTCTGTTTTTCAGTTAAATGACTGAAAGTAGGCCAAGGAACCTGGCAACCCATTTTCACGTGATGAGTCAGACTTCTTATTGCAATCATTTTGTCCAATAAAATTTACTCACATGTAAATGGAATATAATCTATAACACCAAAATGCACATTCATGTGATCTCTGTCAGTTTTATATAAGTACTGACCTCCATTCATCCATTATTACATATCTAAGAAGTACAACAGCCATAAAAGATTTACACGAAGAAGGTTTTATTTCCTCATAATTCAAATAACCACTTTTTATTATTTTTTTATAGTTCACTTATCCACTCCTCCCTTTACTTTATGATTCTCCCCTATCAATAAAGATATTTTCCTGCCTGCTCATTGTTTACCTTCCTGGTATAAAGTGCATATAAAACCCTCTTATCCCTGACGCACATCAGCTGTACTGATACTGTACTTGTTGACTACTGTACTGTCTTGTGCTGTACTTTTCCGGAAAGCAACTCAACATCGCTGTTTGATTTTGTGAAGGTTAGTAACTCTTGCATGGTTAAAACATTTACTGGAAACAAAATAGTGCACTTTTTTGTTTCCATTAAAATCTCATTAATTGTCAATGTTATTATTCACAATTGTTATCAATGTGCTATTCAAATTAAAATATGTTTTTGATTTATCCTGTTTCAGATGAATAAACAGATTCTCATCCTGGTTTTTGGGCTGAATCTTCATGCTGTAACTGCATACAGCAATGGAGTGGTGACTCCGGCATGCGTGTCTATGGCTCCTAATCATAAAAATAATACTGCCTCTATGTTAGAACCTCCATATAGAGTCAGCACAGATGTCTCAAACTACACAGAGGGTCAGGTGATCACAGGTTTGTGACAGGACCTGTAAAAACATAGAAATTGAATTCCATACAAAATATCAAACAAAGTGGCGTCTGCTAACACGTGATACTAGAGCTTTTATCAGAAATAGTGCCCCTTTTCCTAGCCATTCTTTCAATGGCTTTTAAGCAACTGGTGTCTTGTGATTTTTAGTGAATGTACAAGTCAGTTTTCCTCAAATCCACTGTTCAAAGTTCACATCACTGTTTCATGTTTTGGTAGTGACACTGCAAGCAAATGAGCCTGGGTTCATAGGCTTTCTTCTTCAAGCCAGGGATGAGACGGGTCCAGTAGGAACTTTCACAGTCATGGGAAGCAATGCTCAATTACTCAACTGTGGAACAGAGGTAAGATGTTTATTTAAAAATTTATATTCTGCTATCATTTGCTCACCGCATAATGTCGTCCAAACCTTTATGATTTTGGGAAACTTCCTTCAAGAAAGAAGTTTTGCTTTGCATTATTTATCTCTGCTGAAGTGTCTGGATGCATACATAGCAGTATTTGGAAATGCAGACAGTAGTGGACACACTGATGTGAACCAGTATTCTTTATCTTTCAGGGCTCAGCTGTCAGTCACACTTCAAATGTTACCAAATCAACTATTGTGGCTCAATGGAAAGCTCCTAACACCAACAACGCAGATATTCAGTTCAGGTAAAACCTGTTCCACCTGTGGTCATTGTGATTCTCTAATATTTACATGTATTATGTTTACAAACTTTGGTGTAATAACAGAGTTGAACAGCATTGTTGTTTTTTGTTTTGTAATATTTTTTTAGTATTCTGATATCAGAAGTAGTTACTAAATTTCATGACAAATGCTTAATCCTCCTTCCTCACGTTTTGTAACAAATCTTTCCTAAAATTAAACTTTTTTTTTTGTCCAGAAAGCTTATATTGATCCATTTTTATAATTGTATATATATATATATATATATTTATGTTGGGTTTTTTAATTATAGTTTTTTGTGACTTTAAGTAAATTTTTATTTACCTTGTTTTCTATAATCGTGTGTGTGTGTGTGTGTGCTCGCATGTGTATGTGGGGTATGCAAAATGTATGTTTGTGGTCCCAGCCCTCCATTTGGATTTAATTTATTTTTTCTGGATTGTGTCAGATTGTTTTTTTATTTTTATTTTTTTTTTCCACAAATCATTCCTATGGCGGGTCCACGAGCGAAGGATTTGTTACTATATTTACACCCACATAAAGTCCTTTACTCCACTCAAATTTTTCTGTGTTCCAAATTCAAGTGGAACAAAAGTCACAAACTCTTGTACCACTCATTGAAGGATGAAGGTTTTATACATACATACATATATACAGGTGCATCTCAATAAGAAATGAGCAAATTCAATGCACACAGACAATTTAAGTTGTTTCTAATTGTGATTTTTGGCTCATTTAACAAAACCCACCAATTCACTATCTCAAAACACAACTCAAAACACCTGCTAAGGTTTCCTGAGCCTTCAAAATGGTCTCTCAGTTTGGTTCACTAGGCTACACAATCATGGGGAAGACTGCTGATCTGACAGTTGTCCAGAAGACAATCATTGACACCCTTCACAAGGAGGGTAACCACAAACATTCATTGCCAAAGAAGCTGGCTGTTCACAGAGTGCTGTATCCAAGCATGTTAACAGAAAGTTGAGTGGAAGGAAAAAGTGTGGAAGAAAAAGATGCACAACCAACCGAGAGAACCGCAGCATTATGAGGATTGTCAAGCAAAATCGATTCAAGAATTTGGGTGAACTTCACAAGGAATGGACTGATGTGAAGGCATCAAGAGCCACCACACACAGACGTGTTAAGGAATTTGGCTACAGTTGTTGTCAGAGGCGTCTTACCTGGGCTAAGGAGAAGAAGAACTGGACTGTTGCCCAGTGGTCCAAAGTTTCAGATGAGAGCAAGTTTTGTATTTCATTTGGAAACCAAGGTCCTAGAGTCTGGAGGAAGGGTGGAGAAGCTCATAGCCCAAGTTGCTTGAAGTCCAGTGTTAAGTTTCCACAGTCTGTGATGATTTGGGGTGCAATGTCATCTGCTGGTGTTGGTCCATTTGTTTTGTATTGATCTTATGAAGAATTCTAATTTGTTGAGATAGTGAATTGGTGGGTTTTTGTTAAATGTGAGCTAAAATCGTCACAATTAAAAGAACCAAAGACTTAAACTACTTCAGTCTGTGTGCATTGAATGTATTTAATACACGAGTTTCACAATATGAGTTGAATTACTGAAATAAATTAACTTTCCACGACCATCTAATTTATTGAGATGCACCTGTAAATAGTTTTTTTTCATAATTCTGCAAGAGGATTTACAGTTCACTTACCTCATTGAAAGATGCTTTCAACAAATAATTATTCAATTCAGTGCTTTTTCAAAGTGATCCTGTTAGATTTGTGGGCACAAATACAACAGTCGCCCCACCCCAAACGACAACTCACCCCCAAACGACAACTCACAACTCTAGTCCATCAGTGTCTCTCACAATCTATCTTCTTCTTTTACCTCTGCTGGCTATTAATTATATAAAAACTGGATGAACATTTTCAAAAATCATCTGTTCAATGTGCGATCACTATATTTAACAGGCTTTTGGTTTCATTTCCAGGCATGTTATATATTTGTTGAAGTACAATGGGACTAAAAACACTTGGTTCCAAAATATATGATATAATATTTTAATATGATTTTACATTATAAAATATAAATATTTCGTTTAATAGAGCAACATACTGGCCTCATTGTACCCTACTGTTATATTTATATTTACTGTATATAATGAAGCTTGTATGAAATAAATGGACTTGTATCAAATGTTAAGAATATTTTATGACAAAAGCATGAAAATACTGAAAATGCATGTATGAAAAAACACCACCCAGATCTCAAAACCACTTTAGTTTTAATTATTCTTCTAGAGCAAAATGAACACCAACAATAACAAAATAAAAAAAAACTTTGTACATATATCATACGATGTGTGTGTATTTATTTCGAAGTGTGTAAGAGCAGAATCAAGGCTTCTACAGTACACATTACAGTTGTTTGATCAGAGGACTGTGTGTCTCTATCATCAGTAGACCCACGGCTCCTCTGCAGTCCAGTTACAGGAGCTGCCTTTACCGGGTCCCTGCAGGACCACGACCAGGGCCAGGGCCCTTTTGATATAGCACCTTTTTTATGGAGGAGAGGTTAACAGCAATGGGGTTGGAGAGCTGGATATGGTCAGTTCTGGGTTCAGTGCGTCCAGTATGTGGAGGAGGGTCTTCACATTAACTGCAAGGCCAGTAAGGAGCCAGACAGCCTTCACTGGTTCTTGTTCTTGCAGGACAGACAGCAGGCCTTCCTGTAGTACCAGTGAGTGCACAGCTTCACCCGCAGGACAAGGGCACAGTTAGCTGTCGCTTTATCCTGACAAGCATCCTCAGCTGGGGGAAAATTAAGAAATAGACCATTTTAAAAGACATTAAATATGTGAAAATATAATTACAACATGAATTAATTTGTATTAAATATCAAATAATTTATTTAAATGTATTTTATTTCAATTATTTTTTAATGTTAAAATCTCAATAGCAAAGACAATATTATGAATAAATAAAATATGTAAATTTATTTTTATCAATGTTTCAATGCTTAAAAGTTGTATAATACATACATACATTTTCATATTTATATTTCTTTTCATGTAAATAATACTATTTTAATAACATAATACTTGCATTTATATATATATATATATATTAGCAGTTTAATAGCAGTGAAAGTTATATTATTTATAAATACATACATTTAAATATTTATTAAATACATACATTTATATATTTTTTCAGGTTAAAATATCTTTAACAGAAAAAACTAGTAAGAAAAATAAATAAATATTGTGATATATATTTCATATTTTGATAATTTTGTAATGTTGAAATAAAAGTTTAATGGCAGATATAATAAATAAATAAATTAAAATATTTATATTTATTCATATTTTCAATGTTTCAATGCTTAAAAGTTGTATAATAAATACATACATTTAATTTTTTATATTTATTTTTCTCATATAAAAATACTACTTTAATAGCATAATACATCAATTTAAATATATATTTTTAGCAGTTTAATAGCAGTGAAAACTATATTAGTTATAGATAAATACATACATTTATTTTTTCCCCAGGTTAAAATCTCTTTAACAGAAAAAACTAGTAAGTAAAATAAATAAATAAATATTATATAATATTATATATTAAGATATTTTAGTAATTGTGTAATGTTTAAATAAAAGTTTAATGGCAAAAATAATAAATATGTTATATATAGTATAGTATAATATAATAAATACATTTAAATATTTATATATATTTATTCCTATATATATTCCTATGTTAAAATCCCAGATAGATAAATAGATAGATAGATAGATAGATAGATAGATAGATAGATAGATAGATAGATAGATAGATAGATAGATAGATAGATAGATAGATAGATAGATAGATAGATAGATAGATAGATAGATAGATAGATAGACCTGTTTGGAAACAATCATGATTTTTGCAGTTCCGTTCGGTACCACTAGTGGCATAGACACACTTCACCCTTGTAAGGCAAATCTTTGCAGAAAAGGGCTTTAAGTAGATCTCAGTGAACATCAGCGACCGCAGGACTGTACCATGTTCTCTCTACTAACTCTCTATTGCAGAACAAGGAATGCCATTGCTGCCCAAAAACACAAAATTAACTGCCAAATTGACAACATGCATGATGCATTTGCCCTGCAAAGATTTAAAACAACAAAGCATTAATCTGGTCTGAATTTCACAGGAATTAGCTTGTGTTGAGCCAAGATAGATTCACATGTGCTTTTAATTGAGCCAAGCATTTTAACACGCACTCGTTGCTGTGTTTTATTAAAAGGTACAGCGTAAACTACTTACAACTGGCTTGATCAAATAACAGCCAGGGTGCGTCCTTTCAGCATCTTTCCAAATAAAGATAGATTGGATTTATTTTCAACTCACTCAAGGCATGTCTTGTTGAAAGTCTGCAATGCGTAGCTAAGCTTAGATGGGAGACCTCGGTTAGTTTGTATGTGCAGTGCTGTGGTTTGCTATAATAGTACCTGGTGGCTCAGTAGTGCAGGGCTGCACCTCACAGCTCTGTCTGGCCTCTGGTCTCAGTGTTGATTCACAGCTATGGCCCAGTTCTTCTCCTTGATAACACTTCACCTCTCGCACACGCACTCCAATCCCACATGTTTTACTGCACTGCAGGGCACAGACACAAACACATGTGAGAGGCAAACATTACCCAGAACAGATAAATCACTCCCTATTTGCACTGACAACTTTCAAATTGATGTGCAAAGTCCCTTTTAAACCCAGCAGCTTTCTGTTGGTCAACAAGGATCATTTATATGAGCAACTTAAACACGAGCAAACATGTGGGGAACTTTCGCATAGAATCATGCGGATTCTAATTGAAGTTACTGAATTTCACTTGTTGAGAATTCACTATTGAGATTTTACATCTCAGAATTAAGATGATATTTCTTGTAACTGCAACATTATTTCTCACAACTGTGACTTTTTTTGAAATTGCAACTTTTATTTCTCGTGATTGCAGGTAATATTTTTCTCACAATTTTGACTTTACATTGTCTCCCAACTTTATTTCTCATAATTGCAACTGTGACTTTTATTTCTCTTTGTAATTAAATCCAATAATATATCATACCTGTGGTTTTAACCTACAAGGTTTGAGTTTATATAGTCTTACATGAATTTTCTCAAAACTACAACTTTCTTGTAATTGCAGCTTTTTTATTTTGTAATTGAAATGAAATCTCGCAATATCTCATGAGTTAGGTTTTATCTCACAATTTTAACTTTATATTGTCTCACACACATTTCTCATAACTGTGACTTTAATCCCGCAGTTTCTCGTAATTGTGACATTTCTCTTAATTGCAATTAACTCCCATATCTCATAATTGAGGCTTTATCTCACTATTTTGGCTTTATATCGTTTCACGTGATTTCATTTCTAATAATTGTATCACCAGTGTTGGGAAGGTTACTTTGGAAATGTAATAGGTTACAGATTACAAATTACCCTTTTTAAAATGTAATAAGTAGAGTAAACATTTCAATTACTTTATTAAAGTAATATAACTAATTACATTTGATTACATTTCTAAATTTCTAACAAATGTTTTCAACTGTTAAACATTTTGAAGCAAGCAGGGTTAACCTTATAGGACTCAACACCGATTACTGACAGACTTTCTAAATGCTTCTTCACTTGAATTAAAATTATAATAATTTTAAATTTCATTTTAAAGCACAGCCACCACAAAATCAGACTTTAGCACCTCTTTTAACTTTTGAGGTTAAATACAGATTTAAAATCATGAGATATTGTAATAGTTATGATACTGTTTTTGAATACAAATCTTATTCAAATAATTTAAATCTGCATATGTGTAGCAGTAACTGTAATTTAATTACACTTGTACAGGTGCATCTAAATAAATTAGAATGTCGTGGAAAGTTCATTTATTTCAGTAATTCAACTCAATACTGTAAATTGCATTTTTAAATATACTTTTATATTGCAATAATTTCACATTCAATCTTCAAATGTACAATTTAAAGAAAGACAGTATATTTTTTATATATCTTTAATGGCATCTTTTTATGATTGAAGGCCAGTATCACTGATATCAATACTACTGATGTCTATAAAATAGTTTTCCTCCTTAATATTTAACCATTGACTGTAGCCATTCAGCATTACAGTATAATTGAGAGATAATTTTAACATTTATTAGACTTAACTTCTAATTTAAGTGAACTTAAACCAATCTTCACATGAACCTTTATAATAAATTCTACATTTAGCTACCTTTGCCTCTCAGCAGAAAAATACAGAAAATGAATAGTAACCAAACACTAAATTCTAAATTAAATATAGATAAACCCCTTAAAGATAAAAAAGTTATTGATGTCCTCTTTTTTCTTAAACAATAGACATCACAGCAGCTGGTTATTAGCTTATTTGCCTTTTAAAACCATTTCAGAGACATGTTCTTAAATGTGACATATATATAACATATTGCATGCATGCACACAATTTTAAGGCAGCTTTAATCACCTTTTTGGTAACTTCATGCCTTAACTGACAGCATAAGTAGGACATGACATGCACGTAGTTTCTTTTGCTGTTTGATTTGAAATGATACAGGCTACAGCTTGCCGTTGTGCATCCTTTTCCTTCCCCACCAACTTTCTGTTAACATGCTTGGATACAGCACTCTGTGAACAGCCAGCTTCTTTGGCAATGAATGTCTGTGGCTTACCCTCCTTGTGAAGGGTGTCAATGATTGTCTTCTGAACAACTGTCAGATCAGCAGTCTTCCCCATGATTGTGTAGCCTAGTGAACCAAACTGAGAGACCATTTTGAAGGCTCAGGAAACCTTTGCAGGTGTTTTGAGTTGATTAGTTGACATATTGGCACCATATTATAATTTGTTGAGATAGTGAATTGGTTGTTTTGTTAAATGTGAGCCAAAATCATCACAATTAAAAGAAGCAAAGACTTAAACTACTTCAGTCTGTGTGCATTGAATTTATTTAATACACAGTTTCACAATTTGAGTTGAATTACTGAAATAAATGAACTTTTCCATGACATTCTAATTTATTGAGATGCACTGCTCATTGTTAGTTCATGTTAGTTCATGACCATTCATTAATATTAACAGATATAACTTTAGATTTAAATAATGCCTCAGTAAATGTTGAATTTAATATTAACTGTGAATAATACATGCTTTACACGTATTTTTCATTATTATTTCATGCTACTATTGTAGTTATCTAATGTCAACAAATTGAACATTATTGTAAAGTGTTACCAATTTATTACTTCATTACTTGAAATGAAGATGAAAAAATAAAACATAAATATTAGTTAAAAGTAAAATTAATTAGTTAAAAGTTAAAAGTAAAATTAATTACATTTAAAATTACAAATATTATGTTTTTAAACATTAACTATTATTAAGAGAACTGAAATATGTGCCATACATTTAATAGAAATAAACTGAAATCAATATAAATTTAAGCTAAACAAACATAAAAAACAATAAACTAGTAAAAATTATAAAAGCACACAATATAATTACTAAAACAAACTAAAATTAAAACTGAAAATATAAAAATGAGTGCTGTCAAACGATTAATCACATTCAAAATAAAAGTTGTTGTTTACATAATATATATCTATATACTCTGTGTATTTATTATGTAATTATATATATATATATAAACAATATATATAAACAAAAACTTTTTGGGGGGATGCGATTAATCGCAATTAATCATTTGACAGCACTAATAAATACTATAATAGCATATAAATAATGCTAAAATAACAATGCATAGGAGATGGATGTGAAAAGTTACCATAAACTACAGTACATAGAGGCAGCTCACCTTTTCCCACTCTTGCTCCACCCAGTGGGCAGGGCAGTTTTTGTCTCCACACGGATGCACAGCCAGTGGTTTGAGCTCTGGATCACACTGGCCATCAGAAATCACCTTCCCACTGCTGTTCTTACACACCACATAGCGTCTCATCCTGCCCTCCCCACACGGCCCTGAGCACTTAGAGAGGGAGAAGCAAAGACACATAACGTCATGTTTAATGGACAATCTCATGTTTGAAATTTTCATGTCGTATTTTACAGGACGTTTTCTGAAACCCACCGGCCCCCAGTCAGAGACGGTCCACCTGCGGTCACAGGGCGGCCCTTCGCACTCTCTCTGGCTGACCGGTCTGGTGGACTCGTTACAGAGTCTGGCCTCCATGGAGCAGCGCACCTCGCGGCTCCTCAGCCCACGACCGCCGCACCGCGCTGAACACTGTCAGAATGACAAACAACCATTACTGTCACGTTTGACAGACAATTGGGTCCAAACTAAAACTTTTGCATTTGGCTAACTGTTGGGTCTTAATTCAAACAAAACCTGAAACTTAATTCACATAAAAAAAATTACTTGAAATATGGTCATCGATAACAGTAAATAATAAAATAATTAGGGGTGGAACGGTACACAGATGTCACGGTTTGGTACGTACCTTGTACAACAGGAAAAAAAATCTACTATGCTCAGTTTCTTTTCATTTATTTTGAACAGACAGAAGTAAAATTAAAAAAATTCCACCTAGATGTGAAAATACTAAATATTGTTACATTATGTTATATATAAAAATCTGCAGTACACATATACATACAAAGAATACATTCTTGAAATGTATTTTATTTAGTTTACAGATAAACAAGGGGAAAAACAATGTGACACGTAACGTAGCCTGCAGTTTAAGTGCATTTTTGTGCTGGTATAGGAAGTGCAGTGCAGTTCCCTATCTGTCAGTCACTACGAGTTATGTCATGACGACATAGGGGATTTACTTGGAAGCCCCGATCATCTCTGACTAAAGAGAAAACACCAATAAAATTGGCTAGTGGATTTTGCATACCTGAGCCACTCCCCATGCATACGGGTATAAAGGGCGGCAGGTGCATCCACTCATTAGATTTTTGCTTCGGAGCCGAGTGGATGAGAAGAGTGCTGATCTCCACAAAGCCATTCATCTTTGTTTTGTTCCTGGTTGGCGTAACGGTGCGATCAGCGGAGTCCCTCTCATCAGCGATTCCCCTGGGCACTTCAACTAAGAGAGCAAATTCTAAAAGAGCAAATCACGGACGATCGTGTCTTTTTCAAGATGCCGTCGTCCGTGTCCTTCTGGTTGTGGTCATTTTCTCTCTGCGGATGATGGACACTATCGTTGTCTTCAGTGTCTGGGCTTCCAACACGCTGAGGATGCGTTCGTGGATGACTCATGCGCCTGTTGTGGGCGTGTGAGCATGATTTCGCAGCAATCTCACCTTTCCTTTCTGAAAGGATTGGCACCCTCTGCCGCCACCCGTGCTGGTCTCTCTGGCTCAAACAGAGGATCATCGGCTGGTGCTCTGGGAGATCTGAGGGTGACAGTAAGAGGCTCTCTGCCGGGCATGCCCCCACGGACCTCTTACTCCTCATGCAGCGAACATCCCATCTGGTTTCGGGGTGATTTCGCTGGTCCGTCCCACGGGGCGCCCAGCATTTCATTCAGTGCGCCATCCGTGGATAGGATATTTTTTCCCGGAGGTGCATGAGGAGCTGGCGAAGTCGTGGATGGCCCCTTTCACGGCCAGAAGCCGCTCGTCTGTCCTCCGTCCTCACTACCCTCGACGGCGGGGCTGCCAGGGGGTACGCGGGCATTCCCCAGGTGGAGAGAGCGATCGCGGTGCACCTGTGCCCGGGAAACGGCGCCACTTGGAGGAACCATCCGTGTCTCCCGTCCAAGGCCTGTAAACTGACAGCCGCTCTCGCGGCCAAAGCTTATAGTGCTGCGGGCCAGGCAGCCTCTGCCCTGCACGCCATGGCTATCCTGCAGGTTCACCACATTCTCTCACACGAGATTCAGAGCCGTCCGAGCGCCCACGAGAGTCAGAGACACCCGAGCGCCCCCGAGAGTCAGCGCCACCCGAGCGCCTCCAAGAGTCAGCGCTACCCGAGCGCCCACGAGAGTCAGTGCTTCCAGAGCGCCCCCGTCCAGCTCACCTTTGCCTCCGCTGGTCCCGTCCAGCTCACCTTGGCCTCCGCTGGTCCCGTCCAGCTCACCTTGGCCTCCGCTGGTCCCGTCCAGCTCACCTTTGCCTCCGCTGGTCCCGTCCAGCTCATCTTGGCCTCCGCTGGTCCTGTCCAGCTCACCTTCCGCGCTTCCAGAGTGCCCCCCGGGCAGCAATCCCCCCAATACAATTTTTTTGGGGCTACCCACCATGGCCCACGGCGGCCCCGGACTCTTCATGGCCCACGGCCTACCCACCAGGGCCCACGGAGTCCCCTGATCTGCCATGGCCGCCTGATCCGCCATGGCCACCTGAGTCGCCTGATCCGCCATGGCCGCCTGAGTCCCCTGATCCGCCATGGCCGCCCGTGTCTCCAGATCCACCGTGGCCGCCCGAACTGCCGGCTCCGCCGTGGGTCCTGGAGCGGGCACTGCCCTGGAGGCCAAGGGACCTGGAATCTGGACAGGTTCCGGCAGTGCCCGCCCAGGACCCACGGCGGAGCCCAGCTGGGCTCCACGGTGGATCTGGAGACACGGGCGCCAGGCAGAGCCCCACCTCCTCCCCTTTCGATGTTATACGGCGCGGGACGCGCCTGTTGGGAGGTAATGTCAGAGTTTGTCTCCCTCTGCCTTGTGTTTCCTTACCCTTGTATGGTCCTTTCTGTTCCCCATCATTAGTTGATTAGTCTCCGTCTGTGTCCTGATTACGTTCCAGGTGTTTCCAGTTATGTCTCCCTATTAATAGTCTGTTCTGCCCCATGTTTCCTGTCGGTTATTGCATATGTCAAATGCCAATGTCTGTGTAGATGTCCTTGCCTGTGTTCCTGTGTCTCCTCTGTCTGTTCAGCATTAAAAACCCTGTTTGTTACAATCCTCATCTCCTCGTTCCTGGATCCCCGTGCGGAACCATGACAATATTATTTTAAAGTATAATATTTCTGTAATAAATGCTCTTTTTAAAAGCATGCTAACTTCTTTTTCACAAGGGTTTTCTTCATAAAGCTGCTTGGGAGCATTTTGTATTATGAAAAGTGTTACACAAATAAACTGAACTAAAATCAAAGCAGCTGAATGTGCATAAATGCATCAATTTTGTCGGTTAATATTCAATTCACATGTAGATTTTAAACAAAACCTTGAGACTAATGCCTTTACACACTGACCTCAGACCAGTCTGAGCTCTCCCACTGCGGGCCGCAGCTTTTGCTCTTGCAGGCTTTCCGTGTGATGGGCTTCTGCAGCTCCACCGCCTGACACAGCTCATCGTAAACAGAGCTGTCAAATCCCGGCGCCATCATCTTCCAGCAGCGCACCGTGCGGAACTGAAACCCCTCTCCACATGTCCGGGAACACTCGCTCCAGCGACTAGTTTCCCACCTGCCTCAGAATACACAATACAACAACTTAAGATCTGTCATCAACAGCATTTGTGGCTTCCAAATATCTACGCTTATGAATTTACCTATAGTAAAGCAAATTAGATCAAAACTAAAGTTTTCAGTATCAAACCTGGGCAGGCACTCTTTCCCTGTACAGAACTCATGTGTGGGCTCCGGCCTGGTCAAAGCGTCGCAGTAGCTCTCATCCACCTCTGACCCGTCATACTTCACACATAAGGCATAAGATGTGCTTATGCCTACAGACACAGTGTATAGTGTCAGGTTGTTGTGTGTTTGCAAATGTTTCGCACTGTCTGTGTGTGCTTGTGATTTCACCTGTTGTACATGTTGAGCTGCAGGGTGCATACGCAGAAACCTTCCATCTGTACATGTCCGACATGCTGATGTCACGATCTAGAGATTCCACCTCAAACTCATTACTGCTGGAGTAGGAGAAGAGAGAAAGAGAAAAAGATGGTGATCAGTGCTGGTTCATTTTTTTTTTACTTTCACTTATGTCAAAATTAAAGTAATATATATTATATTTTTCTTATATAATGTTAAAACAGTGTTTTTCATGAGTTTCTACTATTCTCAAGGAAAAACAAGTCTATTTTAACAAGGAAATTAGACCTTTTCTTATGCTATCATACAGCATAGACAAATGTTTGTTGCTTTCACTTAATAGTAACAGATAAATTACATTATAGCTATATAATTTGGCACATTTTTTCAAATAGTTTTGTAAAGTGCAATTTTGTCAAAAAATAAGCTAAATATGGAAACAAAAAATAATATAAAAATTAATTGCAAACAATAAAATGTTCATTCTTTTGTGGTCAGACCAGTGAAAATATTGGGTCGCCAAAAAAATCATAAATAATAATACAAAAACATTTATACAATCCAATTGATTGTTGTTTTTTTTCTGAATTAGTCATTTAATTATGACAAGACAAAATATACAACTAAGAAACTGCTATAAGATTTTATATGCCATTTAAGATAATAAGATTAGACAGGAATTGGCCAGTCCAAGTTTAAACTGTCTTGTGGTCCTTTCCCAGTTCTGTTTTTTCTCCACATGTTTCCTGTCTCAATTCAAACTGCCCAAATACAGCCAGAAAAGCCAAAAATAGAACTATAAAAAATTAAAGCTTGTTATTTTACAGGACATAGGCTAAACCGAGTGCACTTATAACTCAGACCTTGAAGTCACCCACCCTGACGCTTTCACACTTTATATGTTTGCTTAAGTCTGAACAAGAATTTGATTCACTGAACTACATTATCATCAATACAGTTACAATAGCAGAAAATGTAAATCCCCCGAGTTCCTACATATCCATAATTTAAGAAAAGGTCCATTTATTTTTCATAATTTCATGTTAACTTGCCCTTTGAGAACTGAAGGCTGGGAAAGAAAAACCTTTCTAACTTTTTCTACCCTAACAAGCACATCTGTGGAAAGGATGAAGTGACATTTTGAAAGATTGGTGCACATTTCCATTCATAACAACTCAAGCCAGACCGTGGCAATAAATATGTCAGAGCATTCATCTAAAGGCTCAATCCGCTCATATGCCTTCCGTCTGACCTCTCGCTGTGGGGGGTCTGCACTGGCTCCACCTGGTGGAGCTGGAGAAGGTTGGACCGGTGGCTTGTTGAGTCATTAGTCCTGGCTTCAAATACAGGCTCTCCATCTGGACCGTGCATGTCCAGGTTGCCTGGGTAGATCTTCAGTGTCAGGCTGTTGTCCAGTGAAGAGTTGAGCTTGAGTGCAGCACAACCTGTGAGTGCAGAAGCGTCTTTACAGGGTTGTCTGGAGCCTGAGGGCCAAGACGCTCCATCATAGAAGAGACTCTTCAGCACCGGTGTAGATGTGTGGTTGGAGTCACTGGAACTTGACGAATCACCATCAATCAGGTTGGAATCAGGGCCTGAACAACAGTAAAGCATGTTTAAATCTGAAAATCAATCAATCCATGATATCTTAGTCTTAACCTTTTCTTTATTGTAAACAATTTCTGTACAGTATATACAGTACATTAACTAAATATAAAATGTATATTTTAGATTACTTTTACAGAATGTACTCCGTATCGAACAAAATATAAACTACCATTCAAAAGTTTGGTAATATTTTTAAAGAAATTAACACTTTTATTGGGCAAGGACAGTAAATACAGTAAAAACATTTATAAAGACATTTATAATGTAAAAGGTTTCTTTTCAAATAAATTATGTTCTTTTCAACTATATATACTTACCAAAGAACACAGACAAAAATCTGTGATGTTTTTCACAAAAATATTAAGAATATATTGAAAAAATAAGAAATGAGCACCAAATTATAGTGACTGAAGGGTCATGTGACACTGAAGACTGGAGTAAGCTTTGCCATCACATGAGAAAAATAAATGTTAAATATATTAATATAAAAATAACAATTATTTTAAATTGTAATAATATTTTACAATATTATTGTTTTTTAATGCAGACTTAATGAGCATAAGTGACTTATTTCAAAAACATAAAAACATCTTACTGCCCCCATACTTTTGAATGATTAAGCATTTACAGTGAAAACAATATTAGAATATTGTCTATGTATTTAATAGACTCTTTAGTATAGCTAACAATAACTGATTTTATATCTGTAGCTAAATCCGTCATAAACTGTAATACAATTATCCAGAATTATAATTTAATTATTGTACAGTATACTTTGTTATTGCAATATGAATACTTTTCAGAACTTTTTTATGTTACAGTGCATAGACTTAAAAATATATGCACTTATAACATACCTCTTTAAATTCAAGTTCTGACACTGATGTTTCTATCACACTTTCACACTTTGCTTTTTTACACTACATTTACCTGAGTTCGAAATCGTTTCATATAGTCAAAATATTCCCACATTTACATCAATCATAAACCATACTGTAGTTCATATGAACTGAACACCCTTTTTCCAAAAAGACCCAAAAGCAGTTTTCAACAAAACAGCTTTTACACAAATCAAATGAAGTTAAACTTTATGGTCAGTCAAACTCAGTCAGTCCGTACCAAATCCTCTAGTGTGAAAGTAACATGAAATGCCAATGAATGAGCTCAAAATATTTTCACTAAAGCTTACTTACCAAAACTGCCTTGTGCCTCAAGATGGTGCATTTCATCATCTAGCTCGTTCTGGAGGACCTCACTGGCAGGTCTAAACAATACCAGACCAGGCAGCTCACTGAAGTTTACAGAGGCCTGAAGTTCCCACAACAGCTCCTCATGACCCACATGCACCTCCACATTATCTTGAGATCCCAGTGAAGTGCTCTGGTTGCCTTTTTTTCTATACTCCTTACGAGCCTCAATTTCATTATGAGTGGAGGAGAGCTCCACAGAGGACGTGTTCCCCTTCTGCTCTGCCGGTGAGGGGGCTTTGGATGTCTTTGACATCAGGTTGCTTATTTGAGGTTGCTCAGGTGTAGCGACCATGGGAGATGCCGCTCTCAGCTCCGGAGCAAGAGGAACTGTGTACTCATATGTGATGTGAGGCATCTTTCCATTGAGGTTGTAATACTGAACAAAAGAAAACAGGTTCTTAAAAAAATACAAAAAAAATACTATACCAGCTGGCTGAGATATTTACATATGAGATAAAATAAAAACATGGTTGTGATGATTTTACATACCTATATACCTACCATGACATTCAGGGCCTGATGGGTGGGACCCTGAGCCATGATGTACTCAAAGCCATCAGAGAAGAGGTTAGCTGGCCTCCTATACTTAAAGACTGTCCCAGCAACATGGAAGTTCTGTGGATTGTCAATCACACTGTTCCCATTGAAGAAGAAGTGACCAGCTTCATCAGACAGAGCTAGAAGATAATGAAAGAGATATTTAATCGTTTTCTCTCTTCTCTTTGCCCACCTGAATTTTCACAGATCAACTCAAGAAACACTTACCCAAGATATTTTCAGTTTTCCGCCGCTCTATGATTTGGATATCAGTAGCACCAACCGGTATATTGGTTATGAACACATAACCTAAAGAAACAATGACAAATTAATACATTTGCAATTATCTGTTATATTTAATTAATTTTGTAATTTCATTAATTATTTGTACATACTGTTTGTGTTTAATGAGTGTGTCAAATTAGATATCTTTGTTAAAGAGATACAATTATGTCATAATTGACTCACTCTGATATTGCTCCAAACATGTAGAACGTCTCAGGTTACATATGTAACCATGGTTCCCTGAATAGAGAACGAGACACTGCGTCAGCGTGACCCGTGCCTGAAGTATACAATATAAAAACACCACTTGTTGGCCGTCAACAAGTGTGACGTCACTACCGGCGCGACCGCAATATAAGGGACGCCGGGAGGACACATCATTCACTTCTTCATCTGAAGCTTGCGTCCGAAGCATGGCACAGCCTAGGGGACGCAGTGTCTCGTTCCCTATTCAGGGAACCATGGTTACATATGTAACCTGAGACATTCCCTTTCATGGGAACTTCGAACTGCGTCCCCTAGGGGTCGCTATGGGGAACGTTATACCCACGCCGCCATGCTGAGGGGAGTGCAAGCCAATTTTGCGCAAAAGGCGAGCACTAAGCCAACTCTACCCGGCTAAGGGAGTTGCCCCTGGGACGGTTGATGGCTGTCAGTGATATTATCCCCTTCGGCCAAAAACCCGAGCTGCATACCCTAAGTATTTACCTGCTAGGTGCCGGGATTACCGGACCCAGGGTAGAGCTCAAAGTCTTGGAATCAGAGAAAGATTCCTTTAAGGGGATATGGCCAAGCACCTAGTAACTAGGTCCTGTCCGATCACTCAGGGGCTACCACTTGCTCTGCACGAGCTTTCTGAGGGAACTGTCTCAACAGACCCTTGGTAGCGTTACACCCTTTTTTTTTTTTTTTTACCCAAAATATTAGGGCAGAGGGAGTGGGGCCCAAGGCAAAAACCGGGGCTTGACCAGCTCAAATAAGTGCCCTAAGCTGCGTGCGTAACCCTACCCTTACGGGATTTTAGAAAGAACACAGAACTTTCGATGTGCGAACTTACCACTGAGTGGATTTTAGAAAAGTGCCCAAAGTCTCGCGTGTGCACTTACCATAACATGGATGAAAATCTATGGCCCTGGAGCGAGAACTACTCATTCCTCGGAGTGAGAGGGAACTCAGATGCTCAGAAGGGAGCGGCATGCTCATAGATGACCCTCTATGGTGAGGGGAGCAATACTAGCTCGACCAACAAGGCGAGCGACCTATCACAGAGCTCTGGGGGGCGGAGAAACTCAGACGCTCAGAAGGGAGCGGCATGCTCATAGGTGACCCTCTAGGTGAGGGGAGCAATGCTAGCTCTACCGACAGCGAGCTCTGGAGAGCGGAGAACTCATTCCACAGAATGAGAGGGAACTCAGACGCTCAGAAGGGAGCGGCATGCTCATAGGTGACCCTCTAGGTGAGGGGAGCAATGCTAGCTCTACCGACAACGAGCTCTGGAGAGCAAAGAACTCATTCCTCAGAATGAGAGGGAACTCAAACGCTCAGAAGGGAGCGGCATGCTAATAGGTGACCCTCTAGGTGAGGGGAGCAATCTAGCTCTACCGACAGCGAGCTCTGGGGAGCGGAGGACTCATCCTTCAGCGCTCAGAAGGGAGCGGCATGCTCATAGTTGATCCTCTAGATGAGGGGAGCACTACTAGCTCTTCCGACAACGAGCTCTGGAGAGCGGAGAACTCATTCCTCAGAATGAGAGGGAACTCACCTTTTGTTTAGTTTTTTTTGTCCTGGCTTAGCAGGAAATTTCCACCTAACCTCGGTCAGGTGGAGTTACGGTGGTTACAGGGGAATTAGAAAGGAATGAGAGGGCTTGCCTCTCTCTGACCCGCGCCTCTCTCTCACCCTAGCCACAGGAGGGGGAGGGGCATGAGTCGCGAGACTAGCCTTCTGAGCCCATCTCTGATCCTCAGACCGAGATGGGCTAGGACCCTGGTTGTTCGGGCTCAGACCTGGACTTTATAGAACCTTATCCAGGTCTTTTCAGCAGATCAGTCTTGTACGCCATAGTGTGCAACGAAGTGACGGTCTGACCTGCTGCTGTATATGGCCTGCCATTTAAGCAAGATTCATGGGCTTAGATGGCAAGGAGGGAGCCTTGAGAGAGGATGTCTCGCCCACAGAGAGATAAGCTGGCTATCATCTCTTGCACAGGGGCATCCCCTCATAGCCATTTTCACGCATCCCCTCAATGTCAGCATAACTAGTATGCTGAAACCTATGAATACGGGAAAAAATTGCTTTTTCCACTCCTTCTCAACCTCCACATCGAGATTTTGAAGAAAGGAAGGCTCGCTCGAGCTGGGGATTTATGGCCAGAAAGATTTATTTTTCTGATCCATAATCTCAAATAACTCGTTCATATGCAGTGCAGGAGGATTGAGACGGTTCAGTCTCAACTTCCTCGCCCTCAAACATCTCCTGCTCTTCCTGGGCATAACCCAGCAGAGCACTAGCCGCTGAATCTGATGATGTCAGAAAGATTGCATCATCACAATCCAGCAGCTCACTCTCGTTCTCGGCCGACGCGCGCGAAAAGGGGCGGTCCCTCTCTAACTCATCGGCCACATCCAACTGCGAACCCCACGATTTCATTCGCCTCCGTGCCTCGGCAGCGGTGGGTCCCGAATCGCGGGAAGCAGACGGCTGCCCCTCTTTCCTTGAAAAGAGGGACAGACGAGAGCAGGGCTTTTTCATAGAAAAAGCTCACAGTGCACGCAGATTTTCCCCTCAAGGACGTCGCGTGCATGCTCCTTGCCCAAACAAAAGACGCAAAGATTGTGTGTGTCATTGGGTGTCAAATAACGAGGATGCGGATCCATACACAATCTTAAACGCCTTGCTAGTGCTCGCCATGATAGAGAGAAAACTGTACTCTTACCAGAATGCACGCTTCAAACAAAACAGTCAGTGAAGACGAAGAAGATAATGGTGTCCTCCCGGCGTCCCTTATATTGCGGTCGCGCCGGTAGTGACGTCATGGGCTGTCGCCGGCCAACAAGTGGTGTTTTTATATTGTATGCTTCAGGCACGGGTCACGCTGACGACGTTCCCCATAGCGACCCCTAGGGGAAGCAGTTCGAAGTTCCCATGAAAGGGAACTTGATTTGCTCAGTGGAACATAAAATAATATATTCTTAAGAATATTGGTAAACAAACTGTTTTGGTTCCCATGTAAAAAAATATATAATGGATGTCAATGGGAAACTGAACTTCTTTGGTTACCAACATTCTTCAAAATATTTATTTTATGTTCTACAGAACAAAGAAAGTGATTCAGGTTTGGAATGATATGAGGGTCAGCAAATAATGACGGAATTTAAATTTTTGGCTGAATCCATCAATTTTGGCTATCCGTTTAATTATAAAATAAATGGATAAAAGGTAACAAATTTGGCCAGATAGGTCTATTTAACCTTTAATGCTAACATAAGGTATACCTAACTGTGTGATCCCTTTCCGGTAAGATCCTGAGACACGATAACAAGAACCTCCATTTCCACCACAGACTCCACATTTGTCTATAGTTTTACTGGAATACAATTTCCCATCACACCCTACCACCTGCAACCAAGAGAATAGAATGGTTAGCACTGAGCATAATCTCACAAACATGGTGCAAAAGTGATATTTTTTAATCACAAAGGATTACACTTTCCTATATAGTAGCTCATACTTAGAAGATTCTTAATTATTCATTCTCACATCCTGATTATTACACTTAGATTACCTTTGCTGTCATCTAACACCCATTTAAAGTTAATCTTTAAAACACTAATAATTGAATACACTGTAAAAAGTGATAAGTTGACTTAACTTAAAAAAATTGAGGAAACCCGTTGCCTTAAAATTAAGTAAAAATGTATAAATTGAACTTGACAATTCACTTAACTTATTTTTGTATTATTATTATGTACTTAATAATTTTAAGGCAACGGGTTTCCTACATTTTTTTAAGTTAAATCAACTCATCCCTTTTTTACAGTTTTTACAGTTTATACATGTTCAATTTTATAAACGTAGAATAAATTGATGGCAATTCATAATTAATTTTTAAAAGACATATCGCTATCAACCAATAAAGCAATTGTCAATTGAAAAACTGATTTGGTTAGAATGTCAAGCATTCTTAATATATAGCATTAATGTAACCTTCTCAACTTACGAACATGGCTGCTTGAAAAATTGGCTGCACCAAATATTATTCTGACACACCTGACACTGGCCCTCGATGCAAACACCCTGGTAGATCCCATCCCTGCAAAACGTCCCATCATGGGCAGGCACCAACAGCTGCCTTTCTCCTGTGGTTGTAGTGCACTGGAGGTCACATGGCTTATTGGAGATGTTGATGTAATCATCTGAACAGGAGGTGACATCATCAAAACATCATTACAATCTAGGCTTCAGAGACTTCCTCTTAAGATAATAGGACTGTATGGCATTGAGAGGCCTCTTTTGTACATAGGGCACTATGGGCTGAAGAAATAAACCTAAAGGGGCTTCTGTGAGCTATAATAGAGCTGGCCAGGGGCCAAGACAAGAAATTCAGTTGAGTCTAAAACACTGAAAGGCTGAAAGACTAAGAAGCAGAGCAAATTAAAGCAATTAAAAAAAACAGAGAGAAAGAGGTGGAAAAAGAAAACACTGAGGGACATTTTTTACCCGGATAAAGTGGAACCCACTCATAGTGCTTCCTGCCGAAGGCTTTGGCATTGAACTGAGAGCACTGGTGCTGTTTGAAGCTGATTCTGCTGTTTGGGCACGGCTAGGCAAACATCCAGACAACAATAAAGACACAGCTCGTGAGCCAGGCAGCATGTCAAACAGCCTGCAGATATTAGAGCTTCAAGCCAACATGTGTAAAAATGCACAGTTATGCCAGATGGCTTGGATGGAGTATTCCACCCAGCAAAACAGTCACATTATTATGGGTTATCGTTTAATCATACACAAACATCTTTATGAAGATCTCATAAACTTTTGGCATACCTGATTTGTACACAGCTGATACTGTTTGGAAGGACCAGTGCAGAAGGAACTGTTGATGTTTTGGGTCGACGTCAGTCTGAAAAAGGGTTATCTGTATATAAGTCCTCCAGCTCTTGATGGGACATTACATTTTTTCTCATTCATGAAATGATCTGCAAATATCAAAAATTCTTGGAATGCACGCATACCTATAAGTTGATTATGATTTTACTGTTACAATGGACATATTAATTATTTATTTTATCTTAAAAATAGTGTAAGTAAATTCAATAAAATAAAACACTTCAAACATAAATCAGTGGTTTTCAGTTAATTTAGGCATCTCAAAATAAAATTAAAATATATTTATTTTCAGATTTGTTATAGATTGTATTAAATATTTAATTAACAGTTAATAAATTATTAGTTGTGTTTAAAGATAAATTGTAATGAGTGCAAAGGCGATATATATGTAAACATAGAGGAAATAAGCTGCACAGTTAAATATACAATTTCAAACATTTCAGATAAAACAAAATAAAAAAACATGAGTATCCCTTGAAAATCCATCCTTTTTCTACTTTTCTATCATTAATACTGAATAAATATTGCCTACACCAGTACTCGACCAAACCAGTCCAGTATAGTTTATCCAGCTAGGGAGCAATGTTAGTTTAATATTATCTTTACACTGTTATAATTGTATTAATATTTGTAATTAGCTTTTAATTTTATATACTTTTTTTTTTTTTATTTAATTCTTAATAATGTTGTAATATGCTTTTGTCATTTTTATTGTATTTGTTTCTAAATATTAGTATTTGGATGTTATTTATTTTAGTTGTTTAGTTTAGTTTTTTTTCCAAGTTAGTTAAGCATTTTTAGTTTCGTTTTCATTTACTTCCAGTTACTAAATATAGTGCTTCAACTTATTTCTGAAATTCAGTAGTTGACAAATGTTTGTTTAGTTTCATTTTCGTTATTTTTTATTTCAGATTAATTCTACTTCACATTTTTTATAGATTTAGTTTAAGGCAGTAAACGAGTTAACCAGTAACATGATTACTTCAGCATCCAATACTGGTAACCAGCATCCATATCCACAGCATATGCCACTGGGATCCTTCTAAACGTTTCCATACATGATTCTCCTCATTTTTCTTCCCCTCTGTCCCCTCCCCCAAAGCACACACCTTTTGCTGCCTCAACCATACTGGGAAATGCTAATGGGAGCCAGCTGGACTGGCTCAGCTAGGGCCCTTATCTCCAGTAGAATCTCCCCAAAATGTTTGACCATTTGCTCTAAAAGCCATTTTATATGTTTGTCATTCTGAGCAGAATTCCCTGTGTCATGTGGGCCAGTGGATTGATGTTCACTCCACATGACATTCCTCTGGGTGCTCTGGAGGATATTAGTCAAGGGGGAATTCTCTCCCATTTCCCCCTCTCTCATGTGAGGGTCCACTTGGGTTATTCTGTGCTCTGATGTAAGCTGAGAAAGGGAAGCATTGATCTATACACATTTCATCTTTAATTCAATTTTCATATTTTCTCTCATTCTTTGGAGCAAATTAATAAACTATTTGTTTAAAATAAACTAAAACAAATAATGCAATTAAATAAATGTATTAAATTAAATGTAAGCAAGTTGCAAATCAATCTTGTTAATTAAGTCAAACTACATGAAAGAGAAACTGTGCATTCAGGGCCAAGTAATACCACATTAAATACATTTTGTGACCTTCAAGTTGATCGTGAGTGACATTACCCGGTGTGAAAAGTGGGTTCAGACCAGGGTCAAATTGACAGCCCTCATCCCATAATGGAGAACCTTGCACAATGCATCAGACCTGTCACTTCTGATTAGTACAGAATCAGAGGGTCATTTTTCCTCAGGTGAGCTAGATCTAAATGAGCTTGTGTAATATCTGAGAGCGATGTACCTCTGCTGCAGACAGTGACGCTCTTGAGAGCGCACTCCTCCTCCGCAGGTACGGGAACAGGTGGACCAGCTGCTCCATTCACCCCACCACTGCGCTACCTCGTCTGGCTGCCTCTGGAAATCCTCCCTCCCCTCACTGCTGTCCTGGCAAAGACAGAGACACAGTGCTTCACTGCTGCACGCTTGCATGATAACATGGAAAATCTGTAAACAATGGCAATTATTGTCAGACACAAACACTTCTCTGTGTAATTTGTGGGTAAAAGCGGTCATGACTCTCAAGGCACTAATATTAATCAAGTGTTGTACAGATCTTGTTTCCTATGTTGGACTCAAGGATTTATAGTAAAGGATTAAAAACAGCACCTTATTTAAATGTTAAAATGTTTGAAAAGTTTAAATGTTTGAAAAGTTATATAACAGAATATAGAAGTTCTCTATAGAAGTTCACTCAACGCTGCGCAGCTTTATGCAATGGGAACACCCCCAGGTGTGACGATTGTCTAAAGCCCTAATAGAATCATTCCAATCCATTGGCTGATGGCGTGAGATAACGCCCCTACATCATACGTGATTGACATTGCTCCCACCATCTTACCCCTCAGATTTTCCTTTCTTCAGAAGCGTTCGCTTCTCACAGTTTTTCTGGCACATTTCTCGACAGTTTTAGTCTCGAATTCTTTCCACTTCAGCGACCGCATCTGTGGAATTATTATTATTCTCCTAGCGGTGAGTGGAATCGCCTTCAGTCGGTGCCAACCGCCGTGCACTCATCTCATATCGAGCAATGACCAACACGGTAAGTGTGTCAGATGTGTGGGCCTGGCCCATGCACGAGACGCTATTTTTGGCATTTCTAGCTGCAAGTACTGCTAGAATTTCACTATAAAAACCTTGCATGTTAGATTCACATTTTTTTGACTTAGAATCTGCCGTTCTCCCCCGCCGCGCCACTCCGGAGGCCTCCTCCCTCCATAAAGCTGCGGCCTGGAGTTCGGATGTGGAGCTTGAGGCTATGGAGAGTGAACAGTTTTCACTTTCTCCCCCTCAATCGCCTGGGCATCACCGCGTGAATCCTCCAGGCGAGTTTCCTCGTGGTTGTCAAGCCGTTTCCTTCGGGATGGATGACATTTTATTTACCGCGGCCTCCGAATCTGAGGATTTCGGAACTGCGTCACTTGATACTCTACCACCTAGCGGCCAGGAGGCACAACCTTCTCCGGCCTACACTGAGCTGGTTGATGTTTTGGCACGCGCCACTGAGAAGTTGAGCTTAGATTGGCCGTACGAGCCTTGCGAGTCCCAGTTCCTCTATGGAACGCCCAGCACTTTCCCCCCGCATCAGTATATCCTGCCCTTGCCTTTACGGACTCATTAGATCATACCTCCATGTACGAGGACGCTGTGAGCTTTCCTCTGCTTCGGACGAATGCATGTCCCTCCCTTCAGGGGGACGTTCAGTGCGGGGACCCAATGTTGGTATCCCCTTTCCTCCACGCTTAGAGGGACCTGCCAGGAGTGTCACCCTGGGTCCTTCGTACGATCCAGTTCAGTTACACACTACAATTTGCTCTTCTGCTCAAAGGGGCGATAGAGGAGGTGCCTTCTTTGGACCTAAACCACAGTTTCTTCAGCCGGTACTTTCTTGTACCGAAGAAGGATGGGGGTTTGCGTCCTATTCTAGATCTGCGCAGGCTGAATTACTCCCTCTACAGAGGAAAATTCAGGATGCTGATGCTCAAGAGCATTCTTTCCCAGGTCTAAGAGTGGGACTGGTTTGTCACTGTTAACTTGAAGGATGCCTACTTCCACATTCAGGTAGTTCAGAGACACAGGAAGTTCCTCAGGTTCGCCTTCGGGGGAAAGGCTTACAAGGTTCTTCCCTTTGGACTAGCTCTGGCTCCAAGGACGTTCAACAAGAGCTCATCCACTGAGGCTCCAGGGGATCTGAATCCTCATTTTAGCCAGTTCCAGGGCGTAGGTGATTCGCCACAGGGACGCTCTCCTTCTCCACCTTTGTGCACTTGGCCTCCGGCTGAATGGCCAGAAGAGAGTGCTAGCTCCAGTTCAGCAGCCCATTTTTGGGGGGGGTTGTCTGGACTCGACCTTGATGCAGGCCTGTCTGGCCCCTGCTTGGGTCGAGAGCATCCAATCATGCTTGGCCCGCTTCAGGCTAGGTCGTCGCGTGTCAGTGGGCCTGTGTTGCAGGCTCCTAGGCCTCATGGTGGCGGCTTCCCTGGTTCTTCCCTTGGGGCTGCTTCATATAAGACTGTTCCTCTGGTGGATGAAGTCCCTGGGTATTCGTCCCTCCGCATACTAAGAGAGTCAGGTGCCTGTCTCCACACCCTCTTAGTGTGGCGGGACCCCAATTTTCTTCAGAGAGGAGTGGAAATGGGGGTAGTCTGCCATCGCCAAATGATATTGACGGATGCCTCCCTCTCAGGGTGGGGGGGCGGTCATCGAGGGAAGGCCGGCTTGTGGTGTCTGGTCAGGCAAGTACCTCACCTGGCACATAAACAGCCTGGAGTTGGGAGTGGATCATCTGGCTCTCATTCACCTTCAGAGATCTGGAAGTTGTGAGTATGGCCAATCAGAGGTCGCCCATAGCCTTTGATCTCTCAGATGGAGTCTGTGAGACCATTAATAGTGCCAGGGTTCTTTCTACTAGGAGGCTCTAATCCTGGTGTTCGGCTCATGCCGTAGACCCAGTTAACTGCCCAGTTGGTTCAGTGCTGGAGTTCCTGCAAGATAAGTTTTCGGCTGGAGCGGCCGCTACCACCCTGAGAGTCTACGTTGCGGCTATTGCTGCTCGAGGGGACTCGAACGATGTCTCTTTTAACTGTGTGGGTGATTTGCAGGCTCTGCCTGTCAGCGAGTCCTGCACTGAGTTTGCTCCTGGTCTGGTCAAGGCATTTTTAAGATCTAGACCTGGTTATGTCCCCAAAGTTCTCAATACGTCTTTTTATTCACAGGTGGTAGTGTTGCAGGCTTTCTCTCCCTCCTCTTTGAGTGAGGGCGATGATCTTCATCTACTCTGCCCTGTCAGAGCCCTGAAGATGTATGTGGACCGTTCCAGTCAGAGGTGTAAGTCCCTACAGCTGTTGGTGTGTTTTGGTGCAGGCCGCAGAGGGTTAGCCTCTAGGGATGCTA
Source organism: Gymnocypris eckloni scoliostomus (assembly GCA_027564155.1). Classification (NCBI taxonomy): domain Eukaryota; kingdom Metazoa; phylum Chordata; class Actinopteri; order Cypriniformes; family Cyprinidae; genus Gymnocypris; species Gymnocypris eckloni. Next base: position 19,021,976 of record CM050422.1, on the reverse strand, counting down.
TTTCGTTGGCCTATGAGGTGCGCGTTTGCCTTCACCTCTAGGTATCAGAGCTCACTCCACCACGGGGTGGCCTCCTCTCAAGCTTTGTTTAGAGGGGTACCCCTGGAGCAGAGGTGGAAAGAGTACAAAAATATTCTACTCAAGTAAAAGTACCATTACATTACTGAAATTTTACTTAAGTACAAGTAAAAGTACCAGTCTAAAAATATACTCAAGTAAAAGTAAAAAGTAACTCATTTAAAATTTACTCAGAGTAAAAATTACTTAGTTACATTTTAACAATGGGAGGGAGGAAAAAATGGGATAGACCAAAGGTGTCAAACTCAGTACCTGGAGGGCCACAGCCCTACACAGTGTAGATATAACCCTAATTAAACATCTGATACAGCTAAACTAATCATTTAGGCTTATTTGAAAACTACATGGTGTGTGTGTTGGAGCAGGGTTGGAACTTAACTCTTTAGGGCTGTGGCCCTCCAGTAACACCCTCCAGAGTTTGACACACCTGGGATATGGGCCTATAAATCTCAAACTAGTTGTTTTTAATTAAAGGAATCAGTTATTTAGAATAATAACACATTTAGGCTGTTACCAGGGAAATTAAATCAGTATCAACAAAATTAATCTTTGCAATGCAGAGGAAACGCAGAAGCTTCATCTGAAGTGGCATATATGTATTACACACTGACATGAATGCATTTAGCCTGCAGTTACAAATGCAGAAATAATGTTTTGATAAATAAGACATAAAATGTGACCCTGAACCACAAAACCATAAGGGTCCATTTTCCTAAATTGTGATTTATACATCATCTGAAAGCTGAATAAATAATATTTCCATTGATGTATGGTTTGTTATGATCGGACAATATTTGAAAATCTGGAATCTGAGGCAGCAAAAAAATCCAAATATTGAGAAAATCTCCTTTAAAGTTGTTCAAATTAAGCTCTTAGTTTTGATATATTTACAGTAGGTATAAATTTACAAAATATATTAATGGAACATGATCTTTACTTAATATGCTAATGATTTTTGGCATAAAAGAAAAATGTATAATTTTGACCCATACAATGTATTGTTGGCTATTGCTACAAATATACTCCAGCGACTTAAGACTGGTTTTGTGCTCCAGGCCAGGGTCACAAATGTTAAATAGTCATTTGAAATGCAAAAATAAAAAGATACTTTAAATGTTAAATTAGAACCACCAGTAGGTGTCAGCAAGTCACTCATAAGTGAGTCATTGCGATTGAACAGAATCATTTAAACGGTTAATTCAAGGAATGAAACACCGTCATTGCTCAGAGTCAGAGACGCATAAAACTGTGCTATGGTGGCTGTGTTTGGAATTATTTTGTTGTCGAAATAGAGCAAAAACAGGCAATATGGTGTCTAAAACGTAAGTCTCTTAATTAACTTCTTGTTTTTTGAACTGTTGTAAAAAGCAAAACTACAGGCCTATGTAATCATGGTGCGAGAAAAACGGCATTCTTCATGTGATGTTGACTTACTATATTAAATTATATAAATATATACATTTTCTGCTTCTATATCTTCAATTTTGTGATCATTCTAAACGCATTTTAGACTGAATCATGCAGTGAAAGAAAGCAGTCCAGATGCACGCGGATTAGTCTAATCTAACGTTACTAGATTTCACGGCACACTGTTTAGAGTGATTTGTTTGGTTTTTGGCAAAATACTGATAATGTCAAATCGCACATCGTTAAAACAACAATTACTATATTATCTCAGACGATATTGGCACCACTGTCTTTTTGGCTCATTTGTGCAAAACCTTTTGCTAAACCGTCAAAGCTTCATTTTAACCACCAATGCAACGATGCAAGTATTTAGCTTACCTCTACATGCTTGCGAAGGGCGATGTCGAGATGTTATAAGCTGCTAGTTCGGTCTCCCGAGGCAAACACAGCTAACACTGCATAATAGAGCATGAATATGGCCAGGGGTTCACTTCATTTCCTTCGAGTTCAACTTCAGCAGAATACGACGGGGTCTGGTTTTCAGCTGGGTCTGCACCATTAACGCCTGTCCTGTCCGTCTGCATCTTTCTTGTGATTTTAGCGCCAGTTTCTTCTTCTGCCCATTATTTGCTGCAGTTGTTTCCGCGGAGCGATTTTTTTTTACTCAGTAACGAATGTGTTTTAAAATGTAGCGAAGTACAATACTTCACACAAAATATACTTAAGTAAAAGTAAAATTACAGATTAAAAAAATTACTTAAAAAAGTACAAGTACACAAAAAAGCTACTCAATTACAGTAACGCGAGTAAATGTAATTCGTTACTTTCCACCTCTGCCCTGGAGGACATTTGTATGGCAGCAGGTTGGTCCTCTTCCCATACATTTGTGAGGTTCTATAACCTTGAAGTGAACATTGTTCCTGGCTCCCAAGTTCTTTCTGTTTGAGCCAGCTGTGTTTTGGTATATTGTTCCCATTGCGTAAAGCTACATATAGAACCTATAAAAATAGAACGTATCGGGTTACTTATGTAACCCATGATCTCTGAGTAGGGAACGAGACGCTGCGTCTGCTGCCAAGCTCCTCTTGCTGTCGACTTGCTTATTCCACAGGAAAATGTCAGTCACATATGATGTAGGGGTGGTATCTCACGCCATCAGCCAATGAATCGGCGTGATTCTTTAAGGGCTTCAGTTCTATAAGTAGATTCTATAAGTAGATTCTATAAGTAGCTTAAAGCTACGCCTGCATCTCATTCCCTACTCAGAAAACATGTAAGTACGTACATAACGTAACATTACGTAAGTAACAGGAGATGACTTTGTAGGATTTTGGAATTGAAACCACTTGTCATAAATTACAGTTTTATATATTTTTTAATAGATAATACTGTGGTCTTGTTTCCTGTGTTAGACTTTTTTGGACATTTACAATGAAGTATTAAATACTTTTAAACTAAAAAAAAATACATGGTTAAATTTTAAGCCAGAAAGCAATGTAAGTAAATTGTAATATTTACTCTAAATTAAACATTTGAAAATTGAACATTACAATATAATATAATATAATACAGAGAATATTAAGTATTTGTAGCTTATTTTCTGTGTTGGACTCAAATACTTCCTGTGAAGTATTAACAACTTACAACATCATTAACAATACATTTGCAATTAATATAGAATGTGAAGATTCTGTAGTACTGATTCTTTGGTATATAATTAGTAAAAATAGAAGTGTAGAATAGAGTGTAATAGAGTAACAATGAGAAAAGAAAATAGAAATCAGAATAAAAAAGAAAAATAGGACTGTAAAAAAACAGCACTTTGGCTAAAATCCAAAACAGACTGGCTGGCTGTCAATTAATTTTCATCGAAGAAGCACAGACAAGCCTAGACATTTAAGTTTAGAGAGACTTTGTGACTTAAGAGAGCGAGAACAGTGGAGGGCAGTTTTAGGGAAGAGATGGAGTCGAAGGTGAATGGAGCCCCCCTAATGGCCCAGATGAAAGGGCTAGCGACTGTAGGCAAATTAAGCAGACTCCTGTTGTCTAGACAGCAGGTTAATCGCTCCTCTTCAAGCCGTGCATCAGTGAACTTTAACACAACACAGGCACGGCTCCATGGAAAGTCTTGTGAAGCTCTCAAAGAGAAGAGCTGCCCAGCATGGTTGATCTCAAACCAGCTTTAATGGTCAATGTTTGGATTTTGGTATAAGGAGGTGGATTTACACAAAGACCATTTTCTTCCCAGAGCTCTATGCACCCGTTGACCCATCCTGAATAGTGCGCTGTTTAATCCACAACTGACATTTAGAAAGTTATGGTATGTTTAAGCATGAAATCCACTTTTCTGAAAGTGACATTTTGACAGATGTCCATTTACTGTCTTTTTTATGACTGAGTCTCTTAAGAAGCACAATTGCAGCAGAACATGTAAAGTATGACCCTTCCTGCAGGCTTGCAGAAAGGCATAATGGTATGTTTAGTTGTAAGGGAGCTTAGCAGCCCCTCTCTACAAACCCAAATAGCTTGGCAAGAGCAAATCCAGTGCCCCCCCCCCCCAATAAAAAACCCCGCAAAGAGGATCTTGTCCAAACAAGAGTCTGCATGCCTATATGTTTTTTATCTGAATGCCCTCTGGGTGTTTAGATTCTAAATAGACAATAGACTTTTCCCTGCTTTCTAATGCATCCTTAAATGGAGACCACATGGGGCCGATGAGTTTCGAAATGTCACTTCAGCTGAGTTTAGTCAGCTGATGCTTGAACACGGCGCAAGTCAGGTCGAACCGGTCATAAACGTGCTGAAATCAGCATCAAAACATATTTTATAGCAAAAATAATATTGCTGTTAGACCAAACAAATGAGGGAATGACAATGCGCTATTTCTGGACTACTATAGCAGGATGCGACAAAGCTTTACATTGATTCGAATCTTTTCAATGAATCGGGTAGAATCGCTTACAAAACTGTTTGAACAATTCCTTCATGAATCGGACTGAATCAACGGTTATCGAATCAACAACATTGAATCGGCTCTTTCAAATGGGGGGAAATGTAAGTAGAAATATTAACCAATACAACTTGATTGACTTCAATGACAGCTTTATAAACACATAAGAGTTTGTTTTAAAAAATAACCTAAAACATCCAAAAATAAATAAAAATTCAGACCAGCGGTGTAAATTAATTTTAGAAACATTTAGTATAAATTCGATTTCTTTTTACGAACTAAATGACTTTTGTTGTGATATTTTATTAGATGAATCATGGCTGCAACAACACAAAGTAACAAATAGGTAAAATGTAGGCCTGCTGAAAAATAAAATAGCTTTGAAATGTTTCTAAAAAGCTGAAATGTCCAGTTGTTTTGTTGTGATGTGTGACTGTACAAAATGGTTACAAAATGCTCTTACAAAATATAACAGTAGGCCTATTTGAACGTTTATTTTTTTATTGGGCTATACTAAGAACGTTACCATGTCCAGTTTTATTGCGTGATTAGAACATTATTTAAAGGTGAGAATGTATATCAAATATTAATGAAGTTATAAGAATGTTCCATTGTATTTATGTAATGTAAAAAAAGTGTGAGAACATTCCCCGTTAGCTGAGAATAATTTCCTTCAAAACCTTCGAAAAAGAGTAGGCTACGTAAACATCGGAACGCTTGATGACGTGATTACGTAGTGACTGAAAATATTTTTTGAATAAGATTCTTTGAAACTAACTGTTCGAAAGAACCGATTCGCGGAAACGAGTCGGAGTTCTTAGCACTAGATTCATCTCGATTCAACTCACTCTTCTTAACTCAAACATGCAACAGAAAGAAAAGTTGTCACCGGCACAGAGTCCAGAAGCCAAGTGAACAAGAGATTTTCAAGAATAACAATTCACTTATAATTCATTCTTTAGCTCACCAATTGTTAAATACGCTCACGAAATATCAAAACGCGCATGCGGTTTAATAAATCGCTGTCAAAATCGTAAAAATAATGTGCAGCTTTAATTTGAGAAATTGCAGACATAAAAACTCCAGCTGGGCTTTGATCTCAGAACCCGAAACAGTACAAAGCGCGGTATAAGAGAGCAATGCTGTGCTCGTGAACGTGGTCAAACCCGTGTTTCGGTGTGAAAGTCTGATGTTAAGCCCGCCACAGTGGTTCTTCTCGTTTCCCGCATTGTAACCGGCATTTGTAACTGAGCGCTTATTCAAACCAGCGTTTAGTTGATCAAGCTACGACTTCAAGCCCAAACAGCGATCTGTACACAAACGAACGCGATTTACCTTAACATTTGCACCTGCTGCAGTATTAATAATCCATAAGTGTAAGACAAAGTAGTGCAGTAGAATATGTCCGAATCTTGCAGTCCAGAGACAGTACATGGTTCATTTGAGAACAAGGAGACCTCGCCCCCCTGATCTAAACCAAAGACTAAAGAGAGAGAGGGGCTCGCACTTTGAGGTCTAACTGTGAACGAAACCCTTGATGCATTAATGGCTTTACAACCTGCTGGAAGAAAAGAAAAGAGAAGGGGGCTGGTCAGACCCACTGTGTTTGAACTAGTAGAAGATTTCAAAGTAGCATCCATCTCTATAGGATCCAGAAACAGACGTCTGCCTACATTGTGAATATTCTGAGTGAACTTCTAATGACAGGACAGTTACACAAAGGCACTCAGAATCACCTGACATTTTGTAGCAGCCTTATCACAGCTTGTCAGGTTCATGTTATAGACATATTGTTCATAAAACATCCAATTAATTTGAGTTGCACACAAAGAAATGAAAACACAATATTTACCAGGTGAAATCGTGGGATTTTAAAGGGTTGTTGTTCCATTTTCATGTTTTCTCCGTGTATATAGAAAACATGATAAATGAATGTCAGTTGCAGAGAAATATTTAGGTCTAAACACCAATTTAAATGCAAATTAACATTTAAATAAATTAGCCTAATGTCTAATGTTTCACAACAAATCTACTGCACAAAACATACATGCCCTCAAATATTCATCATAATAATCATAGTGTTTTCTGTTTGTTTTGTTTTAGTTTCACAGTCAGAACACCAGAAAATTCTGGTTAAAAGCTTATTGTAACGAACACACAACGGTTCAGAGGAAAACAATATGTACATTCTTGCAACTTGGAATGTATTCCAATCACACAAATGATAAATTAATATCACTGTACTTAATGAAGTTGTTCCACCAAAGAACCACGGATTTCCTAGACTGTGCATTTGACTTGAAAAATTACAGGTGCATAACTTAAACACATTATTATAATATCGATTTAGAAAATCTCTCTCTCTCTCTCTCTCTCTCTCTCTCTCTCTCTCTCTCTCTATATATATATATATATATATATAGTGTGAGTATTATATTTGTTAAATAAAACATGAAAGCAATCCAATCAATAGCATAGTAAGTTGCAGTCAATTAACTTTACAGTAAAAACACAAAAATGAAAATGTACTGAATTTATTTAACCTCGGGCCTCATCTAAGATGTTTTTTTTCATACGTACATTTATCATTACTTACTCACCAGTGGTTTCAGTGAATGGGAGAGTCCAAACAGAGGATAAAAACATCACAATAATCCACAAGTGATCCACATGACTCCAGTCTATTAATTAATATCTTGTAAAGCAAAAAGCTGCAATTGATAATAAATGAATCCATTAAGATGTTTTTTAACGTCAAAATGTTGCTTCTTGATTAAACATGCATCCTCCATCCATAATATTGCTTTCTCCAGTGAAAAAGTTGTCTCATTTGAATCAAGAGCAAAATATGCAGAGATCAAACACTGGTTTAAAGTTAAAACGCCTTAATGAGGGATTTGTTTCTTATAAACACACCGATGGTAGTTGATGGACTGGAGTCGTGTGGATTACTTGAGGATTATTGTGATGTTTTATCAGCTGTTTGGACTCTCATTGTAACGGCACCCATTCGTTGCAGAGGCTCCATTGTAATGCTAAATTTCACCAAATCTGTTCTGATGAAGAAGCAAACTCATCTACATCTTGGATGGCCTGCGGGTGAATACGTTTTCAGCATTTACATTTTTTGGGGTGAACTATTCCTTTAAACAGCCATTTGTGGATGTGGATGTATCTTTAGACTCCATCAGTGACATACACATAATTAAAACTCCACACTGGAACATTGCCAGGCTGTTGCAGATACTAGATATATTGAACAATAGACACCTGTGAGGAAAAACATGGCTTTTGATTAAAGACCTATGGCAGCATACTTGTAGGTTTGAGTCAACGTCAAGAACAGCTTCACTGCTGAAGGGCATTGTACCTACACAATAGACTTTTGTATGGAGCTGCCAAACTAGAGGAATCTGTCTCTTACAGACACTGACATATGGACATTCTCACTGAAATAATATGAAATGTAATGATCAAATAACTAAACACAAAGAGCTATCTGTTAGGTATTTTGGAATATCCACACCTAAACATCCATGACACCATCCTTATGTTAGACGGACAGTATTGGATTAATAATTGAATCGAGATGCAATCATATACAGTGTAAGGCGTTTATATGCTTTTATGATGCTAGCAGAATTAGAAACGATACACATAGACTACCCTGTCAAAAGAGAAGAGACTTCTTTACAAATTCAGCATTTAGAATTACTAAACTTTGGAGTGTTGTTGCATTGCACAAAAAGAAACTTTCTCAGAAATAATCTTCTAGTCTGCTTAGTTTTAGAAATATTTGCAGTGGCTTTTAGCTGTAAGTCAGTTTGCCTCGGGTTCGTACAGGCATTTTAGAAGAGAACATATCCACTGATGTTATTCATTAATCAACATGTTCTACAAATTTTGAAAGCCAGAAAGTTTCTAAATAATTCATTAAAAAATCATTCTAAATAGCATATATTTGGGTTTATTATTTAAACCCTAACAGACCTGTTGTTTTTATTGTATATTTTATTTTATTTGTTTTATGTTTGGCTTGAAAAATGTGCATGTTTGCACATGCTCTTTGAACATTTGAGTTTGTATCCAGCTCAGGTCATTACTAACAAATTCTATGCACTTTAATAAGTTGTTTTGATAAGATTTGTCTAAAAACATAAATGTAATAACTGTAGAAAGAAAGATAAACAGTCTGTTATAGGGTGAATTAAGGTAATCTGGGACCTTTTTCCCCACTTTCAATTTCTACAATCAACTGTGATGTCACCCAAACACTTTATACAAACAAATGCCAGTTTTCTGAAATTGACCAAATGTATATAGATATTTAATGTGTTCTTGTTTGCTTTGGTAATCCAGGACAGCTCATTTTGAGATTTAGGACAGACTGGGGCCCTGATGTAAGTGTTCTTATATGCAGTAGTGAGAGCCTGTGTACATGAGAAATGGCAACGCTATCTCACGGAAATTTGTACATATTTTACGAGGTGACTAATTCGTAAGAATTCGTGTGAGGTCATACGAATTAGCCCCCTTGAATGAATGTGTGAGAGAGGAAGAGACGGTGTAACATGGAGGGGAGATTTAAAATGACAAATTAGTTGCATATCCTGTTTTATGGTCCTGTTTGTAGCAAGGATGTAAAGAGGGAGTCATGTTTGAAATGACATCAGTTTCACTGTAATAAGTAAATAAATAAATATATACATTTTGATCAAATTAAGGTTTGCTGAATATTTGGAACATTATTTTATTTGTGAAAATTTTGCACATAACAATAATCTTAAAAATAGTGTCTCTGACCATTGTTTTTTTTTCCAGGGTCCTTTACAATTGCTAACTGGCCATTAGATAGCCTAATTTCATGTCAATTACATTCAAAACCTGCTAGAATATGTTAATGTTGCCACTGCGTGTGATGTATAAAAGTACACATCATATTTGTCTTATTGCTCGGGTTAAAGAAGACTTCTGAGGACTTGCAGTGAATTGAATTGTCAGTAGATGGCGTACACGCTCTACTTCAGAGACAGCGTCCTTCAGTTCGGCGTCGGGACAGTTTCATTCAGTAAACCGTGATGTCTTGCTGAAATAGATAGATGAATTTTTTTAGAAGCAACTAATGGATTTATCTAAAACCTCTAGAATTATTTAATATCTAAGACATGTTGTCATAATTAATTTCCCAGAAATGATTTTGTGCTGTGTGCTTTATCATGAACGTAGTATTTTATGTTTACATTTATACATCTGCGGGTTTTTATTATTAATGAATTTGTTATCCTTGTAACACATGTATTTATTGTGAGGCAGTTTGTGTCATTGATCTAACGGCAGAACTCCTCCCTGTCTTTAGGATCCTCCCCAAACACTTACAGCAAACCTTTCAAATGTCCATTCATCACCGGCAATCCAACACAAAGAAGGTCTTCTTTCTGTCTGTAGAATTCATACGCAACTGATTTTAACCAAACCTATCCATTTTGACGTCATCAGGGAAACTCTTTACATATTCAGTAATTAATGGACTATTGATTGACATATGGAAATACATAGGTTACATAAAGAGTAATTGCATTTTTTTTGTCTGGGACGAACACCAAAGAAAAGACTTCATCTTAACTTGTGAAAATTGGCAACTCATCTTGTCAGATCAATTAGCATGATGGACTTATTGTTTTTAATATTTTGCTGGAGCTCGTTTTGTTTAACACGAGCCAATGTGATGGAGCAACAGACTGCTGACAATATAGACAACCGTCCAACTCTAGAAGATGAAATGGACAATCAAGAAAACATCTTAACACAGGTAATTTTTCCTGATTAAAAATGTAACGATCACATGAATAAATGCTGGTGTATTTTGTAGTGTTGTTATTGTCATTATTGACATTTCTATGTAAATAGTAAATTATATAAAATGCTTTTTGACCAAAAATTGTATGCAAATATAATAATTATAATAATATTTGATTATATATAAACATATATATAAACATGTTTAATTATTATTAAAATTAAATAAGGTGATTTCTGACAAACCAAGTGTTAAAAACTATAATAATTATAATAATTCGATTATTATTGAGATGTATATGCTATTAATTAATAGGATACTAAGTTGCATAACTTGGTTTTTGACCCAAAAAAGTTTTAAAATATGCATGTAAATATAATAATATATATAAACCACTATGTTCAACTATTACCCCCCCCCACACACACACACACACACAGAAATTAATAAGGGTTGATTTAAAAAAAAAAACATTATTCACTGTCATTATTTGCTCTAACAGCTCATTGGAGACTATGATAAAGTGAAGACTCTGTCTGAGGGCTCAGACTGTCAGTGTAAGTGTGTAGTAAGGCCTCTGAGCAGGAGCGCATGCAAACGCATTGAAGAGGGCCATGCCAAGGGCTGAGGACTTCTACACAGTGGAGACAATCACTGCGGGACCCAGCTGTAAGAAGTGTGCCTGCATCGCCCCTCCTTCTGCTCTCAACCCCTGTGAGGGAGACTTCAGGTTTAAGAAGCTGCAAGAAGCCGGACGGGATGATATCAAGGTAAAGTGTTCTAAACTGAATCAGGACTCGTGTGGAGACAGAGACAAGAATCATGTACTGGTGTTAATAGATTCTTGAAAATACGGACTTGCTCTATTTATTTGGATGACTTTTATACTTTTTTTAGACATAAATTTGTCAATAGTATACATAACGTCTATTAAACCACTCTATTATCCACTTTTTATATCTTGATGTTTCAGCTCTCAACCATAATGGACCTTCTCGAGGGAGCATTTTATGGGATGGACTTGTTAAAGCTTCACTCCGTCACGACAAAACTTCTGGAACGGGTTGATAACATAGAGAAAGTGAGTGCAATACTGATACTTGTTCTTATATAAACATCTGTGATCATTAAACAGTGCTTCTGATAGATGCTATATCGTATATATTATATTATCTTATGCATATAAGAATATAAAGTTCATTACATTTATTAATACACACACACACACTTTAAAAATAAAGGCTATTTTTTGCCATCTATGCTTTCATTAGAAACCATCCGTGTAACCTTTCCATTACACTTATGGTCCTAAATAAATAAAAAAATTAAAGTGTGTCGGATTATCAAAATACTTCACATTAACAAAAATAAATAACATGTTCTTTTGGAACCTTCATTTTTTGTAAGAGTGTACATAATATACACACACTTTTCTAACACAATTTCAGAATGTATAATTTAGAGCCTCCCTTTTCACATTAGCATCACCACAGGAAGACAAATCCAGTCATGTTGGAACACACACACACACACACACACACACACACACACACACACACACACAAAGAACAGGGTGTCACAGTTTTTGATTATGCTGTTCCCTGAAACAACCACATTGATTTCTATACACTATTCAGTATTACCATGGCACCAGAAATCACTGTCTGCTTTCAAATGTTGCCCCCAGACAATGGGGAATTGAGTTCAGGTGGTTGGGCGGAACTGCCACCCATGGACTTCTATTATGTTTACATTCTACTTACAGTCGTTTTCCGGAAACCTCACAAAGGAGAAAGTGAGCGTGAAAGGTGAAAAAGCACAAGGGAAGGGGTCTCGCTCCAACCAACGACAAGAGAAGAAGAAACGTCTCAGTGTGCTGGAGCCCTCACTGCAGAAGAATGCGGCAGCTGCTTTTGCTCACAGTGAGGTACAGATATAGCACACACTAGCTCAATCCATTAGAAACGCCTTATAGGCTCTTATTAGTCTCACTTCACACAGATGACAACTGCAAACATATGCACAAATACACGCTGCAAATGTCACACACATTACCACCAGAACCAAACTTGCCCAGTGGAAAAAGTGGTCAATTCACTGTTCTAATGAGTCTGGAAGACATGTCAGTAGAGAAATAGTTGATCAAAGCCATACAACTTTCCCACAACATGCTCAAGTCATTAATACACCACAAACCCACCTTCATCTCATTCAAGAATTTTATGCAGCCACAAAAAGGGCAACTTGGAAAGAGACCATTAATGCTGCTTTTATTTAATGCAGTAATGTGATCAGGTTTAGTTGCATGCATTTTTGAAGATTATAATTTAACTGACGATTTCACTGTTTATTCCTGGCCAGAGGAAATATGAGGAAAAGTTTGTTGGAACTCAGGCCTCCAACAAACCCGTGCTGAAGAGAAGCAACTCTGAGGGTCAGGATAAACCTGCAAAGACCAAAGCAGGTCCCAATGGCATGACCATCAAAAGCATGACCTTCTACAAAGCCAACACTATGGAGGACAATGAAAAGGAAGAGCATAGTGAGTGTCCGACAGCTCAGTTCATTGTAATAATGAATAAAATGCAGCTTTTATATCTACAGCTCTTATGTATGTCAACAGAGAAAAAACTGAGAAGGATCAACAGTATGTTCTTATGTTTAGGGTTAAATTGTAGAATGAAAAATGTTGAGAAGCTAAATGCAAGTTCAGCATCAATAATTATCATTACACAGTGAATTATTTTTTGTCAGCAACCTTGGTTTCCGGAAGTATTTCCCCATATAGATTTATTTTATCTATATACGACAAAACACTTAGCAAAGAGTTTTAAACCATAAACTAAACCAAGTTCTTGAATGAATCATAATATTTGATTTAAAATACAATTTGATTTAAAACATAAAAAAGATATAGGAAAATCAGTTACACAAATGTTTACTTAACATTTACTTAAATGAACATTCCCATAATGCACTGCAAATTACATAAGTTATACAATAGACAACTATAATGTAAAGTAAACAGTACATTTCAAATTTGTTGTTTGGTGTTAATATGTTTAAATAATATTATCGCATATAAATACATTACTGTTTTTCAATATTTTGTAAAGAAGTATGCTCAGCAATTCTGCATTTATTTTATAAAGAAATATTCTAGTTTTCATAAAATACTCTAGTCAAAAAATGTGTCTGCAGTGTGCTGTGTAATATTTTGTGGAAACAATGTTTTTCTCAGGAATCTTTGATTAATAGAAAGTAGCATTTATTTTAAATATGAATCTTTTGAAACATTGTAAATGTTTTACTGTCACTTTTGTTTGATTTTATATGTGTATGTATTGGCTGACGAAAAATATGAATTTTAAAAACATAAATTATGCTGACAAAGTCGGCACCATTTTCAGATTACAGGTGAAACTTTACAAACAAGAGTATGCTAAAGTTAAACTAAGCATTTTATGTTTCTCCTCTCAACAGTTTCCACAGCAGTGCATGAGATTGTGAGCGGTGATGGCTCGGTGGATTTAATAATTGAAGACCAGCTCCATAAGCATGAGCTGCCTGCAACTGCTACAAGACCTGAAACCACTGCAACAGTGACCCAGACACCGTCAATGAACCTCAACACACAAAATGGAGACCCTACTGCTGCAAACATGCCAACTGTAACAAGGCAAATTGAAGGAGAGGCTGTAAAAGCCAAGAAGTCAAGCACAATTACAACAGCAAGGGCAATTATGCCCACCTCAATGCCTTTAACTACCACAATGTCACCAAGCATCAATGCAACAACCATCACAACTCTTGGTGCCTCATCTGGCCAGAGTTACAGCACCTGCAAAGAGGTCCAAACTTAGCTGGGATGAAGCTACAACTCAAACAAGCACACAACCTCCAAAGAAGACCAAAGAACAAGGTAAGCTTGATTCCAGATCCAGATTGGAAGAAAATATACTTAAAAGAGAGGGGCTGTGATATATAGATTCTCTGGTTTTGTTGTTTACAGGGATCTGCAAGGACACATTAGCAAGCATCGCTGATCCTGTTACACACAACTCATATGGCAAAAAAGAAGGTGCATGGATGAAAGACCCGAAAGGCAATGGAAAAGTTATATATGTGACTGACTACTACTATGGAAACCAGCTTCTGGAATTCCGTGATATGGACACCTTTAAACAAGGTACATGTATCTTTAAAATAGAAACTGCTGCATTTACATATACAGTACTGTTCATAAGCTTCATATTTTGTATTTATTTTTTTATTTTCAAGAAATTCAAAATTATATTTAATATAACAACAATAATAACATTACGTGTATTATTAAATAATGCTTATTTTGAACTTTCTATTCATTAAAAAAATCTACAAATATTTATCATAGTTTCCATAAAAATATTAAGCAGATTCACACAAACAACAACAACAATAATAATAATAAATGTTTTTTTACAGTATTTGTATTTTTGATCAAATAAATGAAGCGAGTGAGCATGAACTCAAACATTTGAATAGTTGTGAAGTTTTTTGGGGGGGCAGTTTTTGAGATTTTCCTCAATTGAAAATGTTTCTCTTCAGATTTTTACAACAGATCTACATCTTACAGACATTATCTGAATAATTTCAGCTACTACAATTCAAATATAAAAATACACTTCAATTTAGGAGACGTTATGTCACAATATCGTACTTTTTTCGCATAGCATGAAAGAGTCATTATACATACAAACATGCAGCTACATTTATGTTTTAGGAAGGGGGTCCCTTGCAAGAAGATCATGACTAACCTCTGCAGCATATGACATTTATTCCTCTTTTTTGCTCACAGGGCAGTTTAGCAACTCCTACAAACTCCCCTATAATTGGATTGGCACTGGCCATGTGATCTACGGTGGCTCTTTCTTCTACAACAGAGCCTTTTCTCGTGATATAATCAGGTTTGATCTTCGTCTCCGGTATGTAGCAGCCTGGACCACCCTTCATGACGCAGTATTAGAGGAGGAGGAGGCTCCCTGGAGTTGGGGAGGGCATTCAGACATTGACTTTGGTGTGGATGAGAGCGGGTTATGGTTAGTGTACCCAGCTCTGGACGAAGAGGGATTTCACCAGGAAGTGATCATCCTGAGCAAGCTCCGACCCTCTGACTTACAGAAAGAGAAGAACTGGAGGACGGGCCTGAGGAGGAACTTCTATGGAAACTGCTTTATCATTTGTGGCGTTCTGTACGCTGTCGACAATTTCGAGCGCACAAATGCCAATATTTCCTACGCATTCGACACGCACACACACACCCAGATGATTCCCCGCCTCCCTTTTGTAAACAACTACACTTATACCACACAAATTGACTACAATCCTAAGGAACGTATGCTATATGCATGGGACAATGGCCATCAGGTGACTTACGATGTCATATTTGCTTATTAACGGTAATTTAAACAGTTGAACACTTTATTAAAGGGGTCCTATTATGCTTTTTCACTTTTTGAATTTTAGTCAGTGTGTAGTGAGTATGTTTGGGCATAAAACAATCTACAAAGTTACAAATCTCAAAGTCCACTCCAAAGGGAGATATTTCGTTTTTTTTAAATCCCTTTTCAAGAACTACAACGAACAGCTCATTTGGACTACAAAGTTGTTTTCCTGTATTTGTGACATCACAAATTGTAAATCGCACCTACGGAAATTTGAATAGTTGGCGGGTGGAGAGAACACTTGGTAGAGCACTGCACATTTCAAAATCAAAACCCGGTGCAGGTGTTTTTATATCACTGTATTTCTGATGGAAACCAACTGTTTTCAGAAAATGTTGGACATTATTTTCATTTCATCTTGCATATAATGTCTGATAAAGCAGCATTTGTGAGCTGAGCTCTGATTTGTGTACAGCGTTACCGGGAAACTCGATCTCTCCAACAGCGCCTCCCGCTGGCAGGGAATGAATTTGCACATATCTGTGGGACTATGGTATAAATAAATTCAACTGTACAACAGTTTCAGTGCAATTCATGTTATAATGTTAGAATTAAATAACAATAAACATAATACATATAACTGTCGCACTTATCTGTACATAGTAAATGCAGTTATTTTTAAGCTGTTGTTGACATCCTATCTACAACGTGATTTAGCCAAAAAACTAAAACAACAATAACATTACCACTTTAATATGTCTTGCTATACACGTGCATGCAAAGGTTCTGGGCAAACCTCTTGTTCAATATTCTCGTGGTCTGAATTGATATGGCAATATAGAGTGGTGGAACTATGATGTCACTTTGTACCATAGCAAGGGGCGGGGCAGCACTGAAACACCGTCTAAGCTGTTCGCCAATCACAACGCACTGGGACAGCTAACCAATCACAACACATTTCGTTTTTTGGAAGGCGGGCCTTCATCAAACCCGGCACTAATCGAGCCATTTGTGTCAGGCTGGGGAGAAAGATATTGTAATAATGTACATTATGTGAAAAATAATGCGATTTTCGAACCACCAAGCATGAGAGCATGTTCTAGTACACCCCCAAAACTAAATCAAGACTTTGTAAAAGAGCATAATAGGACCCCTTTAAGGTACTGCGTGCAGCACTTTCTGTATAAAATAGTAAAACGATTGTGTCTAAGTGGGTTGTAGATCAGTCTACATGAAAAATATTTTTATGGATATTTCATTATGCCTTTAATTTTGTCATATTTTCCGTTGCATGTCTTTTCTATTTGCTTTTTGATCTCAAAGGGGTAAAAATGTGATTGAGCTATTCATGACAAGGTTCTCACTGCTTATATGAAGTGTAAATGTATGTTGTATATAATGTAATTAAAAATAAACCTTACAGCAAGCTCTTCTAAACCTGTGGAGTGGCATGACTTTAGCTTCTTTTCAGGTCAGCATAAAACATAATTTGCAACGCATTTATCTTTCATATTATGGCATACTTCAAAATGAAACAATATACTCAATGAGAGAAAAAAGTATGTTTCCCCCAGAAAAGTAAGAGGGATTTGTGATGCCAGCCACATATAAAATCCCTTTAAGCTAACAAATGACAAGGACAAACATTTTAATCTTTGGACTAACATGCATTAATGAATTTGACACAAAAAGACCATATATTGTGCATGAAATATTGCATTGTTCTTAAGTTCTTACTAATTCAGAATACATCTGTTGTCAGCAAACTCTACTGTAATCTTCACTTCCTTGCCTTTCTCCTCAGAGGAATTCCTGAGAAATCCAGATGAGAAAGAGGAAGGATCTTGAGCTTGACAGCACCTTGTGGAATTGACAAAAATATCGCCATTACAAAGCACTGGTGTTGTCACAATGCCAAAACTTCCATGGTATGAATGATGGGAAAATATCAAGGGTCTCTGTATAAATCTGGGTACAATAGCAAAAAAAAGGGAAAAATTGTATTTAACTGTTAACATTTCGGATTTGGTACCAAGTACCCTACGTTTGACAACACTATAAACCATGTTCAATAATGCAAACATTGTTGGAAAAAAATAGTAACTTACATGTTTATTATATTATTTAATTTGACCAGACTGTGTATATTATATATTATAATATATGACAAATCTAATTTAGTGATCTGAATATCAATTATAATAGAAGGCTATTAATAGACTCTCAGTTATTTGCATTCAGCTTGGTTGAAACAATCTCAATGAAAACAGCATGCTCAGTCTTTCTCTTTATCAAACATGTGCAATCGGTTTCCTTTTTGGAAACCTTACCATTGGAGTTAAAGCTGCTCCATTAATGTCAGTCTGGTTTGAGAAAATGACTTCATGAGTGAAAAAGACAAAACAAAACTCAATCGCTGACAGAGTCTGAATGTTAGACAAGATAAAGTGACAGCTCTGATATGCCAGTGACAGTCACTCCACATACTTTATATGACATATATGTGGTTTAAATCGCCTGAGAATGGCAGAGAAAAACATGGTCTGTGCAGTAGGGCTGTGGGGAACCATTCAGACAGCTACATATTAACAGGGACTGAATGGCGGCCACATCTGCAGAGCTTTGGAGAATTAGGGCTTGAAACCCAAGAGGTCTCCACAGATGCTTTATTTCGGCCAAGTCCACTGTCTGTCTGGGCAAGCTGATGGTGTCACGCTATACTACACAGAGTTCATATGCTAACTCACTCATTCTTTCAGCCAACACAGTCATTCATTCATGTCGATAATGGGCTTCCCTGCTCTTATTCTTCTGACTATATTGTTCTGACTTACATTTCACTACTGATTATATTCTGTATAATTGAGTATGTGATGAATAAAATAACCTTTAACTGCTGTAGAGCGTCATTCATTTGGTTCAAGCCTTTGTGCTGAATAGCTCAGTATCCTTTTACCATGAACCCTTAGGACAATTAGGGCCCTAGCACATTACTTATGTCAACCAAAGTCCAAAATGAGTACCCCCAAAGTGCCAAATTAGAGTGAAAATGGCTTTCCTTATAGTAAAGAAAACAGTTGCTCACCAATTGGCCAGAACTTCAGCAAAACATGCTTTAAGTTGTACTGAAGAAATGATAATATGACCTTCACTGAGGTAAGTGCATGTGCCATCGAAATCAATCAGTCTACCAAATAAATCATTAGTAACTGTCATGACTTCAAAATGCAAAAATGCCTCTGATTTAAAGAGATAGGTCACACAAAAAAGATAATTCTGTCATAATTTATTCACCCTCATGTCATTCCAAGCCCATAAGACTTTGGTTAATCTTTGAAACGCAAATTATATTTAATCAACTCTGAAAGATTTCTGTTCAATTGAAAGTTAATTCCACCAAAATTTAGAAGATCCAGATAAGGGCATCATAAAACACTTTATGTGATGAACAAATTTAATCTAGGCTCTTATTTAATGACTTGCTTCATAAGGATTGATGTTATGATTCCTTTATCTTTCAATGGAAAGACAGAAACTTCTCAGGTTTAATTAAAAATATCTTTATTATTTTTTGAAGATTAACCAAAGTCTTATGAGTTTGGATCATCGTGAGAGTGAGCAGATGACCAAATTTCACAATCTCTTTAAGTGAATTAACAACTTTGTAGATTTTTGCCTAGTATATTTCAAGAAAAAGTAGAGAAAGACCAAGATGAAAGAAAGAGGGAACATATTAAGAAGCTCCTCAGAGAGCTGGCCCTTAACATGGGAGGATGGTGAAGGGATGTTTTTGTCATGCAATGAGCCGGAGTGAGAAATTCTCCCGCTGGGCGTATCTAAGCCCATCATGCATGCACTCTCTTAAGAAGACATGTCTTCACAGTAATGGCGGCCACTGAACTTGCCTGGGGAATCCTCTGGAGCTAACAAAACATATAATAACAGGCCAAAGACAGTGACCCAGAGGCCAATTCAGCTATAATTCTCTAACACACTTCAATTGAACTCCATATGACTGAGCTTAAAGATGTTGTGCAGAAAAACAAGGTAAAACGAGAATGGGAGTTCGTAAATCCCAGCATACTGTCAAGAACTCCAAGAAATACGTTTAGGGTTTGACTGGTTCTTACTGTGGGCATCTTCAAACTCAAACCTACCAGGTGGTTTTCATGGACCACTTATACTAGGCCATGAAAAAACAGCTTCAGGCTTTCAAGAGCGTCTTTATAGACTATGTGAAATGGCTTTACAATGTCCTTTCCTGTGTTTCCAAGTGAAATATGATGTTGGATGACATTATATTTAGTCCTTATGCCTCAAACTGCAAGGATTGCAGTCACCAAAGATATTTAGCACATCTATACTCACTGGGTCATTGGACTTAGAGAAAATCTGAGCCAATTACATGCAGCCCTATGGAAAACAGTGCCTTGTTGGATGGCTGTATTTTCACAAATGCTCTCCAACAAAGCCTTTAGGTCCAGCTCTTCATTCCCAGAGCAGCTGGGTTATTACCAAACCAGCGTGGTCCCAGTCTGTGCTTTCTATCACTGCAACAGTGGTATGTGTGTGAATGTGCTCTGGCCATTCAATCAGCCAGTTAAAGTTCTGGGAGCAGAGCTTCTTTTCTTTAACTTTGAATCAAGAACTTAAAACAATTGATTTAAAAACAACTTTTACATCTACATCAAACGCTGTAAAAGCAGAGCTGCTAAAATCCTCAAAGATGCAACTCACCCCGGTAACCATCTTTTCTGTTTACTGCCATCTGGCAGGCGCTTCAGGAGCATGATGGCAAAGACTGAAAGACTGAGGAGGAGCTTCTTCCCTCAGGCCATCAGGCTCCTAAACTCAAACTCAGTCTCATAAACACTTACAAGACCCATTGTTAACTGTAAATATTCTCACATTCTCATCATTGCTGCTCTATGTACAATACCCTGAACAACCCGTCTGCACATCCCTCTTATTCACATTACTATTTATTAAGTCCCAGTACACTGTTTTTCATCTTGTTGTTTTTTGCACATCTTATTGTTTTTTGCACATCTTATTGTTTTGCACTTTTTTTTATTTCATTGCACATTTTACTCTTATTTCTCTTTTTCTTACCATATGTATGCCCTTGTGTTATGTTACTTTATATAATTTGTATTCTTATTATTTTGCACTGTCCACTGAGCGGACCTGATTCGATTACATTTCACTTCTAATTATACCCTGTATAACTTATTATGTGACAAATAAAGAAACCTTGAACCTTGAACCTTGAACCTTGAATCAGGAGGAACTCTATCTTGTGTCCTCTGACTCACAGATAAAACAACTGGTCTTCTAGACCTGGAAAAGTTCATTCGGTTTAGGTTTTTGGGACACATGGTTTACACTGTCAATCTACAAATGGCTTACTTATACAGTAGCTGCCAGTGCATATTAAAGTCAGCATGAAATGGAAGTTGTGAGTGTCTTTTTCCTATTGTGACCTATATCCGAGTGAAACGGCTGAAAGTAGGGCCGAACTTGATTTAGTTTTTCTTATTTTTAAGATGTAACTGTATGCTGTATAAGCAGTCACTCACAAGCATTAAAGAAATCTACACACATGCATATAACCCTAGAATAACTGCCACTCCTGGAGACTCAAGAAGTCCAGAGATTGAAATCAGGCATGGTGATTTTTCCTCTCGAGTTCCCATGAGCCCCTTTCTGGCATATCATCAGACAGAAACACATTCGTCTTCTCATCTAGTAGTCATCGGCTTGAAATAACGCTGAAAATCAGGTCTGAAACTTCAGAGGAGCTGTCTGAATAGGGCTAATTGTGGGAGTGTTTTCCCTGCATGGCTTTAGGACTCCTTTCACTGTAAGACTCAATGGTGATTTATCAGATTAGCATCAAGAGAATGCTTTTACCAAACCTCATCGGACTGTTTGTGCAGCCATCAAACACACGGCATTCCTGGAGACCTTTCAGAGGGGAACTCAACATGCTGTATCTGTATTAGATCAGGCATTACAGGTAATTATTTGAAGTGAATGCAATTATGCTCATTTGGGCTGAAAGGAAGGCATGCTTTTACTAGCACTGAACACTGCAGGATATAAAAGCCATATAAGCTAGCCAAAAGTTTTTTTTCAAACTGTAATAAATTTTAGTGTTTTATAAGGAATTTGAGTAAATTTATGGTATATTTCAGGTTCAGGTATTCTATTTTCTGAGATGAGTGTCTCTTAATTATTATACAAATTATCATTTGTATCTGACGGACAACCAAGTGTTAATAAAATGTTACACAACTACATTGAAGAACAAGCTCCAGTTTGTACATTCTTTTAAAGTAAGTTAGAGAAAGGAAATATAATTAACTATTAAAATATGAAGAGTGGGAAAGTGGGCAAAAATGTATTGCATTAATCAAATAAACTCCAAAATAGTACAGAAAATGTCATAAAACCACGTAGGTAGCATTCACAACTCTCCAGGTAAAAAAATTATAATAATAATTCCAACCTCATTGTAATGTTTTTTGTTTGTTTTTCTCCACAATCTACACAGTCTTCTCTTCCAACACAATACACCCAACACTGGAATATTTCAGCCCTGCATCTGTAGCCAGATGTGTCGAGACTGAACAGGAAGGGATCTGGGACAGTCCCCTGAAGGGCCTCTGTGCGGCTGACCATTCAATCAAATTCTAATGTAAATTGGAGTGTTTCAAATTCTTATAGTGATGTTTTAGCAGAGACTGGGAAACATTTCAGGTTACACAGAAGATGGATGATAAAAAATGACATGTATAATCTTTAGCCATCAGCCAGGAAGTGAAAATGGAGAGATGATTTGCTGTTCTGCTGTTCTTCAGTTAGCACAAAACAAAAGAGCAACTAAAGTAGCATTTACTCAGTTTTTCCATACTTCCATTGCTTCCACAGTCAATTACCTGTTACACTGTAGCACCATTTAATTAAAATGTAGAATAAATTATGGAGCATGCAGACATGACTGCATAAGAGATGATTCTCTCAACTCCACATTGATTATCGTAGAACCTTCACAAGAACAAAGAGCTTTTTCTGTAAAGAGCTCCCAACTCTGGAAAATGTTACCAATTGAAATTAAAGCAGAACATGACATAAAGTGTTTTTCAATGATGATTAAGTGCTGGTTTAAAATAAATAAAAGCTGTACACAGGTTTAACTAATGTTTTTATTTTTTATTATTATTATATGTTGCCAGATTTGGGAATAACTAAAATAGGTAATACATTTATTATTATTTTTATTATAATTATTTAGTATTAGTATTATTAGTTTAAAAAAAGCCTTTCTAGGGACTCGAGATGCAAATTAGCGTATTATATCTAGGTACAATGCATATTTTTTCAATAAATTTATAGTTTTATGCAGAAAGGATGCATTAAATTGATCGAAAGATGCAGTAAAAACATTTAGAATGTTACAAAAATTCTATTTTAAATCAATTCCAATCGTTTAAACACTGTATTCATCATAGAATCCTGAAAAAAAAACTTATCCACAAAAAATTACAAAATGTTTCTTGAGCACCAAATCAGCATATTAGAATTATTTCTGAAGGATCATGTGACACCGAAGACTGCTGAAAATTCAGCTTTGCCATCACAGAAATAAAATGCATTTTAAAATGTATTTAGAAAGTTATTTTAAATTGAAATAATATTTCAAAATGTCACAGTTTTTACTGTATAATTGATGAAAGCCTTGGTGAGGAGACTTCCTTAAAAAAATAAAACATCTGAAAAAATTGTACCAACCCCAAACTTTGAATGGTAGCATAAGAAGCGGACATAGAGCAATAGAATTGAATTTTAACATTTACATTTCTGCATTTAGCAGATGGTTTTATCCAAAGTGACTTGCATTAAAGGTATACATTTTAGCAGTTAATGAATTCATTGGAACTCCCATGATTTCAATATTGCTAGCACCATGCTCTACTGTATGAGCTTCACTGTGAAAAATAAATCCTTAAAGTAACAGAAAAAATACTGGCAGCTCATTCATTATCCACTAATTTTACGGACATTTCCGTTAACTCTAAAACACAACTCAATGAGGTGAAACATTCGAAATACTGGTAAAACACCTGTAAAAATAAATATGAAATTAATACATACACTATTTTATAGTAATAATAAACATTTAAAGATTACAACATAGATCCTTTTTATAACTAATAAATATACTATACTATATAGGCATAGTTTCAGATTATCAGTCTCTAAATATAATTATTATAAGTATTATTTCACGATTTATATCTAAAACACATTTGGGTGCAGCTGAATGAACACACGGTTACTGATTTGCCGAGATCAGGATCCAGGATTTCCACTGACATTCCATGACCGTCTCAGGACTCTCCCGTTACACAGAAGAGGGGGATTCTTCTGCCTGCAGAGTGACAAACCCTGAGTATAGGGTGACTAATGAAATAACAGCAGGTGGAGAAAAGGACTCCCATGTAGAGTCTCATCTGAGAGATCTCTGGCGCTGAAAGGAGATGATTTGTCAGTCTGGTGATTGTCTGACATGGAAAGCTCTAATAGTCTGATTGAAATTAGGCATCTTCTATCTGATAGTAATGAAAGAGTTCTGTTGGCCAGCTGTGTAACACGTCACCGGTATCTTGAATGCATGATTTAGCTATATATTACACAGTTACGTGCCTGCTGGGCCCATGGGAATGTTTAGCCCGGATGGGAGTGTTTTCAAGCCCTGTCTGTGATTTGAAGAACCACATGTGCATAAGATTTTTCTTTCTCTCGGCTCCTGCCCTCATCCAGGGCGATTGGAAAAGGTGACGTTTGTGCTGATTTAACTAAGCTCCTTAAGGCAGAAACAAGTGAAACTCTCCAAGCCTGTGCTTTACAGAGCATTTCATTGAGCTCGATGGGGTGTTTCAGTTGAGGACCAATAAAACTTTGCTGTTTGTTAACTTCATTTACAGGGTAAACTCCACCTGTACATTTTAGCTATAGGGAATTCATGTTGTACCAACACATTAGTGGAATGCTTGGATGAGGTAAGAATGCAGTAAATGTCAGATGTATAATTCACTCAATATTAATTTGAAGTGTTGATGTTTCATCAACAGCTGGCTAACTGTCGATAATATAGCTTAAACTAGAACTTACATTACTCAGGATATCCATGCACAAATAAATAAATTATATAAAATTTATTGTAACGTAATATCTGTATTATAATGTTTTAATACTTTTCAATTTTGCATGTAGATGTACATTTTATATTCAAAGTAATAGTCCACCCAAAAATGAAATTTTGATTAAAATGTAAGAGTTTGTGCCAGTGGATCTTCTTCAGTGAATGGGTGCCGTCGTAAGAGTCCAAAAAGCTGATAATAACATCACAGTAATCCAAACAAGTAACCTACATGATGACTTCAGAGTCCAGTCCATCAATTATCATCTTGCTAAGCAAAAAATATGTTTATTTTTGTTATAAACAAATGCATCATTAAGAAGTTTTTAATTTCAAACTGTTTCTTTTAGGCTAAAATATGAATCATCTATTCATAATATTGCATTCTCAAGTGAAAAGCAAATCTGACGGCACCCATTCAATGCAGAGGATACACTGGAACAAACTCTCCTACATCTTGAATGGCCTGAGGGTGAGTACATTTTCAGCAAACTTTTAATATAAAATGTGCATATATGCAAAATTGAAATCAAAACATTAAAATGTATTTTATATAAATGTATTTATTTGTGCAAGTGATGTAATAATACATTTCAGCAATTTTTTGTTTTGGGTTAATTTTTCCTTTTAATTCAATTAATTATGTAATGCATTTATATTTATATGATTTTTATCACATGTATGTACATTTATATGATTTTGATATAATAATTGTTTTATAAGTATCCCACACATAAAAACATCAGCTGTTTGTGCTTGTGTTCTGATGCATTGCGCTTTGGTGCTTTTGCTGCCTACAAAAAAATCTAAAGAAACAAAATGATTAAAATGAGAAGATCACACAGTATTATTTAAGGCAATGCACATTTTGTGGCTGCAGTTGCATAAACAGCTAAGTATTGTGAGTCATCTTTTTTGCTTAAGACTGGTCATAAAGAATTTAACTTCGTTACATACAGTAGAATCGTAGATTGATTTTTATTTGAATCCGAACTTTAAGAAACCTAAAAATCATGCCAAAAAGGCTTCCCTGTAGTTCAGAGAACATTTTGTGCTGAGATCAGACTGACAGATGATGTCATTACTCTACAGAGTGATCTGTTTACTGCTGTTTGACAGCATGCTTATATATTCTCCAGTGTGCAGAGTGCTGTCCTCGTATGCTCTGAACAGTCCTAGAAAAACAGATCAAAATAATAAAAGGGTTCCTAAGAAAAATGGGTCCAAAACTAAGTGGCCCAGCATAATCACACTCTTGTTAATGTTTCTCAAACAATACAATCAACGGCAAAGAATTACACAATACCTCTTGCAGCCATTTCCACTGTTAACTTTAGCTCCACTGTTGACAGATCAAACAATTGTGGCTTTGTGCAACAGATTTCATTGTTATAATGTATAAACTATGCAGAATTGTGTACACTAAAGCTGATGCTAAAGGAGTTTGTGGATGAAATAGAGCAATGAGCCTTGTGACTTAAAAAAATGCTATTATTGAGATTCCTGTACAGTATGAAGGTCTGCGGTGGGAGATTGGGGATCCTTAAAAAGGGCTGTTGTGAAAAGATTTCATAACCGGTTAAAGTCATGAAATTATATACTATACTTAGTATACATATTAATATAATATAAAACACACACACACACACACACACACACACACACACACACACACACACACACACACACACACACACACACACACACTTATATAAAATGTTCTGGTCATATTAGCTAAAGGGTAGTAGCATATGTGTAATCTGTCTAGCTGTACCATAGGTCAGGTCCTGGCTGGTGTTTCCTGCTCTGTTTTGGATGAGTATTAGGTCCAGCAGATGTCTGCTGTTATCCAGACTGTCTGCGTCCGGAGCCTTTGAGGAACTAAATGCAGTGCATAGAAAACCCACCAGGGAAATGAATGCAGACAAAACACCAACACCATCTTTTAACTGGTTCACATAATCCTCATATCCTCACATGGGAAAATAAGGTTTGAGTTCGAGAGTCTGTTACTAAAAGTCAACAGATGAGAGCTAAGCCGTAAGCAACATTCATATTTTATCAGTTATATCACAATTGTCTTATTCATTTGTAAATGATAAGGTGTAAAATTAGTTAACCAAGTTTTTTTTATTATTATTAGTCTAAAATGAGCTAATTAGCTAAAATTGGTCTCTAAATACACACAATTTTTTTTTTTACATGAAAACAATAAGAAAACTAAATAGGTAACAGAGATTTTTCCACATGCCTTTTTCATTTATTTTTTTGAAGTGACGTGTGGCCAAGTATGGTCACCCAAAATGACATTATATTTTTATAAAGATATAAAATTATAAATAACTTACGAGATTATACATACCTATGGCAGAGTTTCTGCATGCTTCAGGTAAATACATTTCTGTTAAATATATTTAACTACATGAGTAAAGACTGGAGTACACTACACAACTTTTCCAATCAGAACAGATTATAGGCATCATACACTTACCTACTTTGTAATAGTCAAAACTGGCCATCAGACACTAAACAACGGAGTTGTTCCAATAACAACAAATTCACACAGAAATGTATGCCTTGCTGTTATGCGATGCATGACAAATGAAAACAATATGTGCTCTAAAATTGGCTCAAAATCAAAAAAAAAAAAGTACAGTGCTCAGCGTAAATGAGTACACCCCCTTTGAAAAGTAAAATTTTAAACAATATCTCAATGAACACAAAAACCATTTCCAAAATGTTGACAAGATTAAGTTTAATATAACATCTGTTTAACTTATAACATGAAAGTAAGGTTAATAATATAACTTAGATTACACATTTTTCAGTTTTACTCAAATTAGGGTGATGCAAAAATGAGTACACCCCACAACAAAAACTACTAAATCTAGTACTTTGTATGGCCTCCAAGATTTTTACTGACAGCACCAAGTCTTCTAGGCATGGAATGAACAAGTTGGCGACATTTTGCCAGATCTATCTTTTTCCATTCTTCAAGAATGACCTCTTTTAGAGATTGGATGCTGGATGGAGTGATGCTCAACTTGTCTCTTCAGAATTCCCCATAGGTGTTCGATTGGGTTCAGATCAGGAGACATACTTGGCCACTGAATCACTTTCACCCTGTTCTTCTTCAGAAATCCAACAGTGGCCTTAGATGTGTGTTTAGGATCATTGTCATGTTGGAAAAGTGCACGACGACCAAGGGCACGGAGTGATGGTAGCATCTTCTCTTTCAGTATAGAGCAGTACATTTGTGAATTCATGATGCCATCAATGAAATGCAGCTCCCGACACCAGCAGCACTCATGCAGCCCACATAAGGACACTGCCACCACCATGTTTCACTGTAGGCACCATGCATTTTTCTTTGTATTCCTCACCTTTGCGACGCCATACAGTTTTGAAGCCATCAGTTCCAAAAACATTTATCTTGGTCTCATCACTCCAGAGTATAGAGTCCCAGTAGTCTTCATCTTTGTCAGCATGGACCCTGGCATACTCTAGGCGGGCTTTTTGTGCCTGGGCTTTAGGAGAGGCTTCTTTCGTGGACGGCACCCATGCATGCCATTCCTCTGTCTGCAGTGTACACTGTATTGTGTCACGGGAAATAGTCACCCCAGTTTGGCTTTCTACTTCTTTAGATAACTGCAGTGAACTTGCACGTCGATTTTCTTCAACCCTTCTCATCAGAAGACGCTCCTGACGAGGTGTTAACTTCCGTGGATGACCTGGACGTCTCTGTGAGATGGTTGCAGTTCCATCTTTTTTAAATGTTTGTACCACTTTTGCTACAGTATTCTGACTGATAAGTAAAGCTTTGCTGATCTTCTTGTAGCCTTCACCTTTCTTGTGTAAAGAAATTATTTTCTTTCTCAGGTCTTGTGACATTTCTCTTCCATGTGGTGCCATTGCTGACAGCATGAAATGGGAAGGGGTTTTCTTTAAGTAACACCCTTTTATAGTCAACAGTCACCTGTGTAATGAATAATTAGACTCACCTGTGGTTGACTTCTTGTAAAATTAGACATTTGTAGTCTAAAATTTAGCTTTGCTCCAGAGACTTTCAGTGGGGTGTACTCATTTTTGCATCACCCTAATTTGAGTAAAACTGAACATTTTGTTCTCCAAGTTATATTATTAACCTTACTTTCATGTTATAAGTTAAACAGATGTTATATAAAACTTAGTCTTGTCAACATTTTGGAAAATGTTTTTGTGTTCATTGAGATATTGTTTAAAATGTTACTTTTCAAAGGGAGTGTACTCATTTACGCTGAGCACTGTATATACTCCTACTGGATGGAATCATAGATTGAAGCTGAACATTTCAGTCTTAAGCCTGACAACTAAAGACTGGAATTCACTACACAATTTTTGCCCCAATTTTCAGTCAATTTACTGTCTGGAGAAGTTTATACTAGTTGCCGAAAGTTCAAAGTAAATTTTAAAACTCATGTAGTGTATTTTAGCTTTTAAGATCATCTTTAAAACTAGACTACTGCCATCTTTCACTAACTTTAAAAGACCCTGAAAGACAAGAAGCAACACCAGAAGACATTCACAACAGCTACTCTTGCTGAACATATAGACTCATGCACAGTCACATGACTGGCCTTTCGGCTTTTGAAGTAATCAGGAACACTCTTCTATTTGACTGGGTACTTAACAAAACTTCTACTGGTAAACTCTGCTGGGTTTTGTTAATAAGCAAATACTTGGCAGTTAGTGGCGAGAGCAAACAACAGTGCTTGGCAATCAGCAGCACAGCCAGGAAAAGCTTACAGTACATTCGTTCTCTCGTCGTAGTTTATTTAACAAACATTGGAGATGGATTGGAATGGAAGTGGCAGATTGGGTTCGATTGAGCGCTTTAGTTCTAAATATAAGCGCGTTTGTTTCATTAAGCTAGGCTTAGATGACGTTTCAACATTCCGGTTCCGAGAAGCCTGAGCGCATGGAAAGACCGAGCAGCCCAGAGCACCGGTGGGCCAACTTTCCAGAGCATCCATCAAAAACGGCTGTTTCAAAGGTGGCTTTTCAACACAGTTGTGAGAGAAAGAAATGAAAATATGAACTTAACTCAAGCAGTTTGTTCATGGAACAATGCACGACATGCGGCATTGAGCATCTTTCATTCAATCACATCACGACTGGAGCAGACTACCAAGAAACGAAAGGCAGACTTGTTTGGAATTCTTTCAGGGTTTCCACGATTTTCAAGACATTATATTCCAGGACATTTATGTAACTGAAGAGATTTATAATTAGCATTCCATTAGCATTTCTGGTAGAAGAACCACAGAAGTCTGCCATCTTTGCTCATGGAACTACAGATGTTTTTGTGCACATCACCTGAGCTGAGCACGAAGACCAAAACTAGTGACTTTTCTGAGCTGTGACATCAAAGGAGACAAATAGTGATTCCAAGTCCATTTCACAATTTAACCCTGTGAAGCCTGACATATCAAATAACAGTCTGATTTTTTTAACAGGAAATTAAACTGTTTATTGAATTTAGTTTATTAAAATACAGTTTATTAATTGCAATGTAAAAGAAATACATAAAGGAAATGTGTTTTTGTTGATATTTTATCAGGGCTCATATAGTATAATATGGAGCTGATACATAAAGCGAAAAAAAGAATTACATTTTATTCAGAGTCCGAAAATGAGCGATAATGTGCAATTTAGTGTGGCTGATGATATTTATATGGCTGAAAAGATCAAATTATCATAGCTTGTAATTAGTTATTTATAATAGTTCAAAAGATTACTTACATAAAATGCATATAAGCATAATTTGTTACTCTATATTTCCCAACGATATACAGTGGTTACGGAAAGTATTCAGACCCCTTAAATTTTTCACTCTTTGTTATATTGCAGCCATTTGCTAAAATCCTTTAAGTTCATTTTTTCCTCATTAATGTACACAGCACCCCATATTGACAGAAAAACACAGAATTGTTGACATTTTGCAGATTTATTAAAAAGAAAAACACATGGTCCTAAGTATTCAGACCCTTTGCTGTGACACTCATATATTTAACTCAGGTGCTGTCCATTTCTTCTGATCATCCTTGAGATGGTTCTACACCTTCATTTGAGTCCAGCTGTGTTTGATTATACTGATTGGACTTGATTAGGAAAGCTACACACCTGTCTATATAAGACCTTACAGCTCACAGTGCATCTCAGAGCAAATGAGAATCATGAGGTCAAAGGAACTGCCTGAAGAGATCAGAGACAGAATTGTGGCAAGGCACAGATCTGGCCAAGGTTACAAAAAATTCTGCTGCACTTAAGGTTCCTAATAGCACAGTGGCCTCCATAATCCTTAAATGGAAGGCGTTTGGGACGACCAGAACCCTTCCTAGAGCTGGCCGTCCGGCCAAACTGAGCTATCGGGGGAGAAGAGCCTTGGTGAGAGAGGTAAAGAAGAACCCAAAGATCACTGTGTCTGAGCTCCAGAGATGCATTCGGGAGATGGGAGAAAGTTGTAGAAAGTCAACCATCACTGCAGCCCTCCACCAGTCGGGCTTTATGGCAGAGTGGCCCGACGGAAGCCTCTCCTCAGTGCAAGACACATGAAAGCCCGCATGGAGTTTGCTAAAAACACCTGAAGGACTCCAAGATGGTGACAAATAAGATTCTCTGGTCTGATGAGACCAAGATAGAACTTTGGCCTTAATTCTAAGCGGTATGTGTGGAGAAAACCAGGCACTGCTCATCACCTGTCCAATACAGTCCCAAAAGTGAAGCATGGTGGTGGCAGCATCATGCTGCGGGGTGTTTTTCAGTTGCAGGGACAGGGACGACTGGTTGCAATCGAGGAAAAGATGAATGCGGCCAAGTACAGGGATATCCTGGATGAAAACCTTCTCCAGAGTGCTCAGGACCTCAGACTGGGCGAAGGTTTACCTTCCAACAAGACAATGACCCTAAGCACACAGCTAAAATAACGAAGGTGGCTTCACAACAACTCTGTGACTGTTCTTGAATGGCCCAGCCAGAGCCCTGACTTAAACCCAATTGAGCATCTCTGGAGAGACCTAAAAATGGCTGTCCACCAACGTTTACCATCCAACCTGACAGAACTGGAGAGGATCTGCAAGGAGGAATGGCAGAGGATCCCCAAATCCAGGTGTGAAAAACTTGTTGTATTTTTCCCAAAAAGACTCATGGCTGTATTAAATCAAAAGGGTGCTTCTACTAAATGAAGTTTAGACACGTAGTTTTTAAACTAAGTTCGGGAGGAGCACGTCAGATACTCAGGCTAATTAGCACAGGTGGTACACAATCTAGGTAATCAATCCTGGGACATAAATACAGCTGTCTTACCTCCATCTAGTTGATGGTTAAACAGCATTCGGGGGCACCATTTACCTTTACATCACAGACTCAACATTTCCGTCCAAACAACGAGACCCATGATGGGGTTTTCGTAACCTTCCGGGCAATCTGCCGGCCCCAGGATCGTCTATTTTTATTTTTTCACCAGACACGGACGCCGAGCTCCGGGCTTCGTCACGACCGCTGCTCTCTGCTCAACCAGCCACACGCACCCCTCCGCCGGCCGGAGGTTGCAACAGCAGGCCTTCAACGAGCCTGGGCCACGCCCCAGGTTTCA
This sequence comes from Gymnocypris eckloni scoliostomus, assembly GCA_027564155.1. NCBI lineage: Eukaryota > Metazoa > Chordata > Actinopteri > Cypriniformes > Cyprinidae > Gymnocypris > Gymnocypris eckloni. The sequence goes on along the minus strand of CM050422.1, from coordinate 18,989,483 downwards.
CCGCAGCAAAGCTTCACTCGCTTCACTGCAGCGCAAGTATTTAGCCGGGCTTCTAGCTTCTAATTTCAGATGCTAAGCAGCGGCCGGCCTCCTTTAGCACGCAACAACCAATGTTGCCAATAATTATTAGGGGAAATCTACAAAGGCAGGTATTTGTTGATTAAATATCATTAAAAGACCTCGCGAAGACATGGGATATTAACGTCACTATGTAACCATGACACCATGCCCAGAATATATACCGGACGTACTTAACCCTCCGTATTTTTACCAGCATTTAATCGGCTTAGCATTCCTTAGACAGATAAGCTGGATGAGATAAATGTGTTTACGAATACACTCTTGATCACCGCGGACCAACAGTAAAATGAACGTGCACGAGGTATTCTCATTCAACCTGTGCTATATTTAATGTTTTGTTGTCGACCTAAATCATAGAGACACTGACCCTGATTTGCATATGCATTTCAGAGGGCTAAATAGAGCCCCTTCACAACAGATTTAGTTCCAAACCAACTGTCAGTTTTGACCCAAATATGAATTTCAGTTACATAATTAATCCAAATTTCGACAGTAATAAATTATCTTGCAGCATCAGTTGCACGTTTCCCCAAGATCTCCCGGTTCTCTCTTGTGCATTTAATTCCACTGGGAACATCACTCTAAACCGATCATTTGAATCAGTGAATCGTCGACTAGAGAACAGCTACTATCGGATCATTCCAACTTGCAAAGGCGTTGGAGCAATTGCGAATTAATTTTACAGGTTCTTTACAAAATAATCAGCTTGTTCATAAATCAGACACTGCTCCTCGCCCCAGAGCACTATATATACATTATTAAGAGTAGCAGTTGTTTTCACGATACGTGGCGGTAAAGTGCAATATTTGGAGCATGATAAGTTACTAAACAAACGACTCCAGAAACTACAGGTATTAGAAATGTACTTAAATGGTAGCATAATAAAGCTACTTCGTTACTGACCACCAGCGGCCCTGTTAAACGTCACAACCATTTTCCATGGCCTATACAGCTACAGCCGCGGGCGCAAGCTCAAGCTGCCTCCGCTTGCAACACAGCCCCACACATCTCAGTCTTTTCCTTTCGCTATGAATAACTCTCTTTTCCTTTACAGTGGCCTCCAGCTCCCGTAGCAGACACTAGCGTGAGGTTACCTCCATTAGCAGAGCAGGCTACGATAGCTCTTCAGGACCCCCTTCCTGTGGCCTACAGCTACGGCAGTTAAAGCAAGCAGTCTACACAATCAAGCGCGTATCAGCATTTAAAATAAGAGCAGCCTTCCGTAGTGAGGTTTACATCTTACTTTCATAGATCCACCACATTCCAAACCACAGGCATAATGACTCCACAAAGCATTTGTAAGAAAAACACAGACTGGCGAGACCGCACACGTCAAGTGTACATCAAACAAACGCGTGTCTCTCTCAGCGCTCCTGTGCTATGAAGCCAGCAACTCTCCTTGTAACTTGCTCCAACCTTTCCAAACCTATGAAAGGTTATTTTACAAAGGTTCAAGGGGCGCATTCTCGTGAGGAATTGGAAGTAAGCAGCATATGGGTGTTTCTAAAGCAACTCTGCGTCATCGCTCATCTGGTTAAAATCTAAGCCCAGAATTGATTCTGAAATTCTCAGAATCGTTTGACAGAGACTTGGTCATTTCTCCATGATAGAAGCGCTGCAACAATCGTAATCATTGAATATGGACATCAAAGTTGCCATTTGCCAAATTCTCCATCGAGTTCAGCCGCATTCATCCTGAAATAACCTGTTCAGCTTTCCCCTATAGGCGGCGCAAATTAAACAAGGGTTCACGACTAAAGACCAAGGCCACGCCCCTGATTTCGCAGATGCAAGGCCCGCAGAGGGCTCGGCTGCAGCTCAGCCGTCCGGCACGGCTTTCCAGTCAGCAATACCCATAACTCAAACGGGCTTCTAGCCAACTCCACCTCCAGTTCTGGCTCAACAGCCCACCCCCTTCCGCCCAGAGCCCGCAGCCCAAGTAAGCGGCTTGGCGCAGTGGACGGCTTCGTAGCCCACAACCCGGCCCAGGGCCCGTAGCCCAAGCTAGCACATGGCCGCAGTGGCCTCCCAACCCAATCCCTCAGCCTACCCCTCTCAGCTCAGGGCCGCAAAATACAGTGCCTCCAGCCGCTTACAACACTCTCCTCCAAGCAAAACCGCAATACTCGCTCTTCACCGCTACACCAACGACCGTCCCAGCAAATGCCATCGCCACAGAGCCCCATAAGCGGCTCACAACGCGTTCGAGCACAGATTTTAGCAGAAATTCAAGAAGTTGGCTCCAGAGGCAGACAAATTCCCAACCCCAGTACCTCCATGTTCAGAATTAATATTTCCATAAGCCACCCATAAAAACCCCTCTTGGACAATCACTCGACACCATCCTCCAGGCTGTCTCCCCCAGAACACTCCAAACATACGTGACAGCATGGGAATGCTTCAAGTTGTTCTATCTCTCTCATAATATTCCGTTCCCTGAATTTTCTCTACTCTCAATAACCTCTTTTATCTCTTTTCTCAACAGCATTAAATGCCTCCAAGTCAGCTCCATCAAAGGTTACATAAGCTGTATCCAATTCTTCCACAAGCTGTTGTACAGCGCTCCGTCACCCGATATTAGCAATTCTCAAACTGCCATGTTGATAAGAGGAATTCAGCGAACCCGACCTACTCGTCCCGACTCCAGGCTACCCATTACCGTAGACATCCTCACCAAGTGCATCCACACCCTCCGCACAGGTTACCAGACCCCCAGTACAGCCCGTACACTCGACACCATGTTCATTTTAGGTTTTTGGGTTTTGAGATGCTCCGAGCTAGCCATCTCCTCCAAATTTGACCCAGCCAATAACCCCACCATCTCGGACCTAACTATCTTCGGTAGCGAAACCATCTCCTTTTTGAGCAAACAAAGTAAGACAGACCAAGTCAAGAAGGTCACTTCGTTTACATTTTTAATCTTCCTTCGCCTCTCCAACCTTACCAAGCCGTTCACGAGTATCTCCGCCTCAGAATTTTCCAAGCTAGATCCCCCTCGAACCCTTATTTTTAGACCATGCCGGGAAACCAGCCAGTCGCACCTGGTTCCAAAAAACATCTAAAAGCTGTCCTGCTATCAGCAGGCATCTCAGCAAGAATTTTTTCCAGCCACTCTTTTCGCATCGGGGCAGCAACATCAGCGGCCCAAAAAGGCCTCACTAAACATCAGATCCTAACCCTAGGAAGATGGTCTTCAGAAGCTTTCCAAAGCTACATCAGAACTGACCAGTCTCACATTAAATCAGCCCACCAAACTCTAGTTTCATAAAAAATCGGTGCGAGCTTTCCTGGCTTTTACTTCCTTCAAATCACACGCTTGGCGAGGCTCCCCCTGCTGACACCACGGACCATCACTTACGACCAGAGCCTCCCAGCAAAAAACTTGCCTTTTCCACCCTGCGGCCGGAGAGTCTCACCCATCCAGGCTGTGAGCTGCCATCTCCAGTCAGGTCACGGCGAGTGCCTCCCGGCCACCCAACTTTACCTTTCCGTCTTTACCTGTCCGACAGTGAGTCTTGATCTCCCATCAGACTCCCATCGGACGCCGGCGAGAGCCTCCCGGCCAGACAACCTTACCTTTTCCACCCCACGGCCGGCGAGACTTACCCATCCAGACCGCGAGTATTTTCCTCCTGTCGGATGTCGGCGAGGTGCTCCCGGCCAGACAATCTTACTTTCTTCTGTCTTTACCTGTCCAACACGGCGAGTCTCGATCTCCGTTGGGCCGGCGAGGTGCTCCGGCCAGACAATCTTACTTCCTTCTGTCTTTACCTGTCCAACACGGCGAGTCTCGATCTCCGTTGGGCCGCGGTGCTCCCGGCCAGACAATCTTACTTTCTCTGTCTTTACCTGTCCAACACAGCAAGTCCTGGTATCTCGTTGACGCCGCGAGGTGCTCCCGGCCAGACAACCTTACTTTTCCTGTCTTTACCTGTCCAACAAAGCAAGTCCTGGTATCTCGTTGGACGCCGGCGAGGTGCTCCCGGCCAGACAAATCTTACTTTTCCTGTCTTTACCTGTCCAACACAGCAAGTCTTAATCTCCTGTTGGGCCTTGGCGAGGTGCTCGGCCAGACAACCTTACTTTTCCTGTCTTTACCTGTCCAACAAAGCAAGTCCTGGTATCTCGTTGGACGCTGGCGAGGTGCTCCCGGCCAGACAAATCTTACTTTTCCTGTCTTTACCTGTCCAACACAGCAAGTCTTAATCTCCTGTTGGGCCGGCGATGCTCCCGGCCAGACAAACGCTCTTCCGTCTGCTCGCACCCAAAATATCGAACCCCGTCGAACGCGACATACCCGGCCGTTTTGGCAAGCTTAGCCTTCAGTCCACCACCGGCGAGGCTCCACCACCCTGCTCACAAGTATCAATCTCACCTCAGATGCCGCAAGAGCCTCCCGGCTGGACAACCTCACCTTTTCCTCCTGCGTCAGCGAAGCTAACCCGTCAAACAGGTGGGCACGCCCACCAGTTGGATGTCGGCTAAGCATCCCGACCAAACTTTACCTTTCCGTCTTCACCTGTCCGACGCAGTGAGTCTTGATCTCCCATCGGACGCCGGCGAGGTGCTCCCGGCCAGACAACCTTACCTTTTCTAGTCCCACGCTGGCGACGCTTACCCGTCCAACACAGCGGGTATTGTGCCCCCGTTGGGCGTCGGCGAGAGCCTCACAGCGAGACGACTTACCGCTTCCCACTTGGCAGACGAGATTAACCCGTTAAACTCAGTGAATATGGGCCTCCCGTAGAGTTCGGCGTCAATCTCAGTCACCCATCTATTTTTTCCGTCCGACGGGCGACGAGGCCTAGCCGTCGCTGCGGTCCTCGTCCGCCCGCCGAACACCATTCAACTGTCTCTGCTATCCTCAAACCTTTTCCCCCCGCCTGGCGTGGCTTATCCGTCCGATGTCCTAAGTCTTACAATCTCCCATCGGATGCTGTGAGGGCCTCCCAGTTCCGGGTTTCTCTTCTCCCTACTCGCCGAGGAGACTATCCGTCTGGCAGCGTAGCCTTGGTCTCATGTCAAGACGTCGACGCGGTCTCCCGGTGGGCTCCTATGCTTGCCGTCCGCATGCGACGCTCATCCATTCGATGCCGTGAGTCTCGATCTCCCGTCGGATGTTGTGAGAGCCTCCTTGTCGGGCGTCCCAAACTCTTTTTATCTGCCTAGCCGATAGAACCCATCCGTCCGTCGGGGGAGGGGGGGGTATTATCGGAAGCTTCATGGGTCCTCTCGGCCAGATATCGCCCTCTGTCCTCTGATTAGCAGGGGCTGATGGCCAGTAGGGCCGGTACGCCGACTCCGTGAACTATCCCACTGCAGGCAACTCGGGTCCTCCTGGCCAGGGCTCCAACCACGCTGCTCCTCCATCGGCGGGCAGGGCTCACCCGTCCCAATGCGGTGAGCCATCGCTGGGCCTCGGTTGAGCCCGCCCGACCGGTCGCCCCAAAACCACGAAGTTTACTCCGGCGGTTGGTGGGGCCCACTCATGCATGCCAAACCGCTCCTCAGAGCACGAGACCCCCGGCCTGCCACAAGTTACTCCTGGGAACTAGCTCCCGCCAGATCTCAAACGCGTATTTGGGGGGTAATCTTAGTCTGGCGGCTGTCCTACAGTATATTGTTTTTGGGGGTTCACTGGGTTCGGGCCATTCCCGGCTAGGAGCCCTCCCCCAGGACAGCACGCCTACAACGTATTACCATACACGCCAAATACGCATTACGTTATCGTGCTAGTAGATGTAAGTGTGAAATCGTGAAATGAAGTTTAGACACGTAGTTTTTAAACTAAGTTCGGGAGGAGCACGTCAGATACTCAGGCTAATTAGCACAGGTGGTACACAATCTAGGTAATCAATCCTGGGACATAAATACAGCTGTCTTACCTCCATCTAGTTGACGGTTAAACAGCATCCCTCCACCACCCCTTCTCCACCAATATCACTAGAATTCTAATCACACGGGGGGTTCACTGGGTTCGGGCCATTCCCGGCTAGGAGCCCTCCCCCAGGACAGCACGCCTACAACGTATTACCATACACGCCAAATACGCATTACGTTATCGTGCTAGTAGATGTAAGTGTGAAATCGTGAAATACTGAGCAAAGGGTCTGAATACTTAGGACCATGTGATATTTCAGTTTTTCTTTTTTAATATATCTGCAAAAATGTCAACAATTCTGTGTTTTTCTGTCAATATGGGGTGCTGTGTGTACATTAATGAGGAAAAAAAATGAACTTAAATGATTTTAGCAAATGGCTGCAATATAACAAAGAGTGAAAAATGTAAGGGGGTCTGAATACTCTCCGTACCCACTGTACCTTAACAAGGTATTAAAATGTTTCGTTTTAAGATCAACGCTTCCTAGATTTAATTGTGGGGGCAAATATATTGCAATGAAATACAATGCTTGAGAGAAATTTTCCTCAAAAGCCTGATGCATTATAATTGATATTCACGTACATTTGAAAAAAAAGGTGTATGAATAATCAGGTAAAACTAAGTTGCTTCAGTGTTCATCTTGAGATATACTAACAATATAAAAGTGATTCTTAAGTATACTTTTATTTTTAAACATTGACAATTTGCACTATGACCTGAAGGGGGATGTTTTTAGAAGTATAATAAAAGGCTTTTTACTAGCTAAACAAGTATAAACAATCAAATAAATGACAGAAGTCATGTAGATTTTGTACAACAGTTTTTGATCGTGTTGCATTTCAAACATACGCTAGTTTTTTTAGGTTTAAGAGCCCTCTGAAACAGAATCTAACACTAGTAAAACATCTACAATAATTGAATTAAACTCCATGTTGTTTGCACTAAAAAAAATATTACATTAGAAAACACAGCCTCCTTACAAACAGATTTTGGAGAATATCATAGTGTAACAGGATATTTCAGAAGTATTCAAAAGCGACTATATTTTTCCAAGCTATTTTAGTAATCTTAGCATTTCCCATGACTGAAAAACTATATTAGTGCACCTTGTCTGGGGTGGTTTTTGAAAAGAGAAAATTTAATACAGCTCACTATTTTCCACAATGTTCTCTATGTCATCTGGTTGTCAAGCCTTATTACAAACAATCAAGCTACATTAAAATGTTCCTGGCTTATTTTAGCTATGAATATTGCATCGGTGACAGAATTTCAAAGTTCGTTTAGGTTCTTTTAATGTAGCCAGTGTTTTCAGTCAGGGGGTCTGGGCTCCTGTTGACTGGATGATTACAAGAGACTTGAACAATACAGCCAAGCAAATCTAAATCAGAGCCTGTAAAGCAGGATAAATGTGACTGACAGGCGGTTTCAACGCTGTTTAAAGAATCTGAGTCTCCTGTACCATCAGACACACAAGCATGATGTGAGAGCTTTACATGAAAACTTTTGCATTTCAAAATTAATAAATAAATATATAAATCAGTGTGGGTTTGAAGTCAAAGCAAGTTTCATGTTGTCATTTCCCACTCTGTGCTCTCTAAAGCAAATACAATGTGGAAAATCTCCAAACGGACCCTGAAAACTAGCAGCTAAATCTCATGCAGCTGTTTATTACCTATGTCTGTATTTTGCTGTCTTTACTTTCAGAATATTAGAGTGAAAGCAGGCATTTTGTGAAACAACAAGCTACTATAATCTGACCAGCACGTGGTATTATGAGTTACAGAACCATAGGAACATGTCACAGGTAACACATGTGCAGTGATTTGTGCTCCAGCTGCCACACACTGTACAGCACAGCTGTGAAAAACAACACCTAACAAACAGGTGCAGCTGCAGCAATGGAAAGAATGACATACACAGTCATTAAATGTAGCTTCATTACCACAACTTGTTAAAAAATAATATTATTTTCCAAGTCTCATAGATAAAGCATTATAGTTGTCATATAGTGTGGAATAGTGAAGTAATTTGGTGTTTTATCAATACTAGTTATCAATACTAGTTGGGTGGAGATGGAGTATGTGAGCGTAAATAAGCATGTTGGATATAAAATATAAAAATACCGGAAATAAAAGACTGGGTTCGGTAAGATTACTGTTTTCGAAAGAAGTCTCTTATGCTCACCACATTTATTTGATCAAAAATTATTGCAATTT